>CAWUFW010006254.1:0-600000 GCA_963921515.1 Calotriton arnoldi | reverse complement strand
TTATCATGTAAAGCGACGTGGTAATTAGCTGTGTGATGGCTGAAGAAGTGTGAGATGTAGGTGGCAGTT
Organism: Calotriton arnoldi; assembly: GCA_963921515.1. Taxonomy (NCBI): domain Eukaryota; kingdom Metazoa; phylum Chordata; class Amphibia; order Caudata; family Salamandridae; genus Calotriton; species Calotriton arnoldi. Next base: position 599,931 of record CAWUFW010006254.1, on the reverse strand, counting down.
CATGGTTTTCAGTAAACTGGCAGCTTTGAGCAGCTCTGCAGGCCCCTTTATGTCATTCCTTATGATCACAGTCCACTGTGCTGGGATGTCCACTCTAAGATACTTTGTTTAACGTTTATGGTCCTGAACTGGCACTGATTAGAGGAAGTCATGGTGGGGAGATCTGCTGGGATGGGCGCTGGTAATATCATCCCATATCTGCTTGTCTTGGTAAAATGTCAAGAAACGGCCATAGTATGTAGCTTGTTGTGACTGTCAGTGGTGGACTGAATTAAAGGTCTCCGTTGGCCAGCGGCATGTTGCAGATCCCTTCACTGGACCCACGCCTGTTCATTTGGTGATGGGTGGTTTATTGCTGCGGACTGGTACAGTACTGACTAATGGACATGATCTGTAGCAGTTTTGTCTCATGCGAGTGTGAGAGTGTCAAGCAGTGTAAGGACATTTGTATCCAGTCTGTATGAACTACAATAGATTTCTCAACTGCTGAGTGTTCTGGTGGTAGCACTAGTGTGGGCCAGGAGGGTTATATATTGTATTGTATAGTAATTGCATGTATATATTGCCTACTGTGAGAAGTTGGCCTGGCATATGCTGTCCACTAATTATAGTGGGCACCTTGCACCAGTCCAAATCGACTCTTATGGTAGGTAGGTTAAAGACAACCTTATTGAAAGCTATCCTAGTGGTAGCTATGGAGAGCAGCCTTCAGGCTAAGTCTTGAAGGAATGTAAAGCAGCTTGTTTTACCAGTCTATAATCTCTTGAGTGACCAAATGAAAGAGCACCACACCAGGTATATATTCAAAATATATGTATTTATTACTAAACACACCCCTCTAGTCTCTTTATGAGGCTAGAGTTCAAGTACATAGGTTATAAGATCTTAAATCACAGTAATAGCACAAATACACGTTTGGGCCCTAGGGGCGTACCAAACCATATACCAATAAAATGGTATGCGAACCACGACTGAACTAGACACTAGGCCTAGAGCCTCTAGAAGTGCTTGGACCACAAGGAACCACCCAAGGTAGTGACACAGGGGACCCACGGGAGACGCGTGCAGTGTAAATACACAACCGCGATACGCCGTTAACTTCTATGGAGAAAGTCGGGATCGGGAAAATAGAGGAAAGGGACACTTAGAAGAGGACTAGGACAAAACCCTTTGAGATCTAGGACTTTGAAGAGTCTCTACCCACGGGAGCACCGGAGTACTCGTGTTACCTCACCCAGGGAAGCCGGGTGCATAGGATTCGAATGCCGATCTGCTGCAAAGTGCTGCTGGCGGCCAAGGGAAAAGTGTCCGGGTGGATCCAAGAGTGGATCGGAGTTCTGGTGAACCTGAAAGCAGAGGGGACAGAGTCTGGGTCACTAGCCAGTGACCAGGAAGGCGATGGACAGATGCCCACCGATGTCGAGTGCTTCAGGTGCATTGATGGTCGTCTTGACTCTTCAGCCACGAGGTCCGGGAGGCGTTGTCGGTGACCAGGAGCCGGATTCGGGCTGGTGCTCGATGTCTGTCGAGTGCTGAGGTGTCGGCGACCGGATTGGACCCAACAAGCCTTGGCAACGGCAAGTCTCGAGTAAGATGTAGATCGTCGATGATGCAGACCAGCAAGGTCTGGGGAACTCACCCAGCGAGGGTAAGTGAGGGCAGGCCTGGAGCAATCAGGATGCCAAGTAAAGAAAAGATTGGCCTTCGTTAAGGGCTACTAGCCAACGGGCTAGCGACCGCGAAGGAGCCTCGTGACGCCGCACATGGAGCTGGCTTACAGGACACTCGTGGAGTGGGGGCCAGTGATCTTCGGTGCAGATGGTGCTGGAGGCTAGGGCTACTCGGAGCCCAAAGCACGACTTCTTGGGAGACCCAGAAGATGGTGCACTTGCAAATGTGCTCGGTGTCCAGGGGTCAAGGTCTCAAGTCACCCACGATAGCCACGGGCCTCAGCTTTGCTGGGGACTCAGGGTAGCCTCGGGGAAGTCTGAGAATCCACCCCTGGTGATGCGATGACTTCGGCGTCCGACGGGAGCTTCAGTGATGCGAACCGGACAGATGCTTCTTTGGTGCCTGCCAAGCAGGGGAGTCACTCCTTGACCCCAAGGGAGATTCTTCAGTCCTCTAATCTTGTCGTAGAGCGTCGAAGGTCCAGGATTCAGTGTCAGAGTTTCGTCCAGGTATAATCTAAAGTCCTAAGGACTGGGTTCCTACCTTTATTCTAAAAATAGGGGATGGACTACTCTGTGGCCCCACCTATGGGTGGGTCAGGGCAGAGGGGTGGCTACACCCCTTTCCCTTTGTCCAGTTCGCGCCAAAGCAGGGGCTGCGAGCCCCTGATCCGGTTTGAACTGGGGTATGCACAGGGACACCAAATGTGCCCCCAGTGCAGGACTTCAAAGCACCCGAAAGTGCTCCCGCCCAGCCCCAATACACATTGTCCTGTCTGGGGAGGTGGTCACACCTCCCTGGGACAGGAAACCTATTGTCCAGGCCTCCCCTGCCGGAGTTTCGTCCAGCAGCAGGAGGCCAGACTCGTGTCTGTGGCAGCAGCATCCATTTTGTGATGCCAGGGCTCTGGAAAGAAGTTACCGGACTCGTCAGAGTTAACATGCCTTTCCCTCTAGAAGGGTGGAATGCTACCCCCGCCGCCAGGATTGGCGGGGGGTAGTATTCCAAGATGTTTGACACCAAACACGACATGTTTAGGTGCAGCCATTCCAAAGTTAGCATTTTACCGCGAGGATATAATGCGCTTAAGAGTATATGGTCAGGCTGCACTACAAACAGCATCAGAGATGGTCTCCGAACGCTGCAGAGGGGCCCTGCTCCTGCAGGGGCACCCTCTCACATAGGAACCATGCACTCTGCCTTTAGGATTGATAAGGCCTACCTTAGGAGTGACTTATAGGTTTATATGTGTGTAGGCTTTTAGTGATATAGGTAACCTATACCACAGTAAGGGGTGCATGCACCACCTTACCCAGGCTGCAGTAGCAGACCTGTGGTGTCAGTTTGGATGGCCTTCCAGGGGTGGCATAATATATGCTGCAGCCCCTGGCAGGCCTCTGAGGTACCTATGCCCTTGGTACATAGTATACCATATACTAGGGACTTATAAGGGCACTCCAGATCCCAATCAGTGATGTGCCTAAGGCACATGGAGACCCTTTTAAAGAGGAACCAGCTAGGCTGGGGTTCTGAATAGCAGGGCCCCAGCCAGACTAATGTCGAAAACCAGTGAAGCATCAGCAAAAAGTGGGGGTACCCATGTGAAGCAGATCCTACTCTCCTACACAACCCCCCAAACGTAGGGACATTAAACTAACCTTGCCCAGTTAAGTCTTCATGTTCTAAGTGGAAATACCTAGAGAGTCCATCTGCATTCGCATGGTTACTCCCAGGCCTATGTTCCACTGTAAAGTCCATCCCCTGTAGGGAAATGGACCACCTAAGCAGTTTGGGGTTTTCACCCTTCATTTGTTTTAGCCATAAGAGGGGCTTATGGTCTGTCTGAACCAGGAAGTGTGTACCAAACAAGTATGGCCTCAACTTCTTCAGAGCCCAGACCACAGCAAAGGCCTCCCTCTCTATGGCTGACCAACGTTTCTCTCTAGGGGTCAGCCTTCTGCTAATAAAAGCTACTGGCTGATCCTGACCTTCTTCATTCAATTGTGACAGTACAGCCCCTACCCCCAATTCAGATGCATCTGTTTGAACAATGAACTTCTTGGAGTAATCAGGACTCTGCAGAATTGGAGCAGTGCACATGGCCTGCTTGAGGTCATCAAATGCCTTTTGACAGCTAACTGTCCACTGAACCTTTTTGGGCATTTTCTTAGAAGTTAAGTCATTCAAGGGTGTCACTATTGATCCATACCCCTTGACAAATCTCCTATAGTACCCAGTCAGGCCTAAGAAGGCTCTCACCTGAGTCTGGGTAGTGGGAGCAGTCCAGTCCATGATGGTCTGGATCTTGCTCTGCAAAGGTTGAACCTGGCCTCCACCCACAAGGTGGCCCAGGTACACAACCTGACTCTGCCCTATCTGGCACTTAGTGGCCTTGATAGTCAGACCTGCCTTTGCAGGGCCTGTAAAACATTCCTGAGGTGGACCAGGTGATCCTCCCAGGTGGAGCTAAAGACAGCAATATCATCTAGATAAGCTGCACTATAGGCTTCCAGTCCTGTGAGAACTGTATTCACCAACCTCTGGAAAGTGGCAGGTGCATTTTTCAGACCAAAGGGCATTACCACAAATTGATAATGCCCACTAGGGGTTGAAAATGCTGTTTTGGGCTTTGCAGTATCAGCTAGTCGGATCTGCCAGTAGCCAGCTGTTAGGTCAAATGTGCTGAGATATTTGGCAGAGGCCAAAGTATCTATGAGCTCATCTGCCCTGGGTATGGGATGGGCATCAGTCCTAGTGACTGCATTGAGACCCCTGTAGTCTACACAAAACCTCATCTCTCTTTTCCCACCACTGGTGTGAGGTTTCGGTACCAGGAATACTGGACTAGCCCAAGGGCTATCTGAGGGTTCAATTACTCCCAACTCCAACATTTTCTGGACTTCAGTCCTGATACAGTCCCTGACATGGTCAGGTTGCCTATAAATCTTGTTTTTAATAGGCAGACTGTCCCCAGTGTCCACTTCATGAGTGCACCAGGTGGTCTGACTGGGTGTCAGTGAAAACATATGTCTAAACTGATTGAGGACTTGCCTGCAATCAGTTTGTTGCTGGGTAGTGAGGCTGCCTGCCAAGGCTACACCATCAACTGACCCATCGTCAGGGTTCTGTGAGAGCAGGTCAGGGAGTGGGTCACTCTCTTCCTCCTGCCCTTCATCAGTAGCCATGAGCAAGCCCATGTCTGCCCTGTCCACATATGGCTTTAGTCTGTTGACATGGAGAACCCTTTGGGGACTCCTGGGTGTTCCCAGGTCCACTAAGTAAGTGACCTCACCCTTCTGCTCAACAATAGTGTGGGGTCCACTCCATTTGTCTTGGAGAGCTGCTGGGGCCACTGGCTCCAACACCCACACCTTCTGTCCTGGCTGGTACACAGTCAGAACAGCCTTTTGGTCATGCCAGGCCTTCTGAAGTTCCTGGCTAGCCTCAAGGTTTTTGGTTGCCTTTTTCATGTACTCAGCCATCCTGGAGCGGAGACCAAGTACATATATCTTGCTTTGGGGGCTTGAGAGGTAACTCCCATCCTTCCTTTGCCAAGCACAGTGGACCCCTCACAGGGTGGCCAAACAGAAGTTCAAAAGGGCTGTAACCAACCCCCTTCTGAGGCACCTCCCTATATGCGAATAAAAGGCAGGGCAAGAGTATGTCCCATCTACGCCTAAGCTTTTCTGGGAGCCCTTTAATCATGCCCTTCAAGGTTTTGTTGAATCTCTCAACTAAACCATTGCATTGTGGGTGATAGGGTGTGGTGAACTTATAAGTCACTCCACACTCCTTCCACATTGCTTTTAAGTACCCAGACATGAAGTTAGCACCCCTGTCTGATACTACCTCCTTAGGAAAGCCCACTCTTGAGAAGATTCCCAGGAGGGCCCTTGCCACCACAGGTGCTGTAGTGGTCCTGAGGGGAATAGCTTCTGGGTACCTGGTGGCATGATCCACTACCACCAGGATAAACCTGTGCCCAGAGGCTGTTTGGGGATCCATGGGACCAACAATGTCAATCCCTACCCTCTCAAAGGGCACCCCCACCACTGGTAGTGGTATCAGGGGGCCTTTGTAGTGCCACCTGCTTTGCCACTGGCTTGGCAGGTTACACAGGAGCGACAAAACTCCTTACTGTCTTCAGACATGTGGGGCCAGTGAAAGTGAGGGACAATTCGGTCCCAAGTCTTGTTCTGGCCCAGGTGTCCTGCTAAGGGAATATCATGGGCTAGGGTCAATAGGAAGCCCCTGAACTTCAAAGGTATTACCAACCTCCTGGTAGCACCAGGCTTGGGGTCTCTACTCTCTGAGTACAGGAGTCCATCATCCCAATACACTGTATGGGGACCACTAGCTTTCCCAGCAGCCTCAGCAGCAGCTTGCTGTCTGAGGGGTTCAAGGGAGGGGCAGCTCTGCTGCTCCTGGCTCAGATCTGCCCTAGAAGGTCCCCCTGTCCCCAAGAACTCAACCTGGTCAGGTTCAAGTTCCTCTGGGACAGTTCCTTCTTCAGGGCTGAGATCATCCCCCTCAAGGGACTGATCTTCCTCCTGAGCCAAGGGGAAGGCACTGCCTTAACCCTACTACTCCTCCTCTTGGAAGGCACTTGGTCCATTCTTCCAGAATCCAAGGCCTGTTCAGTGCTAGACATTTTGGCTTGTGACCTGGTCACAGCAAACACATCTGCAGGGATCCCCAGCATTTCTGCATGGGTCCTGAGCTCCACTTCTGCCCAAGCAGAAGTCTCTAAGTCATTGCCAAGCAAGCATTCGACTGGTAGGTTTGCACTTACCACAACCTTCTTAAGGCCAGTTACCCCTCCCCAGGAGAAGTTAACAACTGCCAGAGTATGGTCTGTTCTGACATTGCTAGCATTGGTCACTTGGTACATTTCACCAAGCATAACTTGCCCAGGTAGCACAAGGTCTTGTGTCACCATTGTGACACTTGCCCCTGTGTCCCTAAATGCCAAAGCCTCACGTCCATTGATTAAAGGCTGTTGTCTGTACTTGCCCAGATTACTGGGACTCACAGTGGAGGTCACATCCATGCCTCCATCACAGACTAACACAGCCTGAGTCAGTTCCCTGACTAAGTCAGAGCCCAACTCAGTTCCCAGGGTGAACCCTACTAAACCCTTTGCTGGAGCACTTCCACCAACTGTACTAGGGGGAACAGGTGCCTTAGGGGCATTGGTGGGTGCTGGACTGGAGTCTTTGGACTTGGTGCAATCACTGGTCCAGTGGGTCTTTTGCTTACAGACCTTGCACCATGGTTTTCTTTGGCCTTTACCCTTGGTAGACTGGGAATCCCCACCAGAAGAAGATTTTTGGGGGCCTGATGAAGACTTTTGATCTTTACCCTTCTCCCCACCCTTGTCAGAGTTCTTAGCATCTTGCTTCTTGGTTTCCCCACCTTGGTTCTGTACCTTCTGCTTCACCCTGGTTCTGACCCATTTGTCTGCCTTCTTTCCCAATTCTTGGGGAGAGGTCAGATCAGAGTCAACCAGGTATTGATGCAACAGCTGATTTTGACAGTTATTAAGAATCTGCTCCCTCATTATCAGATTATACAATCCTGAGAAGTCACACACCTTACTGCCCATCAACCAGCCTTCCAGAGCCTTGGCAGAACAATCCACATAGTCTACCCAGTCTTGAGTCTGTGCTTTTTGGGTGTCTCTGAACTTCAACCTGTACTGTTCAGTGGTTAGGCCAAACCCATCAATAAGAGCACTCTTCAAGACCTTGTAATTGTCAGCATCCTCCTCTCTAACAGTGAGGAGCTTGTCTCTACCTTTGTCAGCAAAGGAGAGCCACAAGATTGCTGCCCACTGCTCCTGAGGGACCTTCTGTACTTTACAGGCCCTCTCTAAAGCAGTTATCCATTTGTGGATATCATCCCCACTTTGGTAGGGAGGGAGAATCTTGCTCAGGTTCCTATGGTCATAGGACCTTTCCCTATCTCTAGGGACATGGCTGCCACCATGGGACTCTAGTCCCAACTTTCTTCTCTCTCTAAGGAGATCTAGGGATTCTCTATCTAAAGCTAATTGCTTCTTCCTGATCTCTAGTTGAGTTTCCTCATACTGGACCAGTCTCTTTCTTCTCTCATGAGAGGATTCCCTCCTGTGAGAAGAAACAGAGCTCCCTATGGAGGTGCCAGAGTGGTTAGACTCCTGAGAAGGAGACCTAGACTTTCTGAGCACACTCATAATCCTTCCTGGGGGACAAAGGTGTGGTTCTCTAGATCCTCATCTTCATCTTCCCCAGAAGGGATTGGGTTTTCCAGGTCAGGGTCATTGTCACCCTCCTGGTCAGTTTCAGAGGGGGGCTGGGGGTAGTGGTACCCCTGGCCCCTTCCTCATCTGCTGGCCCACCCTCTGCTCCTACCCCTTCAGTCTCTGAGGACTTACTAAGATCATAAGCCACCAACAACTCCTTGAGGTGTTGGGTGGTGGGACTTTGTCCTGTCCTTAATTTCCTCACGTTACATAAAGCTCTCAATTCCAAGAATTGGAGTGTATCATACTTGCAGGGTGGAAGCTCAATGGCTTCCTGCAAGGAATCTTTGGATCCTGCTTTTAAAGACATTACTAGTGTGGTGTGGTGTATGCACTACCTACTCTAGTGTGGCCTACTAAACTCTCTTGAGTTGTAGAAAGGGTTGTGCTATCCCTTAACACACAACTCTAAGTTCAGTAGAACTTACTGTTATTCTAAGCTTAAATTATATGTACCTTAGGTACCTTTAGTGGTTTTCAGTTGATCAATTCAATTGAGATTATCTGGTAAAACAATAGCAAGCTGGAATCCCACACGCTGCACACCAATGTGAGAAGTTGGCCTGGCATATGCTGTCCACTAATTATAGTGGGCACCTTGCACCAGTCCAAATCGACTCTTATGGTAGGTAGGTTAAAGACAACCTTATTGAAAGCTATCCTAGTGGTAGCTATGGAGAGCAGCCTTCAGGCTAAGTCTTGAAGGAATGTAAAGCAGCTTGTTTTACCAGTCTATAATCTCTTGAGTGACCAAATGAAAGAGCACCACACCAGGTATATATTCAAAATATATGTATTTATTACTAAACACACCCCTCTAGTCTCTTTATGAGGCTAGAGTTTGAAGTACATAGGTTATAAGATCTTAAATCACAGTAATAGCACAAATACACGTTTGGGCCCTAGGGGCGTACCAAACCATATACCAATAAAATGGTATGCGAACCACGACTGAACTAGACACTAGGCCTAGAGCCTCTAGAAGTGCTTGGACCACAAGGAACCACCCAAGGTAGTGACACAGGGGACCCACGGGAGACGCGTGCAGTGTAAATACACAACCGCGATACGCCGTTAACTTCTATGGAGAAAGTCGGGATCGGGAAAATGGAGGAAAGGGACACTTAGAAGAGGACTAGGACAAAACCCTTTGAGATCTAGGACTTTGAAGAGTCTCTACCCACGGGAGCACCGGAGTACTCGTGTTACCTCACCCAGGGAAGCCGGGTGCATAGGTGCCTTTCGGGGTCGGGTTTCGTCGTCGATTCGAATGGCGATCTGCTGCAAAGTGCTGCTGGCGGCCAAGGGAAAAGTGTCCGGGTGGATCCAAGAGTGGATCGGAGTTCTGGTGAACCTGAAAGCAGAGGGGACAGAGTCTGGGTCACTAGCCAGTGACCAGGAAGGCGATGGACAGATGCCCACCGATGTCGAGTGCTTCAGGTGCGTTGACGGTCGTTTTGACTCTTCAGCCACGAGGTCCGGGAGGCGTTGTCGGCGACCAGGAGCCGGATTCGGGCTGGTGCTCAATGTTTGTCGAGTGCTGAGGTGTCGGCGACCGGATTGGACCCAACAAGCCTTGGCAACGGCAAGTCTCGAGTAAGATCTAGATCGTCGATGATGCAGACTAGCAAGGTCTGGGGAACTCACCCAGCGAGGGTAAGTGAGGGCAGGCCTGGAGCAACCAGGATGCCAAGTAAAGAAAAGATTGGCCTTCGTTAAGGGCTACTAGCCAACGGGCTAGCGACCGCGAAGGAGCCTCGTGACGCCGCACGTGGAGCTGGCTTACAGGACACTCGTGGAGTGGGGGCCAGTGATCTTTGGTGCAGGTGGTGCTGGAGGCTAGGGCTACTCGGAACCCAAAGCACGACTTCTTGGGAGACCCAGAAGATGGTGCACTTGCAAATGTGCTCGGTGTCCAGGGGTCACGGTCTCAAGTCACCCACGATAGCCACGGGCCTCAGCTTTGCTGGGGACTCAGGGTAGCCTCGGGGAAGTCTGAGAATCCACCCCTGGTGATGCGATGACTTCGGCGTCCGACGGGAGCTTCAGTGATGCGAACCGGACAGATGCTTCTTTGGTGCCTGCAAGCAGGGGAGTCACTCCTTGACCCCAAGGGAGATTCTTCAGTCCTCTAATCTTGTCGTAGAGCGTCGAAGGTCCAGGATTCAGTGTCAGAGTTTCGTCCAGGTATAATCTAAAGTCCTAAGGACTGGGTTCCTACCTTTATTCTAAAAATAGGGGATGGACTACTCTGTGGCCCCACCTATGGGTGGGTCAGGGCAGAGGGGTGGCTACACCCCTTTCCCTTTGTCCAGTTCGCGCCAAAGCAGGGGCTGCGAGCCCCTGATCCGGTTTGAACTGGGGTATGCACAGGGACACCAAATGTGCCCCCAGTGCAGGACTTCAAAGCACCCGAAAGTGCTCCCGCCCAGCCCCAATACACATTGTCCTGTCTGGGGAGGTGGTCACACCTCCCTGGGACAGGAAACCTATTGTCCAGGCCTCCCCTGCCGGAGTTTCGTCCAGCAGCAGGAGGCCAGACTCGTGTCTGTGGCAGCAGCATCCATTTTGTGATGCCAGGGCTCTGGAAAGAAGTTACCGGACTCGTCAGAGTTAACATGCCTTTCCCTCTAGAAGGGTGGAATGCTACCCCCGCCGCCAGGATTGGCGGGGGGTAGTATTCCAAGATGTTTGACACCAAACACGACATGTTTAGGTGCAGCCATTCCAAAGTTAGCATTTTACCGCGAGGATATAATGCGCTTAAGAGTATATGGTCAGGCTGCACTACAAACAGCATCAGAGATGGTCTCCGAACGCTGCAGAGGGGCCCTGCTCCTGCAGGGGCACCCTCTCACATAGGAACCATGCACTCTGCCTTTAGGATTGATAAGGCCTACCTTAGGAGTGACTTATAGGTTTATATGTGTGTAGGCTTTTAGTGATATAGGTAACCTATACCACAGTAAGGGGTGCATGCACCACCTTACCCAGGCTGCAGTAGCAGACCTGTGGTGTCAGTTTGGATGGCCTTCCAGGGGTGGCATAATATATGCTGCAGCCCCTGGCAGGCCTCTGAGGTACCTATGCCCTTGGTACATAGTATACCATATACTAGGGATTTATAAGGGCACTCCAGATCCCAATCAGTGATGTGCCTAAGGCACATGGAGACCCTTTTAAAGAGGAACCAGCTAGGCTGGGGTTCTGAATAGCAGGGCCCCAGCCAGACTAATGTCGAAAACCAGTGAAGCATCAGCAAAAAGTGGGGGTACCCATGTGAAGCAGATCCTACTCTCCTACACCTACTACCCCTGAAGAGGCCTGAAAGGGCTTTATGTCGGGCAGCACGTTGCTCCGGGACCCAAGGTTAGTGTTTTTGTCCAGTGGTTATTGTTGGTTTTCGGGACTAATCTTGTGCTCTAAAGAAACCATTCCATGCATTTGGTTCACTGTATCAATAGATATGGGGATTAGGTCTGGTTAGGTGGCGGGGGTATACATTTTAAAGGAGAGGGTTTGATCTTTGAGGTGAAGTGAGGGCAGTTTGCAGAAATACAATAATAGAGATGAAGGCAAAAATGCATGTGACTTAGAGATGACGTGCTCCGAGCGAGGAGGCTGCCGAGGATGGATAGTAAAGGGAGATTCATTTGAAAGACAAAACAGAGGCAACTATTGGACGTTTTAAGTCAGGGTCGATTTTCATGGGAATATAGAGGCGACTTTTTTGAGATTACATGCAATTTTAGGATGCATAATTGTATAAACAACAAACATTATTTGAATGCAAGATAACGCTGTATTAGCTATTTTTGATGAGCATTAGGAACAGGTGAACAGTCTGTCCCCTGAAAGATAACCACTAGATGACTGCTTTAGCAAGAACATCTGATCAGCTGAAGAGCTGGAAGGGTAAAGTAATGGCTGGATGAGTAGACTGAGGGCTGCACTCAGAGGCAGCAGTAACCTCATCATAGCAACGTGAAGGAGTATATGCGGCAAATAATGCTACAGTGTATAGGAGATTCTGCAAATGCTGCAGCAGATATCTTCTGATTTGCACCCGTAACGCTTCGCCCACAGTATTAATTACAAAAGTGGAGTGGTATCCATCCTGGATGCACCTGGTTGTGGCATGGAACAAGATGGGGTGAGGATAACTTCCCCAGACCGTGGTAGTGTACTGCCTGCATTCCTGTGTATTGAAACTAATGATTCCTGATTTGAAATCAACAATTTAAATAGTGGAATAGACGTGAACCTGCGCGTGGGGCAAAGCTTCTGCAGTTCAGGAAAGATGGAAGACTGAAAACATCAAACAGAGCGAATATATACCCTACAACGCATGAGAATACATTGCATGCAATTACAACGCGGTCGTTACAACCACTGCGTTGTTAGAACGCATACCATTACATCGCAAGTCATTACTACGACTTGCTGTAGGGGGCGTGCTGGACTTAGGAATAGTGGGGCATATTATCAAGGGCTTTATCGCTGATTTAGCGGCACTTTTTGCCGCTAAATCGGCGATATTTTTAACGGCCTATTAGCAAGCTGTCGCTAACAGGCGTTAGCGACAGCTTTCAGGCGTTAGAGGCCGGGAATTACATCGCCTTGCATGTCAGCGATATTTATCGCTAATGACATGCAAGGTAGGCGTTCCCCACTAAAAGCGACTGTAAACAGTCGCTAACACCACTAACCCCTATTATCAAGGCAGGCGAAGCGATAAAATAAATCGCGCTAAGCGCGTTTATCGCTAGATTTTAATACCTGCTACTGACTATGACTTACCTGTTTAAGGTATAGGAGGTGGATTCTAATGCTGAATCCACCTTAGCGTTAATGCAAGAATATCGCTGGTTTTCCAGCGATATTCTCGCATTTTGCCGCTATCGCTGGAAATATTATCACTATGGAGATAAACCTTACTAATAGGGTGTTATCTCAGCGATATTTTCCAGCGATAGGCGGCGTTAACAGGATTCGCGCTAAGCGCGTTTAGTGATAAATATCGCTATTCCTTGCTAATATGCCCCAGTATTATTTACTATTCCTACTCCAGTTTGTGCAACCGCCGGGAAGGTGTTGGATTCTAAATCCAACACCATTGCGCCCCCTACAGCAAGTCGTACTAATGACTTGCAATGTAATTGTATGCGTGGTAACAACGCGGCGTTGTAATGACCGCGTTGTAATGGTACCGCGTTGTGGAGACAGCGTTGTAAACGCTGTTTCCCAACCGAGCAGTCAGTTCCCAGGAGGACGTCAAAAAATACTCTTAAGAACTCAAGACAGTCTTTCTCTGCTAAACATTCTAAGAAACAAGTCACCTAAAGTGTGTTGGGACAGCCTCCCCTCTGGTCACCTGTGCCCAGTCTGCTACGTACCACTCCATGTGAAGCCACCCGAGAACGGACAGACTTATGTCAGATCCTGCAGCCACATGCACTCATCTTAGTAATGCATTCTAGCACCCTGAAGCAGCCCTAACTGCATGGGCACTTTGTAAAACACGGTAGGTAGATAATCGCTCAAATGAACAGACACATGCTTAACATATTCAAGCATCATTTATTGTTTCCGCAGGTGTCAGAGCAGAGAGATGGCAAGCTGACGCTGCCTTAGGTTTGAGGCTTCTCCCTGTAACATTCACTTTTTCACAGGAGTCAGAGCAGAGAGATGTTGAACCGGATTCAGTTTGGAGACCGTAGCATTCACCTGTAACAAAGGCGAGATGTCACCCGGATGCAGAGTGAAGATCGCAGCTTTCATCTGTAGCAAAGGCGAGATTTCACCCGGATGCTGAGTGAGGACCGCAGCATTCACCTGTAACAAAGGCGAGATGTCACCCGGATGCAGAGTGAAGACCGCACCATTCACCTGTAACAAAGGCGAGAAGTCACCCAGATACAGTCCAAAGACAACAGCATTCACCTGTAAAAAAGACAAGATGTCACTAAGATGCAGTCCGAAGACCACAGCATTAACCTGAATACAAAGACGAGATGGCATATCACCCAGATGCAGAGTGAAGACCGCAACATTCACCAGTAACAAAGACGAGATGTCACCTGGACGCAGTCCAAAGACTGCAGCATTGACCTGTAACAAAGGCAAGATGTTAACTGGATGCAGAGTGAAGACCGCAGCATTCACCTGTAACAAAGACAAGATGTCACCCAGATGCAGAGTGAGGACCACAACATTCACCTGTAACAAAGACGAGATGTCACCCGGATGCAGAGTGAGGACCGCAGCATTCACCTGTAACAAAGACGAGATGTCACCCGGATGCAGAGTGAAGACCGCACCATTCACCTGTAACAAAGGCGAGAAGTCACCCAGATACAGTCCAAAGACAACAGCATTCACCTGTAAAAAAGACGAGATGTCACTAAGATGCAGTCGGAAGACCACAGCATTAACCTGAATACAAAGACGAGATGGCATATCACCCAGATGCAGAGTGAAGACCGCAACATTCACTTGTAACAAAGACGAGATGTCACCTGGACGCAGTCCAAAGACTGCAGCATTCACCTGTAACAAAGGCGAGATGCCACCCGAATACAGACTGAAGACCGCAGCATTCACCTGTAACAAAGACAAGGTGTCACCCAGATGCAGAGTGAGGACCACAACATTCACCTGTAACAAAGACGAGATGTCACCCGGATGCAGAGTGAGGACCGCAGCATTCACCTGTAACAAAGACAAGATGTCACCCGGGTGCAGAGTGAGTGCAGCATTCACCTGTAACAAAGACGAGATGTCACCCGGTTGCAGAGTGCAGATCACAGCGTTCACCTGTGGCAAAGACAAGATGTCACCTGGATGCAGAGTGAAGACCACCGCATACACCTGTAAAAAAGATGAGATCTCACCCGGATGCAGTCCGAAGACCAGAACATTCACCTGCAGCAAAGACGAGATGTCACCTGGATGAAGTCCGAAGACCACAAAATTCACCTGTTGCAAAGACGAGATGTCTCCCGGATGCAAAGTGAAGACCGCAGCATTCACCTGTAACAAAGACTAGATGTCACCCGGATGCAGAGTGCAGATCACAGCATTCACCTGTAGCAAAGGCGAGATGTCACTGGATGCAGAGTGAAGACCACAGCATTCACCTGTAACAAAGATGAAATGTCACCCGGATGCAGTCCGAAGACCCCAGCATTCACCTGCAGCAAAGACGAGATGTCATCTGATGAAGTCCGAAGACACAGCATTCACCTGTTGCAAAGACGAGATGTCTCCCAGATGCATAGTGAAGACCGCAGCATTCACCTGTAACAAAGACGAGATGTCACCCGGATGCAGAGTGAATACTGCAGCATTCACCTGTAACAAAGACGAGATGTCACCCGGTTGCAGAGTGAGGACTGCAGCATTCACTTGTAACAAAGACGAGATGTCACACAGATGCTGAGTGCAGTTCACAGCATTCACCTTTAGCAAAGACGAGATGTCACCCGAATGCAGAGTGAAGACCAGAGCATTCCCCTGTAACAAAGATGAGATCTCACCCGGATGCAGTCCGAAGACTACTGCATTCACCTGCAGCAATGACGAGATGTCACCTGGATGAAGTCCGAAGACCACAGCATTCACCTGTAGCAAAGACGAGATGTCTCCCCGATGGAGAGTGAAGTCCGCAGCATTCACCTGTAACACAGACGAGATGTCACCCAGATGCAGAGTGAGGACTGCAGCATTCACCTGTAACAAGGACGAGATGCCACCCAGATGTAGTCAGAAGACTGCAGCATTCACCTGTAACAAAGACGAGATGTCACCCGGCTGCAGAGTGAGGACTGCAGCATTCACCTGTAACAAAGACGAGATATCACCCGGATGCAGAGTGCAGATCACATCATTCACCTGTAGCAAAGACGAGATGTCACCTGGATGCAGAGTGAAGACCACAGCATTCACCTGTAACAAAGATGAAATGTCACCCGGATGCAGTCCGAAGACCACAGCATTCACCTGCAGCAAAGACGAGATGTCATCTGGATAAAGTCCGAAGACCACAAAATTCACCTGTCGCAAAGACGAGATGTCACCCGGATGCAGAGTGAAGACCGCAGAATTCACCTGTAACAAAGACGAGATGTCACCTGGATGCAGAGTGCAGATCACAGCATTCACCTGTATCAAAGATGAGATGTCACTGGATGCAGAGTGAAGACCACAGCATTCACCTGTAACAAAGATGAAATGTCACCCGGATGCAGTCCGAAGACCCCAGCATTCACCTGCAGCAAAGACGAGATGTCATCTGATGAAGTCCGAAGACCACAGCATTCACCTGTTGCAAAGACGAGATGTCTCCCGGATGCAGAGTGAAGACCGCAGCAGTCACCTGTAACAAAGACGAGATGTCACCCAGATGCAGAGTGAGGACTGCAGCATTCACTTGTAACAAAGACGAGATGCCACACAGATGTAGTCAGAAGGCCGCAGCATTCACCTGTAACAAAGACGAGATGTCACCCGGATGCAGAGTGAATACCGCAGCATTCACCTGAAACAAAGACGAGATGTCACCCGGATGCAGATTGAGGAATGCAGCATTCACCTGCAACAAAGACAAGATGTCACCCGGATGCAGAGTGAGGACCGTAGCATTCACTTGTATGAAAGACGAGATGTCACACAGGTGCTGAGTGCAGATCACAGCATTCACCTTTAGCAAAGACGAGATGTCACCCGGATGCAGAGTGAAGACCACAGCATTCACCTGTAACAAAGATGAGATGTCACCCGGATGCAGTCCGAAGACCACTGCATTCACCTGCAGCAATGACGAGATATCACCTGGATGAAGTCCGAAGACCACAGCATTCACCTGTAGCAAAGACGAGAAGTCTCCTGAATGCAGAGTGAAGTCCGCAGCATTAACCTGTAACAAAGACGAGATGTCACCCAGATGCAGAGTGAGGACTGCAGCATTCACCTGTAACAAGGACGAGATGCCACCCAGATGTAGTCAGAAGACCGTAGCATTCACCTGTAACAAAGACGAGATGTCACCCGGCTGCAGAGTGAGGACTGCAGCATTCACCTGTAACAAAGACGAGATATCACCCTGATGCAGAGTGAGGACCGCAGCATTACCTGTAACCAATACGAGATGTCACCCTGATGCAGAGTGAGGACCGCAGCATTCACCTGTAACAAAGACGAGATATCACCCTGATGCAGAGTGAGGACTGCAGCATTACCTGTAACCAAGACGAGATATCACCCTGATGCAGAGTGAGGACCGCAGCATTACCTGTAACCAAGACGAGATGTCACCCGGATGCAGAGTGAGGACCGCAGCATTCACCTGTAACAAAGACAAGATATCACCCTGATGCAGAGTGAGGACCGCAGCATTACCTGTAACCAAGACGAGATATCACCCTGATGCAGAGTGAGGACCGCAGCATTACCTGTAACCAAGACGAGATGTCACCCGGATGCAGAGTGAGGACCGCAGCATTCACCTGTAACAAAGACAAGATGTCACCCGGGTGCAGAGTGAGTGCAGCATTCACCTGTAACAAAGACGAGATATCACCCTGATGCAGAGTGAGGACCGCAGCATTACCTGTAACCAAGACGAGATTGCACCTGCTAAAGTCAATGGCCTCTTCTGTAATTAACTCACGATAATATTTCGATAGCTGGGATTCGTTCTCGTTTATTCTCAGGCACCATGCCCCTTCCCCTACCCCCACACACACCTGTATATACTTTCTGGTACCTCTCCATTACCCAACCCCGCCATTCAGCAGCAGTGGCCACCGTGACACGATTTGTGGTTTTAGATGGCACTGCTGTGAAAACAGAATGATGCTAATGTTAGTCATGTACCTGTAGCAGGCATCTCTGATTATCTTGATTATTAATGTGCCTTCCAGAATCCAGTGGCAGCTGCTGCTTAACGAGGGTGGCGGGGTGGGGGGAGGCTTGGATGAAAAAAAAAAATCCATTTACTTGCAGGCCGGCTGCCACTTCTCGGACCTCTTCGGTCGTCGACGCAGGAAGCAGGAAGCACACAGGCTTGCCTAGCCAATCACGACGCTGGTGTCACCAGCATGACAGCAGCATTGTGATTGGTCTGAGCGCCGTGGTTCAGCGCTCAGACAGGGACTGGGACCCTGTGCATGTTCTCCACTGATGCTGTGCAATACAGCCGGTGGAGACCATGCAAAGGGCACATGACTGGCTGACCCAAGACGGCTGGTCAAACCGTCATGCGCACTTAGAGAGTGCCCACCACTCCTCCCTCTGGACCCTGCTCTGGCCAGCCCAGCCCCGCCCTGCACGTAAGCCAGTACGGAAAAATAAAAGGATAATAACATTGCGTTATCATCATTGAAAATGCTAATAACATTGCGTTATCATCATTGTCTTTTTCCTTTTTGAACTGCTCACAAAGCAGTGGAGTGACGCTCCTCTGCCTTAGCGGAATCCCTCGCAGCGGAAACGTGGAATCTGACACGTGACATTTCAACGTTGTGTGTGGAGCGCGAGGAGGAGTCGAGCTCCACGTTTCGATGCGTTTGAAGGACACGTGCTCCGAGCTTCCCTGCTGCTCATGATCTCACTCGAACTCCTTCCTCCAAGAGTAACCAAACCCGTGGTCATGTGACCCTGTTCTGGAAGCTTCCAGCGGTTGTAATAAATGTGTGCGCTGCTTTCCCTCAAGGAGCACGTCTCCTTGGCGCCTGCATCTGGAGACCCTTGCCTGATTCTTGTGTGGTCTCAGCTTCTAAATAATACACATGTTTGTAGATTAATCCGGAATGCAGAGCACTACATTTTTCTGGAGACAGGCTAGCGACAGACTACTAAGTGACCAATCCGGTGAGACATTTCAGTGACTTTCAAACTTATAAAAAAGTCTGGTTCTGTTTGTTGACCATGTGTTATGCAATAGCTATATTATGGAGTATTTGTAGCACGCATCTATACTGAAGTTTCGTGGCGCTAAATGAGAATGTTCCAGAACCACTGCAGACTAAGGGCCTGATTTAGAACTTGGCGGATGGGTTACTCTGCCACGACGGTGACGGATGTCCCGTCTGCTGAAATTGTTATCCCATTCTATTCTACGGCATTTATATTTCGGTAGATGGGATATCCGTCACCATTGTGAGAGAGTAACCGGTCCTCCAAGATCTACATCAAGCCCTAACACTGAGAATGGCCGAAGGATGGGCGAAGATTTCTCATGTTTGTAGTTGTTTCCTAAAACTCACAAGTGATGGTCGTGATCGCAGTGTATTTGGTAAAAAGTACAGCGCCAACTGAGAAAGCTTTCAAGTAGAGGTTCTCACCTTGCGGACTGTGAACAGAAAGATGTCACTAGAGCGAAGGGAGCGAGAGTAGCAAAGGGATGAAATGTGATGGCTAAAAGGAGGCGAGTAGACATGGGTGATTTATGCATAATAACTATGGCCTTAAAAACAATACGGACTTCCACTGGCAACCACTGGAGAGAAACGAGAGTAGGGAAATGTCCTCTCAGGGTGAGGAGTGGCAACGTAGCCTGGCAGTAGTGTTTTGTACAGATTGAAGTCTTCTAGTAATTTTTTGGTAGATCCAGATAAGAAGTGTTGACATGGTGTGGGTAAGATTGAAAGAGTCAGGTGATAACTAATTTGTGGGAAGAACTGGAACTAAAGGGCTGAATTTATTTTAGTAGTTTCAAGTGCTAAAAAACTAATACTAGACAGTTTAGCAACTTGTTGCTTCACAGGGAAATTACCATCAATAATGATGCCCACAATTTTTAATGCATTCACAGGTTGTGGGGGTAAGATGAGATAAATGGCCCAAAGATCCAATGTTCTACAAAGGTTCTGGGCACCAAGTTCTAAGTTTTGGTAGGGTTCAGTTTTAGAAATTTGGATGACTTCCTAGAACAAACAAAAGAAAGTAACCACATGGAGTTGTTTTGTGTTTGAAATTGAAATATTGTTGTCTGAGCAGGTGAGAATGGAATTAATTGGTTTAGGTACACACAGAGGCAGTCACAGGATTTTAGGATTTAGATGTGTGCATGAAATCCACGGTACAGCAGTAGGAGGCTATAGAAAAGTTTAAAGGGCAAAGAGTGCCTCAGACCCCTAGTACAGATCGTAACAAAAGAATGTGTGAATGAAAGAGGTATCCTGATCTAGCCACCCTGCAATCTCTGGGAGCCCTTAATGACTGCAACCAGAGGTCTGCGAATGCAAGAGGGTCCCAGAAATGCATGAATGCACTTTCCGACCTCCGTCCACCACAAACAGATCGAAAGAGGTATTAGACACAATCTTTATCTTCTTACACTTCTACCCAACTCCCTCCAACACACATATTTGTTAAGCGCACATTCACGCCTTGGGGCTCCTTGGTAGTGAATAGCAGGTATTTATTGTCACCCAACAGTACTCATTTGATCAATCTCAGAAGGATGAAAGGTTCATTGGACCCACCAGGATTTGAACCGGTGGCTGTGAGGCCAGACACAATTTCTGGAGTAGATGCCTTAGTCCACTGTGTTGCCAGACCCCACCTCCATGGGATGAGCTGAGGCGCAAGGCCGGACCTAAACGTGCACTTTGGTGTGCATGAGGGTGTACTGAGGAAAATGAGGCAAGATAAATGGAAACTGGAGAATGCCCCAGTAAAAGGGACTGCACTTCCAGAATGGTAAAAAAGCATGTGACTGGGTTAAGTGCATTAGTAGTGAGGACAAGAGGTATTTTCCAGAAGAAAGAACCATACAACATTGAGAGCTTAAGAAAAGATTTGAAAATCATACGTATAAACATAAGTATTAATCTGGTCCAGAAAATGGACAGCTTTTCTTGCTGATGAGGCTGCTCTTATTGTTGCCGAAGATGCAACAGGTTCTGGCTGATGAGGCTGCTCTCAGTGTTGCCGGAGATGCAACAGGTTCTTGTTGATAAGACTACTCTTATTGTTACCGAAGATGCAACAGGTTCTTGTTGATGAGGCTGCTCTTAGTGTTGCCGGAGATGCAACAGGTTGTCGTTGCTGAGGCTGCTCTTATTGTTGCCAGCGATGCAACAAGTTCTCGTTGATGAGCCTGCCTTACCGTTGGCAGAGATGAAACAGGTTCTTGTTGATAAGGCTGGTCGTAGTGTTGCTGGAGATGGAACAGGTTCTTGCTGATGAGGCTGCACTTAGTGTTGCTGGAGATGCAACAAGTTCTCGTTGATGAGGCTGCTCTTATTGTTGCCAGCGATGCAACAAGTTCTCGTTGATGAGCCTGCCTTACCGTTGGCAGAGATGAAACAGGTTCTTGTTGATAAGGCTGGTCGTAGTGTTGCTGGAGATGCAACAGGTTCTCATTGCTGACGCTGCTCTTAGTGTTGCCAGAGATGCAACAGGTTCTTGTTGATGAGGCTGCTCTTAGTGTTGCTGGAGATGCAACAGGTTCTAATTGCTGACGCTGCTCTTAGTGTTGCCAGAGATGCAACAGGTTCTTGTTGATGAGGCTGCTCTTAGTGTTGACGGAGATGTAACAGGTTCTCGTCGATGAGGCTGCTCTTAGTGTTGCCAGCGATGCAACAAGTTCTTGTTGATGAGCCTGCCTTACTGTTGACAGAGATGAAACAGGTTCTTGTTGATAAGGCTGTTCTTAGTGTTGCTGGAGATGCAACAGGTTCTCATTGCTGATGCTGTTCTTAGTGTTGCCAGAGATGCAACAGGTTCTTGTTGATGAGGCTGCTCTTAGTGTTGCTGGAGATGCAACAGGTTCTTGCTGATAAGGCTCCTCTTATTGTTGCCGGAGAAGCAACAGGTTCTCGTTGATGAGGATGCTATTATTGTTGCCGTAGATATAACAGGTTCTCGTTGATGAGGCTGCTCTTATTGTTGCTGAGGATGCGACTGGTTCTTATTGATGAGCTTCTCTTAGTGTTGCCGGAGATGCAAAAGGTTCTTGTTGATGAGGCTGCTCTTACTATTGCCGGATATGCAACAGGTTCTAATTGCTGACGCTGCTCTTATTGTTGCTGGAGATGCAACAGGTTCTCGTTGATGAGGCTGCTCTTATTGTTGCAGAAGATGCAACAGGTTCTTGTTCATGAGGCTGCTCTTAGTGTCGCTCGAGATGCAACAGGTTCTCATTGCTGAGGCTGCTCTTGGTGTCGCTGGAGATTAAACAGTTTCTCGTCGATGAGGCTGCTCTTATTGTTTGCAGAGATGCAACAGGTTCTTGTTGATGAGGCTGCTCTTAGTGCTGCCGGAGATGCAACAGGTTGTCGTTGCTGAGGCTGCTCTTAGTGTTGACGAAGATGTAACAGGTTCTCGTCGATGAGGCTGCTCTTATTGTTGCCGGAGATGCAACAGGTTCTTGTTGATGAGGCTGCTCTTAGTGTTGCCAGGGATCGAACAGGTTCTCGTTGATGAGGCTGCTCTTAGTATTGCCGGAGATGCAACAGGTTGTCGTTGCTGAGGCTGCTCTTAGTGTTGCCAGAGATGCAACAGGTTCTTGTTGATAAGGGTGCTCTTATTGTTGCCGGAGATGCAACAGGTTCTCATTGATGAGGCTGCTCTTAGTATAGCCGGAGATGCAACAGGTTGTCGTTGCTGAGGCTGCTCTTACTATTGCCTGATATGCGACAGGTTCTCATTGATGAGATGCTCTTATTGTTGCCGAAGCAACAGGTTCTTGTTGATGAGGCTGCTCTTAGTGTTGCTGGAGATGCAACAGGTTCTTGTTGATGAGGCTGCTCTTATTGTTGCCGAAGCAACAGGTTCTTGTTGATGAGGCTGCTCTTAGTGTTGCTGGAGATGCAACAGGTTCTCATTGATAAAGCTGCTCTTAGTGTTGCCGGAGATCCAACAGGTTCTTGTTGATGAGGCTGCACTTAGTGTTGCTGGAGATGCAACAAGTTCTTGTTGATAATGCTGCTCTTGGTGTTGCTGGAGATGCAACAGATTCTTGTTGATAAGGCTTCTCTTATTGTTGCCGGAGATGCAACAGGTTCTCGTTGATGAGGATGCTATTATTGTTGCCATAGATATAACTGGTTCTTGTTGATAAGGCCGCTCTTGTTGTTGCCAAGCATGCGACAGGTTCTCATTGATGAGCTGCTCTTTGTGTTGCCGGAGATGCAACGGGTTCTTGTTGATGAGGCTGCTCTTAGTGTTCCCGGAGATGCAACAGGTTCTTGTTGATGAGGCTGCTCTTATTGTTGCCGAAGCAACAGGTTCTTGTTGATGAGGCTGCTCTTAGTGTTCCCGGAGATGCAACAGGTTCTTGTTGATGAGGCTGCTCTTATTGTTGCCGAGGCAACAGGCTCTTATTGATGAGGCTACTCTTAGTGTTGCCAGAGATGCAACAGGTTCTTGTTGATGAGGCTTCTCTTAGTGTTGCCGGAAGTGCAACAGGTTCTTGTGGATGAGGCTGCTCTTATTGTTGTCGAAGCAACAGGTTCTTGTTGATGAGGCTGCTCTTACTACTGCCGGAGATGCAACAGGTTCTCGTTAATGAGGCTGCTCTTCGTGTTGCCAGATATGCAACAGGTTCTTGTTGATGAGGCTGCTCTTATTGTTGACGGAGATGCAACAGGTTCTCGTCGATGAGGCTGCTCTTAGTGTCGCTGGAGATTAAACAGTTTCTCGTTGATGAGGCTGCTCTTATTGGTGCCAGAAATGCAACAGGTTCTTGTTGATGAGGCTGCTCTTAGTGTTGCCGCAGATGCAACAGGTTCTTGTTGATAATGCTGCTCTTAGTGTTGCTGGAGATGCAACAGGTTCTTTTTGATGAGGCTGCTCTTATTGTTGCCGGAGATGCAACAGGTTCTTTTTGATGAGGCTGCTCTTATTGTTGCCGAGGCAACAGGTTCTTATTGATGAGGCTACTCTTAGTGTTGCCAGAGATGCAACAGGTTCTTGTTGATGAGGCTTCTCTTAGTGTTGCCGGAAGTGCAACAGGTTCTTGTGGATGAGGCTGCTCTTATTGTTGTCGAAGCAACAGGTTCTTGTTGATGAGGCTGCTCTTACTACTGCCGGAGATGCAACAGGTTCTCGTTAATGAGGCTGCTCTTCGTGTTGCCAGATATGCAACAGGTTCTTGTTGATGAGGCTGCTCTTATTGTTGACGGAGATGCAACAGGTTCTCGTCGATGAGGCTGCTCTTAGTGTCGCTGGAGATTAAACAGTTTCTCGTTGATGAGGCTGCTCTTATTGTTGCCAGAAATGCAACAGGTTCTTGTTGATGAGGCTGCTCTTAGTGTTGCCGCAGATGCAACAGGTTCTCGTTGATGAGGCTGCTCTTAGTGTTGCCGGAGATGCAACAGGTTCTTGTTGATAATGCTGCTCTTAGTGTTGCTGGAGATGCATCCAGGTTCTCGTTGATGAGGCTGCTCTTATTGTTGCCGGAGATGGAACAGGTTCTCGTTAATGAGGCTGCTCTTATTGTTGCTGGAGATGTGACAGGTTGTCGTTGATGAGGCTGCTCTTATTGTTGCTGGAGATGTGACAGGTTGTCGTTGATGAGGCTGCTCTTATTGTTGCTGGAGATGTAACAGGTTGTCGTTGATGAGGCTGCTCTTAGTGTTGCTGGAGATGTGACAGGTTGTCGTTAATGAGGCTGCTCTTGGTGTTGCTGGAGATGTGACAGGTTGTCGTTGATGAGGCTGCTCTTAGTGTTGCTGGAGATGTGACAGGTTGTCGTTGATGAGGCTGCTCTTAGTGTTGCTGGAGATGCAACAGGTTCTTTTTGATGAGGCTGCTCTTATTGTTGCCGGAGATGCAACAGGTTCTTTTTGATGAGGCTGCTCTTATTGTTGCCGAGGCAACAGGTTCTTATTGATGAGGCTACTCTTAGTGTTGCCAGAGATGCAACAGGTTCTTGTTGATGAGGCTTCTCTTAGTGTTGCCGGAAGTGCAACAGGTTCTTGTGGATGAGGCTGCTCTTATTGTTGTCGAAGCAACAGGTTCTTGTTGATGAGGCTGCTCTTACTACTGCCGGAGATGCAACAGGTTCTCGTTAATGAGGCTGCTCTTCGTGTTGCCAGATATGCAACAGGTTCTTGTTGATGAGGCTGCTCTTATTGTTGACGGAGATGCAACAGGTTCTCGTCGATGAGGCTGCTCTTAGTGTCGCTGGAGATTAAACAGTTTCTCGTTGATGAGGCTGCTCTTATTGTTGCCAGAAATGCAACAGGTTCTTGTTGATGAGGCTGCTCTTAGTGTTGCCGCAGATGCAACAGGTTCTCGTTGATGAGGCTGCTCTTAGTGTTGCCGGAGATGCAACAGGTTCTTGTTGATAATGCTGCTCTTAGTGTTGCTGGAGATGCAACAGGTTCTCGTTGATGAGGCTGCTCTTATTGTTGCCGGAGATGGAACAGGTTCTCGTTAATGAGGCTGCTCTTATTGTTGCTGGAGATGTGACAGGTTGTCGTTGATGAGGCTGCTCTTATTGTTGCTGGAGATGTGACAGGTTCTCGTCGATGAGGCTGCTCTTATTGTTGCCGGAGATGGAACAGGTTGTTGTTGATGAGGCTGCTCTTATTGTTGCCGGAGATGGAACAGGTTCTTGTTAATGAGGCTGCGCTTATTGTTGCTGGAGATGTGACAGGTTGTCGTTGATGAGCCTGCTCTTAGTGTTGCTGGAGATGTGACAGGTTGTCGTTGATGAGGCTGCTCTTATTGTTGCTGGAGATGTAACAGGTTGTCGTTGATGAGGCTGCTCTTAGTGTTGCTGGAGATGTGACAGGTTGTCGTTAATGAGGCTGCTCTTGGTGTTGCTGGAGATGTGACAGGTTGTCGTTGATGAGGCTGCTCTTAGTGTTGCTGGAGATGTGACAGGTTGTCGTTGATGAGGCTGCTCTTATTGTTGCTGGAGATGTGACAGGTTGTCGTTGATGAGGCTGCTCTTAGTGTTGCTGGAGATGTGACAGGTTGTCGTTGATGAGGCTGCTCTTATTGTTGCTGGAGATGTGACAGGTTGTCGTTGATGAGGCTGCTCTTAGTGTTGCTGGAGATGTGACAGGTTGTCGTTGATGAGGCTGCTCTTATTGTTGCTGGAGATGTAACAGGTTGTCGTTGATGAGGCTGCTCTTAGTGTTGCTGGAGATGCAACAGGTTCTTGTTGATGAGGCTGCTCTTATTGTTGCTGGAGATGGAACAGGTTGTTGTTGATGAGGCTGCTCTTATTGTTGCCGGAGATGGAACAGGTTCTCGTTAATGAGGCTGCTCTTATTGTTGCTGGAGATGTGACAGGTTGTCGTTGATGAGGCTGCTCTTAGTGTTGCTGGAGATGTGACAGGTTGTCGTTGATGAGGCTGCTCTTATTGTTGCTGGAGATGTAACAGGTTGTCGTTGATGAGGCTGCTCTTAGTGTTGCTGGAGATGTGACAGGTTGTCGTTGATGAGGCTGCTCTTATTGTTGCTGGAGATGTAACAGGTTCTTGTTGATGAGGCTGCTCTTAGTGTTGCTGGAGATGTAACAGGTTGTCGTTGATGAGGCTGCTCTTAGTGTTGCCAGAGATACACTGATGCGCTGCTGAATGCTATTGTTGAAGTTTGTCCTCTTAAAACAGAATTGGAATAAGATAAGTAGTTACAAACAAAACAAAGGGAATAATCTGATCATTTGAAGCATGCCTTTGATCATTTTTCTGGTTTTGTTAATGTTATAAAAACTCCTCAAGAGGGTGTAGGAGCAGCGCTCATTCAAGGGCTTTTACCTAAGGTGCAAGAACAATTAAGAGCAATATGTATTGATGGGTAAACTAAAGATCTTTCAGAATTGGTTTCAGTTAGAAATCATTGTGTTGCTGAACAAGAGCGAATTAAAGAATCCAGCAGCAACAGCGGCGGCCATCTTGGATTAGCAAGTAAAGCTTCCCTCGTGTTCCGTAGCATCCTTGCTAGCCAACATGATACAATGTTGCTGCAGCCAGGACCTTGCTATGCGGATTCAGGATTCTTAACAGTTGTTGTTTCCTTTGGAGTTTATTGGAGGACATTTCAGAAAACAGAGAAGAATTCTAGAAGCTGTGCTGAGAAATTGAGCTTTGAACTGTATCTGACGATTTAGCTTTGAAAACTATTGAAAACTATAAAGATTGTCACATTTAAACTTGGGCTTTGATCCTGTGATGGAACAGGAAGAATTCATATGACAAATCAGTGTTCCACATGGTACTATGTATGATTATACGTAAGGTATTAGGAGTTACTATATATATATCAATTGCTAACATAGAAACCACAGAATATTAATGCCTGTTACTTACGTTTGCTGTAGCACAAAGAGTCAAGTGGAACTAAACTCCTCTTCAGCAGAGAGCGCATAGTTACAAAACTTGAGGTAATGATCTTACCAACAGAGAGAAGTGATGATGAGCGTATATATAATAAATTCATCTGTTGTAAGTTTTAGTTTCAGGAATGACAAGTTTCACGTCGAAGCACAGGGAGTTGGGTGCATAGAGATACAGTGAAGGTTCATCCATTCACTCTTACTATTAGATGCAGGACTGTCATGGAAGGTTACTGAGATACCTCTGGTGTGACCCTGAATATCGACCCCAGAATATCGATGAAACTGAATATGGAGGACAAAACATCATAAAGAATATCAACAGGTAAGTACGTCTCGATTTGTTGTACCTTACACCACAGATATGCAGCTACACAGTTCACATATCTTCGGGGTACATAGATGTGGAGTAAGGAATAGTAAATCTATACTTCCCTATATGCACTTACCTTTCAATACTTTGTCCCTTGATATTCTGTCCTCAATATTTTTATACCACAATATTCTGGGGGTCAGTATTCAGTAATGCAAATATATCTCTTATTGACCTTGGCTTCCCCCTACGCTCTGCAGATATCAGTGTCCAGCTGAAGTGACGAGTCACAGTGGTGCCGTCCCGTGACTGTTTTCTCTCTTGTTGCATTCTCCTTTCCCAGTCCCACTCCTGGTCTCATATTCTTATTGTATGTGCTCATCGGTGGACGTGGTGAGAGACAAAGTGCGTCGCTCCTGTTGGATCTACACTATAAGGTTAATACTTTCTAACACAGACTCACTCCTTGCACTTCAACTCCTAGGAAGCAGAACACAAAGCTTTTCAAGGGAAATGTCATTCACCATCGAGAAGGATTTTCCTCACTCTGAGTCTGTTATGATCACATAACATCTCCTGATACTAAATACAGCTGTACATTGCACCCTGCCAGGTTTGCACAATGTGCATGTATGCCGCTTAAGGTGGCATTGACTCTTCTTTTCCAAGACCCGCCTTTTCAACCACCTCAAAATATGGAATTCAGGGTGGAGTGCTGAGAAGGACCACATCCTGCAGTCAACCAGCTCACGAAATTCAAGGTGTTGTTTGCAAAATGGTCTACACAAACCACTCAGGCCACACTGCATGATGTTACTGAATGATGCACATGTGCCGTGTGGAGCTAATCTGCACGTGAGTTGTGCTGCGTCCTACACACCATCCTGCCTCTGCAAATGTCTGTCTAAATATAGGGTCAATCGTGGCATTCCATATGTGGCCATTGATTCAAAGTCCTGTAGTTACCATCTACACACACCACTGCTTTAACTTTATTCCCAGGTGTTCAGATTGCCTCAGATATAAGACAGGCCCAAAACACTTACAACATGAGCCTCCACCCCTGAAATAAATTTACCAAAAATATTCTACGAGATCCTGATTCAGCATGAGAAGCATTTTGAATCCTGGAGCGCACATGTCCAGCCAAAAACCAATGGAAGCTCTGCTTGTTGATTTAGTGACAACGGAACTCAACAAACACCCATATGATCCACTGACCTCTTCCAAGATCCAACCGGAACTGCAATGTTCTCAAAAGCTCCTAAATCGCCTACTGCTACCAATTGGATTCAGCATAAAACATGTGGAAGTAGTCACCATTCTAAGCCATTTGTAAGTAGTCACCATTATAAGCCATTTGTAAGTAGTCACCATTATAAGCCATTTGTAAGTAGTGACCACTACAAGCCATTTGTTGCTGGTCACCAGTATAAACCATGTGTAACTGATAACCAGAATAAACCATTTGTAGCTGTTCAATAGTATAATATATGTGTAGCTTGTCACCAGTATGATCCATTTGTAAGTAGTCACCATTATAAGCCATTTGTAAGTAGTCACCATTCTAAGCCATTTATAAGTAGTTACCAGTATAAGCCATTTGTTGCTGGTCACCAGTATAAACCATGTGTAACTGGTAACCAGAATAAACCATTTGTAGCTGTTCAATAGTATAATGTATGTGTAGCTTGTCACCAGTATGATCCATTTGTAAGTAGTGACCAGTATAAGCCATTCTGGTCACCAGTAACAGCCATTTGTAGCTGGTCATTAGTAAAAATATTTTGTAACTAGTCATGCTTATAAACCACTCATAACTAGTCACTGGTTTATGCCATTTTTAACTCATGGATAAACACCATTTGTAACTGGTAACTGGTATGAACCAATATTTAGTGGTGCTCGTTATGAGTCATTTGTGACTGGTCAGTGTGACCTTTTTGCAGCTAATCACGGGTACCAGCCGTCCCCAGCTGAGCAGCTGTAGGTGGCACCAGGACCCAACCTGTTTTCTCCCAGAGTAAGGAAGTCCTCCTACAATGCGGTCTTGTCGCTGAGGCTGGTTGCCTGCACTGGGGCCCCAAAGGGGGCCTTGGGATAAAGCCAGAGAGACCCCCACTCCCTGCAGCTCCACCTAGGGTCCCACCACCCTGTGTGACATTCCAGTCACGTCTCTCCCGCCACCTGCGCCAGCATCATGTGGGAAGGGAAGTGAAAGCCCTACTCATGCCAGCTCCGAGTTAATGAGTGATGAGGCAGAGAGAGGTGGGATAAGAAAGTCAGCTTATCTTGTTAATTGCCTGACAGAAGTTCTAGCCCAAGGCCTGCAGCGAACATCTTGATTTATCAGCCCCAGTGTGGGAACGCAGGTCACGTGACAGGGTGTGCCCTGGACACTGGAAGGCCCCCACCTCGGTCCATCGCCCCCTCTAGGAAAACCTCTGGATTTCTGATCGCCGTGCCCGAGAATGAATCTGGAACAATCCATTGAAGGTTCACGACCGACCATCTGAATGTATTTCCCTTCACTTTAATCAAGGTGGGGCAAAGTTTCAGGGCGAGGGCCCTAACGTGTGTGTCAAATCTTTGCTATAAACAGAACCCCCCGTGTTGTGTTAATTGTTGCTTGATTTCTTCACTACAGCAAAAACAACAGATCAGAATGTCCTTAGCTTTGGCAGGAGGGAAGGGATTGGTTCAACTTGGTTCTTTTTGTGGTTTCAAGTAATATAGATTGAGGTGAAGGTATTTGCTTTGTCTCAGGAGTAATGTAATGAAACACTTTTTCTCATTACCAATCCGTAGTTTACTGTAGTTTAGTTGAAAGACTGTTGGGTTGGGATATGACTGAAGCACACGTGCAGTCCCCCCGCCCCCCACCCCACGCCCTATGTCCTTGGAAGCCTAGAGAAATCTCACACAAATCTGACGGGCTCCGCCTGAGGCACTTAGACAGCAGAGCTATCACTCAGCTTACACAGATCCCCTCACATGACTCACCTCAGAAAAGCTTGCACCTTAGACAGAGCAGACCTCTCTGAGGTCACACATATATCTAGCTTCAGTCCCTCAAGGTATCCCTCACATCAAATAGATCACTGATGCTGTTGCCTTAGATAGAACTATCACTCATATGAAACACATCACCCAAACGTAGGCCTTAGACAGCAGCGCTATCCCTCATTCCACATAGATCAACCAGATTTAAGATTTAGACCACAGCACTATACCTCATATCAAATATAGCACCCAAGCTAATGTTGTAGACAGCAGTACTATCCCTCATATCAAATATAGCACCCAAATTAAGGTTGTAGACAGCAGCACTATCCCTCATATCAGATATAGCACCCACACTAAGGTTGTAGACAGCAGCGCTATCCCTCATATTACATATAGCACCCAAATTAAGGTTGTAGACAGCAGTACTATCCCTCATATCAAATATAGCACCCACACTAAGGTTGTAGACAGCAGCACTATCCCTCATATCACATATAGCACCCAAACTAAGGTTGTAGACAGCAGCACTATCCCTCATATCAAATATAGCACCCAAACTAAGGTTGTAGACAGCAGCACTATCCAGCATTCCAACATATAGCACCCAAACTAAGGTTGTAGACAGCAGTACTGTACCTCATATCAAATATAGCACCCAAACTAAGGCTGTAGACAGCAGCACTATCCCTCATATCAAATATAGCACCCAAACTAAGGCTGTAGACAGCAGCACTATTCATCATATCACATATAGCACCCATACTAAGGTTGTAGACAGCAGCACTATCCAGCATTCCCACATATAGCACCCAAACTAAGGTTGTACACAGCAGTACTATACCTCATATCAAATATAGGACTCAAACTAAGGATGTATACAGCAGCACTATCCCTTATATCACATATAGCACCCAAACTAAGGCTGTAGACAGCAGCACTATCCCACATATCACATATAGCATCCAAACTAAGGATGTGTACAGCAGCACTATCCCACATATCACATATAGCACCCAAACTAAGGCTGTAGACAGCAGCACTATCCCACATATCACATATAGCACCCAAACTAAGGTTGTAGACAGCAGCACTATCCAGCATTCCAACATATAGCACCCAAACTAAGGTTGTAGACAGCAGCACTATCCAGCATTCCAACATATAGCACCCAAACTACGGTTGTAGACAGCAGTACTATACCTCATATCAAATATAGCACCCAAACTAAGGTTGTAGACAGCAGCACTATCCAGCATTCCAACATATAGCACCCAAACTAAGGTTGTAGACAGCAGCACTATCCCTCATATCACATATAGCACCCAAACTAAGGATGTAGACAGCAGCACTATCCAGCATTCCCACATATAGCACCCAAACTAAGGTTGTAGACAGCAGCACTATCCAGCATTCCCACATATAGCACCCAAACTAAGGCTGTAGACATCAGCACTATCCCTCATATCACATATAGCACCCAAACTAAGGATGTATACAGCAGCACTATCCCACATATCACATATAGCATCCAAACTAAGGATGTATACAGCAGCACTATCCCTTATATCACATATAGCACCCAAACTAAGGCTGGAGACAGCAGCACTATCCCACATATCACATATAGCACCCAAACTAAGGTTGTAGACAGCAGCACTATCCAGCATTCCAACATATAGCACCCAAACTAAGGTTGTAGACAGCAGTACTATACCTCATATCAAATATAGCACCCAAACTAAGGTTGTAGACAGCAGCACTTTCCAGCATTCCAACATATAGCACCCAAACTAAGGTTGTAGACAGCAACACTATCCCTCATATCACATATAGCACCCAAACTAAGGATGTAGACAGCAGCACTATCCAGCATTCCCACATATAGCACCCAAACTAAGGATGTATACAGCAGAACTATCCCTCATATCACATACAGCACCCAAACTAAGGATGTATACAGCAGCACTATCCCACATATCACATATAGCATCCAAACTAAGGATGTATACAGCAGCACTATCCCTTATATCACATATAGCACCCAAACTAAGGCTGGAGACAGCAGCACTATCCAGCATTCCCACATATAGCACCCAAACTAAGGTTGTAGACAGCAGCACTATCCAGCATTCCCACATATAGCACCCAAACTAAGGCTGTAGACAGCAGCACTATCCCTCATATCACATATAGCACCCAAACTAAGGATGTATACAGCAGCACTATCCCACATATCACATATAGCATCCAAACTAAGGATGTATACAGCAGCACTATCCCTTATATCACATATAGCACCCAAACTAAGGCTGGAGACAGCAGCACTATCCCACATATCACATATAGCACCCAAACTAAGGTTGTAGTCAGCAGCACTATCCAGCATTCCAACATATAGCACCCAAACTAAGGTTGTAGACAGCAGCACTATCCAGCATTCCAACATATAGCACCCAAACTAAGGCTGGAGACAGCAGCACTGTCCCACATATCACATATAGCACCCAGATTAAGGATGTAGACAGCAGCGCTATCCCTCATATCAAATAGATCAACAAAAGTTAGGTCTTAGACAGCAGCGTTATCAATCCCCCATCATCCACCTGCATCCTGCTGTTCCGCCATGTCTCTATTCCTTCTTCTATTTTCTCCCTTTTCTTCCTCCTTTTCCTAATGAATATTGAATTTCCACACTGAAGCTCCCCCCGCATGATTGTTCTGTTCTTCGGGTGGTCAGATGGGAGTCCACGTGGCCATCTTCTTCCTTTAACCTCATTCACTCCTTCCTGTTCCGCCATCCGTGTACCGCTCCTGTGTCCGCCCCTGTGTGGCAGGAGTAAGTCCTGAACTCCTTTCCCTCACTCCACACTGAGCTGAACCTTTCCTCAACACTCCCAATACTTCACCTCCTTTTACTCTGCCAACGCTCATGTGCGCAAAGAAACTCTGCCTTTTATCGTTCTCTCTCTTGCTAAATCTTGTCACCCATACCCAAGGACACACCCTCTCATTCCCCATTCTCTTCAACCAAACTCTCGCCCCCTTACTCCTCTGGTCTGTTCTGCTATTTCCATTCCACATAGGCACCCACTCTTACCCGTCTCCCCCACTTCTCACAATAAGCCCACACTTCTTTTTCCTGCTATCATCTCTGAAATCATGACAGCTGGAGGAACTCAATTATGAACAACGTCTTGCATTTCCATTCCGAAAAGCACACGTCGCTCAAACCGCCCACCAACCTCTTCCGTGTCAACAGTGTTATTTGTCTGCCATCCACTGTTTACCCTTAACTTTGCCAATGCTTCTCCTGTACTCCTGCACAAATAACCTCCTGCCGGATCCCAGCCCCAAACATCTTCCCAAAGAATGGAATACCTGCTAACTTTCAATCTTAGTGGGAGATAGGTTGTTCACCACTCCTATCACATATCTCTCTATATCTTCTTTCCTCTCTTGCAATCGGAGTCTGTCACTGCCCCTCAACCTTGCCCACTGGCCACAACTTCCGACCAGACCATCCAGTAGGCATTTGAGGTTGGAGGCACCAATGATGCTTCCGATTGTCAAATGCTCAACAGTCAAACTTCCTCCGGCATCACTCCGGGCCAATGGATCTTTCTGGGACCAGCCCATGGAACCTCTTCCACTGTGAACGAGACAGGACGACAGTCACATTGTTACTCATACCCCGTACATGCTTCGCACTCAGCACAATGTTTAAGGACAGGCAAAGTAGCACTTTGTCTCTCAACAGCTTACTCAGACATTTCTCTTTTAGCAACTGTATATTCAATACCTGTACCACTGTTTCGTTGTTGACATCACTTTTATGCTGCGAAACTCTAATTCTTTTATTTATCAAAAATATTTTATTATTTTGTATATTTTATTTACATGTTTTATAGGGGTTTGGGTGGGGAGTGTTTTAAAATCATGGTTTTATTATATTTGAAGTGAAATAAATGTTTAATATTATTTTGCATTTCTTTATTTAATATTTAAATATATATTGTTTTGGTTTCTGTTTTGGGCTGTTGGGCTGTATAGGGGTTTTAGGTAATTAGTGTTTTAAATATCTGTGTACAGTTTTTGGGTGAGGAATGTTTTATCTTTTTAATGGTTTTAATAAAAAAGATTTTCTGAAGAATGTGACTTGAATTTATTTAAATGTTATTATCAGACAAATTTATGTTTATAAAACTATTTTTAATTGATTTAAATGTAAATTAAACATGTTTACTGTAGAAGTTATATTATTTGTAATTAACTTTACTTTAAAGTATGTGTTTTTTGAAAAATTATTTACAAGATGTGTGCATTGTAATGATACAAAATATACATTTTATAAAGTGTTTCCAACTTTTTTAAATTGTAAATTAATTTTAATGAAATACATCTGGTATTTAAAAAAAATATATATTATATATTTTGAAACTATATTTTGGTTTTCAATGTTTTTGTTATTTTTAATGTTATATTGAATCGTTAATATTATTATAATCTATATATATATATTATTAACTTTAGATGTTTTTGTAGGATGATATTTTGTATTCAATATTTTGTAGTTTTAATTATATATATATAGCGTGGTCAACATTATGGTTGCATTTTGACTACAATATTATATTAATTTGTACAATTGTTTCCCCTCCAGTCTTGCCCTGTACAACATACGACGGATGGGTTCCCCCAGCTGTCCACTGAGGCATTTGAAAAACTCGGTTTGAAGCCTTTGGACCTGGGGTTTTGCCACTTTACAGTTGTTTGATCACTTCTGATATTTCCTCCAATACTATCTCCTCCTCCATTTTCTCTCTGTCCTCTAATGGTCGAGTGATAAGCGGGATATCGTCTACAAGTTTAGCCACTTTGTCCTTGGAGCTTTGGAGTCTAGGTTCATATAATGTGTTGAGGCGCTGCGCAAACACCTGCTCAATCTCTTCGGCTGATTCCAATAATTCCCTTCGATTCGATGTAATATGTCGGTCCCACCTCTGGCTCTCCTCTCTATGACCCCCTTGTCTTAAGCGTACCTTACTCAGTGCCTGCTTCATATATTCGGTGCTGTTTTTTCCAGTAGTGTGCTCTGGCCTCCCTTCCCATGAGTAGTCGGTGTTCTTCTCTGAGCAGTGCTATGCGTAGGGACAGGTCCGTGGCGTATCCAGCATTTGCCGAGACTCCCACTGGACTATGTGGTGTTCCATTTGTGGCGCTGCTGCCTCTCTCTTCCTGTGGCTCCCGGTGACTGCCGATACGGCCTACACCCTAATCACCACCTAGTATGCCTCCCAGATAGTAACTTCTGATTATACCGTCCCTTCATTTTCCTTAAAATGCTCTTCTGTTGGGTGTCTCAGACCCTTTAGGTCTCCTCAAGCTTCAACTCCCATTGATCCAGCCTCCATCCAATTACCTTTTATTCATGGCTGCCGCCACCCTGGTGATCAGAGGAGATTGATACGATGTCCCTCGTGTAAAAGTATTTTGTGTCGCTATACCTCCTATCCTGCGTTGGTGGCACGAGGATATAATCTAGCCTGGAACATGATCCTCTGAAGGTCGATGCGTGGGAATCCTGCCATGTGTGTGGTTGTTCCCCTCACCAGATGTCCATAAGTCCCATTAGGTTCCACATCTGTTCTAGTGTGATTGATTGCATACCAAGTGGTAAGTATGCTGCAATTATTGTCAGTTTCTCCTCATTCGATTCCCTATTTATTTCCTGTAACATCCACAGGGCTCTGTCCGGGTGCACTTTATTGTCACTTGGAGTGACCCAAAGGCCAGGATTTCTTCCCCTCTGGAGCCCAAAGTAAAACCGAACTGTGCCGGACTCTGGGGCATATTAGCAATGCCTGGCGATAATTATCGCAAAGCGCAATTAGCGCTTGGATAATTATCGCCAGGCATCGCCGGTTTCTATCGCGGAGTTAGCGTGCAATCAGCAATGCTAATCTCCAAAGCGATAGAAACCTTGGAGAACAGTGTGAATATCGCCTGAAAACAGGCGATATTCACACTGTTCCCCAGTTCTGCTTGCTGATAGTGCGAGGGGACTTAGCCATGTAATCCACCTCTCATTGGATTACATGGCTAAGTCAGGGTGGGACCAGGTGTTAGCAAACCAGCGCTAAACGTGTTTAGCGCTGGTTCGCTAATCACCGCCCCTGCCTCGCTGATAGGCGTTAGCGACCTCAGCGACTGTTTCCAGTCGCTGTTAGGTGGGGAACGCCTACTTTGCATGCCATTAGCGATAAATATCGCTGGCATGCAAAGCGGCACCCAACCCGGTCGCTATCGCCTACAAGCTGTCGCTAACAGCAGTTAGCGACAGCTTGTTGATAAGGCGATAATATTATCGCCGCTTTAGCAGGAAAAAGTCCCGCTAAAGTGGCGATAATCGCCTTGCTAATATGCCCCCTAGGTTTGGATTGGGTATGGTAAGAAACTGTGGGGCATATTAGCAATGCCTGGCGATAATTATCGCAAAGCGCAATTAGCGCTTGGATAATTATCGCCAGGCATCGCCGGTTTCTATCGCGGAGTTAGCGTGCAATCAGCAATGCTAATCTCCAAAGCGATAGAAACCTTGGAGAACAGTGTGAATATCGCCTGAAAACAGGCGATATTCACACTGTTCCCCAGTTCTGCTTGCTGATAGTGCGAGGGGGACTTAGCCATGTAATCCACCTCTCATTGGATTACATGGCTAAATCAGGGTGGGACCAGGTGTTAGCAAACCAGCGCTAAACGTGTTTAGCGCTGGTTCGCTAATCACCGCCCCTGCCTCGCTGATAGGCGTTAGCGACCTCAGCGACTGTTTCCAGTCGCTGTTAGGTGGGGAACGCCTACTTTGCATGCCATTAGCGATAAATATCGCTGGCATGCAAAGCGGCACCCAACCCGGTCGCTATCGCCTACAAGCTGTCGCTAACAACAGTTAGCGACAGCTTGTTGATAAGGCGATAATATTATCGCCGCTTTAGCGGGAAAAAGTCCCGCTAAAGTGGCGATAATCGCCTTGCTAATAAGCCCCTGTGCAACCACCTCTTTCTTGGGCTTGTTGCGAGGCGGGACTCAGCTTCTGGGCCCAGGACTGTATTATGGCCAGGGCCACTGGCATTATGCAGCAGGGGAGCATCAAATTATGCTGCAGGGTTGACTAAATTATGCTACACGAAAAAGCTAATTATGAGGCATAATGTGCAACATCTTTGGATACTATTGCTTCATTATTTTGTAATTTTAGCTCATGGTAATACAGTCTGAGCAAAGATTTCACATCATTAGCACCAGTTTTACAACCAAATACAGAAAAAAACAACCAAAGAATGACCAGCTAACCTTTGCAAAGGGCCTTCCACACCATGCAAACCCCTACTGCCATGTTTTAATAACTTTTGGTCCGTTTGAGCTAGAAATATTTTTTTTAATTGAAGTGGCTCTCTTCACCTCCTCTTTGCCATCATAAGCCATTGCTGGACAGCATGGATTCACCCATTCGGCCCACGTCAGTCCACTCTGGTTGCCATCTTGCATTGGGATCCCGGCCACACCCACCAGCACGATCAAACTTCAGGCCTTTCTCATCAGAGGAGGCCCCTGTAGCCCGCGCAGCACAGCAGAGCCAGCAGAGCCAGCAGGCCTTGGCCAAGGACTGCCCAACTCTCCACAGAGGGTCCAGGCAGGGCTGGGAGCTGCCAGAGCACCGGCACCGTACCAACTGCTTGAAGGATTGAAAAGCAGTGCCTTCTCACTGCTGGAGGCATGGAGGGCCTGGCGGGCATGGCGGGGGAGAACACAAGAAATGCAGGCCAGCGGGTGGCAGGACCCTATCTTGCCACCCACTTTGTATCTGGGGCCCACGACGCACTGTGTGAGGCCACAAGGACTGGGGGCGGCGGGGTCCCACCACCCCTAAAGTTTCTCTCAGGTTTAACACGTGGCCGCCTCTGGAGGTGGGGCCCGTTTCTGGCCCGGGAGGGGCGCGGGGGTATCAGTTGAGGAGCCAAACCAGGAGTTCAGGATACATGTTTGAATGAACAGGGAGGGACTGGTTGGGAGGGAGTGGGGGTCAGTGATTTGATGTCTAGCGGGCTATATATTTGGGTCCCACATTTTAAACAATTTTGTAAATGAGTGTCCATATGTCATGTTTTTTTGACTTTATGCTTTTAATTACAAAAACGTCCTGAGAAGTTATTATTCAACCAAAAAGAACAAGTGGGTCTCTGGCTGTTATTCAATTCATTTGTGAAGGGATGGATGTACCAGTGTTAGAGACAATGACGTGTCCCCTCCATATCATCGTTTTATTTCCAAATGATGCAATATTTCATGCTTGTTCATATTAATGGGGTCTTGCCCGCTTCAATATTAGGATGACTGGCAATTTGAGTTAAGCCCCCTCTGAAATAAATAAATAATGGAAGAAAGAAAGAAACAGAAAGAAAGAAAGAAAGAAAGAAAGAAAGAAAGAAAGAAAGAAAGAAAGAAAGAAAGATATAAAGAAAAAGAAAGAAAGAAAAAGAAAGATAGAAAGAAAGAAAGAAAGAAAGATAGAAAGAAAGAAAGAAAGAAAGAAAGAGTGAGAGAGGAAGGCAAGAAAGAAAGAAGGAAAGATAGAAAGAGAAAGAAAGAAAGAAAGATAGAAAGAAAGAGAAAGAAAGAAAGAACGAAAGAAAGAAAGAGAGTGGGAGAGAGGAAGGCAAGAAAAAAGGAAAAAAGAAAGAAAGAGAGAGAGGAAGGCAAGAAAAAGGGAAAAAAGAAAGAAAGAGGAAGGCAAAAAAAGAAAAAGGGAAGAAAGAAAGAAAGAAAGAAAAAACAAAGGAAAGAAAGAAAAAAGAAAACGGAAGAAAGAAAGAAAGAAAAAACAAAGGAAAGAAAGAAAGAGAAAAGGAAAGATAGAAAGAAAGAAAGAAAGAGGAAGTGAGGGAGGGATGAAGGAAGGAAGGAAGGATGGAGGGGTCTCCTACCCCCATGTGTCCGGCCGCCTCGGTGCCCTCCCCCTGCAGCAGAGCTCAGCTTATCTCCGCGCTCTGGGAACGCACAGCTGGCTGGCGGGAGGTGGCAAAGCAAACACGACCTGCCCGCACCACGGCGGCCATCAGCGCAGGAATTAGCAGGTGAAACGCGCTCTTTATCAGCAGGTGGCTCATTAACCCGGGACAAGATGACTGGAAAATACCCGTGTAATGAGGGCCCAGTGTTGGAGTCCAGGCCTGGAAGGGGGAGGTAGGGGGAGGGGGGAGTCCAGCCTAGAAACTCAGGCCTAGACATGTCGTACTTCATCCACTGACACCGTACTTTACCCACTGACACCGTGCTTCATCCACTGACACAGTACTTCATCCACTCACTGACACCATACTTCATCCACTCACTGACACCGTACTTTATCCACTCACTGACACCGTGCTTCATCCACTGACACAGTACTTCATCCACTCACTGACACCGGACTTCATCCACTGACACCGTACTTCATCCACTGACACCGTGCTTCATCCACTGACACTGTACTTCATCCACTCACTGACACCGTACTTCATCCACTGACACCGTGCTTCAT
This sequence comes from Calotriton arnoldi, assembly GCA_963921515.1. Taxonomy (NCBI): domain Eukaryota; kingdom Metazoa; phylum Chordata; class Amphibia; order Caudata; family Salamandridae; genus Calotriton; species Calotriton arnoldi. Next base: position 559,781 of record CAWUFW010006254.1, on the reverse strand, counting down.
CCACTGACACAGTACTTCATCCACTCACTGACACCGTGCTTCATCCACTGACACTGTACTTCATCCACTCACTAACACCGTACTTCATCCACTGACACCATGCTTCATCCACTGACACAGTACTTCATCCACTCACTGACACCGTACTTCATCCACTAACACAGTACTTCATCCACTGACACCGTGCTTCATCCACTGACAGAGTACTTCATCCACTGTCACCGTACTTCATCCACTGACACCGTACTTCATCCATGGTACTTCATCCACTGACACCGTGCTTCATCCACTGACACAGTACTTCATCCACTCTCTGACACTGTACTTCATCCACTGTCACCGTACTTGATCCATGGTACTTCATCCACTGACACCGTACTTCATCCACTGACGCCCTGCTTTATTCACTGACAGAGTACTTCATCCACTGACACAGTACTTCATCCACTGACACCGTACTTGATCCATGGTACTTCATCCACTGACACCGTACTTCATCCACTGACGCCCTGCTTTATTCACTGACAGAGTACTTCATCCACTGACACAGTACTTCATCCACTGACACCGTACTTTATCCACTTACACCGTACTTCATCCATGGTACTTCATCCACTGACACCGTACTTCATCCACTGACACCGTACTTCATCCATGGTACTTCATCCACTGACAGCGTGCGTCATCCGCTGACACCGTACTCCATACACTGACACCGTGGTTCATCCGCTGACACCGTGCTTCATCCTCTGACACATGGTACTTCATCAACTGACACAGTATTTCATCCACTGACACCCTGCTTCATCCACTGACAGAGTACTTCATCCACTGACACAGTACTTCATCCACTGACACCGTACTTTATCCACTGACACCGTATTTCATCCATGGTACTTCATCCACTGACACCGTACTTCATCCACCGACACCGTACTTCATCCATGGTACTTCATCCACTGACACCGTGCGTCATCCGCTGACACCGTACTTCATACACTGACACCGTGGTTCATCCGCTGACACCGAGCTTCATCCACTGACGCCGTGCTTCATCCACTGACACAGTACTTCATCCACTCACTGACACCGTACTTCATCCACTGACATCGTACTTCATCCACTGTCATCGTACTTCATCCACTGACACCGTACTTCATCCATGGTACTTCATCCACTGACACCGTGCTTCATCCACTGAAACAGTACTTCATCCACTCACTGACACCGTACTTCATACACTGACACCGTGGTTCATCCGTTGACACCGTACTTTATCCACTGACACATGGTACTTCATCAACTGACACAGTATTTTATCCACTGACACCCTGCTTCATCCACTGACAGAGTACTTCATCCACTGACACCGTACTTCATCCACTGACACTGTACTTCATCCCCTGACACCTTACTTCATCCACCGACACAGTACTTCATCCACTGACACAGTACTTCATCCACTGACATCATACTTCATCCACTGTCACCGTACTTCTTCCACTGACACCGTACTTCATCCAGGGTACTTCATCCACTGACACCGTGCTTCATCCACTGACACAGTACTTCATCCACTCTCTGACACTGTACTTCATACACTGACACCGTGGTTCATCCGCTGACACCGTACTTCATCCACTGACACATGGTACTTCATCAACTGACACAGTATTTCATCCACTGACACCCTGCTTCATCCACTGACAGAGTACTTTATCCACTGACACCATACTTCATCTCCTGACACCCTGCTTCATCCACTGACACCGTGCTTCATCCGCTGACACCGTACTTCATACACTGAAACCATGGTTCTTCATCAACTGACACAGTATTTCATCCACTGACACCCTGCTTCATCCACTGACAGAGTACTTCATCCACTGACACAGTACTTCATCCACTGACACCGTACTTTATCCACTGACACATGGTACTTCATCAACTGACACAGTATTTCATCCACTGACACCCTGCTTCATCCACTGACAGAGTACTTCATCCACTGACACAGTACTTCATCCACTGACACCGTACTTTATCCACTGACACCGTATTTCATCCATGGTACTTCATCCACTGACACCGTACTACATCCACTGACACCGTACTTCATCCATGGTACTTCATCCACTGACACCGTGCGTCATCCGCTGACACCGTACTTCATACACTGACACCGTGGTTCATCCGCTGACACCGAGCTTCATCCACTGACACCGTGCTTCATCCACTGACACAGTACTTCATCCACTCACTGACACCGTACTTCATCCACTGACATCGTACTTCATCCACTGTCACCGTACTTCATCCACTGACACCGTGCTTCATCCACTGACACAGTACTTCATCCACTCACTGACACCGTACTTCATCCACTGACATCGTACTTCATCCACTGTCATCGTACTTCATCCACTGACACCGTACTTCATCCATGGTACTTCATCCACTGACACCGTGCTTCATCCACTGAAACAGTACTTCATCCACTCACTGACACCGTACTTCATACACTGACACCGTGGTTCCTCCGTTGACACCGTACTTCATCCACTGACACATGGTACTTCATCAACTGACACAGTATTTCATCCACTGACACCCTGCTTCATCCACTGACAGAGTACTTCATCCACTGACACCATACTTCATCTACTGACACCCTGCTTCATCCACTGACAGAGTACTTAATCCACTGACACCGTACTTCATCCACTGACACTGTACTTCATCCCCTGACACCTTACTTCATCCACTGACACAGTACTTCATCCACTGACACAGTACTTCATCCACTCACTGACACCGTACTACATCCACTGACATCGTACTTCATCCACTGTCACCGTACTTCTTCCACTGACACCGTACTTCATCCATGGTACTTCATCCACTGACACCGTGGTTCATCCGCTGACACCGTACTTCATCCACTGACACATGGTACTTCATCAACTGACACAGTATTTCATCCACTGACACCCTGCTTCATCCACTGACAGAGTACTTTATCCACTGACACCATACTTCATCTCCTGACACCCTGCTTCATCCACTGACACCGTGCTTCATCCGCTGACACCGTACTTCATACACTGAAACCATGGTTCATCCGCTGACACCATACTTTATCCACGGTACTTCATCCACTGACACAGTACTTCATCAACTGACACAGTACTTCCTCAACTGACGCTGTACTTCATCCACTGACACCATACTTCATCCACTGACACTGTACTTCATCCGCTGACACCGTGCTTCATCCACTGACGCCGTACTTCATCCGCTGACACCGTGCTTCATCCGCTGACACCGTGCTTCATCCACTGACACCGTACTTCATCCACTGACACTGTACTTCATCCGCTGACACCGTGCTTCATCCACTGACGCCGTACTTCATCCGCTGACACCGTACTTCATCCACTGACACAGTACTTCATCCGCTGTCACCGTACTTCATCCACTGACACCGTACTTCATCCGCTGACACCGTGCTTCATCCGCTGACACCGTGCTTCATCCGCTGACACCGTACTTCATCCACTGACACCGTACTTCATCCATGGTACTTCATCCACTGACACCGTGCGTCATCCGCTGACACCGTACTCCATACACTGACACCGTGGTTCATCCGCTGACACCGTGCTTCATCCACTGACACATGGTACTTCATCAACTGACACAGTATTTCATCCACTGACACCGTGCTTCATCCACTGACAGAGTACTTCATCCACTGACACAGTACTTCATCCACTGACACCGTACTTTATCCACTGACACCGTATTTCATCCATGGTACTTCATCCACTGACACCGTACTTCATCCACTGACACCGTACTTCATCCATGGTACTTCATCCACTGCCACTGTGCGTCATCCGCTGACACCGTACTTCATACACTGACACCGTGGTTCATCTGCTGACACCGTGCTTCATCCACTGACACATGGTACTTTATCAACTGACACAGTATTTCATCCACTGACACCCTGCTTTATCCACTGACACCGTACTTCATCCACTGACACTGTACTTCATCCACTGACACCGTGCTTCATCCACTGACACAGTACTTCATCCACTCACTGACACCGTACTTCATCCACTGACATCGTACTTCATCCACTGTCACCGTACTTCATCCACTGACACCGTACTTCATCCATGGTACTTCATCCACTGACACCGTGCTTCATCCACTGAAACAGTACTTCATCCACTCACTGACACCGTACTTCATACACTGACACCGTGGTTCATCCGTTGACACCGTACTTCATCCACTGACACATGGTACTTCATCAACTGACACAGTATTTCATCCACTGACACCCTGCTTCATCCACTGACAGAGTACTTCATCCACTGACACCATACTTCATCTACTGACACCCTGCTTCATCCACTGACAGAGTACTTCATCCACTGACACCGTACTTCATCCACTGACACTGTACTTCATCCCCTGACACCTTACTTCATCCACTGACACAGTACTTCATCCACTGACACAGTACTTCATCCACTCACTGACACCGTACTTCATCCACTGACATCGTACTTCATCCACTGTCACCGTACTTCTTCCACTGACACCGTACTTCATCCATGGTACTTCATCCACTGACACCGTGCTTCATCCACTGACACAGTACTTCTTCCACTCACTGACACCGTACTTCATACACTGACACCGTGGTTCATCTGCTGACACCGTACTTCATCCACTGACACATGGTACTTCATCAACTGACACAGTATTTCATCCACTGACACCCTGCTTCATCCACTGACAGAGTACTTTATCCACTGACACCATACTTCATCTCCTGACACCCTGCTTCATCCACTGACACCGTGCTTCATCCGCTGACACTGTACTTCATACACTGAAACCATGGTTCATCCGCTGACACCGTACTTTATCCACGGTACTTCATCCACTGACACAGTACTTCATCAACTGACACAGTACTTCATCAACTGACGCTGTACTTCATCCACTGACACCGTACTTCATCCACTGACACTGTACTTCATCCGCTGACACCGTGCTTCATCCACTGACGCCGTACTTCATCCGCTGACACCGTGCTTCATCCACTGACACCGTACTTCATCCACTGACACTTTACTTCATCCGCTGACACCGTGCTTCATCCACTGACGCCGTACTTCATCCGCAGACACCGTACTTTATCCACTGACACAGTACTTCATCCGCTGTCACCGTACTTCTTCCACTGACACAGTACTTCATCCGCTGTCACCGTACTTCATCTACTGACACCGTACTTCATCCGCTGACACCGTGCTTCATCCGCTGTCATCGTGCTTCATCCCCTGTCACCGTACTTGATCCGCTGTCACCGTACCTCATCCACTGACACCGCGCTTCATCCACTGACACTGTACTTCATCCGCTGACACCGTGCTTCATTCACTGACGCCATACTTGATCCGCTGACACCGTGCTTCATCCACTGACTTCGTACTTGATCCGCTGTCACCATACTTCATCCACTGTCACCTTACTTCATCCACTGACACCGTACTTCATCCCCTGACACTGTACTTCATCCACTGACACCGTACATCATCCACTGACACCGTACTTCATCCACTGACACTGTACTTCATCCACTGACACCGTACTTCATCCATGGTACTTCATCCACTGACACCGTACTTCATCCCCTGACACCATACTTCATCCACTGACACCGTACTTCATCCACTAACTGACCCGTACTTCATCCACTGACACTGTACTTCATCCACTCACTGACACCGGACTTCATCCACTGACACCGTGCTTCATCCACTGACACAGTACTTCATCCACTCACTGACACCGTACTTCATCCACTTGTTATGTGCTGGATTGAGGGCCTAACATAGGTGCGCTGTTTCAGAGGCTCAAATCCTTCGTGCCACAGAGACAGGCAGGACCTTTCCCCTACATTGGCCCTCCCTTTACAAATAACGAGCAACAGAGTCTGTCCCTTATCTGACGTGTGCTCTGGGTGCAGAAGACGGTCCAGTCTATATACGTCATATCCATGCCCAAAAGTGACTAACTTAAAAAAGACCCTTTGCTCTTGGGATTTTCCCTAGCACAGGATTATTGATTTCTCCAAGGTCTCATTAAATATGCATGAACCACTATTTCCCAAGGGTTCATTCCTGACGTCTTCCTCTGACCGACTGTACGTCAGTATTAACACTCCAAGGCATCTATCAAGTATAAATATACCTCCCTTTGCCCAAGCAAACTAGAGAGGACCGAGACTTTCCATGCCGACACTCTGACCTGAGACGCTGCAACTTGCATCATGCCACAGCTCCAGCTGGCAGAGGTCCATCCACCCATCCTGGGGTGTCTAGCTCGAGACCAGGATGAAGTCCCACTGAGGTAATGGGGTTAGACTAAATCCTAGGGGGATTCATGGCTCTCTAAGACCTACACACATGCTAGGTACACTTAGGTACATCTAGTTAGGCATCATAGGGGTATAGGCTTTATCTTAATGCATTCTGCATTTCATGTATGTGTTCATTACTATTGCACAATGGTAAAACTGTACCATGCATTTTTATTTAACTGCACTGCTGGCCATATTTCTCTGCTACTGTCCAACAGTTGTCGCAGCACATATAACCAGTACTAGAACAACAACCGTGCAATACATTTTATTGTAAACACACCGACTGTTTCTTCTATGTACTTCTCTGAGATGAGTGACTGAATGAAAAGTAGCATATTGTTTCCACGGTCCTGAGGGATCAGGGTTTTATGTTATGTGGTTGCCAGAAACTATTCCCTTCTTGTCTTCAAGAAGTTTCTAGCGGCCTCTGAGCTAGCTGGCACAGGTAACTAAGTTTAATATAATCGATAGGGACATACCGACCTTAGTCCTATGTCAAACCTATAGGTTATATTATTCCAATGCGCAGAGCCTATTAGGGAAATAGGAACTACACTACATGACGCCCAAACGTGAATTTGGCACTTATTTAACAGTAGAATCTGAGTAGTTCAGTCATGCTTATTCTCAGAGACCCCTACTCACAAAACGCCAGAGACGTCTGGAGTGGGTAGGCACAAAATTCCGCCACAGCTGAGTAGGCAATCTTCCTATGTATTGGCTGTAGGTTAATCAAGCTTGAAGGAAAAAGTTCCCGAACAATTGTGCCTTTTAAAACCTTATCTTAAAACCCTTTTCTAGGACATTTTGTTTTCACAACACAATGTCTGTCGAGGCAGCTGCTCCTGTCACTGGGACACAGGTCTCAAACGACGAAGAGGAAGCAAATGCAATACATTTTGCACCCAAAATCAGGCATACACTCACACAAAAAACCCTCAGACATGGTTTAACAGACCGAGAGGGTACAGTGATATTAATAGAGGCACACAAAGATTATCAAACAGATGTGTTCTATTCTTGGGTTACATTCCCAGCAGTAAATGCAACAACTCAGACTTTTCATTCTTACATACATGAAAAAGTCCCAGCGGTTTGCACTCCGTTCGAGGAGATTAAGATTCCGCACACTGACCAGGACCACAATTTCTGGTTTAATGGCGCCCTACAACAAATAAATAAAACCAGGCTCGGTCCACTAGGTAGACCAGGAGCTACAAGGCCGACATTAACCGGCTACACACCACATCCTGACATTGACATAATGCCACAAGATGCACCGCTCTTACAACACAAAGAGTTGGTAAAACTCTTAAAGAGCCATGACGCAACTCGTCATGAGGACACTTGGGGGCCGATTCCGATCTCGGTCGGAGGCGCACCCAATACCATTCGGTCGGGAAAAAAGCCATGCGAAAGCCTGTTTCCCGACCGATCCGTACAGTACACCGAACGAGCAAGTACGATGCGCACAACAGCAAAAAATCCGGCCGAGCCGTACTCACCCAAACCAAGTCCTGTTCTCCGACCGAGACGAATCCGGAAACGCCGAATCGAGTCGCACGGAAGGAAAATGCAGCCCCGTCCGGCCGGACAAGTATGATGCGCTTTCCGTACGCTCCGAACCCGCCGCTACGCACGGCACGTCAAAGCATCCGGGAGAGGCGCACATAAGCTCCGATCTCGCGCCACAACACGATCCACGGCTCCGAGACGAACACGGCACCGACGAGGACGACGCGAAGCGACGAGGACGAGGCGAAGCGACGAGGACGACGCCAAGCAACGAGAAGGACGAACGACACGAACCAACCATGAATCCCTTCGTCCCGATCATACCAATATTCTACATTTACTACCGGAACAGGCACGGACGCGTACGGCGCAGAAGGTAAGCCAGACACCAACCACAAAACACATACAACACGTACACGACACATCACACACATACACGGGGATGCTGAATATACTTACACCAGCAACAGCAGCACCATAGGGGCGGGATGCCCATCACCAATGCCACATATGCACACAGGGGCCTGAATGCGCACCACCACCCCTACCCAGGGGGGCTGGATGCCTACCACTACTACCACCCTTAGCCAGGGGGGCTGGATGCCTACCACTACTACCACCCTTAGCCAGGGGGGCTGGATGCCTACCACTACTACCACCCTCACCCAGGGGGCTGGATGCCTACCACTACTATCACCCTTAGCCAGGGGGCTGGATGCCTACCACTACTACCACCCTTAGCCAGGGGGCTGGATGCCTACCACTACTACCACCCTTAGCCAGGGGGCTGGATGCCTACCACTACTACCACCCTTAGCCAGGGGGCTGGATGCCTACCACTACTACCACCCTCACCCAGGGGGGCTGGATGCCTACCACCACTACCACCCTCACCCAGGGGGGCAGGATGCCTACCACTACTACCACCCTTAGCCAGGGGGCTGGATGCCTACCACTACTACCACCCTTAGCCAGGGGGCTGGATGCCTACCACTACTACCACCCTCACCCAGGGGGGCTGGATGCCTACCACTACTACCACCCTTAGCCAGGGGGATGGATGCCTACCACTACTACCACCCTTAGCCAGGGGGGCTGGATGCCTACCACTACTACCACCCTCACCCAGGGGGGCTGGATGCCTACCACCACTACCACCCTCACCCAGGGGGGCAGGATGCCTACCACTACTACCACCCTTAGCCAGGGGGGCTGGATGCCTACCACTACTACCACCCTCACCCAGGGGGGCTGGATGCCTACCACTACTACCACCCTTAGCCAGGGGGGCTGGATGCCTACCACTACTACCACCCTTAGCCAGGGGGGCTGGATGCCTACCACTACTACCACCCTCACCCAGGGGGGCTGGATGCCTATCACCACTACCACCCTCACCCAGGGGGCAGGGATGCCTACCACTACTACCACCCTTAGCCAGGGGGGCTGGATGCCTACCACTACTACCACCCTTAGCCAGGGGGGCTGGATGCCTACCACTACTACCACCCTCACCCAGGGGGGCTGGATGCCTACCACTACTACCACCCTTAGCCAGGGGGGCTGGATGCCTACCACTACTACCACCCTTAGCCAGGGGGGCTGGATGCCTACCACTACTACCACCCTCACCCAGGGGGGCTGGATGCCTACCACCACTACCACCCTCACCCAGGGGGGCAGGATGCCTACCACTACTACCACCCTTAGCCAGGGGGGCTGGATGCCTACCACTACTACCACCCTCACCCAGGGGGCTGGATGCCTACCACTACTACCACCCTTAGCCAGGGGGGCTGGATGCCTACCACTACTACCACCCTCACCCAGGGGGGCTGGATGCCTACCACTACTACCACCCTTAGCCAGGGGGGCTGGATGCGTACCACTACTACCACCCTTAGCCAGGGGGGCTGGATGCCTACCACTACTACCACCCTTAGCCAGGGGGCTGGATGCCTACCACTACTACCACCCTTAGCCAGGGGGCTGGATGCCTACCACTACTACCACCCTCACCCAGGGGGGCTGGATGCCTACCACCACTACCACCCTCACCCAGGGGGGCAGGATGCCTACCACTACTACCACCCTTAGCCAGGGGGGCTGGATGCCTACCACTACTACCACCCTTAGCCAGGGGGCTGGATGCCTACCACTACTACCACCCTCACCCAGGGGGGCTGGATGCCTACCACTACTACCACCCTTAGCCAGGGGGGCTGGATGCCTACCACTACTACCACCCTTAGCCAGGGGGGCTGGATGCCTACCACTACTACCACCCTCACCCAGGGGGGCTGGATGCCTACCACCACTACCACCCTCACCCAGGGGGGCAGGATGCCTACCACTACTACCACCCTTAGCCAGGGGGTCTGGATGCCTACCACTACTACCACCCTTAGCCAGGGGGGCTGGATGCCTACCACTACTACCACCCTTAGCCAGGGGGGCTGGATGCCTACCACTACTACCACCCTTAGCCAGGGGGGCTGGATGCCTACCACTACTACCACCCCCACTCATAGGATGGACAATGCATGACACAACCAGCACACCACAACCTAGGGAATGCAAGATAAAGACATCCCCCCACCACCATGACAAGCGTGTGTAGGCTGTGTCAAATGCCTACAACACCGAACATGACTTTGAACATACAATGTGACCCCCTAGCACATGTGCCACACATATATGTGTGTGGCACCCACAATGCAAGCAGCCCATGACCATTGTGGCAATGGGGCCTAAACCCCCATCATCACAGTGACCAAAAGGCAAGTGTGGGGTCCATAGCTGAAGCACATTTTGACCATTGTGGCAATGGGGTCTAAACCCCCATCATCACAGTGACCAAAAGGCAAGTGTGGGGTCCATAGCTGAAGCACATTTTGACCATTGTGGCAATGGGGTCTAAACCCCCATCATCACAGTGACCAAAAGGCAAGTGTGGGGTCCATAGCTGAAGCACATTTTGACCATTGTGGCAATGGGGTCTAAACCCCCATCATCACAGTGACCAAAAGGCAAGTGTGGGGTCCATAGCTGAAGCACATTTTGACCATTGTGGCAATGGGGTCTAAACCCCCATCATCACAGTGACCAAAAGGCAAGTGTGGGGTCCATAGCTGAAGCACATTTTGACCATTGTGGCAATGGGGTCTACACCCCCATCATCACAGTGACCAAAAGGTAAGTGTTGACAAAGAAAGAGCTGCAACTGCCAAACTGCATGGATCATTCCTGGTCACAGAACCAAAAACTCATCTGTGGCAAAGTAGTGTATGTGTCCCATTGCAACATAAATTGGGTGAGCCAAATACTGCAGTGCAAATGAGACATTCCTTTGGCCATGTGCAGACAAACAACACCCATGGGGGCTGACACCGTCAACATTCATCAATGACACAATGACAGAAGTGACCATCAGAATGCAGAACCACATATTTGCACCAATGGGCACACAAATGCAGATATCCTGTGGAGACAGCAGATGTGAGGTGAACAGATACCATACCATGGCAGCAATGGGACACACAAACCATGATCACTGTGCTGACCGATGACCTAGGAGTCCCAGGGACAGCAGGGGAAACACACCAAACAACATACAGCCAATGGCACACCCAAGATATGCCAATGCAGTGGTGCAGATGCACAAACACAAACAGGCAGACCAACACTGTCATCATACACAGCAGGTGAGGGGGGGTGCCAGTGTCCCCAGGTAACCACACAACACATGAGGAGAGCTGAATACCAATCATACAGATGTGCATACACTGCCACACTAAGGTAACTCATGGATCCAAATCCCCTATGTGGGCAAGCAGGCATTGTCAGATGAGAGGGAGCACAAAACACACATGTCACACAGGCACGTAGGAACAACAACTGACACAGCAAGACACAGACACACCACAGCACCACCCCCAGGGCCCCCACAATGTGGTGACCCTTGGCTGCATAAAAATCCCACTCTGATGACAAAGCTGAATGTGGTTCACACTGTGAACCACAGTCATGTGTCCTGAGCAACAAACTACCATCACACCGACACAAGCACAAATCAATCAGCATGGCCAGTAAGCCAAGGCCAACATGGAGGCAGGGGTCTAGCTGGGCAACAACTCCCATCTGCACACACTCAAGACCACACCCCTCGACCTCCAACAATGTGCAGCAGTGAAGTACACATGCACTGGTGACATTGCACATGCACCCATGACTATTCCAGGGTGGTGGGTGGGAACCAAGGTGCAGAAACACATCACACATGGCCACTCAACAAGACTCCTGAATGTCTGACACACTGCACACTACGCTGTACATGGACATGACGGCGATACCACACCAACCAATGGGATCCCAGCCACAGTCACACACCAATGAAGAAGCCAAGGTCACCCACAAAGAACACACATAGACAACAACCAACATCGCAGCCCGGACCCTGAGGAGTGCCAGCAGTCACACACACAACGTGTCACAATAACTTAAAGATAACACGAACTGAAAATCACATGACAGGGGCAAACAACAAGTGCCAAGGGGAAACCTGACTGTGACCCATCTGCGTCTGCACACAAACTCAGCCCTGACAGCAAACACACCTATGGGTGACACCCTGATGACCAGTAATGTGCCATGCACCCACATCACAGAGAACCCAGGGAGAAGACTTTGGGGGAACATAGGTCAACTCAGCAAGCATCACAAACAGGTACAACACTAGGGATCACAGCATGCGCAGATAAATGGAAGTGAACACACAGACATGCACATACAACACACACCTTGGGCGCAGGCAATGTCACACGTGTACACACTGCCATGAGGGGACTCCACTCCTGTGTGAGGAAAGCTGTGCCATATGTTGCCTCAGTAGGGCCCCATCATGTCAGCTGAGCACTTGGTCACACAATCAACAATTAGCACCAAATGAGGGCTCCCGTCACATCAGCCTGGTCATGGATGTGCCAACGGAATCATCAGCACAGATCCAACACACTTGTATAGCAATGTTGCACTGACTACACGGATGAGTCCTTCCCCATTGATGCCCAAACCTGCATGTCCAGTGGAGATGGCAACACGGTCAGGGAAGTAGACAAATCCAACAATGGCAGGCACAACAGATGTGCAGGGGTGGAAGCCACAGATATGAAATTGCTAATGTAAGTAGGAAATCCCATTGCCAAATACTGAACACATGACACCCTCAGATGCTGCTATGGATGACATGGATACACCACATGATAGGACACATTCCCCCTGGACCACATGGGTTCCTGCACAGTAACACTTCATAATCATGAGACCAGATATCACCATCACTGCAGCAAGGGCATGGTTAGCAGCACCAACAACATGTACATCTGAAGCATGAGCACTAGAGAAAAGAAAGTTGCTTTATTCAGCATATGTGTTGAATGAAAACGACGTCCAGAAAAAAAGAGCAAAGGCCAATGGCCAGTCCATTGTCAAAGTTCAAACAGGGTGACACTGGCAGATGTCACCCTACGCATGCCTGCACAAAACCAGGGACAATCCACTAGGAGGGGCAACCGGGGGGCAGGCCAGGCACCGCAGGGACAGGATCAGGGCTCACCAGGGGAGTCAGGGAAGGGGTGGTGGGTGCTGGAGAGCCACTGACAACTGCAGTGGAGGTGTCTGACATGGTGTGTGCCGGCACAACTGGGGGGCATGACTCAGATGTCGTGGGTGCCGGCACAACTGCAGTGGACCCTGCAGATGGAGTGGACAGGTCCGCCACTGCAGTGCCCAAGTCAGACAGGGCGGTAGTGGACTCCACTGCAGTGCCTACCTCCAGGGGAGGAGAATGGGGAACAGGCAAGGTGGGTTGGACAGAGGGGAGGACACCCTCACCACATCAGTGGCACAGACAAGCGCAGCGGGGGTGTGGTGCTGGGAGAGCAAGTGGCAGGGGGAGAAGGCCTGATCCTCTTGGGGATGGTATATCTGTGGGTGGGGGAACCTGGGGCAGGGTGTGGTGGGGGCACCTGTGCAGTGGGGGCCTGAGGGATGGAGGACGGAGACCTTGTGCCTGAGCTGCAGGGCGGTGGCCGGGTCTTGCTCTTAGGACTCCGGGGGGACTTGCGGGTGGGGGCCTCAGTCCGTCTGCGCCTGGGGGAGGGTGTCCGGGGGCGAGGGGCACTCTGCTCCGTGTGGGTGGGCTTCCTCTTCCCCCGGGATGCTGGAGCAGCTTCATCGGTGGGGAAGAGGCCGAGGTCACAGAGGAAGAGCTGCTGTGACTTTGGGGTTGCAGGTGAGGCAAGGGAGGGTGCTTTGGAGGGAGAGGGAACTGAGGACTGCGCAGTGCATGTGGATGCGTGTGTGTGTTCCAGGGCCCCATCCCCTGTGAGTCTGGCTTCAGTCCCCTGAATGTGCGTGCGTGTGCGTTTTGTCATTGGCGTGTGTGTCAGTGTGCTGGATGTGTGTGTGCTGGTGTGTGCCTGTGCCGGTGTGTGTGTGCTTGGGATGGGTAAGGTGCTGGGGAGTGTGGATGGAGCAGAGGCAGGAGGGGTGAGGGACCGTTTGAGGAGGGACACTGCTGCCATCAGGGAGGAGTCCATGGACCTATTGCCCCTCTGTAGGTCAGACATGCCCGATGAGATGCCCTCCATGAACGACACCAGCTGAGTCAACAGCGCGGTGTGCGCATGGAGGACACTCAGCATGGCTGTCTGGCCTACATGGAGCTGGCGAAGGAGGTACACAGACTCCTCACTCAGGGCAGCAGGGGACACAGGGGCAGGGGCTGCGGTGCCTGGCCCAAAGGAGACACGCTCCCGGACATGGGAGCCTCCACGGACCTGGGGAATGGGAGCCGATGGGAGGGCGGTGGTGGTGCTGGTGGTGGCGGGGACAGCAACACTAGCTGGGGTGTGGTGGCTGCTGACACCCGCCTCCACAAGGGAGTCATCCTCCGAGTTGCTCTGGTCCTCAGCTGAGGTGGATGCTGCTGAGGACTCCTCGGTGTGGCTCCCTCGCCCTCCGTGCCACTGGGTCCCTCCGACCACTCCTCGGCTGCTGACCCAGTCTGGCTCTCTGGCTCCTCCTGGTCCGTGGAGCTGTCCCCTTCCGTGGCCGTGGATGTATCTGCAAACAATGGGGAAACAGACAGACATCAGTCACCTGCACAAAACGCACACACCACTGTGAGCACAGCACATCACAGAGCAAGCCCTGGCATCATTAGTTGTACATTGCTAAAAGTGCCCTAACTGAACAGGAGAAGCCAATTGTCAGTCTGATGCCAAGCATGGCACTCACATCCCACATGGCCTTGCACCCATCTGTCTGGTGTCTGTTGGATTGCAACACCCCAGTGTGGACACATGCACCAAGTACACAGTAGTTGGACAGTGCAGAGGACACGGTGTGGCATGTGGACATGCACACATCACAGCTCTTGCCACTGAGTCAGTACAGGTTTCCGGATGAAAGGGATGCCCAGAGTCAAATAGGAAATGCATGTGATGCATACCAGCGACAGACACCATGATGCACCCATGTCCTGATAGCCAGCGCCACTATGGTGTGCATGTAGCACATGTCACTCCCCTGCAGGCTCACCAATCAGTAGACACATGCCATGGCGGAGGCATGACTGCAAAGTCATACATCACTGTCTCAGTGATGTATGACTTTGCAGCCAGACAACAACACTCTGCACTGTGTCACAATAGTAGGTCATGGGGAATGCAAGTCCTGGAGCTGCACAAGTGCACATGTACATCCCCCCACAACACATCCTCTCAACCCTCATCTGTCCAGGTCATACCTATTGGACATATGGGAGACCTGTGACACTACCCTCTGAACCTGAGCCCCTCACACTCTGCAGTGAATGGGGAACAGCTGCCTGAACTTCACATTCACATGCCCCAGTCTGCATGGGCAGCTGATCAGACACCTATGTGACACACAAGTATCGTCTCCTATGGTCACATCTCCAGTGGCATGCTGAGCCCCTACCAAGAAACTCCACAGCAGTCCTGGCGACTAATCCACAGCACACTGACACAGAGGCAGACACCTGAGGGGTCAAATCACTGCGCACAATGTGTCAGCTGATACACGGGAGTGGGAGTACAGAGTGTATTGTATGGCCTGGAGTAGGCATGACTGTCCAGCCCCACATGAATGAGGGATGAGCCCTGGACTGTAGGCAGCTGGCTAAGTATGTGTGACACACGTCATATACATACTCCTGGGGCCCAAACATTGTTCCCACCCGCAGCATGGGTGTGTGCCAGATACCCCAGCCACATGTGGTGGATCAGCTCAGCAATTGGACCACAGATCAAAGTAACACGCTGAATACATGTCAGAATACAGGCATTGTGTAAGCAATGGACCCACCCATGATGCCCACCACAGAGTCAGGGAAACAGATGCTGTCTCCCACCTTGAGTCAAGCAAACTGCAAGGACACAGTCCTAAGTGACAGAATTCCCTGCATGTAAGGGCCACACCTGGGTATCAGATGAGGAGTGGGCAGTGCACAATAGAGGGACATGGCTCCTGGACAACATGACTGCTGTACTGTGGCAGTTTAACCAGGCCCGAGGAGGGCACATAGCATGTTAGACAGAGTTCACAGTGCAGTCTTTGACTCACCCCCTCCTTGCTGCTCTCTGGCCTTCAGCTGCCCATCCAGGTCTGGAAAGACCACCGCCAGGATCCTGAGCATGTGGGGGGTCAGGGTCCGTGTTCCGCCCCTCCTGCGAGGAGGCGACAGCTTCAGCTGGACCCGTGCAATCCTCCGGGTCCAGCCCCGAAGGTCCTGCCACCTCTTTTGGCAGTTGCGGATCCGGCGCTTGTAGACCCCCACGGACCGGACAGCCCGGACGATGTCCTTCCAGATCTCCTGCTTCCGATGGGCAGAAGCCTGTCAGGATGACAAAGTGATAAGGCCATTACTACACATGCAACATATCCGTGCATGACACAGTTGCATATACATGTCGCAATCACAGGGGCACATGGTGTACACAGGCAGTGCACGGCTGCCCATGGACAGTTTTCCAGAAGTCACTACATGGTATCATTGCATGGGGAGTAAAACCCTGTTCAGAAGCACTGTCACTGCACCATACCTGTCCAGTGCAAGTCACTACACACTATGGGGGTGACAACTACTCAGTGAGCCTGCTAGCCAGTGGCGTGCAGACTCTCAGCCTTGCTAGTCAGACAAAATGCACATTCAGAAAGGCAGTGCACAGGACACTCACCTGCTCCCCTGGTGTCCCATACAGCTTGCTGTACTGTGGAAGTAGGCTGTCCAGCAGGGCCTGGTTCTCTTCAAGGCTGAAGGCTGGGGCTCTCTCCACAGTACGTGCCATTGCAGGGTCCAGAGGGGCAGAGACAGCAGCAGTGCAGTGGCAGATGTCGTCTTGGAGCATGTAGTGCAGGCAAGTGGGCTCTCAGGGGAACAGCCAGCAATATATATGTGCTGGAGAGGCAGATACTGTCCCTTGTGTCCAAAGTGATAGGTCCAAGTCGTTTGCATCTTCTGAATCTGGCCAATCCATGGAATAGCAGCACCAAAACACGCCCACAGCATCCTTCAAATCTTCAACTTCATGACATACATGATTTTGCAACATTGTTGTGGGTGACCAACTGATTTTCCAGCAACCGACTCGTTCGAAATTCGAAAACGCGTCCGTTGCCAGGCAAGCCCATTGTCAATGGGTGCGCACCGATCGGTCCATTGCAGTTCAACGCGCACAGGGGTACAACGCGTACCCGCACACATTGAAAGCAATGGGCCGGCCGGAGGCACCGATCGGTCCATTGCAGTTCAACGCGCACAGGGGTACAACGCGTACCCCCACACATTGAAAGCAATGGGCCGGCCGGAGGCACCGATCGGTCCATTGCAGTACAACGCATCACTGTACATGTGACTGGCATATGTCAGCATGCCTGTCTCAGATGGACAGATGCCAGCCACAGATAGCTCCCAGGGAGTGAGGGGCACACCTACATCACGACAGCCTGTCCAAACCTTATCATAAGGCATGTAAGGCTGCATTTCCTATTGTGTGTATGTTGGTGTACATGTTGTCCTGTGGGTGTCACCTGTGGGCAGCCACCCCCAGGCTGTGCACGTGTTCATGGGGACAGGATCCTGGGTGTTACGTGTACGTGACCACTGTGATGTGCAACTGTTCATATCTGTGCATGTGCCATGGTCACATTTCACAGTGGTGTTTGTGTATGTCATGTCACATACCCCGTGAGTCCCATGTGGGACGGTATGTTTGAGCCAGGGTGTCCCAGTGGCACAATAGTGATGGACCTCCACAGTCTTTGTGCATGTAGTGTTTACAATGTCTCTGATTTCATGTGCACAATGGGAGACAGTCTCCACATCCACGTTGTGTGTGCATGGACTCTGATGTTGTGCGTGTGTGTCACAGACGTCCATGTCTGTCCTGCCGTGGCAAGTGGGGCCACTACCTGTGGGGGTCATGTTTGTTTTGCTGTGGTGTACACATGATACTCCATGTGATGCCAGTGTCCATGTGGCATTACAGGGTCCCTGGGAATGTACCTGTCGTTGAGCTGTGGTGCCTGGGGCACATCTGTCCTCACATGTCACTGTGGGGGGTGATTGTGACACGGCAGCAGGAGATGGGAACTGTGACACGGCATCATGATATCCAATGGGCCAACCTGGGACAAATTGATGCCACCTGTAGGACCGTGTTGACAGATGTTGGCCATGTATGTACCATACATGTCCTTCCGGTACTGCACACTTCATGTAGTTGTGCCTCATAATGATGTATGTTGGGATCTTGAGTGTGTTCAATGCCGCATATGTGGGGTGACTGACAATCTTGCTTACTTCTCCTCTGCACTGCAGGGCTCCTGCTGTCCATCGGCCATTCCCAGACCTGGCAACGATGGTGGAACGGGACAGCATCCGACGGTACCGCTTCACCAGGCAGCTGATTGAGGATTTGGCAGTGCAGTTGTCCCCACATTTGCAGCCTGGCCGGCCGTATCCTACAGCGCTGACCCCCAAGGTGAAGGTGATGGCAGCCCTACACTTCTTTGCCACCGGTACCTTCCAACATACTGTGGCGACTGCTGGTGGGATGTCACAGACCATGTTCAGCCGTGTGCTCCGCGATGTTTTGGCGGCAATGTTGCTCTTCCTGAACCGGTACATCTATTTCCCTAGACTGCGACGACTCACTGACGTGAAGAGTGACTTTTATGCCCTGGGGAGGATGCCGCATGTAATTGGCTCCATTGATGGGACACATGTGGCTTTGGTACCACCACAGGCCCAGGAGCAGGCCTACAGGAACCGCAAGCACTACCACTCGGTCAATGCACTGGTGGTGTGTCTTGCAGACATGACCATCACACACGTGTGTGCCCGTTTCCCTGGTTCAGCACACGATGCCTTTGTGATGAGGAGTAGTCGCATCCCCAGGATGATGGCACA
Organism: Calotriton arnoldi; assembly: GCA_963921515.1. Taxonomy (NCBI): domain Eukaryota; kingdom Metazoa; phylum Chordata; class Amphibia; order Caudata; family Salamandridae; genus Calotriton; species Calotriton arnoldi. Next base: position 540,318 of record CAWUFW010006254.1, on the reverse strand, counting down.
GATGCAGAACCAGCGTGCCTGGCTTGTCGGTGTGTACTGACTTTGTGCCATTGTGTGTGATCTGATCTGTAGTATTCCGCCCACTTTTCCAAGTCAGCTAATGTGCACTTGTCTGTCCGTAGGTGACTCGGGATACCCCAACATGCCGTGGTTGCTGACACCCCTCAGGAACCCTGTGACACCTGCCCAGATGCGCTACAATGAGGCACATGGTCGGACCAGGAGAGTGATTGAGCGGACCTTTGGTCTCCTGAAGAGCCGCTTCCGCTGCCTGGACAAGACCGTAGGGTCCCTCCCATATGCCCCTGCGAAAGTGTGCAAGATTATCATCGTCTGCTGCATGCTCCACAACCTGGCAGTGCGGAAGGAGTTGCCTCTCATCCAGGATGACAATGACCAACATCCGCCACCTGTGGAGGATCCTGGCCTGGACCACGATGCCAGTGACGATGATGATGATGATGATGGTGATGGTGATGGTGATGTCCGCACACAGCTCATCACCAACTTCTTTAGCTGAATGTGAGTATCCTGAGGTGTCATGTCAATGATGTGAGTTGGCATGATGTGTGGGTGGTGCTCTGGTGCTGTTGGAGTGTGTCCATGGGCTACTTGACTGGATGTGTGTTGCGATGTGTGGTGACAGGTGGGCTGTACTCCCCAACAGTGTTGACATGCTAACTTGGTTCTGGGTGGGTATCTTGTAACATGTATTGTGCATGAGTTTTGCTGTTCTGTCCTGTACTCCATTGCTTTTGACTGTGTGTCATTTCTGTCCTTCACAGGGTACTTTCAGATTCGTTTGGTCAACTGTGTCCACCGACGACGTGATCGCACATCCAGGCTGGTAGCTGTTGTGTCCCTACAGGTGATGTGCGCCACACCCATGGACTTCCTTCCGTCTACAGTTGTTGACTGTGTGCCCGCTACCAGGTGGGGTTACCTTGCATCTGTAGTGGTTACGGCATGTTGCAACTGTGTAATAAACCTGTGCTTCACTTTGTGATGTGCGTTGTCTGTGGTCACACATTTGACTGCCATTTGCTTACTGCACCTGTGGGCTACTTGACTCCAACTGGGAATGGGTGTGGTGTCTGTGCATTGCACCGTCTTCCCTGGCAACATCAGTGTAGGCAATGAGTCAGATGGCCTAGGTGTGTATGTGTCGTGTAGCCCTGGTGGTGTGTCTCCCTCATGTGTGTCACGTTGCCTGTACTCACATGCCTGTGTTGTCCTTGCTGTTGCAGTTCGCATACACAGTGTAATTTTGCAGTTCATCATCCCCATAACAGCACCCACGTTGGAATCACGACAGAGGCAAGTATGGTGTATTAGTGTGTTTATTGTGATACATTTGTGTTAATAGTGCATAGGATGGGTTGTGCTGTACATGAATCTTGCAATCCCAAGTTCCTAGGTGAATTGAAAGTCCGGGTAGACAGGATCCCCAGTATCGGGGCCACAGTTGCCTGACACATTGGTCCAACTTGTACTCCCCATGCAATGTGTGGGAGTAGTGTTGCCGTCAACAGGGTGAACAGTCTGTGCACAAAGGCGAACATCCAGAACAGGTTCAGGCTTCCTGGGAGTTGCGCTTGGCCATCGGCCTCTCACTTTTCCCTCCTCGGACGGCCCCTCTTCTTGGGGGGGGGCCCTCAAGTGCAGGCTGCTGCGGTGCAGGGGACTCTCCGCCAGAGTCCTCCTCCCTCCCTGTGGCAGTTGCAGTTTGTTCGGCACCAGATGTTGTTGGCACACAGGGAGGTGTGGACTGGTTGCTGTTCATCTGGCGGAGGCATTGTAAAATGTCCCTGTGCACCGCCGTCATCTCATGCAGTGCATCCCACTTGGACTCCACGCGGGACATGTGTGAGTCCACACGGGACATGTGTGACTCCACGTGGGACATGTGGGAGTCCAAGCGGGCATGATGGGCAGCCTGCTGCTGTTTAATGTCTCTGAGGAGCCCCACTACCTGGCTGAGCTCTCCGGTGCTGGACTGGTACGCATCAGCTATGCGTACCAGTTGTGGGTCGTCATGCACACCAGCAACGTCTGCAAGCAGCGACCTCTGTCTCCCACCCTCCCACCACCCCTGCTGACATGTGCAGTGTGTGCAGTGGCACGCACAGATAACCCTGGTCCACCTTGGGGGTTGGTGGTGGTGGTGGTGTCCATGGCCCCAGGTTGGTCCAGGGTCACTGTGCTGGTGTTGCTCCTTATTCTGTCCATGTCGGCAGGGATGGTATTCGTGGTGACAGTCGTTGTAGGGGTGGGTGCAGGGGTGCAGCTGGTGGTCCTGCTGGTGCTGCAGCTGGTGGTCCTGCTGGTGCTGCATGTTGACTTGCACCGGATGTGCCAGGTTGTTCTTCATCGTCCGAGGAGGACAGAGGCTGTACGACGCCAGTGAGCTCGGCATCCTCTTGAGCCTGGGACTGGGACTCCTCAGCGTCTGCTGCTGTGTCCCCATCATCACCTGTTTTTGGGAGACACAAACAATGTATGTCATGTTTCTGCAGGCATCAATGGTTGACACACATGACAGTTGTGACTGTGCTTCTGGGTGCGGGCCTGTACATTGCATTGTCCTAAGTCGTCACAGTCAGGGGTTGATATTGGTGTGGCACATTGTCCTGCATTATTTGGGCATTTCTATGTATTTTCTGGGGTGTGAACATGGTCTGCATTGCTTGTGTTTGGTTGACAGCCGGACCTCCTTCCCACCCACCCAGCCAGTCAGTTATCCCACCATGGAACGTGCTTGCATTGCAGGGAGTGGAAGTTGTCTCTCAGGATGTCAGTCAGTGGTGTCCTGCTGTTTGTTGGTGCACAGTTGGCAGCAGGGCCTTGTGCTCCCCACAGCAGTAGCCAGTGTCAGCCATCTTGTGAGTCCTTCTCCACTCCCTGTGATGTGAGCATGGTTCAGGGTGGTGTTGATGGGCCAGTTGTGAGGCTGAGCAATGTCTGTGACTACGACTCCCATCATGCTATTGCCTCCACCCCCTTCCCAGCATGCCCATGCTTCCTTCCTTTGACTCTGCTTCCCTGTGGGGTGGGCTGGCTGTGCTGACAGGATGGCTGGGAGTGTTGTCCTGGCAGTTGTTTGGCTAAGAGTCCCAAGAGTGTCCCTGTGCTTCACACAACATAACCCAGGGTGGTGGTGCTTTGTGGGATCTTGTGTTAGGATGGAGGGCATTGCATTCTACCAGGTGGGTACTGTGGAGTTTGTGTTGGGGGGTGTGAGGGGAGGTGCTGGTGACTATAGTCAGTGCTGCAAGTCCCCCTTCCCACCCAGCCAGCCAGATATCCCACCATGGAACGTGCTTGCATTGCAGGGAGTGGAAGTTGTCTCTCAGGATGTCAGTCAGTGGTGTCCTGCTGTTTGTTGGTGCACAGTTGCCAGCAGGGCCTTGTGCTCCCCACAGCAGTAGCCAGTGTCAGCCATCTTGTGAGTCCTTCTCCACTCCCTGTGATGTGAGCATGGTTCAGGGTGGTGTTGATGGGACAGTTGTGGGGGTGAGCTATGTCTGTGACTACGACTCCCATCATGCCATTGCCTCCACCCCACTTGCCAGCATTCCCATACTTACTTGCTTTTGTGTGGAGTTCAGTGGGTGTGGGTGTGAGGGCAATGGCAAGATGGCTGACAGTGGTGTCCTGCTGTTGGTTGGTGTGCAGTACCCAGCATGCCCTTGTGCTCCCCACGACACAGCAACAGTGTCAGACATCTTTGATGGGCCTTTCCACTCTCTGTGGGATGTGCATGCGTGAGTGTGAGCTTGCTGGGCCATGTGGTGGGGGATGTAGGGCTGTGACTACGACTCCCATCATGCTATTGCCTCCTCCCCCTTCCCAGCATGCCCATGCTTCCTTCCTTTTGACTCTGCTTCCCTGTGGGGTGGGCTGGCTGTGCTGACAGGATGGCTGGGAGTGTTGTCCTGGCAGTTGTTTGGCTAAGAGTTCCAAGAGTGTCCCTGTGCTTCACACAACATAACCCAGGGTGGTGGTGCTTTGTGGGATCTTGTGTTAGGATGGAGGGCATTGCATTCTACCAGGTAGGTACTGTGGAGTTTGTGTTGGGGGGGTGTGAGGGGAGGTGCTGGTGACTATAGTCAGTGCTGCAAGTCCCCCTTCCCACCCAGCCAGCCAGATATCCCACCATGGAACGTGCTTGCATTGCAGGGAGTGGAAGTTGTCTCTCAGGATGTCAGTCAGTGGTGTCCTGCTGTTTGTTGGTGCACAGTTGGCAGCAGGGCCTTGTGCTCCCCACAGCAGTAGCCAGTGTCAGCCATCTTGTGAGTCCTTCTCCACTCCCTGTGATGTGCGCATGGTTCATGGTGGTGTTGATGGGACAGTTTTGGGGCGGGCAATATGTGTGACTGCGACTCCCATGATGCTATTGGCTACACTGACTTGGCCAGCATACACAGAATTCCTTCCTTTGAGTGGTCTTCACTGTGTGTTGGTGTTGTTGTGGTGGCTACATGTGTGGATGTGTTTGTTAGTTCTATTTGTGCCACTGCCTAGCTGTAGTTGTGGTTGTGTTTGTACATGTGTTGGCACAGTTGGATGTGACTTTTTTGATGGCATGTGTTGTGTTTCTCTGACTGACATACACATTTTGGGATGATTCTGTTCTGGTTGCTGTGTGATTGCTATGAGTGCATGGTTTGACTCTCCCTTGACAGTGATGTGTGTGTGTTTTGTGGCAGTATATTGTGTACATTTGTTGTGTACTCACCAGGCTCTGGGATGTCCTCTAGTCCATATACGCTCACTGGCGGAAGGATGGCCCGCACCTTCTCCTCCCAGGGCCTGAGGTATATTGGCTTGGCAGGAGGGCCACTGCCGGTGTATTGGCTGTTGATGTAGTCTTTCTTCAGCATGTCCCGTACCCTCCTGCGCACGTCATACCACCTGTTCTGGATGTCGGTCTTTGTGCGCCGACATGGTGATTGTGCGTTCACCCTGTTGATGATCCTCTCCCACATCTTGGTTTTCTGCGACATGGGGGTCTGTTGGACCAGTGTGCCAAACAGCTGTGGCTCCACCCTGAGGATCTCGTCTACCATGACTTCCAATTCACTATCTAGGAACTTGGGATTCTTCTTGGGGGGCATGGTGATGGGTGGTGATGGTGGGTGATATGTGTGTTGGTGTGCAGGTGAGGGTGTGTGAGTGTGTGTTTTGCTGGGTGTATGTGAGGTAGGTATTTGTTGGTGTGCTGATGGTGTGTGGCTTGAGTGAGGGATGAGCTGTGGGTGTGTGGTTGCTTTCTCTTGGGTGCTGGCAGTGGAATGGCATTTGCAAAGGCTCATGGTAGTGATTTGTGTCCTTTATATAGGTGGAGTTGTGGGTGTGTCTTTGTTCTCTGTCCCCACCCCCCCAGTATTTATTGGCTTGGTAATTGCTTGTTTGGCCTTTTTTTGGGTGATTTTTCCTTTGTGCTGTTTGTGTATGTTGGAAACGTTCTTTTGACCGAGTCGGACCCTGCATTGGTCTCGTACGGTGTTCTCCGTTTCGTTCACGCTGTGTTTGTGCAGTTTTCTATGCTGCGTACGCGTCGGTCGCGGTGTATTGTGTTGCTTCGGCTCGGTTTTGTATGCGTGTCGGTCGTACGGCTTGTTCTCCGTCCGACTCGCTCGTGGTTTTCGCGCCTTGCATCGTACTTAGCGGTTTGGAGTTAGCGTGTACGTTTCGGTCGGATTTGTTCCGGGTGCGTGTCGGTCGGTTGAATTTGTGTGTTTTTCCGGCCGGATTGCTGTTTTCCGTGCGGCTCGGTCGGTCGACTTGGTTTCGTTACGTGTCGGTCGGATTTTTCGCGCCTTGCATCGTACTTGGCGTGTCGGGCGCCACGGGTACGTGTCGGTCGGTATTTTTTCCGGATCCGAGTCGGTCGGTGCTTTTTCCGGCCCGAATCGGAATCGACCCCCAAGGGTGTCCAGCCCACAGTAGCTACAAATAACACGGCTCCAACACAGAGCACCGCTACTAAAATCACTCCACAAACATTACACACAGTAATGGGCAAACTGCCCACAAAATGTGAACAGATTCCTTTCTGGGTAGCTCAGAAAATTACCCAGTTAGAAGCAGTATTTCCAAATACCACACCATTTGAAAGCATATAATGCTAACACTCTGCTTGCCCATGGGGATCACACCACAGTTAGAGGACTACACCACTTGGGGTACAGTCTTTGCTGCCATATATACCAGGACCCATTGTATTCCTTCCTTAGCAGTAATTCCAGATGTCTTACGACAGATACAGAACAAGTATGGAGCTGAACCAGCTCTGACCTTAGGTATGAAATTACTAGGTAACTACGACCAAGTATCAAAAATAATACTAGCTAACATTAAAGGGGAAGCAGCTTCAGTGGCGATCCGCCAAACACCTAAGAGAGGTCAGTCTTATAGACCAACCACAAGATCTTCCCAAAATAATTGAAACTGCATATGCAGAACTGGGAAGGGACAGTTTGGGTGGGAATGCTTTTAAAACCACAGCTAATGGGCAGTCCTGAGAAGGACAATTCTAAGCAGACACCTACTTCTTCTAAAAAGAAGTGGGATAATAATAAAAAACAATTTTTCAGAAAAGATTCTCAGTCCCGAGGTAGGTCTCCTCAACAGGAGCCCTCTGCAAAGAGGTATATCCTTAGGAATAGGGATAATATTAGGAAACCTGACAGGTATCAGGATACTGATACACATTCTTCTCGACAAACACAGGAAAGTAAAAGGTATCTTTGCGAAGAACCTATTGTCTGGTTTTGACATACTGTTAGCAGAACAAGATTAGCCGCCAGCATTCGTCAGGGAGCGCCCAAAGGGAGAAAGTATATTTTTCCTGCATTTTCCAACCATGTTCCAGTTCACCTTAAACATACATATGCACGGGAGTGGGCAGTAGCCCAAGCTCCAGCATTGTATGAAAATCACGCTGGATGGGATGATGCCTCAACCCACCATGTGATCCCATTAATAGTTTCACCACATGCTCAAAGACAATATCGTATTAAGCAAGAAGCTAAAAAGACATGTCAAGGAGATCTTAGATCAACTTGAATACCAGGAGATCATTGAAAAATGCACTTCACAAAAGAACAATCCCTTGTTTCACTTATCAAAACATGATAATACATTTCGCCTAGTTTTCATTTACAGACACTTGAACACTTGCACAAAGACATATGCTGTCCAACATGCAGATAGTGCCGCATTAATGAATAACATTATGCGGGAAAAATACAAAACGACACTTGTTGTCTCAAATGGATTTTTCTGTCAAACTATAGCACCTGAAAACAGGTACCTAACAGCATTTAGTATATTAGAGTCCCAGCGACAATTTTTTGTCATCTCCCCGTGGGTATAAGAACAGCTCAGGGGTATTTTCTGAAAGAGTTACTGAATGGCTAAAGCACTTTGATGAAGAAGCGTTGTCCTATTTGGATGATATTTATCTAACGGACGACCTATTGGGGAAACACTTGACCAGGGTGAGCACCATTATTATGGGATTCGCCTCTGGGGACTACATATTTAAATTTGAGAAATCAAAAATTGCCCACCTCTGTGTCCTATTTTTGGGATACTAGTTTTCAAGTGAAGGGAAAAGCCTGGCAGCTAACTTTTTAGAAAAGTGTGCGCTGCTCCAGCCTCCAAAGACATTAAAACAACTTCCAATCAGTACTGGGATTCCTAGATTTTGGCAGAACATACATTTTGGATTTCGCAGAGAGAGTAAAACCTTTCTACGACCTTTTTCAAACCTGACTTTTCAGTCAAACACTGGACACAAGAACACACCAATATTCTTTGTTCACTCCAGGAAGATATTATTGCTTCCAAACACATACACACACGTGTAAACTTGCACCACTTGGTACTCAGTATCATTTTGGGTCAATGCGGGTACACTTATTAAACCTTTAATGAAGGTGAAACTGTACCAATCGCATACAAATCTCATCTGTACACAAACACAGAAATGAGTTTTAATTCAACAGGAAAAAATTCTGACAACCATTCAGACTGCTGTAGCAAAAGAAAGAGCACTGGCTCATGGGATGATGCATTATTGTCGTCACCCCAGTACCGGGGCTAGCATTCCTAATGCCAAAGCCTTACATCCAGAATGGATACAAAGGGCTAATTCTTTTGCTGCATCAGACTTTGAATCCAGATTTGATCCAAGTTTAAAAACACAGGCATTCCTGCAATATGAGAAAGAACATCATCTACCAAATGAAATCTTGCCTCTAGACCAGTATGAATTTTTTTAATTTACACTGATGGGTCTGCCCCACCGGCCGTCTTTGTTAAAGAACAGATGCTGGATGGCAAGTTCCATCCTCAATGCACCAAAAACTACCTCTAGGTAATAGCACGGCTCGGTTGGCAGCTTTAAAAGCCCTGATACTTGCACTTGTAAACACGGATCGCGAATTCCCCACACTTATAGTGTGCGATTCCTTTACTGTGTGCAATCATGTAATAAATATTTACACCATTGGGAACAAAATGGGTTTAAAGGTGAAAAAGGTGGCATAATTAAACACAAAAATTATGGGAACAGGTATTGGAGTTGAAAAATACGACCTACCAAACAAAAACTCACGTGATTAACACACTGAGTCATCAACGTGATGGCGTGCACGTTGCAGGGAATTCATTGGCTGTAGAAGCCACACAGGGGGCTGTTGACACAGCTTCCGGAGCTGCGCACACTCGTTCAACAACGAGAATAGACGGTTAGAATATGGTGGCTGTAATTGCTTCATGCAAAGGCAGCACAGCAGTGCTTAAGAAATGTCCACTTATATACTCCTACAAGTTAGGTGCAAACAACATTCCATATGCTCAGATTCCTGGAGTGGGGGATAGAGTATTTCCAAATATGGATAGTAGGCAGGAATTTATCATTTAAAGCACACAAGGGCTTGGGCTCCGCACATTCAGGGGTAATAGCTACTATTTCTTCATTGCAAACAGTGCTATTGGTGGCCAGGGTTCAGAAGTCAGACTATTGGCTTTGTCTTGAACTGCAAAATCTGCAAACAAATGCCAGGCTACACCATCACAAGACCCGCGCAGGTCCCATTGCTAGACAGCATCAGACTGTCCACTTGATCGTGTCATGTAACAGGACCACTGTGGCCCCTCAAATTTTGAGGTGGCTTAAAAATATATCTTGGTGGCAGTGGATCCGTGCTCAAGTTTCCTATAGGTATGGCCTCAGCACTCAGCTGATGCTCAAAACTGTTATATAAAGATTTGTGAGTCCATAACAGGAGATACGCAATCAACGTTACACCCTGACTGTGGCTTCACGCTTAGCTCTCGGGCTGACAAAGAGGCCATGGAAGGGATGGACGTAATATTGCGGTACTCCTCTCCAACGCCATCCTGAGGGAATTTAGGTAGAGGAGAGGAAGGACTGGGGCATAGAGCAATCCTTAACAGCTAGGGTATTAGGCGGGGCGCTAGTGAGGTCAAACACTTATATGGATTCAGGGGGCAATACACACCCAGCCAAGAAGCTCTCTAGGAGGTCTGACTCCATTTACGAATGTGGGTACTTGATCATAAATGTGAAGGCACAGTGGCGGATGAAAACCATTCTGTATCTATGATCATTTGGCTGTTTTATAGGAACTAAAGGAAACAAAGAAACAAACAAAGATTCTGTCAAAGTGAAACAGGCCGCCACTGGGAAGTCGAGGTAATCACGGCAAGACCTGTCTGAATCCCAAAAGTCGGGGATCTGGGCAGAGAGAGATAAAGATCGCGGACACAAAGGAATTTGGCCCCTCATACAGGAAAACCTGTGCCATTCCTTGAAGTGAAAGGAACAAGAACTGTACTTTTGCCGCATCTTGCCGTGAAAAAGGAAAACAGATTCATTTCAAATAAAAGAATCAACCAAAAACTATGTGGCCAATACTGAGCAGTAGGCCTCATGAACTCCACAGTAGTAGACGTCCCTCTCACTACTATTCAAGAACTTCAAACTGAAAAGCTTATCACGTTTGAGAAATGAAATCCATGGAGTGGGGGACTATGCAACAATGCAATGGAACTAGTTCTCCTTGAACCAACCTTTCAAATTCAAAATAAGTCAAGACAACACTCAAGTTGCAATTGGCCAAAAACAAATGTGTACACCAACGTTTTTCAACAAAAACATCAAATAATAAAAGCTTCAACGTTTTTCAACAAAAGCATCAAATAATAAAAGCTTCAATGTTTTTCAATAAAAACATCAAATAATAAATGCATCAACGTTTTTCAACAAAAGCAACAACTAATACATGCTTCAATGTTTTTCAATAAAAACATAAAATATTAACTTCACCATCTGAAAGTTTTTCAGCAAAGACATCAACTATTAATTTCAACATTTCAGACGTTTTTCAACAAAAACAGCAGAAATAACTTCAGCTAAACACGATGCAATTTCAACAATTGATCATAAAACTACTGGCTATTTCATTAACTTTGATACGTTTTCCATGGCTCCAAGTGAACAGGAGGCGAAGCCTGCCAAAAACAAACAATAAACATACAAGTGCGAACTTTTGAAACTTTTTTTCCTTTTCCAAAAAGATACAGACCTGGCTTCACCATGGGTAGAACTATGGAGTATTTCTGGGTTCATCTTTTTCTGTTCTAGCTTTGCTTAGAGCTAGCTTTTAGTATGACTTTTAGTGGACATTTTCTACAACACAGGATCATGATAAAACTGAAGCCACATCCATTTTAAATTCAAATGCAAAAGAGACTTATAAATGTATTCGGCCTGAACAAGCCTTTGTATTCTAAATGATGTATTTAATCATCCTGTTTTTAATTCTGATTAATGTATTTTGAACTTTCATTCATTTTATCATTCAATCAGTGATGTCATTACCTGCAGTACATTTTTCTGAAAATTGGGTTACTGATACAGTGAATAACATGCTGTCTGTTTTAGGAATAATTGCTACATTTTCAGATCATGAAATGTTAGAGATTTATTCTTATTGTGACGCTTTATACCTGTTACCTTCATTAAGGTTATCAACTCCTACACAATTGTAATGCATCTAGAAATGTGGTTGTTTAAACACCAGTAGGAACGTTGCCAAACACCACCAAACACCATCGCACGGGGTGGAATAGTTGACATACATCAGCAGGGGCAACATTAGATGCCATTTACAAAACAACAGGACAGACCCAGTTAGGAAAGTATGGGTGGTTTGGCCCTTTGACACAAATACCTGTCACAAAAATGATTCCTGAACATCACCAAGGGACTCAGTATATATAAGCCAGACCTACGTTATGTACAGATAACATCCAGAGGTAGTGAAATCCTACAAGTGTAGGGAAGTTGTGCCCTTTTTGGCTAGAAGCCCCAACACTGACAGTAGTGAAACAAAGGTTTCCTTTATAAAGTTCAAATGCTTTCAGCAATCTGAAAACCATGCTTGTGCAGCACTTTTATTTTTTCATTTTCACATCAGCTAAAGAAATATTTTTTCTTTTTTGCAAAATAGCACTCTTAAATAAGACCTCTTTCCTTTTTGATAAATTTTATCTTTCACACACAAGCAGTGTGATGCACCTTGGGAATACCTTGCAAACAGGAACCATGCTTTTCATGGTTTCTAATATTTAAAAGACCAGTCTGAAAAGACTGCAACTGCAACATACCTGTTCTCTGATGCTTGGATTTTCCAGTGAAGAATGCGTGGTCGTCATCTGTCTGACACTTCCAAAGGAAACGCCAGCGGCATTTACCACCAGGCTGGAACTGCTGAAGTCCCATGCTTGGCGTATTCCCATCAAACCCATGCATTCCTTGCAAATCCAAGGTATCGATTACAGCACCGGCTGCCTCAGCACCACCAACTGGCAGCACTGCTCATTCTGTGCTCCCACAACGAGTCTGCGAAGTATTACAGAGATCCGTCCGCTGCTGTAGCTATCAACAAGAAATGTTATGTCTCTCAGCCACTTGTTATCTCGATTTTGCTAAAACATGTCCTGAAACACATTTATTCAACTCTGACCGAGCTTGGAGCATTCCCTCTAAAATGACCTTTCTTTTTTTTTCTTTTTTTTTTCTAAAGAAAGCATGCTCTTCTGAACAGCTTGTAAGAGTTTTCAATTTTATAAACAGGAACTTTTATAAGTCACTACTGACTCTAAGAGAGTATTTTTTAATGACACTATAGATTTTTCCTGTCTCCACAGAGTCTATAGTAATTTTACATATTTTAACAGCTGCTATTTTTTCAGCTCATAAACAACACTCTCATGCAACTACCTGCCAATCATATGCAAATGCCTATTTTAGTCACGTAGTTTGCTTTTAATGGGTTATTCACGATTGTCCATAGATAGGAGTGGGTGTTATGTGCTGGATTGAGGGCCTAACATAGGTGCGCTGTTTCAGAGGCTCAAATCCTTCGTGCCACAGAGACAGGCAGGACCTTTCCCCTACATTGGCCCTCCCTTTACAAATAACGAGCAACAGAGTCTGTCCCTTATCTGACGTGTGCTCTGGGTGCAGAAGACGGTCCAGTCTATATACGTCATATCCATGCCCAAAAGTGACTAACTTAAAAAAGACCCTTTGCTCTTGGGATTTTCCCTAGCACAGGATTATTGATTTCTCCAAGGTCTCATTAAATATGCATGAACCACTATTTCCCAAGGGTTCATTCCTGACGTCTTCCTCTGACCGACTGTACGTCAGTATTAACACTCCAAGGCATCTATCAAGTATAAATATACCTCCCTTTGCCCAAGCAAACTAGAGAGGACCGAGACTTTCCATGCCGACACTCTGACCTGAGACGCTGCAACTTGCATCATGCCACAGCTCCAGCTGGCAGAGGTCCCTCCACCCATCCTGGGGTGTCCAGCTCAACACCAGGATGAAGTCCCACTAAGGTAATGGGGTTAGACTAAATCCTGGGGGGATTCTTGGCTCTCTAAGACCTACACACATGCTAGGTACACTTAGGTACATCTAGTTAGGCATCATAGGGGTATAGGCTTTATCTTAATGCATTCTGCATTTCATGTATGTGTTCATTACTGTTGCACAATGGTAAAACTGTACCATGCATTTTTATTTAACTACACTGCTGGCCATATTTCTCTGCTACTGTCCAACAGTTGTCGCAGCACATATAACCAGTACTAGAACAACAACTGTGCAATAAATTTTATTGTAAACACACCCGACTGTTTCTTCTATGTACTTCTCTGAGATGAGTGACTGAATGAAAAGTAGTATATTGTTTCCACGGTCCTGAGGGATCAGGGTTTTATGTTATGTGGTTGCCAGAAACTATTCCCTTCTTGTCTTCAAGAAGTTTCTAGCGGCCTCTGAGCTAGCTGGCACAGGTAATTAAGTTTAATATAATCGATAGGGACATACCGACCTTAGTCCTATGTCAAACCTATAGGTTATATTATTCCAATGCGCAGAGCCTATTAGGGAAATAGGAACTACACTGTACGCCAACGCCACCGCTTGTGTTCGGTATGGTAGGAGGGGGGAGTGTACACGTCACTTCAAAATCAAAAAGGGAGTAAGACAGGGCTGTGTTCTCGCCCCGTTTCTTTTTTCCATCTATACAAACGGGGTAGAGTCCGCCCTGTCTGCTTTATCTATAGATGTCCCGAAGTTTGATCAAGCCCCCTCCCGATTTTAGCGTACGCTGATGACGCAGTATTGATAGCTAGATCGGGGTTAGCCCTGCAAGCGTTAATCACAGCCTATTCCACTTTTATGGCCTCACTTGACCTCAAAGTAAACGAATCAAAAACGTTTATTATTGTGACAGGAGCCTCCAGAGGAGAGAAACCCCCCCACTTCCAGCTGGCAGGAAAGAAAATTGAGGTTGTCAATTCATTTTCATACCTGGGAGTTCTCTTTGATAAGGACCATACATGGTCCAGATTAGTGGCGGTAAGAGCGCAGGGCATGCAAAGGAACCTTAATGCAGTAAAAAGATTTGCTAAGAAGTTGGGAGGGAGCCCTCTGGTTATAATAAAAAACATTTATCTTGCAAAAACAAAGTCTGCTGCAATTTATGGAGCAGGAGTATGGGGGACGGCAAATGTTGAGCAGCTCCAGCAAGCAGAAGATAGCTTTTTTAAAAATAGGGGGGCATATTATCAAGGGCTTTATCACCGCTTTAGCAGCACTTTTTGCCGCTAAAGCGGCAATAATTTTATCGCCCTATTAGCAAGCTGTCGCTAACAGGCGTTAGCGACAGCTTTCAGGTGTTAGAGGCCGCGTTTTCCATCGCCTTGCATGTCAGCGATAATTATCGCTAATGACATGCAAGGAAGGCGTTCCCTACTAAAAGCGACTGAAAACAGTCGCTAATACCACTACCCCCTATTAGCAAGGCAGGCGAAGCGATATAATAATTCGCGCTAAGCGCGTTTATCGCTAGATTTTAACACCTGCTAGTGAGGATGACTTACCTGTTTGAAGTATAGGAGGTGGATTCTAATGCTGAATCCACCTTAGCGTTAATGCAAGAATATCGCTGGTTTTCCAGCGATATTCTCGCATTTTGCCGCTATCGCTGGAAATATTATCGCTATCGAGATAAACCTTACTAATAGGGTGTTATCTCAGCGATAATTTCCAGCGATAGGTGGCGTTACCAAATAACGCGCTAAGCACGGTTAGCGATAAATATAGCTAATCCTTGGTAATATGCCCCAGGGTGTCTTTACCGCAATCAGCTCCAAATTATATTTTACACCTCGAATTAGGTCTTCCATACATTAGTGATTGTATAAGATTAGCACCACTATTGTTGTGGCTTTCAATTTGGCGGAGGACCACGGTGGATCTGACACAAACTATTATCAGGGACTGTTGTAAGTTGGACTACTACAAAAGAATTGGGTGGCTAAACTATGTAGAGGACCAACTGAATGCTCTAGGGTTGGGAAAACTATTTAAAGACCCTGATTCTTGTAAAAGGATCACAAAGAAAACGTTAACTGACCTATTCAACCGGAGAGCAAATTATGAGAGAAGGGGAAAGAAAATTTGTCTCCACTCCTCCATTGCCTACGATCTGGTTCCCCCAAGACCTGGGGAGGGTTTTTACTACCTATCACGCGTAAATAACACTCAGCATAGATTTATTTTACTGCGTTTTCGTCTGAATATGATCCCGCTACTTTTGGGGTATCCGGCTAAGAGATACAAACTGGCAGATTTGTCTCCTTGTCCGTGTAATAACTTTGCCGTGCAGTCAGACCCTCATATATTACTGTTTTGTAAAAATTATTCTGAAGAAAGAAAAACATTTATAATTCCGATCTTGAGGTATCATAATTTTAAACAGTATCGGGTGGCAATGTATTTTTTAAAGGCTTTATCGGACCCATATGTATGCTATGCGGTAGCCTCATTTTTGTCGGCATGTTTTAGAAAGAGGAAATTGGTGGGACGATCTTTTAATAACAATGATTGACTTTGATTTTAAGGTATTTTACTGGATTTGTAAAGTTTATTTAAATGGAATTTGGATCATGGTAAAATTGTTTAATTCTTTTTTAACACTGTATATAGGTTTTATATATATCTGATATGAAGTTTTATAATGATGTTAACGTGCTTTTATGGTCTGTTTATAAAGATCGAATAAAGCTATGTGAATGAATGAACTACACTACACACTGACACTGTACTTCATCCACTCACTGACACCGTACGTCATCCACTGACACTGTGCTTCATCCACTGACACAGTACTTCATCCACTCACTGACACCGTACTTCAGCCACTGACACTGTAATTCATCCACTCACTGACACC
The DNA here is from genome assembly GCA_963921515.1 of Calotriton arnoldi. NCBI lineage: Eukaryota > Metazoa > Chordata > Amphibia > Caudata > Salamandridae > Calotriton > Calotriton arnoldi. The sequence continues at coordinate 524,461 of CAWUFW010006254.1, read as the reverse complement.
GGACTTCATACACTGACACCGTGCTTCATCCACTGACACAGTACTTCATCCACTCACTGACACCGTACTTCATCTACTGACACTGTACTTCATCCACTCACTGACACCGTACTTCATCCACTGACACCGTACTTCATCCACTGACACCGTGCTTCATCCACTGACACAGTACTTCATCCACTCACTGACACCGTACTTCATCCACTGACACCGTGCTTCATCCACTGACACAGTACTTCATCCACTCACTGACACCGTACTTCATCTACTGACACTGTACTTCATCCACTCACTGACACCGTACTTCATCCACAGACACCGTGCTTCATCCACTGACACCGTACTTCATCCACTGACACCGTGCTTCATCCACTGACACAGTACTTCATCCACTCACTGACACCGTACTTCATCTACTGACACTGTACTTCATCCACTCACTGACACCGTACTTCATCCACTGACACCCTGCTTCATCCACTGACAGAGTACTTCATCCACTGACACCGTGCTTCATCCACTGACACTGTGCTTCATCCACTGACACAGTACTTCATCCACTCACTGGCACCGTACTTCAGCCACTGACAGTGTAATTCATCCACTCACTGACACCAGACTTCATACACTGACACCGTGCTTCATCCACTGACACAGTACTTCATCCACTCACTGACACTGTACTTCATCTACTGACACTGTACTTCATCCACTCACTGACACCGTACTTCATCCACTGACACCGTGCTTCATCCACTGACACAGTACTTCATCCACTCACTGACACCGTACTTCATCCACTGACACTGTACTTCATCCACTCACTGATACCATACTTCATCCACTGACACCGTGCTTCATCCACTGGCACAGTACTTCATCCACTCACTGACACCGTACTTCATCCACTGACACTGTACTTCATCCCCTGACACCTTACTTCATCCACTGACACCGTGCTTCATCCACTGACACAGTACTTCATCCACTCACTGACACCGTACTTCATCCACTGACACCGTACTTCATCCACTGTCACCGTACTTCATCCACTGACACCGTACTTCATCCATGGTACTTCATCCACTGACACCGTGCTTCATCCACTGACACTGCACTTCATCCACTCACTGACACTGTTCTTCATCCACTGACACCGTACTTCATCCACTGACACCGTACTTCATCCATGGTACTTCATCCACTGACACCGTACTTCATCCACTACAAGGTACTACATCCGCTGACACTGTGCTTGATCCGCTGACACCGTGCTTCATCCGCTGACACCGTGCTTCATCCACTGACGCCGTACTTCATCCGCTGACACCGTGCTTCATCCACTGACACCGTACTTCATCCGCTGACACCGTGCGTCATCCGCTGACACCGCGCTTCATCCACTGACACCGTACTTCATCCACTGTCACCTTACTTCATCCACTGACACCGTACTTCATCCCCTGACACCGTACTTCATCCACTGACACCGTACTTCATCCAATGACACCGTACTTCATCCACTGACACTGTACTTCATCCACTGACACAGTACTTCATCCATGGTACTTCATCCACTGACACCGTACTTCATCCCCTGACACCGTACTTCATCCACTGACACCATACTTCATCCACTGACACTGTACTTCATCCGCTGACACCGTGCTTCATCCACTGACGCCGTACTTGATCCGCTGACACCGTGCTTCATCCACTGACACCGTACTTGATCCGCTGTCACCGTACTTCATCCACTGTCACCTTACTTCATCCACTGACACCGTACTTCATCCGCTGACACCGTGCGTCATCCGCTGACACCGCGCTTCATCCACTGACATCGTACTTCATCCACTGTCACCTTACTTCATCCACTGACACCGTACTTCATCCCCTGACACCGTACTTCATCCACTGACACCGTACTTCATCCAATGACACCGTACTTCATCCACTGACACTGTACTTCATCCACTGACACAGTACTTCATCCATGGTACTTCATCCACTGACACCGTACTTCATCCCCTGACACCGTACTTCATCCACTGACACCATACTTCATCCACTGACACTGTACTTCATCCGCTGACACCGTGCTTCATCCACTGACGCCGTACTTGATCCGCTGACACCGTGCTTCATCCACTGACACCGTACTTGATCCGCTGTCACCGTACTTCATCCACTGTCACCTTACTTCATCCACTGACACCGTACTTCATCCCCTGACACCGTACTTCATCCACTGACACCGTACTTCATCCACTGACACCATACTTCATCCACTGACACCGTACTTCATCCACTCACTGACACCGTACTTCATCCACTGACACTGTACTTCATCCACTCACTGACACTGGACTTCATCCACTGACACCGTGCTTCATCCACTGACACAGTACTTCATCCACTCACTGACACCGTACTTCATCCACTGACACTGTACTTCATCCACTCACTGACACCGTACGTCATCCACTGACACCGTGCTTCATCCACTGACACAGTACTTCATCCACTCACTGACACCGTACTTCATCCACTGACACTGTACTTCATCCACTCACTGACACGGGACTTCATCCACTGACACTGTGTTTTATCCACTGACACAGTACTTCATCCACTCACTGACACCGTACTTCATCTACTGACACTGTACTTCATCCACTCACTGACACCATACTTCATCCACTCACACCGTGCTTCATCCACTGACACAGTACTTCATCCACTCACTGACACCGTACTTCATCCACTGACACTGTACTTCATCCCCTGACACCTTACGTCATCCACTGACACAGTACTTCATCCACTGACACCGTGCTTCATCCACTGACACAGTACTTCATCCACTCACTGACACCGTACTTCATCCACTGACACCGTACTTCATCCACTGTCACCGTACTTCATCCACTGACACCGTACTTCATCCATGGTACTTCATCCACTGACACCGTACTTCATCCACTACAAGGTACTTCATCCACTGACACCGTACTTCATCTACTGACACAGTACTTCATCCACTCACTGACACCGTACTTCATCCACTGACACGTGCTTCATCCACTGTCACCGTACTTCATCCACTGACACCGTACTTCATCCATGGTACTTCATCCACTGACACCGTACTTCATCCACTACAAGGTACTTCATCCACTGACACCGTACTTCATCTACTGACACGGTACTACATCCACTGACACAGTACTTCATCCACTGACACAGTACTTCATCCACTGACACCGTACTTTATCCACTGACACCGTACTTCATCCATGGTACTTCATCCACTGACACCGTACTTCATCCACTGACACCGTACTTCATCCATGGTACTTCATCCACTGACACCGTGCTTCATCCGCTGACACCGTACTTCATACACTGACACCGTGGTTCATCCGCTGACACTATGCTTAATCCACTGACACATGGTACTTTATCAACTGACACAGTATTTCATCCACTGACACCCTGCTTTATCCATGACAGAGTACTTCATCCACTGACACCGTACTTCATCCACTGACACTGTACTTCATCCCCTGACACCTTACTCCATCCACTGCACAGTACTTCATCCACTGACACCGTGCTTCATCCACTGACACAGTACTTCATCCACTCACTGACACCGTACTTCATCCACTGACACCGTACTTCATCCATGGTACTTCATCCACTGACACCGTGCTTCATCCACTGACACAGTACTTCATCCACTCACTGACACCGTGGTTCATACACTGACAGCGTGGTTCATCCGCTGACACCGTACTTCATCCACTGACACAGTACTTCAGCCACTGACACCCTGCTTCATCCACTGACAGAGTACTTCATCCACTGACACCGTACTTCATCTACTGACACCCTGCTTCATCCACTGACACAGTACTTCATCCACTGACACACTACTTCAGCCACTGACACCCTGCTTCATCCACTGACAGAGTACTTCATCCACTGACACTGTACTTCATCCATGGTACTTCATCCACTGACACCGTGCTTCATCCGCTGATACCGTACTTCCAACACTGAAACCGTGGTTCATCCGCTGACACCGTACTTTATCCATGGTACTTCATCCACTGACACAGTACTTCATCAACTGACACTGTACTTCATCCACTGACACCGTACTTCATCCACTGACACCGTACTTCATCCGCCGACACCGTGCTTCATCCATTGACGCCGTACTTCATCCGCTGACACCGTGCTTCATCCACTGACACAGTACTTCATCCACTGACACTGTACTTCATCTACTGACACCGTACTTCATCCACTGACACCGTACTTCATCCATTGACACCGTACTTCATCCGCTGACACCGTACTTCATCCGCCGACACCGTGCTTCATCCATTGACGCCGTACTTCATCCGCTGACACCGTGCTTCATCCACTGACACCGTACTTCATCCACTGACACAGTACTTCATCCACTGACACAGTACTTCATCCACTGACACCGTACTTCATCCGCTGACACCGTGCTTCATCCTCTGATGCCGTACTTCATCCGCTGACACCGTACTTCATCCACTGATACAGTACTTCATCCGCTGTCACCGTACTTCATCCGCTGGGACCGTACTTCATCCACTGACACTGTACTTCATCCGCTGACACCGTGCTTCATCCACTGACTCCGTACTTCATCCGCTGACACCGTGCTTCATCCACTGACTCTGTACTTCATCCGCTGACAGCGTGCTTCATCCACTGACACCGCGCTTCATCCACTGACACCGTACTTCATCCACTGTCACCTTACTTCATCTGCTGTCACCGTACTTCATCCACTGTCACCGTACTTCATTCGCTGTCACAGTACTTCATCCGCTGACACCGCACTTCATCCACTGACACTGTACTTCATCCGCTGACACTGTGCTTCATCCACTGACGCCATACTTCATCCGCTGATACCGTGCTTCATCCGCTGACGCTGTACTTCATCCGCTGTCACCGTACTTCATCCACTGTCACCTTACTTCATCCCCTGACACCGTACTTCATCCCCTGACACCATACTTCATCCACTGACACCGTACTTCATCCACTGACACCGTACTTCTTCCCCTGACACCATACTTTATCCACTGACACTGTACTTCATCCACTGACACCGTGCTTCATCCGCTGACACACGGTACGTCACCAACGAACACACGGTACTTCATCCACTGACAACGTGCTTTATCCGCTGACACACTGTACTTTATCCACTGACACCGTACTTCATCCACTGACACCGTACTTCATCCACTCACTGACACCGTACTTCATCCACTGACACTGTACTTCATCCACTCACTGACACTGGACTTCATCCACTGACACCGTGCTTCATCCACTGACACAGTACTTCATCCACTCACTGACACCGTACTTCATCCACTGACACTGTACTTCATCCACTCACTGACACCGTACGTCATCCACTGACACCGTGCTTCATCCACTGACACAGTACTTCATCCACTCACTGACACCGTACTTCATCCACTGACACTGTACTTCATCCACTCACTGACACCGGACTTCATCCACTGACACTGTGCTTTATCCACTGACACAGTACTTCATCCACTCACTGACACTGTACTTCATCTACTGACACTGTACTTCATCCACTCACTGACACCATACTTCATCCACTCACACCGTGCTTCATCCACTGACACAGTACTTCATCCACTCACTGACACCGTACTTCATCCACTGACACTGTACTTCATCCCCTGACACCTTACTTCATCCACTGACACAGTACTTCATCCACTGACACCGTGCTTCATCCACTGACACAGTACTTCATCCACTCACTGACACCGTACTTCATCCACTGACACCGTACTTCATCCACTGTCACCGTACTTCATCCACTGACACCGTACTTCATCCATGGTACTTCATCCACTGACACCGTACTTCATCCACTACAAGGTACTTCATCCACTGACACCGTACTTCATCTACTGACACAGTACTTCATCCACTCACTGACACCGTACTTCATCCACTGACACCGTGCTTCATCCACTGTCACCGTACTTCATCCACTGACACCGTACTTCATCCATGGTACTTCATACACTGACACCGTACTTCATCCACTACAAGGTACTTCATCCACTGACACCGTACTTCATCTACTGACACGGTACTACATCCACTGACACAGTACTTCATCCCCTGACACCTTACTCCATCCACTGCACAGTACTTCATCCACTGACACCGTGCTTCATCCACTGACACAGTACTTCATCCACTCACTGACACCGTACTTCATCCACTGACACCGTACTTCATCCACTGTCACCGTACTTCATCCACTGACACCGTACTTCATCCATGGTACTTCATCCACTGACACCGTGCTTCATCCACTGACACAGTACTTCATCCACTCACTGACACCGTGGTTCATACACTGACACCGTGGTTCATCCGCTGACACCGTACTTCATCCACTGACACAGTACTTCAGCCACTGACACCCTGCTTCATCCACTGACAGAGTACTTCATCCACTGACACAGTACTTCATCTACTGACACCCTGCTTCATCCACTGACACAGTACTTCATCCACTGACACACTACTTCAGCCACTGACACCCTGCTTCATCCACTGACAGAGTACTTCATCCACTGACACTGTACTTCATCCATGGTACTTCATCCACTGACACCGTGCTTCATCCGCTGACACCGTACTTCCAACACTGAAACCGTGGTAGATCCGCTGACACCGTACTTCATCCATGGTACTTCATCCACTGACACAGTACTTCATCAACTGACACTGTACTTCATCCACTGACACCGTACTTCATCCGCCGACACCGTGCTTCATCCATTGACGCCATACTTCATCCGCTGACACCGTGCTTCATCCACTGACACAGTACTTCATCCACTGACACTGTACTTCATCTACTGACACCGTACTTCATCCACTGACACCGTACTTCATCCATTGACACCGTACTTCATCCGCTGACACCGTACTTCATCCGCCGACACCGTGCTTCATCCATTGACGCCGTACTTCATCCGCTGACACCGTGCTTCATCCACTGACACCGTACTTCATCCACTGACACAGTACTTCATCCACTGACACAGTACTTCATCCACTGACACCGTACTTCATCCGCTGACACCGTGCTTCATCCTCTGACGCCGTACTTCATCCGCTGACACCGTACTTCATCCACTGGGACCGTACTTCATCCGTGGGCCTCAAACTTCGTGTCGCATCTGCCGCCCTCTTATGCAGGGCAATGTACCACACCACCCAGCCCTCCCTCCACGTCCAGCAGCCCTTCCCCTCCATTCTTGTACTGAGGCGACTGATTATATGTATCAGTGGCCCCGGCCCCTCTGTCCTAGCTCTCGGCTTCTGCTGCGGGTAGGAGGACTTGCTCTCCGTGGTTTGTTTATTGTAGCGCACTGACACCAGTTCCGTTAGCGCTGTGCTGTATGAAAATGTAAAATAACATACATGCCTTGTATGAGGTAGCATTTGCTGACATTTCTCATGGAAATCGTTAGATATTGTGAGTTTTCGAGTTGATGCTGGTAGCGGGGTTAAAGACATTTCTCAAAGAAAATTAGACACAGCATATTTGTCAGTATTTTTCGTTTTGTTTTCAATTGACCAAAAATAAATATATGGCAAGTGAAGCGTTTGAAGTGAAAACACAAGAAAGCGCCTTGAGAGAGAGATTAAAAACTCTCCTGTGTTATTTTTTCCCTCACACTAAATTAAATATATTATAAATGTGAGAGTTAAAATGTCTACAGGCTGTTGGAAGGGTATGGGGGGGGGGAGGGGGGGGAGGGGGGCGGGGGTGGGGGGGAAGGGGGTACAGATTCAGCTCGCCCAAAAATGCTGATTTGATCATAATTGAGGTTTATTGTTATCTTTTATTTTCTTACAGTCTTACATTTCAAACATTTCAATCATTTTTGCTTTTCAAAACACAGACTGACAAGTGCATTGTCCCAACGGTAAAGTTTAAAGTGTCTACGTATCTTCATGCCTCCTTGTCCCAGGCTGGCGACCCTGGCTAGCATTTCACGAGCCCCACTCAGGATTTGCCCCACCACTTAAGGGCCTGCACCAGGTGAAATCTGGCAGAGGGTTCAATTCAACGCGACGGTGATCCTGGGCAGACACTATAGGAAAAGTGAGAGTTAGAGCTTCCAAATGAGAGGTCAACAACCGATTGTCAAGAGCTGGGCTTACTAAACATCGTATCGGGGTCTAGGGTTAATACACACCTTGTCTGGTGCTTGGGTATTACACAGCTTGTCTGGTGCTTGGGTATTACACAGCTTTCTGGTGCTCGGGTTATTACACAGCTTTCTGGTGCTCGGGTTATTAAACAGCTTTCTGGTGCTCTGGTTATTACACAGCTTCTCTGGTGCTTGGGTATTACACAGCTTGTCTGGTGCTTGGGTATTACACAGCTTGTCTGGTGCTTGGGTATTACACAGCTTGCCTGGTGCTCAGGTATTACACAGCTTTCTGGTGCTCGGGTTATTACACAGCTTGTCGGGCTGTGGTTGTATGAGAGCTTGTAGCAGGTTCAGGTCATTACACAGTTGGTAAGATGCTGGAGTTATTACACAGCTTGTAGGGGGCTGTAACACAAGTTGTTGGGGGCTGGGATTATTACACAGCTATTTAGATTCTAGGGTTATTACACAGTTTGTAGGGGATGGGGTTATATGGCCAGGTATTGCCCCACCCTAAGTTGACATCCCTTCCCAATCCTGACCCCATGGGTACCACAACCCTCTCCACTCTTCCCGAGGCATAGAAATACATCAACACAATTGTTTTGGATTAGGGTTTGGAAGAACCCCGGCCGTATTTTATTAAATGATAAAACATATTTAAGATTTTTATATTTACAATACGCAGAAAACCCGTCCATCAGTACAGAATATTCATACATCATCTGAATTTCTTATACAATGTATTTACAATTATTTTGGATGGCTAACCTTAACATATTGTCTAATGCATAGCCATTCCTAACCTAAAACTAAATTATGTACATTTTTTGTTTTCTGCATATCCTGAAATGAGCCTGCGGGAAAGGTCATGACTGGTCAAACTACGTGCTAGGTCCATCCCTCGTACCGGAGTGATCTTGCGCAGGAGGCCCGGTTGACCAGAAGGTTACCTCCCTCGGGCATCCCCTACACCAGTGGTTCCCAAACTTTTTTGACCCGTGGCTCCCTTGACCTAATTGGCAGTTGGCCGCGGCTCCCCACCATTTTTTTACCGGAAGCCAAAACTTGCTTCTGTGTGTATTTTGTGCATATTATTATATCTGTTCTCTTCAATCCTTCCACTATCCTTTTTCAATCCAAATTAAAATCTCACATGTCCACCCCGCAATTTAATTTCATATCTCCCAATACTAATTCACCACTAATCCTCTTTGGATGCGTGCTACTCGCTGAAATAGTGCTTCGACAAGTGTAGTAAGTGCTAAATAAATGCAATTACAATATAGACATCGATTGTTGTTACCGCAAAATAGCACTAACCGTAATCGTTCTGAATTCACCGGGAAACCCAATATAGTAGTTTCACACCCGATAGACACTGCAGAAATTGGAACTTCTGAACGCAAAATGACCTTTGTATTTTCATATTTCCTTCTGCTTCTTCCCTCGTCGCCCAGCCAGTCCTTATACACCATCCCAGTACTGCCCCATCCTCTTTACAGGTATATCACAGTATACATAGGATTTGTACATAAAGAAGTTCTATTAATGATAGCGAGGGTGGCCCACTTGTTGTAAAATGCAATGCCTGATTAGTCAATAGGTAGAAGATTGGCAGGTACCATGAAAATAAGGATGGTTATGTTTGTTTTCTGCTCAAGGGCAGTGGCAGGTCAAACCAAGGGTCGGCTGGATGGTGTGGTTACATTTGGCTCCTGCCATCCCCAACAGATGCACCACTGTGGTCAAAATCAAGCACACAGCAACAAAATACTGAAGCAGATCACTTTGTCCTAATTGCCCATTGGAGACAGCATCTCATCTGTGTTCCTTCTCGTGTGCAGTATACTGCCCCATAATGAATAATTGAGTTCCCCCTGTGCTCTTCCTGCCATCCCTTGCCCCAAGAAACTGCAACCCAACAATGGAGTCAGATGTCATTGTGAAGTTCAGTGGCGCTAAAGAGCCGCGCAACCAATAACCAAGTATATGTTCATTACACCAACAGTCTGGGCCATTGTTGCTGCTGTTTTATGTTAGTCAGATTTCATACTTCTATCTCTGCTGCTAATTTCACATTTATTAATGATGTTCTTTGCATTTTTGATGTCGTCTTCTGAGTCTGATAACCAGCCTTTCTTTCATTTGCTTTAAAAACCCTCGGCATTTCAACCCCCCGCATCTTGCAATGTGGCTACAATTTCCCACATCGTGCGCGGCGGCGCCCTGGCTTTTCATCGCGGCGCACCGGGGTGCCGCGGCGCACAGTTTGGGAACCACTGCCCTACGCACTCAAATACTACCTCCAAGGGGCTGTGCTGTTTGGCCAACTTGGCGCCCATACGCCTGTGCGGGGATCAGCCCTAAGGCCTACTGGAAGCGGAACTTCCCCACCCGCACCCTCCAGCCTACCGGCCGTAAACGGCCCCTGGAGTTCCATGAGAGACCAATGTCCCCCCCAGGCGCCCTATTAACAATGGTGATGCCTACTAAGGACCGTAAAATGCCCCACCAATCATGACCTTACCGCCACAGGCCAGCATAGTTGACCGACTATCTGGCCCCCCCTCCCAGATACGTCCTAAGGTCATGCCCTGTCCCGTGTCCCTGCCAACCAAGCTAGCAAATTCTCTAGGAAAATTTCATTGCCTAATTTTGGGAGGTGAACTCTACACTGCAGGAAAAACCTTCTCCCCCCAGATGCACCCATGTGCAATGGTTTGGAGTTTTGGGGACCTAAACAACTTGTCAATCCTTTTATTAAATCTTTTTACCGAGTGGTTCAGGGCAAAGACCGACTCACCCCCGCCATTGGAACCTGGGAACGATGTGGGACCATGCCAAAACTGCCTGTGGGCACTTCCTCGCTAACCATCCTATCTCAGTGATCAGTGCCTTGACAACGCCATTCCTACCTAAATGCTCCATGTTGTTGCCCCCCAGATGCACAATCACCACTGCAGGGGCGTGTAAGTCTTAGCTAGCAAAACCCCCAACAAGCTCCGCAACTGCCCCAGGCGCAAACCTCCCTGCCCAAGCAGAGATACCTTGAAACCTGCCCGACGGGCCCTGTCTGCATAGATGCCTGTGAAAAAATGATGCTTCAACCTGTTCACGTACGAGTGACCTACTATCCAAACTTCCATTCCACCTGGCCCCCAGGCGGGGACCTGGACTGGGCGAGGCTCCAGCGACCGGCACACGACGGCGAGCTTCCTTCCTGCCGCACAGGACACGGAAACTGTGTGAAACCGAAGACAACAAATACCGTCATTAGACATAACATACCTCAAAGCATGTGTAAACGCACATATCACTCATAACAATCAGAAGACCAACGACTGATCCTCTGTACAGCTTGGCCCGACAGGCCTCAAGCCGTGGCCTCAGTGGCTGCCCCAATCCTGAAAGAATGGGTACCAAATTTGGATGGATCCAGCCCTGCTGCCCCAACTGCCAAACTGAAATTTTGTAAGCGTGGTGCCATCTTCGTGAATTGAAATTGGACCCTCGCAGTCTGTAGGCTAGGAAAGACTCGAGGTTGCCCACTGGACAGCAAGAGCTTCCTTGTGCGTTATGCAGAATAGCATGGTCTCCCCTGCCGTTTTGGTCTGTTTTTGATCTAGGGATTGATAAATGCAGCGAGCCCCCCTGGATTTGGACATGGCCAAATTGGAGCTCCCCGTGTCAGTCTTGTTTATTATGCGCCACCAGTTCTCCAACCCTGAAGGCGCCGTAGAAGGCCAGGGTGAAGGCCGCCCTGAAGAGATGAACCTCCCCAGTTGATCTACATACCCTCCCCAGTGCCCCCAGTACCGCTGACAATGTGTCAATGCTAATTGGGCGCCGTACATCAGACTGGGGACCTTGCAAACGCTGCCACCCCTTCAATGCCCTTTGCACTATGAAAGTGCTGGTGGGATCCTGGTAACCCTGCATTTTTGCAAAAAAAGAGATCGCCGCCATGTGGCCCCTTGAGCACGCCGCGGAACTCCCCCCATCCCTCAATGCCCTCAGGAAAGATACGACAACCGATGACTCATGCCAACCCCCTTCCCAGCTATCCCCAAAGAAAATGCAGTAGGCGCTAGAAGCCCCCTCATATGCCCGCCTGGTCCTGGGTGCTAGGCTAGCTGCCACGAGGTCCGATAGGTTGGGGCACCAAGTTGTCATAGCTGGTCTGGGAAGGCGTTGGACTTTCCGCTGCTCCTGAGTGGTATGACCTGAACACCTGCATCTTAAAACAAGACAGAGCATCAGCGGCGTGATTCAGCACTCCTGGGACATGTTCGGCCCTAAATACACATTCAATCTCATGCATTGGAGTACTATTTCCTTTACCAGCCGTAGCATAATTTTACAGTTAGCTGATTGATGGTTAATGCACTCCACCTCCGACATGTTATCGGACCCAATAAACCACAGATTGATTGCGAAACTGTTCTGGCCAGATGGTTATTGCCACCAAAATGGGGAACAATTCTAAAAACCCGATGTTACATGTCAGGCCAGACTCCACCCACCATGCTGGCAAATGTTGCGCAGACCATGCCGGGCCCAGGATGGCACCAAACCCCTCACTTCCTGCCACGTCTGTCATTAGGCCCAGCTTCCGGCTTGACCTAGAGGGTTTGGGCCACACCACAGTGCCATTGAAATCACGCAGGAATGCCATACAAATTCGCATATCCTGCCGGACCTCGCCAGACAACCGAGTGTGGTGGTGCTTTTCTTTTAAGCCTGACATTGCCTGCGCAATGGAACGCGAGAATGGGCGGGCCATGGGGATGATTTTTAGAGCAAAATTAAGTTGTCCCACCATTTTTTGTAGCTGGTGCAATGTGACCTTTTCCTTGCTCAGGCACTCCTGTAACGCTAAGGTGAAAGCCACCACTTTCCCATGTGGGAGTCGTAATACCCCATTCACCGAATCCAATTCTATGCCCAAAAACTCAATTTCAGTGGCTGGCCCTGCTGTCTTTCCTGGCGCTAGAGGGACCTAGAATTCACGCATGAGTGTGCAAAAGGCCTGTAAAACCCTGTCACACTCTTGAGAACCCGGTGCACCCAAGAAAAGGAAATAGTCCAGGTAATGCAGCACCCACTGATGCCCTGTCACCTGCCTGAAAGCCCATTCAAGGAAAGAGCTGAATTTCTCGAAGCAGGAGCAAGAGACAGAGCACCCCATGGGCATGCACTTGTCCATGTAGTATCTCCCCTCCAGTTGAAAACCCAACAAATGGAAATCCTGTGGGTGCACCGGCAGTAAGCGGAACGCTGATTCGATGTCAGACTTTGCTAGCAATGTGCCTGGTCCTAGCCCCTTTAGCATTTCTATCGCCTGATCCAGAGATGCTTATTTCACGGTGCATAGAGCCCCATCGATAGCATCATTCAATGATTGGCTCCTGGGAGCGGACAAGTTATGGATTAAGCGGAACTCTCCCCGTTGTGGTACATGAGCTGCAACCGGTTCCGGTACCGACGGAGAGAGCGGGGTCCCCTTCCCTGAGTTGTTACCAGGTAGAGGTGGGTCTACTTATCTACCGATTTGGTTAAGGATAAGTTCCAGTAGTATCGAGCTAAACATTGGATTACTGGTTTGGTATCAACATATTTATTTGTTTGTGTATATTTTCTTCACATATGCAGCAGCATTGTTTATTTCTAATGGTCCTGATGAAAGCCTGGACACTTTGAAAGACCAGATAGGCTGAAACATGTCGACCGACCTTACCATCTTAGCAGTTTAATTCACACTGCTTTGCACTTCTTTTTAATCCTGCCAGTTTGGACAAGCCAATAAAAAGTTTTTTTGTCCTTATTAGGTAGTTTTAGACTCACATTCATCTTCTCTATCACATCCAGCGCTGCACCCTCACAACGCCTAGCATTCACATATGGGATTTTAGCATCCTTAGACACCTTAGGTCATTCACGAAAACATCCCAGAGCTCCTACCTCACAGTGAGGGAGTTGTAGCCCTCAGTGGGACTAGGTTTTCCCACTGGGAGGAGAAGCCCACATGATGAAGCATGCCACCTATGGTGGGTGAGGGCATTCGTCCTGAAAGGGATTGTTCCCTAGAGGGGCTTTATTGAGAGACACATTTTCACCTCACTTCATTGTAGACCCGAGAGTTATTGTGCTTTGATTATTGTATATGGGGAATCACCTTTCTCGCAGGTCTTTAAACTTTTCCCTTGGACCCTCTCCTCATCTTTTCTGTGCCTTTTACTAGCTCCCAGGAATCCCGCTATGTAGGACTTACAGGAGGTACCGGGAGGGATTCTTGGCCTCCAGGGTCCCTCAGGAGTAACGTGGACTTCATCCTCCAACCAGTATTGCGGAAGGAGCTGCGTTTTCAGAGTGGTGGAGAAAGGGGAACTCTTAGTAATCCCGCTGTGTGGGACTTACTGGAGGTAACAGGAGGGGTGGTTGGCCCCCAAGGATGTCCTTGGGGGCCAACCACCCCTCCTGTTACCTTCAGTAAGTCCCACACAGCAGGATTGCTGAGACTTGGTAGGAGGCCACGCCCCCTTTCTCCACAACTCTTCAAACGTGCCTCCTGGTTCACTACTAGTAGGGGAATTAAGTCCTTTTAGCTATTGAGGGTCCTTGGGGGACAACTACTCCTCCTGTTACCTCCAGCAAGACTCACACAGTGGGTTTGCAGAGAGGTTTTTGGTGGCCATGCCCCGTTTCTCTACCATTCTGCAACTTGCCTCCTGGAGCACTGTTGCTTGAGAGAAGAAGTCAACTTTAGTCCTGAGGCTTAACAAAAAGCCTAGAAGGGGGGCCCCTTGATCCCCCTCCCCCTCCTTCATTAACTTCATGCGCCCGGGACCTGGCCCACACGGCAGTTATTCTAAAGCAAGTGCAGAATTCCGCGCTTGCTTTTTTTTTAAAACAATTGCCACGGATTTGCAGATCCACCCGCGAGTCCTCGTCCAAATTTTTTAAACCGGTGGGGTTCCTGAGAGACCACACCAAAATATCTGGGGGGTCAGGGTATTCCTACCCTGCCCCCTTTTCTTTATTTATAACTTTTTGTCGGGGACTCAGCTTCAAGCCGAGTCCCAAGATGGCTGCCAACACTTACTGGTTGAAGTGTTGGAACAAATCAAATTTTAGTAGGATCTGCGAGTCCACTGCAAGTATTTGCGTCCCCAGATATGTATATTATTTTAAGTTAGATGTCTCAAAAACTACTGAACCGATTTACACCAAATCACAAAAAGCATGCTTTCTGGACCAACATCTAGCTTTCTTCCAAATTTGGTGTAATTCCGTTCAGCAGTTCGAGCTGTATTCGTGTTAAAAAAATTAAAAATCCCTATTGACTTAACATGGGGAAAACGCATTTTGGGACCCCCCTTTTTTCTTGGCTCCCGCTTAACAGATCACCCTGAAACTTTCAACACAGCAGCTGAACCAAAAAGGGTACGTTTTGTGAAAATTTTGTGGCGATTCGTCAAGAGGTGCTAAAGTTGTTGACAAAACAAAAAACGCTTTTCCTTTGGAAACTTTGGTCCTAACTATAACTATCTACTGGCGACCGCCAGTAGGTCGTCTATATATGACAATTAACCAATTTACAAAATTCATCAATAATGTAATAATTAATTTTCAATAAAAAAATTATAGTTTTTTTTATTACTCAATTAATTTGATACCGTATACCTCAAAAACAACGCAACATACGCCTAAAATTTAACTATAAAAAATATGTCTATCACAATTTACATAATTGATAATTGATTACATAAATAATTAACAATTAATAATTATTTATTCATTAATTATTACTTAATTAACTTCTCACCCACAACCCTACAAACCCAGCAACCAACACCTAAATATATAATTATTACACAATTTACATAATTTACATTATTATTAATCAATTATATATTTAATTATACATTAAAAATAATTTAGTTTTTTTTTATTATTACTTAATTAACTTCCCGCCCTATACCCCTGTATACCTAGCAAACTGCAACTAAAATACAAACAAAATAAATCAACATTACATAATGTACATCATTAACAATCAATTCAGGGCGTGGCTTGATGAGCCAAGATGGCGGTTGCACCCTGAATGCGCTCCCGGACCCCTCCGCCATCCGCCCGTTATCCACCCAACAAGAGAGCCATCTAACCTTATTATCGCTGGCTAAGTCGCCGTCACACCTCTGGATGCACACCTGGCTGCTCGAATTCCATCCGTGGGGCGCCTCCATGACGGGATCGGCCGGCCAGCGGGGACCGGCTTCCAAGATGGCGGATCGCTCGCGCTGAACGGCGCACCCTGCGGCCTTCGGACCTCTTGGGCTGATCCTTGGCCCACGCCTTGTGGAGGAGCTGAGGGGGCCCCCCGAGATCTGGGAGGCCCGACGGTGTGCTGTGGGCTCCGGAGAGCTGCCCGTGCTCCCCCCGGTGACGCCTGTCTGGAGGCGGGCGGCTACGAGGGCCCGGCCTGGTGTGTCGGCCCAGTGGAGCCGCGATTTGCGCGGGGCTGCCCGGCAGGCCCCTTCTTACCGGAGACTCCTGCTGCCATTCCCGGGTGTCCCGCGGCGGAGTGAAATCTTCGACCGCTATTTCGGGCGGTGGAGGCTGGTGGACGCCTGGCTGCGGCTCGAGAGGCTAGACGACCCGTGCCCGATTGAGGCCGCTGTCCGCGACCAGCGCTGAACGCCCTCGGCCTGTGCCCGTGCGCACCACTGCTTGTGTCGGCCGCTGGAGGGGAGGCCTGCTGTCTGGAGGCTCGGTGCTGCACAGCTTCGACGGCGGTAAGTCCCGGCGGCGGGAGGGGGTCCCGGGGTGTCTGGGAGGGGCCCCCCCCTTGCGCGCGCGGGCGGCCCGTCGCGGAGAGGGGCCTTGAGGGCCCTGCCTGAGACCTCTTGATCCTCCCTCAGGCTCTCTGGGTCCCGCTCTGTGGGAGGCCTTAATTCAGAGACAGAGCCTTCAGTCCTGGGGTGAAGGGAGCGGTGGAGTGGTGTCGGCCGCTTCTTCGAGCGGCGGAGGTGACTCTGGTGGGGGCGGTGTCCTCCTTGCCCTCTGTGCTGTGGCCCTGGGCTCATCGGGCCCACGACCCCTCGGTCTGCCCTTGGATTTTGGTCCTGCCTGTTCTGCCACCTGGGTCGGTGCTGTGGGGAAAGGGGGTGCTCGGCCGCGCTTATCGAGCAGCGTGGGGGTCTCCTTCTTGAGTCCTCCCCACCCCCGGGCTTGAGTAGCGAATCCAGGGGAATTGTGTGTGTCATCCTCCCCGGTGGCCCGCCTTTGCTCCCTGGCCTATTTCTCTGGCTTCGTGCCGGACGCCTCCGTGTCGGCCGCACAGGTCGAGCGGCGGAGGGCTTCGGAGGGGCCGTCGCCTCCACCTCAGGCTGCCCCCCAGATCCTGTGCCTTCCTGAGCTGTCCATTAGCCCCCTGTGGTAGGCGAGTCTGAGACACTTGGCGGGGCCCCCTACCCTACTGAGTGGTGCCATGGGCCGGAACGGACCAGCCAAGACACCGGCCACCCAGACCAAAATGGACCGCTTCACCACCACGGACACTGGGGTGTTGGGGGGAACTGCGGACAGGGATGCACCACCAGCAACGGACCTGTCCACCATCCTCCAAGCCATCCACACCTCGCAGTCCTCGGTGGAGGGCAAGATCGCGGAGGTCTGGGTGGACATGACCCTAATCCGGCAGGATCTCCGAAACGCCACGGCCCGGATTAAAGAAACTGAATCCCGTATATCATCTGTGGAAGACGACGTTCAGCACCTTAAGGGGCAAGTGGCGCGCCTTCAGTCACACACCCAGGAGCTGCATCGGAGGGCCAAGGATGCAGAAAACAGATCGCGCCGCAACAACCTCTGCCTGGTGGGGTTCCCGGAGGGGGCGGAGCAGGGCCGTCCCGCTGAATTCGTAGAGAAATGGTTGAGATCCTGGCTCCCAGAGGATTCTCTCTCTCCGTGGTTTGCAATTGAACGAGTGCACCGATCCCTTGCCCTGGGGCCTCCGGCGGGAGCGCCACCCCGACCGGTCATAATGAGAATCCTTAACTACAAAGACCGAGACTCCATCCTGGCCGAAGCCCGCAGGCAGCGACGCCTCCCCTACGAAAACCACTCGATCATGATCTTTCCGGACTACACTCGGGAGGTCCAGGGTCAACGTCGCTCATTTGGCGAGGTCAAGCAGAAACTACGAGCCCTCAACATCCAATATCGGCTCCTCTTCCCGGCATGCCTGCGGGTGGTGTTCGCCATTAAAACCCTATTTTTTGACTCTCCGGCAGAGGCATGGACTTGGGCCACGGAGGAACGTCCCCTTCGGCCCAATGGTCAGATTCCTCTGCAGGATGGTGCGGAGGGTGGGCCCACCTGTACTGGATCTCCAGATCCTCGGCCCCAGCGCAACCGCTCACGTAGGCGCCGTGGGCAGAGGAGGGCCCGTTCGGACTCCCCGTTGAACCCTTCCCAACTGCCCGGGCCCCCACAAGAGGATCATCGGACTGAGAGACGCTCCGGCTCCTCCGGCCATCCGAGTCGCGGGGGAGCTTCGCCCACCTCCTCTCTGCTTGATCTCCCGGACACTGACCTCTCTCGTAGCCCAACACTTCTCAGCAACCCAGCCTGAGCCCGTCTCTGCCCGCCGGGCCTGGCTCTGCAGCCGGAGGCGACGTGCCGGCTTCACTTTGTTCTCTCTCTTGTTGGACTTGGATATGAACATCCTGCCATGAGGAGGGGTCCTCCACGCTTCGCACGTTCCCAAGCATTTTAGTTTGGTCCTGTGTTGTTATTGTTGTTAGGGCGACAGATGCTTCTGTTTCTGAAGTATAGGGTGGGGGCGGGGCGGGGCAAGGGTGGGGGGACCGTTGTCCCGAGTTTCTTATTTTGCTTTCTGTTGCTTCCTTGTTTCATCACACCAGCACTCACAGGACGTCCCATTCCACGCATCATGGGACATGGTAACTGATATCTGGGCTCCCAATCACGCATCCCGGCGTCCCTGCCCCTGGCCGAGCTTCCCTCCGGGGCCTCCCCCCTTCCACAAGACAGTCTCTCAGGATGGCTGACGTACTGCAACAGGGTGTATCTTTGCGCCTCCTGTCCTGGAATGTCAACGGTCTCCTTGACTGCCTCAAACGTACGGCGGTACTACGCTATGCGCAGCGCCTTGGTGTGGAGGTCTTAATGCTGCAAGAGACACACTTATTGGGTAACCACTGCCCCTTTTTAGCGCGATATGGTTACGACAGGGTCTGGCACGCGGGCTTCACACGCGGATCCCGTGGGGTTGCGATCCTGGTACAACGCTCCCTTCCTTTTGTGGCAACCTTCTTGGCCCTGTCCGGCACCCTGAATGGCGTTCCTCTTAATTTGGTGTCATTATACTCTCCCCCATCGCGGCTGACTGCGACCCTAGCCACCTCCGTTGCGCTCCTGGCTTCCCTGCCCCTGGGCTCCACCTTCCTGGGGGGTGACTTCAACGCGGTCTCTTCCCCTGCTCTGGACACGACTGGGCCCCCTTCCCACGGCAGGCTGGCGCATGCGAAACACCTAACTTTAGGTCTTTGTGATGCATGGCGTACCTGGCACCCGCGTTCTAGGCAATTCACCCACACTTCGGCAGCGCATCACACACACGCGCGCATTGACACCATTTACATTCCCTCGACTGACTGCCTCAGGCTCCAAGACGTCGCTATCCTTCCGCGGGGTATATCTGATCATTCTCCGGTGATGCTCAAAGTGGGTGCCCCTCCTGCCTCAATGCGCCAGACATGGAGACTGAACGTGTGGTTCCTTCAAGACAAAGACTTCCGAAAAGTGGTAGGGTGGGAACTCCAACAGTATTTCCAGACCAATGAGGGGTCGGTGTCGACGCCGGGCACCCTGTGGGAGGCTGGCAAGGCCACAATTCGTGGAGTCGCCAAGGGGCAACTCACAATCCAGCGGCGCGCGCAGATAGATCAGATCACCTCACGCGAGGCACAGGCCTTGCGCCTTGAACGGTCCACCGCCCTGAATCCTGAGGCCCCAGAAGTGAGGCTCCTTGCACACATCCGCAAAGAGATTCGATAATTGCCGATGGACGCGGCTAAACTCCTCTGGCGCTCCTACGTCGCCAGGGTGTATGGATGGGGAGACAAGAACGGTTCTCTCCTCCACAGACTGGCCACCTACCCCAGAGCAAACCGCATAATTCCCGAAATCATAGACCGGGACGGTTTGGTATGTAATTCTTCAGCCGAAATGGCCCAGGCCTTTGCTCTGTATTATCGCCAACTATACACGGCCGGGACTCCCTCCCTGTCTCTCTCGGATATGTTGCGAGCTGGAGCCAGCCAACTCCCGCATCTGGACTCAGTTGTTCAGGAAGACCTGGACCGTCCCATCACCCAAGAAGAAATTGGGGAAGCGATTACCCTTATCTCGTCCGGCAAGATGCCGGGTCCGGATGGCCTTCCCCAGGAATACTACGCCCTGTACCGCGAGACGCTCACTCCACACCTTGCCCAGCTATTCCGTGAGGCAGTGGAGAAGGGTTCCTTTCCATCCGAGACTGATATGGCCACCATCGTGGTCCTTCCTAAATCCCAGCCACCCTCACCCCGGTGCGCGGACTACCGTCCCATCTCCCTTATAAATACGGAGCTAAAATTGTACGCCACGATACTTGCTCAGCGCCTTAAACCCCACTTACACACGCTGGTCCATCCAGACCAATGTGGGTTCATGCCATCGCGTGGTACCCGACGTTGTCTGCGGCGGCTTCACTCAGCCCTGGCCCACCGTAACTTGATCACCCCCTACCTCGCACTCCTCCTGGTGGATTTTGAGAAAGCCTTTGATTCGGTAGACTGGGGGTTCTTGGACGACGTCTTGGTGGAGATGGGTTTCGGACCCCGCTTTCGCGGTTTCATCCGCGTACTATACGCTCGTCCGTGGGCACGTGTCCTGGTGAACGGGGTTCTATCAGAACCCTTTCCGATCTGCAGGGGAACGAGGCAGGGGTGCCCCCTCTCTCCCCTGCTCTTTGCCCTGGTGATGGAGCCCCTGGCGGCCCTGATACTTTCGAGCGGACAGGTGCAGGGTTGGGATTGGCCCAATACAGAAGCAGACAAAATCGCTCTCTACGCGGACGATGTCCTGATTTACTTAGCGGACCCCGCGAACTCGGGCCCTCACTGCCTCCGGATCCTCCGGTCCTTTGAACAGGCCTCCGGCCTCCGGCTTAATCCTGATAAATCGGTCTTGGTCCCCCTTCACATGTCCAGAGAGTGCTTTGATTGGCAGTCCACCAGACCGCTCCGCCGCCAATCATTTAAGTATCTAGGGATATGGGTGACTTTACTCCCTGAGCTCAGCTGGGCTCTTAATGTCACTCCCCTGGTGAAGCGGGCTAGGGCGGACCTGTCGAAATGGCAATCACTGCCTCTGAATCCCATGGGAAGGGTCGCACTTTTCAAAATGATGATTCTTCCCAGATTCCTCTACATGCTTCAAAATACCCCCCTCAATTTCCCGAGAGCGTGGTTCCGGGAGCTTGATAGCCTGGCTTCCAAATTCCTCTGGGGGAAGGGCAGGTCCTGATTGGCCCTATGCATTTGCCGGATCCCTTCCTTTGATGGGGGCTTAGGGATGACCCATTTATACCTATATTACCTGGCCACACGTTTACTCTCCCTGCACGACTGGTTCAACGGAGGATGGTCTGATCTGGCATATAGGCTGGAACTCAGTGAGTTGGGCTTGTTCAATATCCAGTCGATGCTATATGGGGCACCTGTCTCGTCCCGTCTGCCAGAAGTGACGCGTTCCGTGTTCCTGGCCTGGCGGGCCGCGTTGCGTCACACCAAATGGACCCACACATTGACCCAGTGCACACCCTTGTGGCATTGTACCTGGCTCAGGGAGGTCAATGGGCTACAGGGCTTTCGGTCTTGGGACCTTATAGGCATTTCACAACTGGGTGACGTTTGGGTGGGTGACCACATGCGCTCCTTTCAGGACCTCCAAGCCAGATATACCCTACATCACTCGCAGTTTTATAGATATCTACAGCTGCACCATGCTCTTCAAGCGCACCCCACGACCGGTACACGACTCCCGGACCATAGCCCTCCAGAGGCACAAATCATGCTGGGGGACCTGGGGATGGTAGGCATCTCCCGCATTTACCGGACACTCATTAACAATACCCCAACATCACTTGATCGGCTGCGGACTCAATGGGAGGAGTGGGTGGGCACCTTGGAGGAGGAGGACTGGCGTGATGCCCTTATGGCCCCCAGGACAGTCACTGCTTCCGCCAGATTGCGCATGATACAGATTTATTTCTTGCATGCCGCCTACCTGACACCGGCGCGCCTACATTGCGCGGGGCTCCAGCTGACCCCCGCCTGCCCTAGATGCGGTCACGAGCCAGCCGATTTTCTCCATATGATATGGACTTGCCCGCGCTTGGCACTTTTCTGGGGAGACATTGAGGAGGAACTCACCGAGGTACTGGGGTGGGAGATCCCACATGACCCGAAACATGCGATCTTAGGCATCACAGACGGGCTGGATGGGTCCCGAAATGAAAAGCTATTTTACACCACGGCAATGGTGGTGGCTAAGAGGGACATAGCGAATGCTTGGAAATGCCCTGATCCTCCCACCGTTGGGAAATGGCGGGCCGGGGTCGATTGGTGCGCCGCGCAGGAGAAGACAATGTATGCAGCGCGTGGCTGCCCCAAGAAGTATCGTAGGGTCTGGGGGAAGTGGTTGGGGGGCATGGTTTAGTCTCGCTGGGGATGCTCCAAAATTTGTCTTTTTGATTTTGTATGTCCTTGGCATTTGGGTTGTCCAGATCAATCCACATATTCCTCTATTATCATGGTGTCTTGATGATTGGCTGGTGCTTTCTGTGAAATCAATAAAAATTTGTTTATCAAAAAAAAACAATCAATTCAATAATTAATAATAAATTAATAATGATTTGTTAATCATTACTTAATTAACTTCCCACCCTATACCCCTACAAACCCAGCAGCCCGCACCTAAAATGTAACTAAAATATATGATTATCACACAAGATGCATAATTAATAATCAATTAAATAATTAATTATACATTAACAATGAATTGTTAACTAATTATTACCTAATTAACTTCCCTCCCCTATATCCCTATAAATGTAGCAACCCACACCTAAAATATAAGTAAATGAAATCATTAGTATATAATATACATAATATCAATCACATACTTAAAAACTTTAAATTAAATAATTAATTATTATTTAATTGCTTTCCCACCCTATCCCCTACAAACAACAACCCACTGCAACACTATAAATTACTATTAGCAATTAAATTAGAAATTCTACATTACTTAAAATGACAAACTTTATTTTAAAAAATCAATAACATGTATACAAACAATAGTAACACAGAAAATTAATATATGAACTAAAACACATTAAAATAATTTAAAAATGATATTCTTGACAATAATATTTCTGCATCACCATATTTTTGTATCATGATATTTTTCCCCCAATATTTCTCTCCCGATATTTACAACTCGATACTTTGTCCAAATACCTCTGCAGTCTTATTTTTTAATATAATAACACATTTTGGACACTCCATTTAATGTGTGGCAATCAGATGCAATCTGAACATGAGTCACCAGACTTGCATTGAACTGTGGGAGTGAACTGACTGCTCACCCTGGCCAGCCCCAAAAGAGGCAGCGACTAAGGAGGGGGTTCTTTCCATGTGATTACCTCGCGGTGGCACCTGTGTCCTGAGGTTCCTGGCTTCAGGGTCAGCTGTCAATGCTTGTTACAATGATTGCCTGGATCAGTGGTCCAGGGACCCCCGTGAGTCTGTGAAGCCTAGTCAGGGGGTATGCGACTGCTTAGATCATTAAATAACATGAGTAGATTTACAAAGTGTATAAAGATAAGGAAACAAAAGGTAAAATCGAACATTTTTAATCATTGTGTAGATGTAAAGGACTTTGAAATTGAAGGCTAAAAATTAAGTGGTATCCTCAGATCGATTCGTGGCACAGTGCAAGTGCATCAAACAGAATATAGTGTGGATTTTGGATGGCCTTTTATTGAATTTAGAAAAGCACCAACCTCCCACTGAAATTAAAATAGTGTTTTTTTTTACATATGTTTACAAATTAAATTAAATATTTCATTATTTGTGTATTATTTTATGGTTCAAATAATCGAAATTGCTTAGGCAGGAGTCCTCTCAGTGAGGGTCTTCATATTCAAATACTTGTTCAGTGGGGGTCCCCGGATTCCAGTAATGATTAAGTGGGCATCCACGGAAGTCAAAATGTTAAGAACCACAAGCCTAGATAAACTGGAGCTCCGAAGGCTGCAGAAAACTGTCCTGGCAAGACGCCATGCAAGGGCATAGCTACATTACTGCAGCCGGTGCAGTGGCACCGGGGCCCGAGACCTAAAGGGCGCATTGAACCCAGACAATGAATTTTACTGCCCAAACGACAGGCAAGAGGGCCATTTACATTGCTTGCACCAGGGCCACGTCATCCTTACCGCTGGCACCCTGGCAGGACTGATACAGAAAATTGAACAGTTATACAGGGTAGCAGTACAGAGTCTCAAAATTAGGGAAAATCTCACCAAAGTAGGGACAGTTGACAAGTATAAATTACAATTTAGCACTCACGCGGAAAATAACACATGGCTGAAAGCAGAAGGGGCGGCGGTTGGGAGGGAGGTGTTCTGCAGGATGTCAGAGGACAGTGTTATGAGGTAATGAATGTGTCTGTCTTTACTGGTAACTCCTGTATCAGGCTGAACCAGTTCACAAACACTAGCCCTCTCGACTCTAAAGGAGAAATATTTGGAATCATGTGTTCTGCAACCCTCGCCAGCCATGCACAAGGGAAATGTGAGGACTGGAGGCGAGCTTGCATTGGATGGTTCATCGAAAAGATCACCTGTAATAAAAAAAGAGCACATAGACACCCCCCTCGCCGCCATCATCAGACAGCACGGACTCAGCATGGTATCTTACGCCGACGACACCCAGTTCATCCTCTCCCTCACCAAGGACCCAATCACCACCAGACTCAACTTCCAGGAAGGAATGAAGGACGTCGCTTCCTGGATGAGCAGAAACTGCCTGAAGCTCAACTCGAAGAAGACAGAAATCCTCGTCCTCGGACCCTCCCCCTCAGCATGGGACAACACCTGGTGGCCCTCCGCCCTCGCCAGCCCCCCACCCCCACGAACCACGACCGAAACCACGGCATCGTACTCGACTCCTCCCTCTCCATGACCCAACAGGTCAACGCCGTCTTCTCCAGCTGCTTCAACATCCTCCGAATCCTCCGAAAGACCTTCCAGTGGATCCCCCCGAATCAAGGTAGGCCATCACCCACGCACTCATAACCAGCAGACTGGACTATGGAAACGCCCTCTACGCCGGGATCAACAAGTCTCTGCTCCGCAAGCTCCAGACCATACAGAACACCGCAGCCAGACTCGTCCTCTGCATTCCTCGACACGAACACACCACCCAACACCTACGGAACCACCACTGGCTCCCCGTTGAGAAGAGAGTCACTTTCAAGATACGCACCCACGCCTACAAATGCCTCCACAACACCGGACCCCAATACCTCAACGAGAGAATCTCCTTCCACGTACCCAAGAGAAACCTCCGATCCGCCGACCTCGCCCTCGCCGAAACCCCGCGCATCCGCAGAGCCAGAACAGGTGGAAGAACCTTCTCCTACATCGCGGCCAAGACCTGGAACGAGCTTCCGAACGACATCAGACAAGCCCCCTCCCTGAACATCTTCAGGAAGACGCTCAAGACCTGGCTTTTCAACTGAACGGAGCTGCTTACCCCCCCCTTTACCCCCCAGCGCCTTGAGACCTTCACGGGTGAGTAGCGCGCTTACAATTCCCCTGATTGATTGATTGATTGATTGAGACACCCAGAACGAACAAGGGTAGGTTGTCGGGCATGAGTCGTGGGCTCTGTAATTCCATCACTTAAGGCGACACAGTGTCCCATCTGTGCACAGAGATCAGGCTGACATGTCACCTGGACGAACATCTGGACTGATGTTCTGTCTATATCAGCTTAAATGTCCCCAAGGTAAGGGCTCGGTGGGGAAAATGGGGAGAGGCAATGAAAATAAGACTCAATGAACACAAAGATGACGTGAGGTTACACAACATCGAACCGAAGGTGGCCACACATTTCTAAACATGCCTGATAATGTACATCAACTTTATTCTTAAGTTCCTGAAATAGCACAGGAGGTAAACTGCGGAGGAAACAGGTCCAGGAAGTTCCTACAAAGGGAGGCGTTGCGCATGAAGCTGGCATCACCACGCATTAATAAAAGGTCCTAATGTCAAATATGAATTTGGATGTTTTATCTGAGGAAATTTCAGTGACAACAATTTTTAGTGTGAGGTTTGATAACACCATTCAGTTAACAAAGTTCACAGAATTATTGAATAGCATTTAACACGTTAGAGATTTCATGACATTGGCAAATTCACAATGATTAATGAGGGAAGCCCGCGCAGGGAATGACTTTCAATGGAGAAGAAACTCTCTTGTCTTCATACTCAAGCATGCACTGATGACGCTAATAGAGACATTTTTGGTGTGACTCTTAAAACATGTATTTAATTGTATAATCTTCTTGAATGCGGTCCTCAACCTTGAAGGGTGTTGAGGTGAAGTACAACGAAAAGTAAATATAAGAAGAAACAGCGCCCAGGGGTGCAATTCATTGTAAACAAACTATAACTTATAAACTAGAGCTGAAAGAGATCGAGTCAGCAAGAGATGGGATGAAGTAATGAAGGGGATGAGAAGTCACTCACAAGGACAGCGAGAAGAAGGAAAGGGGAGACAGCAGAAGCATGTGCATCAGTCCTTCCTCTTCAAGGGAGAGCTACAGGAGAATCATTCATTTAGGTGAGTTGAAGTCGCTGCCGTTGAGTTTTTTCCTGAAAGAGCTGATATTCTTTTCTCATCTCTGATCTTCAGGCAGAGAATCCTCAGTAGTCAAGTCAAAATAGTTTATTGTATATGATTACTTAAAATCGTTACAATTTACACTTAAAAAATATATTATCTTAATCTTCCGTTAAATACCACTTATCAGCAATGAGTTTGGCAATATTTAAAATCTGAATCACATTAATAAAGCTCATAAAATGTTGACTAACCGATTAAACAATCTGCGAAAGTTCTATTATTCACAACTTTCAAAAGAGCTCAAGTGACCAAAATTATCCAAAGGTTAAATTGTTTAAGATAAAATGTCCATATAAAATGCCAAACTTTCCAATAAGGTTTGGTCAGCTGCCGTTTTTCTGTGTTGTTCCTATTATCTTGTGGAATAGGATCGCGGTCCTTTTGCTACTTGGGCTGGTGAAAGGGAGCCATGTTTGAGGCCCCTGCCGTCCTTGTTCATACTTTATCAATGTCCTCTAAACCGGCTTGCCTTAGAAGTTCCCTTACTTTTGCCAGATATTTTACCCCCCGGCACGCCAAGATTATAGAGGAACCTTCCAACCAACGTATCACTGCTTGCCTGCACGTGCGAATGTTCAATTCGTTAAAAATTGGTTTTAAAAGCCCCCTCCTTATTTCCTTAACTGCGGGGCAAGCACACAGCAGGTGAGTTAACGTTTCATTACAAAAACCGCATAGTCGACAGTGTGCTGCTTGTTGGTTGCTTTTCCAGGACGGTTGTAGATCTTTTGAGTCATGCATGCCCAAACGGTAATTGGTGAAACTCTTTTTTAACTCCACACTAAAATGAGTTACTAAGTAGGCCTGAGGCATTTGTTGATATGTAGGAGTTAATCACGGTCCACCCATGCCTACGTTTCGAGGTTGTTATTTTATCTTCTAAGAAAGACTTCTTCTTTGCAGTCTTATTTGCCAATTTGCCAAAAACTGCCCGGTCTATCAGGCTGTCCCATGTCGTTTGTATGTCAAGTTCCGCCAATGATTTTCTCAGATAGGCTCCCCATGAGTGTGGAATGTCCTGATCCATCTGAATTTTTATTTCTTTCCAGCATAGATTGTTCAATGACCCCAGTTCAGATGCATGGAATTTGTGGCATAGTTTCACGAAGCCGCTCATGCTCCGGAATTTCTGATTTTGAAGGCCGAATTCCAGCCGGACCTGAGCTGGGGCAGCGGACCGTGGTAAATTAAAAACAGCTTTATAAACCTTCGTCTGGAGTTCGTTTAGCAGTTCCACCTCTTTGCCACACCAAACTACTAGGGCATATGACAATGTCGGTACTATTTGTGCTGCCATCACTTTTAAAAGATGTGCATGGTTCGGGCAACCCAGTTTTTTATTCAATAATCTGTACGCAAAAATTAACGATTGAGATTTTGCTTTTAGGTCCATTTTGTGTTCCTTGTGTGTTGAGCCTCTCCCCATTTTTAAGCCGAGGTATTTGTAGGCCGCTTGTTCTTCAATTATAGTCCCCTTTACGAACCATTTGAACTTGGTTTTTTTAGGGTCCACAAGACGTACAGCCTTGGTTTTGTCTTTATTTAATTCCAAGCTGTCTCCATCCAGATAGGTGACTAGGTTGTTTATCGCTCTTTGAAGCCCGATGGGGCTTTGGCTCAGCACCACTATATTGTCTGCGTACTGTAAGAAGGGTATTGGCTCTTTTGCTAAGTTTGGCGGATGGCAATCGGCTGCTTGCATGTGTTTACAGATATCTGCCATAAATAAATTGAATAAGCTCGGGGCTAGGACGCAGCCTTGTTTTAGGCCTTGCTGTGTGTAAATACTGGTGGTGGTACTAAGTCCATCGCCTAGTTTCACTCTTGCCCAGGTGTCACTGTGCAGGGCTATTATTGCATCTAGTAGTTTGCTCGGTAGCCCCCATACTCTTAATTTTTCCCAAAGGCGATTTCTGCTTACTTTGTCGAATGCGGCTTTCAAGTCGACAAAACATGCAAACAACCGTGTTTTCCTTTTTCTTGCTTTTTCAATTAAGAGTGCCAACGTGGCCACGTTTGTTAAAGTGCCCATGCCTGGTCTGAAGCCGGTTTGAAACATGGGGATTATACTTGTCTCATCCATCCAATCTTGCAGGTGGAGAAGTAGGCATGATCCGTATAGTTTGGCCTCAACATCCATCAATGATATCAATCTGTAGTTTTCTGGATTATTGTGGTCTCCCTGTTTGAATATTGGATGAATAATGTTCCCTTTCCAAGATTTGGGGACGTTGTTCTGTCTGTAAATCTGATTAAAAAAAGGCGCGAGGTAGTCAGCCCAAAAGTCCGGAGCGTGTTTAAATAGTGCATTGGGCAGTCCATTCGGGCCTGCCGCCCCCTCCGTTTTTAATCTTTTTATTATTCCTCTCAATTGCTTTATGTCGATCAGATCATTTGAATCATTGATGCTTACTGCTTGACCGGTATATTCTTCTCCTTCAGGTCTTAGATCTTTTGGGGATTTTAAGGCGTCTGTTACCGTTGCATGCTTATCATTCCTCGCATTGCTAGTAATGAGGCACTCACCCCCCCAAAGAATGACTTCCAAGAGAGGGGGGGGTTCGTGCTTTAATTCTTTGTCTCAGGACAGAGCGTCTTCTTACAGCTGAGACCTTTAGCTCTTCCAAAGACACAGGGAGGGGTGAAGAGGAAGCGCTCGCTGCACCTTTAGTCCTCTGAAAGGAAGGCTGCAGGGGTGACTTCAGTTCTTGCCCCCAGCGGCCCCTCAAGGATGGGTTCATCAATCACATGGTTTGCGCAAACGAGAAACATTTGTAAGATGTTTGTTTCCCTGGAGTTATTCCAAGGTATTTGTTTCCGAGCCCAGTGACTAAGACTGTTCAATGCATGAAAACAAGTGAGATCACGCGCAGAAGTACAGGCCTCACGCCAAATGCGTGAGATAAAAGCATCAGGCTTACACCCACTGAGTGAGAGACTCTGCTCCAAGGTATATGTCTCACACACAGTCTCTCCGTCCCTAGGTTGCACTTTGGAATAGAAACATTTAAAAAAAAGACGACATTTGCAGCCAAAGTGCTTCTTTTTTTGGATCCATTTCACAGGGGAACAAATAAAGGAAAGGAGAGGAAAGAAAAGAGAGGGTAAGAGCCATCTGTTGAAGTCATGGTTTTCAGCAAATGAGGAGGAGCGAGACAAAGACAGAAAGAGAGGGAAGAGGAGGAAGAGGAAGAAAGAGAGAGAGAGATGTAGGGGCTGCTGCCAGGGGCAGAGAAGAAGACGTGAAAACTGTGGGGTGGTGGGCAGTTTAAGATGAGTGAGTTAAGGGGGAGGGGATGGGCTCATCATATTCAGAAGGGGGCCCCTACACTGTGGTGAGGCAGATAATCCATGCGATCGGTTGGATTTATTTCGAGTGGATTGAAGATGAGCCGAGGAGCAAACCTAGTGCAATCATCTAAGACCGGAATCATGCTACCATCCAAAACTTGAAGCGTGTGGTCCATGGAGCAGACACCGTGCTGATACAAGAGTCGAGGGAAAGCAAAAAAAAGAGTGCGCAGGAAGGAACATACATTAAAAAAAAAGAGTAAGACCACATGTAATGGGGCAGTCGGCTGGGAGGATCCAAAACACAAAAGGCAGGGCTAATTAAGCATATCCACCAAACAAAAGCAGGCATTTAGGAAGGGCACTAGCAGAAGCTAATAGAAAAGATGGGAGGAGCTTCAACGACATATTCTGGATACAGCATGCCTTGCTCAACCTAAAAACATGCGAGGGCCTATGTAGAGAGAATTAGCATAATCCAGATGTGAAGAAATAAGAGCCTGGTCTGTGGTTTTCCGCACAGTTGCGGACATGTAAGGAAGGATTTTCCAGATAGAAAATAGTAAGGTGAGTGGCAAAAATCCAACATTACTTTGAGGATTCCATCCCAGAACTTCAAAGATGGTAAGGGGCCCAGGTCCTGAGGCCACCAATTTGAACACCACTTAGGACATCTTGGGAAATATTTACGAGAGGAGTGGCGGAGTGTGGCGTTAGCCTCCTTGGCTTAACACCACGCTCCGCCACTTTTGAAACGCAGGGCTGCACAGTATTTACAAGAATACGGTGCAGTCCTGCGTTTCCCCCTGCGCTGGCGCTAATTTAGCTGCCTAGCGCCAATGCAGGCAGGGTGTCTGCGTTGCAGGGGAATTATTGTTTATGTGCAGGAAGGGACAGCCTGCACATAAACAATAGGTAATGGCGCTTTGTAACTTCTGTGTGTGCTGCTTAATGCAGCACACATAGAAGCTGCAAAACTTAATTTTTTTTCAATGATTGTTTTTGTGCAGGAAGGGACACAATCAATGGCGTTTCTCCTCGTTTCGCCTGTTTAAGACCAGGTTTTCCCTGATCTTAATTTTGGCGCTGCCCGATATTTACTCCACCCTTGTAAATAGGGGATAGCGTCAAAATCAATGGGTGTTGCAGTGGAACACTGACCACAACACCTATTGCCCTCCCCTTTCAAGTGTAGAGTGAAATGGTGCCTTATTCATGTTAAATGGCTTACCGCTGCCTTGTAAATAAGGTGAAGCCCCTATTGCCACCACAACGTCTGAAAATATGACGGTGTTGTGGCGATAAGGGCTTGTAAATATGCCCCCTAGTACCAGAGAGCAGAATCTTTGTTTTGTCAGAGTTCAGCTTCACAAAAGTTGTTTTCGTCTAATTCACTAATGCTCTTATACCAGCAGAAAAGTGGCTCTGGGTTTTGGTCAGCCAGTCAGAGATAGTGATAGAACCCCTTTTAGAGGTCCACGGGGCAAGCAGGTATTACTGGGCCCAACCGTGGGGGTTGAGACCTTACACCCCTGATGCTCCATGGCCCAGCCTTTCCGCACATTAATCTCAGGAGTAGTGTGGGTCGAGCATTACAAGGCTTCTGGGGTAGGAGGCGGATGTAGGACAAACACAGACTTACAATTCAAAATACATCAAGCAACTACAATAAATGATTGTCCAGTCAAATACATGCTTTTACAAAAAAAGGAGTATTTATCCACTAACACAAAGTGCAATACGGCACACCACAAACAATATACACAGTCTTCATAAGGAAGGCATGCTAGAGTTACCCGGGTCAGATCTTGAGTACCACTTCCCCTTCTAGGGGTTGTGGTTATTCTCCTTTTACGGGTGATGACATCCAATCTCGGCCCCACTAATGAGTTCCAGCCTTAGTCTCCTGACATACAGGGGTCTTATCGATGTACACAGGGCGACGGCTTCTTCCAGTTTCATGCGACCCAGAGCAATGGCCCTCTTCTCAATATAGCGCTGCCCCAGGGCGATGGCCCTCACTTTTCATCATGGCCCCCATCTCGCATACAGGTGTTGCAAGCTGCTCAAACAAGGTGACGGCTCTTTCCGGGTCACTGTGCTGCGCAGGAGCACAGCCCTTACCATGACACAGTGCGGCACCATTGGTGATTACCCTCGGTCTACTCTGCGGCCCTAACCTGACATGGTGGTGTGAATTCCACACATGGGCAGACAGTCCAGTTAGTGCTAACTGCACATGGGCAGACAGCCCAATCGATGTGGCAGTCCTGATGTACCTGAATCTCACACTCCACTCCTGGGATCCACTCGGCAGGATCCCAACTGGACCTAGCTGCCTCCAGATGGTCTACTTCTCCTCACAGGGTCCTCTGGTCCTGTGTCAGGCAGAAGCTGGTGCTCCAGGCCAGTGGTGTTGAATCTCCTTGATGATGTCCCCTCTCCAGGCATGGGAGACAGTCCTGGTCACAAGAGGCAGACTTCATACTGAGCTTCTTCGCACTGATATACAGCTTCTGTTTGACAATTTGGGAGTCTCATCTCTCATTTTTACAATCTGTTTCCAAATACAAATGTGATTTAGTGTCTCTGTTTTAAAAGTTTGTGTTCTGAGGTATGATTTAGTGTCTCTGTTTTTAAAGTTTGTGTTCTGGGGTCAAATTTAGTGTCTCTGTTTTTAAAGTTCGTGTTCTGGAGATGTGATGTAGTGTCTCAGTTTTTAAAGTTTGTATTCTGGGGGTTGCCCACTTTGAAGTATCCATTACTCTGTTTTGCTCTTCTTCCAGAGAGCCGTCTCTCACAGCAGGAGTGTCTTCAAATCTGATAGCCCCAGACACAGGCAATGAGAGTAACTAGAGGATCTCACCTGGATGTCAGCCACAGTGATATGTGCATCAAAAGGTTAATCCTGGGCTCCCAGCTCTACTCTTTATGATTCCCTTATCAGCCCCATCTCCTTCCTGAGGGGTGTCCAGGCCCCTTTGACCAGTGCCCGCTTTAAGAATCAAAGAGCCCATTTGAAGAGTATTGCAGAGCCCGGCTTTTCCTTCCTCTGGTGTATCTCACCCACCTCTCAAGAATGCAGCCATCCGCAAATCTGTCTGGGGAGCTCCTCCACATGTTCTCCAGCAAGCCCTGGGGTTCCTAATATGGGACCCAGGGGCTCTCATGCACTGTACCACTCACAGGCACTCATGCATCTCTAGCACTGCACACAAACACGTGTGTAGTCCTTCATGTACTGTACCACTCTCAGGCACACGTACATACCAGCACGATGCCGATAAACACGCATGCACTGCTTCTATGTATTGTGGCACTCACCAGATCACATACATGTAGGAAGCTGGCTCTGTATATACTATACCAAAATGAGGTATAGTGTGCACAGAGTCTAGTGTAACCCCAAAGGTAGACAGAGGTAATAGTAGATAGCACCTTACTCTCTATTTGTGATAGTGCAGGCGAGTAGTAAGGCTATATCAGAGGGTAGTGTTAAGCATTTGTTGTACACACTCAGTCAGCAAATGATGTCACACACTCAAAGACTGAACTCAGACCAATTTTGTTTGTATCAAAAATAGTATTAACTTATTTTATTTCTAGAACCAAGTCAAGCCTGGCAGGTAAATGAAATAAATGCTTTGCAAAATATTATGCAGTTTTTACAAGTGAATGCAAGTTCAAATGCAGTTGTTTGAAATACAGGTAAGTCAAGGTATTGACATTACTGTTCAGATTACTTTTTAGTTACTTTTGGATTACTTTTTAGATTACTTTTTCTACTCAGTATGATATGTCTAGATATCACACTGGGACATTTCCTAGAGAGAAGGTAAGTAAAAACAGTTTTGCACAATTGTACTTTTTTTTAGGTTTCCATTCAAATCAACTCCACACTTAAAACATTTTTCAGAGAAAAACAGTCAATAGGTTCCTATGGAGAGAAATGAAGTTAACGGTTACCAGGTAATTAATCGGTCTTTGGGGTTGAGCTACTGGGGTTAGAACAAGGGTTCCCCCAGGTTCAAAGATGCACTCTTGTTACACCCTCAGCAGCACTAGGGCGGCCGGATGCAGAGTGTTGAGGCCCAATGTTATCCAATGGGGGGTAGGGGGCATCTGGTTGGTGGCTGCTTACGAGCAGGCCACTTGGTTGTGGGAGCAAAGCTCCTGGTGTTAGGCTCAGGGCAAAGGGGAATCCTGTATAGCACAAAAAGTGCACCTGCAGCGGCGCAAGGGCGGCTGGGTGCAAAGTGCTGTTTTGGCGTCGGGTGCCCTGTTGGTTTTAATGGGGATTTTCCGGTTTCAACAAAGACTGCAGGCTCAGGGACGAAGATCTTCTGGAGGTGACCACCAGTTGGAGAGGTAAGTTGGGATGCCAGGGGATGCTGGGACACGGTCGGTTGGTCCACCCAAGGCCGTGGGGCTTCGGGGCAGGGGTATCTTTAGGTGTTGGGTTTCTCTTACCAGCTCCGGTCAGGGGGGAGTCTCCATAAAGAGGCTGCAGGCTTCGCTGGGAGATTCAAGGCAGGTCAGAGATCACCAGATCTCGGGTCAGAATGGCCGGGGAGACCTCCTCATGGTGTTGGGCCACTCGAACTCGGGCCGTGGGCGACTGGTGCAGCGTGGCGCAGATTCGCAGAATTTGCCAGAGCTGGAGTCTGTGGTTGAACAAATCCGGTGTTCACGGGAGACAAAGTCTTTTCTTTGGAAGGCAGGTCAGGTCCTCGGGGTTCTTGAGGTTGCTGGCTGCAGGACACACCGGAGTTTCGCTTCTGCAGGTTTGAGGTGGGGACAGGCCGGTAGGGCTGGGGCCAAGTCAGTCGGCGTCCTCCTCTTCTTAGCTTCAGCACAGCTGTTCGGTCCTTCTTCTTTTCTTCTTAGTAGTTGCTTGTCTGAGGAGGCAAGGTTCAGGGATGCCCCTAAATACTAGATTTAGGGGCGTTACAGGTAAGTAAAAGGTTGGGACCAATGGGTCCCTTCCTTGGGGTGGGTACACCCCCTTTTATACCACCCTCCAGTGAGATGGGGGCATATGCCCCACTCTGGTTGGTTGGGTCTCCCCATCTGCAAGATGGCGGGGACTGAGAGTTGTGCTTCACCTCGCCTCCCCCACCTGAGGGGAGGGGTTGGCAAAGGTGGGCACACCTCCCTTCCTCACTTGGTTTTCCCGCCAGTTCTCCCGCCCAAAGTGGGGGTCAGAACCGGTGGGGACCAGTTGCTGGAAGCAGCAAAAGGCCTGGGGAAGCTCACAAAGGTGGCAAGCCTTTGAAGCTTCCCCTTCGTGGACCCTGCCCATCCTGGGGGAGGAGACTTGGCACCTCCTCCCAGGATGTGCATTGTTTCAGGCCCCCGAGAGCAGCAGGCTCTCGACCCAGGGGTCCAGAAACATGTCTGGTGGTGGCAGCTGGGGAGCAGCCACTCAGCCTGGACACTAGTGTTAGGTCATTTTTCAGGGGGCATCTCTAAAATGCCCTCTCTGTGCATTTTTCATTAAATGTGCTGAGAAGTTTGATATTAAACTTCTCAGTTTTCAGTAAAGCCATTATGGTACTGTGGAGTTCGTAATGACAAACTCCCAACACCATATACTCTTAATGGCATTACTGCACTTACAATGTCTAAGAATTGGCTTAGACACTGTAGGGGTACAGCGCTCATTGGTATAGTGCACCCAGCTAGAGGGGTGGCTGATCTATGCCAGGGCAGTGGGTTGTAGGCATGGCACACAGGGATGTGTGCCATGTCGACTCTTCACTTTGCTCTGCACCAAAACACGCAGCCTGCAAAGGCAGTGTGTGAGTGTAAAGGTACAGGGCCTCTAAGGGTGGCACAATAAGTGCTGCAGCCCTTAGAGGCATTCCCTGGTCACAGTGCCCTGGGTACCTGTGGTACCATTAACCGGGGACTGACCTGTGGCCAGAGAGTGCCAATTGGGTTTGGTCTTCAATGCAGTTTTAGGGAAAGAACATAGGCCCTGGGTACCTGATTTGCAGGAGCCCAGGGCACACTCAGTCAAAGTACATCAGAAGTTCAGCAAAAAGTGGGGGCAACCATGCAGAAAGAGGGCTCTTTCTCACACCCCCCCCCCCCCAAATGAAAGAGGATGAGACTAACCTTTCCCTAGAGAGTCTTCATTGTCTAAGTTGAAGAACCTGGAAAGTCCATCTGCATTGACATGCGCAGTCCCAGGTCTGTGTTCCACTGTAAAGTCCATTCCCTGTAGGGAGATGGAACACCTCAACAATTTGGCATTTTCACCTTTTATCTCCATTAGCCACTTAAGAGGTCTGTGATCAGTTTGAACTAGGAAGTGAGTACCAAACAAGTATGGTCTCAGCTTCTTCAGGGACCAAACCACAGCAAAGGCCTCTCTCTCAATGGCACTCCAACGCTGCTCCCTGGGGAGAAGCCTTCTGCTTATAAAAGCAACAGGTTGGTCTTGGCCTTCATCAGTGGTCTGGGATAGGACAGCTCCTATCCCTAGTTCAGAGGCATCAGTCTGCACAATGAACTGCTTGGTATAGTCTGGAGCTTTGAGAATTGGCGCTGAGTACATTGCCTCTTTCAGGGTGTCAAACGCCTTTTGATAGCTAATTGTCCAGTTTACCTTTTTGGGCATCTTCTTGGAAGTAAGTTCTGTGAGGGGAGTCACAATGGGCCCATATCCCTTCACAAACCTCCTGTAGTACCCAGTCAAGCCAAGGAATGCCCTGACTTGGGTCTGGGTTGTTGGAGCTGCCCAGTCCAGGATGGCCTGGATCTTGGGCTGTAAGGGTTGCACTTGGCCTCCACCAACAAGGTGGCCCAAGGATACCACAGTTCCCTGCCCTATCTGGCACTGGGATGCCTTGATAGTTAGGCCTGCAGTTTGCAGGGCTTTTAAAATCTTCCCCAGGTGGATCAGGTGATCCTGCCAGGTGGAGCTAAAGACAGCAATATCATCTAGAGATGTTATGTTATATGTTATAAATTTTTATAGAGCGCACGGCTGCCTTAGCAAAGGGGCGTCCCTGCGCTGAGCGCAGAAAACCTCAAAGCAAATCACAGAACGAGACAGCTTATAACAGAGGGAAGAGGTATGTTTTCACAGCTTTCCGAAAAGGCAGGTAGGACTTTAAACTGCAAATGGAGATGGGGAGCGCATTCCAGAGCTTCGAGGCCAACACACGAAAGGAGCTCCCACCGGCGCGCGCCCTCCTGACCCTGGGGACAGCCACAAGATTCTGTCCCATGGAACGAAGTTGGCGAGAGGGGATATAGAAGGTATGAAGATTAGTCAAGATGCAAGGAGATGAAAAGTTAAGGGTTTTAAAAGTAATGCAGAGGGCCTTGAACTCTGAACGCTTGGCCACGGGCAGCCAATGAAGGCGGCGGATGGCATTAGAGGTAGGACACCTCCTCGGCAGACCAAGGAGGGCACGAGCCGCTGCATTCTGAACCCTTTGTAATCTGACAATCTCAGACTGGTTGACCCCCAGATAGAGGGAACTGGCATAGTCCAGTCTTGACAGAATCAAGGCCTGAATGATAACCTGCCTAATAGGGGGATCAAAAAAGCCCAACAGGGGTTTGAGCCCTCGCAATAGCCCAAAACAAGTCCCTGCCACCTTCATGGTTTGCTGCACACAAGGACTCCAATCCAGCAAAGACTTGATTCACCAACCTTTGAAAGGTGTCAGGGGCATTCTTTAAACCAAAAGGCATAACAGTGAACTGATAATGCCCATCAGGTGTGGCGAATGCAGTCTTTTCTTTTGCTTCTGGTGCCATGCCAATCTGCCAGTACCCTGCAGTTAAGTCAAAGGTACTTAGAAATTTGGCTGCACCCAGTTTATCTATCAACTCATCTGCTCTTGGGATAGGGTGAGCATCTGTCTTGGTGACAGAGTTGAGCCCTCTATAGTTCACACAGAACCTCATTTCTCTCTTTCTACCCTGGGGATGAGGTTTGGGGACCAGAACCACTGGGCTGGCCCA
Organism: Calotriton arnoldi; assembly: GCA_963921515.1. NCBI lineage: Eukaryota > Metazoa > Chordata > Amphibia > Caudata > Salamandridae > Calotriton > Calotriton arnoldi. Next base: position 485,847 of record CAWUFW010006254.1, on the reverse strand, counting down.
GGGGCTCTCAGAGGGTTCAATAACCCCTAACTCCAGCATCTAGCTGACTTCAGCTCTTATGCTTTCCTTGACTTGATCAGACTGTCAATAGATTTTGTTCTTGACAGGTGCACTGTCACCAGTGTCCACATCATGGGTACACCAGTTTGTCTGACCAGGGGTCAAGGAAAAGAGCTTAGCATACTGGTGCAAGACTTGCTTGCAATCAGTCTGCTGTTGGGCAGAGAGGGTGTCTGAAAAGACAACTCCATCCACTGACCCATCTTTTGGGCTGTATGAGAGGAGGTCAGGGAGAGGTTCACTCTCTGTCTCCTGATCCTCATCAGTCACCATCAGCATGGTGATGTCAGCCCTGTCATTGTAGAGCTTTAGGCAGTTCACATGGATCACCCTTTTGGGTGTCCTGCTTGTGCCCAGGTCAACCAAGTAGGTGACCTCACTTGTCTTTTCTAAGATGGTGTAAGGGCCACTCCATCTGTCCTGGAGAGCCCTTGGTCCCACTGGCTCCAAATCCCACACCTTTTGCCCTGGTTGAAATTCTACCAGTGCAGCTTTTTGATCATACCAGTGCTTCTGAAGCTCCTGGCTGGCCTCAAGATTTTTGGAAGCTTTTTCCATATACTCTGCCATTCTGGACCTTAGGCCTAGTACATAGTCCACAATGTTTTGTTTGGGTTCTTGGAGAGGCTACTCCCAACCCTCTTTTACAAGACAGATTGGTCCCCTAACAGTATGGCCAAACAGAAGTTCAAAGGGGGAAAACCTTACTCCCTTCTGAGGCACCTCTCTGTAGGTGAAAAACAAGCATGGTAAGAGGACATCCCATCTCCTTTTGAGTTTTTCAGGGAGCCCCATAATGATGCATTTCAATGTCTTGTTAAACCTCTCAACAAGACCATTGGTTTGTGGGTGATAGGGTGTAGTAAACTTGTACTGCACTCCACACTCTTTCCACGTGTGTTTTAGGTAAGCAGACTTGAAGTTTGACCCTCTGTCTGAAACCACCTCCTTAGGAAACGCTACCCTGGTGAAGACACCAATGAGGGCCTTGGCTACTGCAGGAGCTGTAGTAGTCCTAAGGGCAAGTGCCTCAGGATACCTAGTGGCATGATCCACTACCACTAGTATGAATTTGTTCCCTGATGCTGTGGGAGGTTCAAGTGGACCCACTATGTCCACACCCACCCTTTCAAAGGGAACCCCAACCACTAGTAGTGGAATTAAGGGGGCGTTTAGGTATCTACCTGTTTTGCCACCGACTTGACAGGTGACACAGAAGCTGACAAACTCCTTTACTTTCTGACACATTTGGGGCCAGTAAAAGTGGCTGACTAGCCTTTCCCAGGTTTCGGTTTGGCCCAGATGTCCAGCTAGGGGGATGTCATGAGCTAAAGTTAGTCGGAACTCCCTGTACTTCTGAGGCACTACCACTCTCCTAGTGGCTCCAGGGATTGGGGTTTCTGGCCTCAGTGAACAGTAGGCCCTCCTCCCAATAAACTCTGTGGGTACCACTGACATCTCCCTTTTCCTGGGTAGCAGCTTGCTGCCTCAGGCTTTCAAGAGTTGGACAGTCCGGCTGTCCAAGGCACAGTTCTTCCCTAGAGGGTCCCCCTGGGCCGAAGAGTTCAACCTGGTAAGGGTCAAGCTCCATGGGCTCAGTTCCCTCTGGGGTGTCCAAGTCCTCTCCCTGAGGAGAGGGGTCCTGATCCTTTTGCTGTACAGAAGCTGGTTTCCCAGTCTTCTTACCTTTCCTCTTGGAATGTTGGACCTTACTTTCAGGCTCCAACACTTCTTTTTCATCCTGCTTTCAGCTCTGCGCTCTTGTTTTCACACACACCATCTCAGGGATATCCAGCATTGCTGCATGGGTTTTCAGTTCAACCTCAGCCCATGCTGAGGTTTCCAGGTCATTGCCAAGCAGACATGCAGCTGGTAGCTTTGGAGAGACCACTACCTGTTTCAGGCCAGTAACCCCCACCCCCCCCCCCACCAGTCTAATGTCACCATAGCCATTGCATGGTTAGTGGTAACACTGTCAGCACTGGTGACTGGGTAAGTTTTCCCAATCAGGTATTGCTCTGGGGAAACCAGTGAATCTCTCACCATAGTGACACTGGCACCTGTATCCCTCAGGGCTTCTATTCTTGTCTCATTGATCCAAGGGTATTGCAGGTACTTCTTTAAGTTGGGTGGCCACACAGCTAAAGTGGCAAACTCAACTTCCCCTTCTGTGACTAGAACTGCGATTTGCTCTTGGCACACTGCTGATCCCATCTGGAGACTGGCTACACCAGGAGTAGCTGTAGGAGGACTAGGGGGGCTTCTTGTTAGGACAAGTAGCATCTCCAGTTAAGTGTCCCAACTTTTTACAGTTGTTACACCAGGCCTTTGAGGGATCAAAGTTCTGTCCCCTGTACCTATTATTGGACTAGGAAGAGTTTTGGGTCCCACCCCGTGCAGGTTTTTGGGGCCCTTTTGAAGACTCAGGCTTTTTATCTTGGGGATTCTCACCACCTTTCCCCTGGGGAGGTTTTGTAACCTCTTTCTTTTGGTCACCCCCAGTGGTTGTTTTTGTCACCCTTGTCTTCACCCAGTGGTCTGCCTTCTTTCCCAATTCTTCGGGAGAAATTAGACCTAGGTCTACCAAATGCTGATGTAACTTTTCATTAGTGCAATTACTTAAAATATGTTCTTTCATAAACAAATTGTAAAGTCCATTGAAATCATGTACATTGTGTCCAGTTAACCAACCATCTAGTGTCTTAACTGAGTAGTCAACGAACTCAATACAGGATTGGTTTTGGGTTTTGTGAGCCCCCCTGAATCTAATTCTATATTCCTCAGTTGTGAGTCCAAATCCCTCAATCAGAGTTCTCTTCATGAGGTCATAAGACCCAGCATCTGCCCCTCTAAGGGTCAAGAGTCTGTCCCTGCAGTTACCAGAGAACAGTTCCCAAAGGAGTGCCCCCCAGTGTGACTTCTTCACTTTTCTCATTTCACAGGCCCTCTCAAAGGCTGTGAACCATTTTGTGATATCATCACTCTCTTCATATTTAGGGACAATCCCCTTTGGGGATTTTAGGATCATAAGATTGCTCTTTATCCTTATTATGTAAATTGCTGCCACCATTGATGGGTGCTAGGCCAATCTCTGCTCTCTCTTTCTCTAGAGCCAGGAGTCTGGTCTCTAGATCCAATCTTTTGGTCAACCTTGCTAGCAGGTTGTCCTCCTCATTGAGGCTGTCCTCAATGTCCTCAGTAGCACCTGGTCCACCTGTGTGGACTCTAGGTACTGAGAGGTTTATTCTTGGAGTCAGGGCAACTGGGGCCCTTCTCTCCCTATGATGTGCTGGGTGGGGGGGGGTTGGACGGTATCCTCATCCCCTCCATCTTCTTCCTCATCTGAGAGGTCTTCACCATTCTCAGAGGGATGGTCTTTAGCATACCCAGCCAACAGCTCCTGGAGCTTTTGTTTGGTGGGATGGGACCCCATGGTTATATTTTTAATTTTGCATAGGGACCTTAATTCCTTAAAAGCTAAGTGGAGGCAAGAGGTGAGGTCAAGCTCCTCAACCTGGTCTTCTATGCCATTGTGGTTATCTTCACTAACAGCTGGGTTCTTGTTAAGAGACATGGTTAAAAAACTTCTAACCCCTCTTATCCTAGCTAAAGTTAACTTTTATTTTTCAAAAATTCTAAAGGGACTTAACCAAGGCCCTAACAAGACTTTTAGTAATTTGGAAAAATTTTGTCAATTCAAAAAAAATCAGAATTCTAATAACCCTGGGCGGAGTTCGCGGAGTTGCACTACGGAACACCTCGAAGTGCAAAAAAAACTCTGTCGCACTACGCGGAGCTCTGCGAGCGGCGGAGTACGATAGAAAAATGCCATTTGCGGTGATTGCACAGTGCCGGATGCTTGTCCGCACTGTGCAATCATTGCGAACGGCACCATGCACAGTGCAAGCGGTCCCTGCTTTCCTTTTCTGCCGCTCGAGTAGATTTTTACTCGAGCGGCAGCTTTCTCAACGCGAACGGGCAGTTTCTCAACGCGAGCTGTCGCGAGCATACGCGACCACTCGCAATGAGAAACCTGACCCCCCCGCGTTGAGAAATCTCGCCGGGATGTTGATTTTCCACGCTCGCGCTCGCCAACTTGATGTTGACGATCGCGAACGAGGAAAAATCTCGCCGGGAGGTTGATTTTCCTCGCTTGCGGTCGCCAACTTGACGTTGACGAACGCGAGCGAGGAAAAAACCCTGCTCCGCAACACGAAGCGGAGTTTTTTGGAACTCCGCGATCTCCGCGTAACGCGGAGTGCAGAAAACTCTGCAAAAGCGGAGTTCACTGCTCAGGGTTAAATTCTAAAGACAATTTAAGAGTTCTGTCGTGTGATCAGGTGGTAACCAAGTTAGTCCAACAAATGAAAAGTTGTATATCCCACCGCTGCCACCAATGTAGGAAGCTGGCTCTGTATATACTATACCAAAATGAGGTATAGTGTGCACAGAGTCCAGTGGAACCCCAAAGGTAGGCAGAGGTAAAAGTAGATAGCACCTTACTCTCTATTTGTGGTAGTGTGGGCGAGCAGTAAGGCTGTATCAAAGGGCATTTGTTGTACACACTCAGTCAGCAAATGATGTCACTCACTCAAAGACTGAACTCAGACCAATTTTTTTTGTATCAAAAATAGTATTAACTTATCTTATTTCTAGAACCAAGTCAAGGCAAGTGAAATAAATGCTTTGCAAAATATTATGCAGTTTTTACAAGTGAATGCAAGTTCAAATGCAGTTGTTTGAAATACAGGTAAGTTAAGGTATTGACATTACTGTACAGATTACTTTTTAGTTACTTTTGGATTACTTATTAGATTACTTTTTCTACTCAGTGTGATATGCCTAGATATCACACTGGGACATTTCCTAGAGAAAAGGTAAGTAAAAACAGTTTTGCGCAATTGTCCTTTTTTTAAGTTTTCATACAAATCAACTCCACACAGAACATCTTTCAGAGAAAAACAGTCAATAGGTTCCTAAGGAGAGAAATGAAGTTAACGATTACCAGGTAAGTAATCGGTCTTTGGGGTTGAGCTACTGGGGTTAGAACAAGGGTTCCCCCAGGGTCAAGGATGCACTCTTGTTACACCCTCAGTGGCACTAGGGCGGCCGGGTGCAGAGTGTTGAGGCCCAATGTTATCCAATGGGGGATAGAGGGCCTCCGGTTGGTGGCTGCTTACGAGCAGGCCACTGGGTTGTGGGAGCAAAGCTCTTGGTGGTAGGCGCAGGGCAAAGGGGGATCCTGTTTAGCACAAAAAGTGCACCCGCAGCGGCGCAGGGGCAGCTGGGTGCAGAGTGCTGTTTTGTCGGGTGCCCTGTTGGTTTCAATAGGGATTCTCCGGTTTCAACAAAATCTGCAGGCTGGGGGACGAAGATCTTTTGGAGGTGACCACCAGTTGGAGAGGTAAGTTGGGATGCCTGGGGATGCTGGGACACTGTCGGTTGGGCCACCCAAGGCCGTGGGGCTTCAGGTGCAAGGGTGTCTTTAGGCGTCGGCTTTCTATTACCAGCTCCGGTCGTGGTCGGTGGGAGTCTCCAGAAAGAGTCTGCAGGCTTCGCTGAAAGATTCAAGGCAGGTCAGAGATCACCAGATCTCTGGTCAGAATCGCCGGGGAGACCTCCTCGTGGTGTTGGGCCACTCGAACTTGGGCCGTGGGCGACGGGTGCAGAGTGGTGCAGACTTGCAGATTTTGCCAGAGCTGGAGTCTGTGATTGAACAAATCCGGTGTTCACGGGAGACAAATTCTTTTCTTTGGAAGGCAGGGCAGGTCCTCGGGGTTCTTGAGGTTGCTGGCTGCAGGACACACCGGAGTTTCGCTTCTGCAGGTTCGAGGTGGGGACAGGCCGGTAGGGCTGGGGCCAAGTCAGTCGGCGTCCTCCTCTTCTTAGCTTCAGCACAGCTGTTCGGTCCTTCTTCTTTTCTTCTTGGTCGTTGTTTGTCTGAGGAGCCAAGGTTCAGGGGTGCCCCTAAATACTAGATGGGTCCCATCCTTGGGGTGGTTACACCCCCTATTATGCCACTCTCCAGTGGGAGGGGGGCTTCACTCTGGTTGGCTGGGTGCCCCCATCTGCAAGATGGCGGAGACTGAGAGTTGTGCTTCACTTCGCCTCCCCCACCTGAGGGGTGGGGTTGGCAAAGGGGGGCACACCTCCCTTCCTCACTTCGTTTTCCCTCTGGTTCTCCTGCCCAAAGTCGGGGTCAGAACCGGTGGGGACCAGTTGCTGGAAGCAGCAAAAGGCCTGGGGAAGCTCACAAAGGTGGCAAGCCTTTGAAGCTTCCCCTTCGTGAACCCTGCCCATCTTGGGGGAGGAGGCTTGTGGGAGGAGGCTCGGCACCTCGTCCCAGGATGTACATTACTTCAGGCCCCCGAGAGCAGCTGGCTCTCGACCCAGGGGTCCAGAAACATGTCTGGTGGTGGCAGCTGGGGAGCAGCCACTCAGCCTGGATACTAGTGTTAGGTCATTTTTCAGGGGGCATCTCTAAGATGGCCTCTCTGTGCGTTTTTCATTAAATCCCACACTGGCACCAGTGTGGGTTTAATGTGCTGAGAATTTTTATACCAAACTTCTCAGTTTTCAGTAAAGCCATTATGGTACTGTGGAGTTCGTAATGACAAACTCCCAGCACCATATACTCTTAATGGCATTACTGCACTTACAATGTCTAAGAATTAGCTTAGACACTGTAGGGGTACAGGGCTCATGCACCTGTACCCTCACCACCAGTATAGTGCACCCAGCTAGAGGGGTGGCTGATCTATGCCAGGGCAGTGGGTTGTAGGCATTGCACACAGGGATGTGTGCCATGTAGACTCTTCACTTTGTTCTGCACCAAAACACGCAGCCTGCAAAGGCAGTGTGTGTGTGTGTAAAGGTACAGGGCCTCTAAGGGTGGCACAATAAGTGCTGCAGCCCTTAGAGGCCTTCCCTGGTCACAGTGCCCTGGGTACCTGTGGTACCATTAACCGGGGACTGACCTGTGGCCAGAGATGCCAATTGGGTTTGGTCTTCAATGCAGTTTTAGGGAAAGAACATAGGCCCTGGGTACCTGATTGGCAGGAGCCCAGGGCGCACTCAGTCAAAGTACATCAGCAGTTCAGCAAAGAGTGGGGGCAACCATGCAGAAAGAGGGCACTTTCTCACAGTACACACCAGCACAATGCACTGAATTATGCACACACTATATTTATGTACTGTATTTAACACTGGCTCATGACATACTATCACGGTGCATTCAAATATGCACACACTGTACTGCAGAACACACAGGTGTAAGTGCATACCATTGCAGTGAACGCAAACATGCGTGCGCTGTTTCCCCACATCTATCCTGATGTAGGTCAAGGTTGAGTTGAGCGCACCGCAGCAGTACTTTCTATGAGTGGGCCAGTAGGCCTTACTTCCATGACACTCGTCAGGAGGCCTGGTCATATTACTCACTATAAAAACAACATGGTGCCACCACCGCACTCCTGCTACCCAGCTCCCGGTAGACCTTCACGTCGATGAGGATAGCACGTGGTGCACTGCTCCTGATCTAACCAGACCGCAGACCATGAGAGAGGCCTAGGTCATGATGCACACTCGTGATCTGTGTCCTTATGGCCACACATTTGTTACAAAGATCCAGATGTCACCGCAGCTGATGCACTCAGGGCAGGGGTCACTTCTACCATGCAAGAAACTTTTCTCTCCCAACAGATGGAAATGACAATCTGGGTGTTGTCAGCTAAAGATACGCTGGAAAAGCCAAAGGTTCTAATCAAGGTTGCCAGAGGGCTATATTAATGTTAAATACAGTTGGAATAAGAGAAGATGCATGAAGGACACTGCAGGGAAAGCTAAAATCCTCTGATTGATGAGGAGCTAGGAAGACACAGTTAGATCTGTCTGATAAAAAGGATTTAATCCACTCCACGGCAGGGCCTAAGCTCCAATGGAAGTTGTTCAATGATTACTGTGTGAGTGATCGTGTCGAAAGCTGCAGAGAGGTCCAAAAGGACCAGAGCGCCCTGGTCTAGGATAGCTCTAATGTCTTCTACTGCAGCCAGAAGAGCTGTCTCGTGCTCTGAGACGATCTAACACCAGGGTAAACTTCATCGAATAGCTGGTTTGTTTCCAGGTAAGATAGCAGATGAACATTGACATAACTTCCAATAATCTTAGTATGAGGGGTAAAAGCAAAATGAGTCGAACGATGGAAAGAACGGTCATATCCACAGACAGGTCTTTTTAGGAAAGGGGACAATAAAGGCATGTTACCAACTCAGTGGAAGTTCTGCGACTATCAAGGACTTATTACAAATTTCCAAGAGTTTTGGAGTTAGAATATCTTTATCCAGGGCCATAATCCGAGGACAGGGATCCGAAGACGAACCAGATTTAATCGTATTCATAAATGATCTTAATGAGTCACAGCAGGAAATTCCAGAAAGTGTGTTCTGGAAATACACAAGCTAACTGAGGTGTTGGTAGAAATATTGCAGGCAGTCGGTGCTGAGTGAAAGTAGACCATGTTTTTAAGATTCTAACCTTAAAAAATAATGCCAGGTCATTGCAGAAGGTCTGAGAGGGAGTCAGGGTGTTAGAGCAGGCTGCTGGGGAAAAAAAGCTTTTAAAAATGGTAAAAGCCCCTTTGGTGGGATTTTTGGCACCCACAATCCTACCGGCAAAATAATGCAGCTTGAAAAGTGGGTACAAGCTACGGGTATTTCATAATCGCCTTGTGATAGTATTCTTTGGTTGCTAAATCAAAGGGCTTCATTTACAATAGAAAGACGCAGCAAGCAATTTTGCAGCACTGAGCTGTGTCATTCTAAAAGTGCAGGATGTGAGAAGTTGGCCTGGTATATGCTGTCCACTAATTATAGTGGGCACCTTGCACCAGTCCAAAAAAAACCTTATTGGAGATAGGTTAAAGACAGCCTTTATTGAAAGCTATCCTAGTGGTAGCTATGGAGAGCAGCCTTCAGGCTAAGTCTTGAAGGAATGTAAAGCAGCTTGTTTTACCAGTCTATAATCTCTTGAGTGACCAAATGAAAGAGGACCACACCAGGTATATATATAAAATATATGTATTTAGTCTTAAACACACCCCTCTAGTCTCTTTATGAGGCTAGAGTTCGAAGTACATAAGTTACAAGTCAGTTATCAACAGTAATAGCACAAATACACGTTCGAGCCCTAGGGGCGTACCAAACCCTATACCAATAAAGTGGTATAAGAACCACGACTGAGCTAGACACAAGGCCTAGAGCCTGTATCAGTGCTTGGACCCCAAAGAACCACCCAAGGTAGTGACACAGGGGACCCACGGGGGACGCGTGCAGTGTGAGAACACAGCCGCGAGCCACCGTTAACTTCTATGGGGAAAGTCGCGGTTGGATTTTTAAAAGGAAAGGACACTTAGAAGAGGACTTGGAGCAAATCCCTTTAGAACTAGGCAGTTCTAGAGTCAATACCCATGGGAGCACCGGAGTACTCGAGTTACCTCACCCAGGGGAGCCGGGTGCATAGGTGTCTTTTGTCGTCGGGTTTCGTCGTCGTTTTCAATGGCGATCTGCTGCAGCAGGCTGCTGGCGACCAAGCCGAAAGTGTCCGGGTGGATCCAAGGGCGGATCGAAGATCTGAAGAACCTGAAAGCAGAGGGGACAGAGTCTGGGTCACTAGCCAGCGACCAGGAAGGCGATGAGCAGATGCCCACCGATGTCGGGTGCTTCAGGTAGGTTGACGGTCGTCTTGACTCTTCAGCCACGAGGTCCAGGAGGCGTCGATGATGACCAGGAGCTGGATTCGAGCTGTCCCACGACGTCTGTCGATTGCTGAGGTGTCGGCAACCGGATTGGACCCAACAAGCCTTGGCAACGGCAAGTCATGTGGAAACAAAGAAAGGACGTTGATGCAGACCAGCAAGGTCTGAGGGACTCATCCAGCGAAGGTAAGTCAGGGCACGTCTGGAGCAACCAGGGAAGCCCAAGCAGAAGAAGAGTTGCCTTCGAGAGGGCCCACTAGCCAACGGACTAGCGACCGCGAAGGAGCCTCAAGTGGACGCACTTGGAGCTGGCTCACAGGATACTCGTGGAGTGGAGGCCAGTGATCTTCGGTGCAGTCGGTGCTGGAGGCGGGGGCTACTCGAAGCCAAAAGCACAACTTCGTGGGAGACCAGGAAGAGGATGCACTTGCAAAAGTTCTCGGTGTCCAGGGGTCACAGTTCCACATTACCCAAGACAGCTACGGGACTCAGCTTCGCTGGGGACTCAGGGCAGCCTCGGGGAAGTCTGGAAATCCACCTCTGGTGTTGCAAAGACTTTGGCATCCGGCGGGAGCTTCAGCGATGCAGACCGGACAATTGCTTCTTAGGTGCCTGCCAAGCAGGGGAGTCACTCCTTGACCCCAAGGGAGATTCTTCAGTCCTCTATTCTTGAAGTAGAGCGTCGAAGGTCCAGGATTCAGTGTCAGAGTTTCGTCCAGGGTAATCTAAAGTCCTAAGGACTGGGGTCCCATACTTATACTAAGTTAGGGGGTTGGACATACTCTGGGGACCCACCTATGGGAGGGTCAGAGAAGAGGGGTGGTTACACCCATTCCCTTTGTCCAGTTTCGCGCCAGAGCAGGGGCAGGTAGCCCCTGCAACCGGTTTGAACTGGGCTATGCACAGGGACACCAAATGTGCCCCCAGTGCAGGACTTCAAAGCACCAGAGAGTGCTCCCGCCCAGCCCCAATACACATTATCCTGTCTGGGGAGGTGGTTACACCTCCCTTCGACAGGAAACCTATTGTCCAGGCCTCCCTGCCGGAGTTTCAGTCAGCAGCAGGAGGCCAGACCCGTGTCTGTGGCAGCGGCATCCATTTTATGATGCCAGGGCTCTGTAAAGAAGTTACCGGGTAGGCCGGTGGGTACATGTCTCTCCCTCTAGAAGGGTGGAATGCTACCCCCGCCGCCAGAACTGGCGGGGGGGGTAGTATTCCAAGATGTTTGACACCAAACACGACATGTTTTGGTGCAGCCAGTCCAAAGTTAGCATTCTACCGCGAGGATATAATGCACTTAAGAGTATATGGTCCAGCTGTACCACAAACAGCATCAGAGGAGGGACTCCGAATGCTGCAGAGGGGCTCTGCTCATGCAGGGGCACCCTCTCACATAAAAACCAAGCACTCTTCCTTCAGGATTGTAAAGGCCTGCCATAGGAGTGACTTATAGGTTTATATGTGTGTGCAATGGTAGTGATATAGGTAGCCTATATCACAGTAAGGGGTGCATGCACCACCTTACCCAGGCTGCAGTAGCAGACCTGTGGTGTCATTTTGGCTGGCCTTCCAGGGGTGGCATAATACATGCTTCAGCCCCTGGCAGGCCTCTGGAGTACCTATGCCCTGGGTACATAGTATACCATATACTCCGGACTTATAAGGGCACTCCAGATTCCAATCAGAGATGTACCTAAGGTACATGGAAACCATTTTAGAGAGGAAGCAGCTAGGCTGGGGTTCTGATTAGCAGGGCCCCAGCCAGACTAAAGTCGAAAAACAGTGAAGCATCAGCAAAAAGTGGGGGTACCCATGTGAAGCAGATCCTACTCTCCTACACAGGAGTGCGTCGTATTTACAAGAATACGGTGCGTTCCTGTACTGACCCCTGTGCCGGCACTAAAATAGAAGCCTAGCGCCAGCGCAGGCACCTATGCGTCATGTTGCAAGAGTGCCTGCGTTGTGGGGAAGGGACACTTTTCTGCACAAAATCAATCATTGGATGCGATTTCCTCCTTCTATTTGCGCTGCAGAATGCAGCACACATAGAAAGAGAAAAAAACGAGGAGAAATCAGGATATTTCACCTCGTTGCCCCTCCCTAATGCCACCCCTGGCGTGGCGTTAGAATCTGACGCATTCTCAGGTTTACGATTTCTCATAAATCTGGGAATGCTTCCGGTTCCATGGGTGCTGCTTGGGAACACCCACAGCAACACCCATGGTGCGCCCCTTTCATGCAATGTTCTGTGTGAAAGGGGTACATATTTACAAGACCATGAAAAGCCACGTAAAGTGGCTTTGTGTGGCCTTGTAAATATGCTGCGGCACACTGCGCCACTGGAGCGTCAAAAAAGTGCCGCTAGGGCCTCGTAAATGATGCCCATCATTGTTTTTCTACTGTTGCTCCAAAGCTTTACAGCGAGTTATGGCGGCTCTTAGTCCATCTGAATTCCAGGGGCAGATTGCTAAATCCTCTGTGATTTGATAATCTGGACCAGAGCAATTTTATTGAAAGAACTTAAAATCCATGTATTAAAAGTGGAAAGTTTGCCAGCTAAAGCCGTCGGTGGATTATAGGCGGTGACTCTAAGACCGCTATCCACTTTTCTTCAGTCACTTTATGCCAAGCTCTAGCCATCCTGTCAGCAACTTTCTGTTTGGGACAAGAGCAGAAGCACAGTTGATATGAGAGTGATCAGACCAAGAGACAGGAAGAGGGGTGAGGACCACACTAGACTTGAGGGACTTGGAAACCAGGTCTGAAATATGGCCTGCGGGTGAGTAGGCTGAGAGACAACCTGTTGTAAACCGAGAACCTTGAGCACTTTGGCTGGCTTGCTAGAGTCTTTGCTGTGCACCTTATCTGAATGAAAGTTTAAATCTACCAATAACAGAAAATTGGAGGACTAAAGGACAAGAGGCGGCAAAAGATCGGGCAACTTTGCTGCAAAAATATTCCTAGCTTTAGGTGGCCCATAAATCAGTAGCCATGTCAGGGTGAAAGTGTGGCTCACCTTAATGGAGAAAGACATGCATCGTCCATATCTTTCATGTGAATATGACCTCAAACAACCCACGATTAATGTCTGCAGCATCTCTGCACTCAGCACCTGTTGTGGTTTATGATATTCTGTGAGTGTTGTGACTGCTCGTGGCCGCTTCCTCACATGACCAATCACCCATGTCCCAGTCGCCCTGGGTGGATGAGTGCACTGTGCTCTGTCAATAATACAAGTTAAACACGAGGATTAGGGGTTCCTTAAAGTTTATTGGCTGAAAGAAGAATTGTCTGGTAGGATTCACAAACAGTAAGTTTAGGAGGCCTGGGGGCTTTTTCTGCAGGAGGATTAAACTCTTAACACATCCTCTGGAGGAAGCTGGACCACAGAGACATGCTCTTTTCTGATTGGCTACTTGCCAAGATGAACAAGACACAGAAGCTTGTTGTCTCATACTTACATTAATCTCTTTATTGAACAAGCGATTGTGCTCTGAGAGCTCTAATCGGCGTTGAAGGGTGCATATGAACAAACTTCCCTGATGATGAACTCTATGGTCATTTATTTTTGGGAACCAATATGTTAATGGCTTTCGGTAGGTGGACAGTTTCGTTCAAGGCCTTAAAGTACCTAGAATCTCCTGAGAATCCTGAACATGTTTACACTTAATACACATCTAAATACAAACATTGTAATCCTTGGGACTATATCTACTTAGCTGTACAGTGAAGCTATTTTCCCAACACAAAGTCTTAAAACTTCATAGGGATACATTTAGACTTTTTTGATTTTAGCTGACACCTGGCATTTTTGTCCTCCGCACTCCTATCCTTCAGCACTGTTCCATCCACACCTTTTTCATTTCCTCCATCCTTATCATGACTCCTATCCTTCAGCACTGTTCCATCCACACCTTTTTCATTTCCTCCATCCTTATCATGACTCCTATCCTTCAGCACTGTTCCATCCACACCTTTTTCATTTCCTCCATCCTTATCATGACTCCTATCCTTCAGCACTGTTCCATCCACACCTTTTTCATTTCCTCCATCCTTATCATGCCTCCTATCCTTCAGCACTGTTCCATCCACACCTTTTTCATTTCCTCCATCCTTATCATGACTCCTATCCTTCAGCACTGTTCCATCCACACCTTTTTCATTTCCTCCATCCTTATCATGCCTCCTATCCTTCAGCACTGTTCCATCCACACCTTTTTCATTTCCTCCATCCTTATCATGACTCCTATCCTTCAGCACTGTTCCATCCACACCTTTTTCATTTCCTCCATCCTTATCATGACTCCTATCCTTCAGCACTGTTCCATCCACACCTTTTTCATTTCCTCCATCCTTATCATGCCTCCTATCCTTCAGCACTGTTCCATCCACACCTTTTTCATTTCCTCCATCCTTATCATGCCTCCCTCCTTCAATCTTTTCATCCACACAAATCTTTTCAGTTTCACACACAACTCTACTTTTGTTCCATATTGTGCCATCTTTTACTATAACATAATTCTTGGCAACTTTAACTACCTTCGTGTGTTCTGAAAGTTTTGTGTCAACTTTTGTTCTGTCTATGGATACTTCACTCTCACTTTTTGTCCAACTCCACATGGGCAAACTTTACATGTTTCTTTTGTCAAACCATGGCTTATACTTTTCCTGTTTCCTCTTTATTTTTTTCTGAATCTCACCACCATCCACTTTACTACTTGCATTTGCATTCGTATTTATTCGATCTCCCGAAGGCAGATCATAAAAGATACATACAATAAGAAAGAATCATGCAATATAAGACACATTCGTTAAAAAGACTAAAAATTATAAAATAATTTACAGTATGTAAAGTGACAGTGCATACATTTTGAATCCAAGGACATCAAAGCTAAAAAAGACAAGATGAATTAAAAGTAAGATGCCACGGACAAACGGACACTTTACAATACAAGACCCACAACACTTTATAAAATGGAAAATAAAAACTATTTCATCAGAACAACATGATTTGATTTGATTTGATTTAATTTCTCATAGAGCGCCTGAATCACCCCCCAAGGGGTATCTCCGCGCTGTCGGATTGCTGCTATCAGTCACGTGTAGATGAGGGTTAGAACAGTAGGGTTTTAAGATGTTTTCTAAACTGTAAGTAATCCGGACAGAGTCGAAGGTGCACTGGTAGTGCATTCCAGAGGGTAGGGGCTACGTGGGAGAAGGCTTTTCCTCCCAAGCGCTCTTTATTATAGTGAGGGGTGACAAGGAGATATTTGGATCCTGATTGAAGAGATCGGGTCGGCAGGTACTTGGTCAATTTCTTCGCTAAGTAGCTGGGGCATTTTCCATTCAGAGATTTGTGCACAATGCAACAAATCTTAAACTTGATTCGCATTCGTATTGGCAGCCAGTGTAGCTGTCGCAGAAGGGGCAGAGAAGAAGTTCGAGGGGGGCGGTTGGCTACCAAACGGGCAGCGGTGGTCTGAACTACTTGCAGCCTATTCAAAGATGCTTAATTTGCTGAAATCATCAAGGAATTGCAATAATCTAACCGGCTTAACACTAGTGCCTGGATGAGTGTTTTTCGCGTGTGTAGTAGCAGAAAGGGGAATACCTTCCTTAGAAGCCCAAGCACGTGAAAGCATGACCCGACAGTCGATGTTGCGTGCTCTTTCATAGTCAACTTCTGGTCCAAACGGACACCCAAGTTTTTTGCCACTAGTTTTGGCGTAGGTGCGGTGCCCATTTCCTCGGGCCACCACCCACTCAGCATTGCCTCGCCAAACTGCATTATCTCCGTTTTCCCTGCATTAACCTGGAGAAAGTTATTTCGCATCCAGCTTACAATGGAGCGCATACCCTCTGCGAAGATTACCTGGGCATTGGGATTGTTCTTGTCAAAAGAGAGTAGAAGCTGAGTATCATCAGCATAGGACATAGGAATAAAGCCTGAGTTCCTTAGCAATCTTGCTAAGGGGGCAACATAAATGTTGAATAAAGTGGGACTCAAGCAGGAGCCCTGCGGCACTCCCTTAGTCAATTTTGTGGTTTTAGAACGGAACGGGCCCAGATTTACAGTTTGAGTTCTGTCAGACAGAAAACTCGCCATCCATTTCAAAGCACTCCCATGGATTCCAATTTCCCCAAGCCTCCCGAGCAAGGTCTGATGAGAGATAGTATCGAAGGCTGCCGATAAGTCAAGCAACACCAGCAGCACCGCTTGTCCGTTGTCTAGGGACATTCTGATGTTGTCAGTAACTTCAATCAAGGCAGTCTCCGTACTATGTCTGGGTCGAAAGCCCGACTGAGATGCATCAAGGCAGTTTGAGGCTTCGACAAAATCAGACAAATGCGTATTCACGTGTTTTTCTAGTACCTTGCTCAGCAGAGGTAATAACGAAATGGGAGGGTAGTTGGATAAATCCTCCATAGGGGCTTTAAGATTTTTCCGGATGGGAATTATCTGCGCCGCCTTCCATGCGGCGGGGAGAATACCCTTTTCTAAAGAGCAGTTCAGAATAGAGCAAATAGGAGCTGCAAGTTGTTTGGCTAGCAGTGAGGTGGTCTTAGCAGGGATGATGCCCAACGGGGAACCTGACTTTATCGTTTTAAGTAAAGTCTCCACATCTTCGGGCTTAAGTGCCGTGAATGCATCTAGCCTCTGTGCGTTATCTACACTTGCATGTCGGTCAGTCGTGGATTCTATCTGAAGGCTTCCATCTGCTGGGATTTTGTTGTAGATTAATTCAATTTTTTGGGTAAAATGTATAGCTAATTTGTCACATAGGACTTGGGAGAGTATTTCTTCTTTGTCACATGCCTTGGGGTTAGTGAAGGTTTTTAAAATCTGATAGAGGGTTTTAGGTGCATTCCCTGCCTGTTCGAGTTCTTGCGCTATATGGGTTCTGCGAGCATGTTTGATGTTTTTATGGTATTGCGCCAATGCTAGTTAGTATCTTTCTTTATCCTGTGAGAGATGTGATAAACGCCATAGTCGTTCTAATTTTTTGCAACTGCTCTTTTCTGTTCGAAGATTGGGAAAGAACCAAGCTGACTGAGGACGCCTGGCTACGTTGGTGCATTTTTTCAGCGGGACCAGGAGGTCGATGGAGGTTTTAATAGTAGAGTTGAAACAAGCTAGGCGCTCCTCCACATTAGCTGTATCAGAATTTTGAGAGCTAAGAAATGTTTTTTGAAAATCCTCGGGCGTGAGTTTGAACCACTGTCTGCGCCATCTGACTGAATTTGTACGAGGATTGTTGAGTGTCCCCGGGCCTTTAATATAGAACTATATAAGTGAATGGTCTGTCCAGGTGAAAGGAGAGGTGGCACCACAGATGATATTGGGGGAATTGGAAAAGATAATATCTAACGTATGGCCCGCTAAGTGAGTGGGGCCACTATTGATCTTACCCAGTTCGAGTGAGGTTAGGTCTGCCAGAAAGCTAGCCGTGTCTTGATTTGTGGAATTTTCGCTATGGATATTAAAATCTCCTAGGAGCACAAAGTTTTTAGTTGAATTCACATGTGGTAGGATGAATTCCATTAATTGAAGCGAGAAATTGGAGAGGGACCCCGGTGGTCGATAGACCAGAGCACCTTTCCAGCAATGTTGGGGGAGCAGATCTATTCTAAAAACAAAAATTTCCAAAGTGTCATTACTTAGTTGGTCGAGTATAGACACTTTAATGGACTCTTTATGAATAATAGCTATGCCCCCCCGTTCTGGAATCTCTATCCAACTTTTGGATCCGATATCCTTCCGGGAGAGCCACAGCAATAGATGGGTTTGAGCTGGGTTTTATCCAGGTTTCCGTTAGGAACCCGATGTCAGGAAGTTTAGAAGAGAGCAGATCCCATATTTCTGTCGAGTGTTTTGGTAGAGATCTCACATTGCATAATAGGCAATTCCAGTTTTGCTCCTTCTTTTGGCTAAAACACACTTCAAGAAGCTAGCATCTGTGTGGCATACACAGTGGTCATTGAGTTGCAGCAGGTAAAATAGGGCGGATTTACACTTGAAAAATCTATGTCTACGTAATAGGGGTGATAAAAATGTCCTTGTGTACGGCAAGTAAAATTGACAAAAGAAGACAAAGTGTAAAATGGTTTTGCTTGAATGCTCATCACATGGACAAATACAAATAGAATCCGAAGAATACTGGCCAAGGGGAAAAAAATTAGCCAACGGAAGGAGCCTAACCTGAACCTTGCCAGCAGTGTTCTCTCATACACAATAATCACGTATAATAAGTGTGGGGCAGTAGTTTAATCACGTATAATAAGTATGGGGCAGTAGTTTAATCACGTATAATAAGTGTGGGGCAGTAGTTTAATCACGTATAATAAGTATGGGGCAGTAGTTTAATCACGTATAATAAGTATGGGGCAGTAGTTGGCAGCATTTGAAAGATGCAATAATCTAGGAACTGCTGGTTTAGCCACTTCTTTTAGTTCCTTAGTAGCTTGTTTATGCTTTAAAAAACAGCCCTGGACCCAGTTTCTGTCTTTCTTCTCAATTGTCTCAGACTTTAACCACGGGATGGCCGAACCATGCTCAAAAGATAAACAATCTCTAATGACTGCCTGATTAAGTTTGGCTTCTTTCTTTATTACTCAAAACTGCTTCGCTAACGACCAACATAGTCTTTGGTTTACTGAATCATAGAAGCTTCAAACGAGGTACACTTTGCAGTATCATGATTGCTAGACCTGGCATCCTTGGCGCTATTTCCCCTAACATTTTGCCTTCAGACCTCCTATTTTTGCTGACTTCGTTTTTGCTGGCCTTATGACTCTGCACACTTTACCACTGCTAACCAGTGCTAAAGTGCTTGTGCTCTTTCCCTAAAACATAGTAACATTGGCTCACACCCAATAGGCGTATTTAATTGACTTATAAGTCCCTAGTATAGTGCACTACATATGCCCAGGGCCTGTAAATTAAACACTACTAGTGGACTTGAGGCACTGGTAGGCCACCCACTTACGTAGCCTCTAAACCTATCTCAAGCCTGCCACTGCAGCCTGTGTGTGCAGTTAAAACTGCCATTTCTACCTGGCAAAATAAAGCTCTTCAAGGCCTAAACCATTCTTTGTAATACATGTAAGTCAGCCCTAGGGTAGGCCCTGGACAGCACAGAGGGCGGTGTGCAATGTATTTAAAAAGCAGGACTTGTGGGTGTGTGGCCAAGATGGCGACCGAGTGAGAGGTGTGTCTCGGTCCCTCTGGTTCCGGCGCGGCTCCGGCACGGCCCAATGTTCTCCACTGACCCCTGTAACGAGTGACAGAAGCGAGATAGAGTACTGGCAGAGCATCTGGGACAGCAGGGGGGCCTCCGATGAAGCAGAGTGGCTCCAGTGAGATATTAGGGGCTGGAGCGGCGGGGCGGCCGCCGAGACCCGAGGTGGGAGCAAGCTACAGCGTTCTCCGAACCGGCCCATGCTGGCATAACGAGTGACCGGGAGCCCTTGATGTTACTCTCGCCTCGACTCGGGAGTTAGCTCGAAGAAGCTGATGTGAGGCTGCCTGGGACGACTCCTGGTGGCCAACATCACTGGGAACAGCCCCGCCACCCACCGACCACGTACGCAACCTAGGGGTCATCCTCGACCCCACCCTCTCCATGACTAAGCAGGTCAACGCCGTTTCCTCATCCTGCTTCAACATCCTCCGAATGCTCCGCAGGATCTTCAAGTGGATCCCCACCGAAACAAGAAAAACAGTCACCCAGGCCCTCGTCACCAGCAGGCTGGACTACGGAAACGCCCTCTACGCAGGAACGACGGCTAAGCTCCTGAGACGGCTGCAACGCATCCAGAACGCCTCTGCACGTCTTATCCTCGACATCCCCGACGCAGCCACATCACACCCCACCTGAGAGACCTGCACTGGCTCCCTGTCAACAAGAGGATAACCTTCAAGCTCCTCACCCACGCACACAAAGCACTCCACAACTCCGGACCAGCCTACCTCAACAGACGACTCAGCTTCTACACCCCCACCCGCCAGCTCCGCTCGACCAGCCTCGCCCTCGCCACAGTCCCCCGCATCCGGAAAACGACCGCCGGCGGCAGATCCTTCTCCCACCTCGCCGCCAAGACCTGGAACACCCTCCCCACCAACCTCCGACAGACCCAAGACCTACTGGCCTTCAGAAGACTCCTCAAGACCTGGCTCTTCGATCAGTAGCAGCACCACCCCCCTCTTCCCCCAGCGCCTTGAGACCCTCGCGGGTATGTAGTGCGCTTTATAAATGACATGATTGATTGATTGATTGATTGATTGATCTCTGGAAAGTGACCTGCGGTGGCACCTGAGAGGCCATTTTAAGGAGGCGCGGAGGAGACAGCAACGTACAGCAGCAGGAAAAAGCAGAGAGGAGAGGGGCAGACACTAGACAGGCCCAGTGTGACAAAGCGACCGGCGACTCAGGGAAGCCCCTGAGATCTGCAGAGGGGGACCCTCCCGAGAAGAGCCAGAGTACTTTGTTGACCTGAGCGAGGAGAAGAGCGCAGCTGGGCCTTGCACTCAGCGAATATGGCGGGCCTGTAAGCTGTACTGGGAGAGGCAGCCCTGGAGCATCGAGGGAGCGGCCTGTACTCGAGGTGGGAGTCAACCGGAGTATCTCCCGCACTAGGATTCGCTGCTGGAGTGGGCAACCGGGGGCTCCAGTGAGGGCCGGAGGCCCCGCTCACCATGGATAGAGGGAGAGAGCCAGCAAGAGTTCTGCCGGAGGAGGGCGGGTAGCCCCCGGTTGGAGGTGGGCTGGGCAGGGCCTGAGTGGCCTACTGCAGAGCTGAATGGAGGAGGGGAAGGGAGAGCGCCTTCTGAGAGAGCCGAGAGGAGGCAGAGAAGTCACCGGGAAAGCACGGTAGCGCTGTGCGATCCCCTCCGGGGCAGAGACCTGGTGGCTGGCAAAGTGGGGCCATCAGGGGACAGGGGCCTAGACGAAGGGGAGCAGGTGGAAGGGCCCTGAGCCCGGTGAGCCTGGAGAGACTGGCAGCTGCACCGGGAGGTGTGCTGAGGAAGCTGAGAGAAGGCATGTGAGTACTGCAGAGCCCGGGGGTGGCAAAGTTTTGTGGAGGGGCCCCTCATCTCCATTGATCTGTTCGGTCAGGATCCATGGTTCCAGAGTCCTGAAGAGAGAGCTAGTGGTGCAGGGGACAGTGGAGGTCCTAGCCGGAAGCACCAAGGGGGTTTGTGATACGCATCCCGCTTGGAGGGCCGGAGGTCTGCGAGGGGGGTCCCGACCTGCACTGGATTTGTGAGCTGCACGACGGCACGGAGGGTTTGAGCCATCTGGCCGCTGGAGTGGCTGATCATGCTAGACTGGTCCGAAGGGTCCAAGTGGAGTGACCGGCACAGCGTAAAGAGCACTCTAGCTCCCGCCTAGAGGGCCTAAGCAGGTCTGGTTGGATGGCGTCCGCGAGGGCAAAGAAGTTGTAGGAAGGTGGAATCTGACGATATGGTTGCCCCCACTTTTTTTTATGGTGTTTTGCTGGTTTATGACTTAGTTGGACTGGGATCCTGCTATTCAGGGCCCCAGTCTATTTGCTTTCTCTGTAAAATGGTTTCCATGTGCCTTAGGCACATCTCTGATTGGAATCTGGAGTGCCCTTATAAGTCCCTAGTATATGGTATACTATGTACCAAGGGCATAGGTACCTCAGAGGCCTACCAGGGGCTGCAACACGTATTGTGCCACCCCTGGAAGGCCATCCAAACTGACACCACAGGTCTGCTACTGCAGCCTGGGTAAGGTGGTGCATGCACCCCTTACTGTGATATAGGTTACCTATATCACTAAATACATACACACATATAAACCTATAAGTCACTCCTAAGGCAGGCCTTATCAATCCTAAAGGCAGAGTGCATGGTTCCTATGTGAGAGGGTGCCCCTGCATGAGCAGGGCCCCTCTGCAGCGTTCGGAGACCATCTCTGATGCTGTTTGTAGTGCAGCCTGACCATATACTCTTAAGCGCATTATATCCTCGCGGTAAAATGCTAACTTTGGAATGGCTGCACCTAAACATGTCGTGTTTGGTGTCAAACATCTTGGAATACTACCCCCGCCAATCCTGGCGGCGGGGGTAGCATTCCACCCTTCTAGAGGGAAAGACATGTTAACTCTGGCTTACCCGGTAACTTCTTTCTGAAGCCCTGGCATCACAAAATGGATGCTGCTGCCACAGACACAAGTCTGGCCTCCTGCTGCTGGACGAAACTCCGGCAGGGGAGGCCTGGACAATAGGTTTCCTGTTGCAGGGAGGTGTGACCACCTCCCCAGACAGGATAATGTGTATTGGGGCTGGGTGGGTGCACTCTTAGAGTGCTTTGAAGTCCTGCACTGGGGGAGCAAAAGGCTCCTCTGTGCATATGCCAGTTCAAACCAGCTCAGGGGCTACCTGCCCCTGCTCTGGCGCGAAACTGGACAAAGGGAAGTGGGTGTAGCCACCCCTCCCTTGACCCTCCCATAGGTGGGGTCATAGAGTTAGTCCCTCCCTGTTTTACTAGTTAAAATGGGGAACCCTTGCCACAGCAAGATTAGATATCCCTGGACTAAACTTTGAAACTGAATCCTGGACCTTCGACGCTCTACATCACGATTAGAGGACTGAAGAATCTCCCTTGGGGTCAAGGAGTGACTCCCCTGCTTGGCAGGCACCAAAAACGATAACGACGGTCGCAAACTACGCCGCTCCCGCCGGAGTCCGAAGTCCCTGCAGCCCAAGAAGTGGATTTCCTGACTTCTCCAAGGCCATCGTGAGTCCCCAGCGAAGCTGAGGCAAGTGGACCCCACGAGTGACGAGGAACCGCGACCCCTGGGTACCGTGCACTATTGTCGAGTGCAACCCCTTCACAACGTTCTACGAACCTGTGCTTTGGACCACGTGTGGTCCCAACCTCCAGCAGGAATCCCTCCGAAGATCAGAGGCCTACACCGTCCCGAGTGACCGTGGGCCCCTGTTGAGTGATTCCGCCCGAGGTGTCTTCGCGATCCCTTGCCAGCCGGCTCGTGGGTCCCCAGAAGACTTTCTAAAGAAACCAAAGGGCTCCCCTGGTTGCTCCAGGCCTGCCCTGACTGACCCTCGCTGGGTGAGTTCCCCAGACCTTGCTGGTCTGCACCATCGACGATCTTCAGCTACATCGAGACTTGCCGTTGCCAAGGCTTGTTGGGTCCAATCCGGTCGCCGACACTGCAGCACTCGACAGACATTGTGTACCAGCCCGAATCCTGCTCCTGGTTGCCGACAACACCTCCTGGACCACGTGGCTGCAGAAACGAGACGACCGTCAACGCACCTGAAGCACTCGACATCGGTGGGCATCTGTCCATCGCCTTCCTGGTCACTGGCTAGTGACCCAGACTCTGTCCCCTCTGCTTTCAGGTTCACCAGAACTCCGATCCACTCTTGGATCCACCCGGACACTTTTCTCTTGGCCGCCAGCAGCACTTTGCAGCAGATCGCCATTCGAAACGACGACGAAACCCGACCCCGAAAGGCACCTATGCACCCGGCTTCCCTGGGTGAGGTAACACGAGTACTCCGGTGCTCCCGTGGGTAGAGACTCTTCAAAGTCCTAGATCTCAAAGGGTTTTGTCCTAGTCCTCTTTTAAGTGTCCCTTTCCTCTATTTTCCCGATCCCGACTTTCTCCATAGAAGTTAACGGCGTATCGCGGTTGTGTATTTACACTTCACGCGTCTCCCGTGGGTCCCCTGTGTCACTACCTTGGGTGGTTCCTTGTGGTCCAAGCACTTCTAGAGGCTCTAGGCCTAGTGTCTAGTTCAGTCGTGGTTCGCATACCACTTTATTGGTATATGGTTTGGTACGCCCCTAGGGCCCAAACGTGTATTTGTGCTATTACTGTGATTTAAGATCTTATAACCTATGTACTTCGAACTCTAGCCTCATAAAGAGACTAGAGGGGTGTGTTTAGTAATAAATACATATATTTTGAATATATACCTGGTGTGGTGCTCTTTCATTTGGTCACTCAAGAGATTATAGACTGGTAAAACAAGCTGCTTTACATTCCTTCAAGACTTAGCCTGAAGGCTGCTCTCCACAGCTACCACTAGGATAGCTTTCAATAAGGTTGTCTTTAACCTACCTACCATAAGAGTCGATTTGGACTGGTGCAAGGTGCCCACTATAATTAGTGGACAGCATATGCCAGGCCAACTTCTCACATTGGTGTGCAGCGTGTGGGATTCCAGCTTGCTATTGTTTTACCAGATAATCTCAATTGAATTGATCAACTGAAAACCACTAAAGGTACCTAAGGTACATATAATTTAAGCTTAGAATAACAGTAAGTTCTACTGAACTTAGAGTTGTGTGTTAAGGGATAGCACAACCCTTTCTACAACTCAAGAGAGTTTAGTAGGCCACACTAGAGTAGGTAGTGCATACACCACACCACACTAGTAATGTCTTTAAAAGCAGGATCCAAAGATGCCTTGCAGGAAGCCATTGAGCTTCCACCCTCCAAGTATGATACACTCCCATTCTTGGAATTGAGAGCTTTGTGTAACGTGAGGAAATTAAGGACAGGCCAAAGTCCCACCACCCAACACCTCCAGGAGTTGTTGGTGGCTTATGATTTTAGTAAGTCCTCAGAGACTGAAGGGGTAGGAGCAGAGGGTGGGCCAGCAGATGAGGAAGGGGCCAGGGGTACCACTACCCCCAGCCCCCTCTGAAACTGACCAGGAGGGTGACAATGACCCTGACCTGGAGAACCCAATCCCTTCTGGGGAAGATGAAGATGAGGATCTAGAGAACCACACCTTTGTCCCCCAGGAAGGATTATGAGTGTGCTCAGAAAGTCTAGGTCTCCTTCTCAGGAGTCTAACCACTCTGGCACCTCAATAGGGAGCTCTGTTTCTTCTCACAGGAGGGAATCCTCTCATGAGAGAAGAAAGAGACTGGTCCAGTATGAGGAAACTCAACTAGAGATCAGGAAGAAGCAATTGGCTTTAGATAGAGAATCCCTAGATCTCCTTAGAGAGAGAAGAAAGTTGGGACTAGAGTCCCATGGTGGCAACAATATCCCTAGAGATAGGGACAGGTCTTATGACCATAGAAACCTAAACAAGATTGTCCCTCCCTACCAGAGTGGGGATGACATCCACAAATGGATAACTGCACTGGAGAGGGCCTGTAAAGTTCAGAAGGTCCCCCAGAGGCAGTGGGCAGCAATCTTGTGGCTCTCCTTTGCAGACAAAGGTAGAGACAAGCTCCTCACTGTAAGAGAAGAGGATGCTGACAATTACACAGTCTTGAAGAGTGCTCTGATAGATGGGTTTGGCCTAACCACTGAACAGTATAGGTTGAAGTTCAGAGACACCCAAAAGCTCAGACTCAAGACTGGGTTGATTTTGTAGATTGTGCTACAAAGGCTCTGGAAGGTTGGATACATGGCAACAAAGTGCATGACTTTTTAGGATTGTACAATTTGATTATGAGGGAGCAGATCCTTAATAATTGTCAAAACCAGCTTTTGCACCAGTATCTGGTGGACTCTGATCTGACCTCTCCCCAAGAATTGGGAAAGAAGGCAGACAAATGGGTCAGAACCAGAGTAAAAACTAGAAATCAGGGTGGTGACCAGAAGAAAGATTCTACTAAGTCCCAAGAGAAAGGTGGGGATAAATCTAAGGATAAGTCCCCTACAGGGCCCCAAAATTCCTCTTCTGGGGGTGGGTCCCAAACTCCTTCCTCTCCTGAAAAGAAACCGTATTGCCATGTCTGTAAAAAGCCTGGGCACTGGAAAACTGATCCCAGTTGCCCCAGGATTGGCAATAAAGAAAATGTTCCTCCCACAACTACTACCACCCCTCCTGGTACTACCAGTAGTAATCCTCCAGTTGGGAGTAGTGCACCCAAAAAGTTAGGTGCTTTTGCAAGAGGAACAGAGGTGGGCCCTAGTTTAGACAGGGACCCCTCAACAGACTCCTCTGACTCTGATGGTGGTATAGGATTTGCCACCTTTACCATGGGTCCCATAGCATTGGGCAGGTACAGATTGGAGCCAATAATTAATGGTCAGAAAGCTGTGGCATTTAGGGACACAGGGGCTAGTGTCACCATGGTGGCAGGGAAACTAGTCCCCCCTCACCAGCTTTTACCTGAGTTTAAATACCAGGTGACCAACATTGATGGTGTTAGAACAGATCACCCCATGGCCATAGTCAATCTCAGCTGGGAGGGGGTCACAGGCCCAAAGAGAGTGGCAGTGTCCCCAACCCTACCTGTAGATTGCCTGATGGGCAACGATCTGGAAATTTCAGCCTGGGCTGAAGTTGAACACCAAACCCATCTTAGGATGCTGGGCGTCCCTGTAAAGGTTAGTGGGGCTGTAATGGCCACAGCCCCAGCCCAAGAATTTGGAGAGATGGAGCCTGAAAGAATGGCCCACTCTCCCCAAAAGAGAGCACAAGGGTTGAAGAAAAGTCTTCTTCCCTCCAGACAGTAGGTAAGGGTCAGCCTCCTCAGGGAACTGACCCTACCCCTAGTGAAGGAACTGCCCCAGAGGTAGTCAGGCCTGGCCTGGCCACACCCCTGATGGCAGAGGACCCTTCCAAGGTGGTACCCAGTCTGGAGCAGGTAACCTGCCCCTCTCTACCTTGCCTCAGTCAGCCCAGGGCTGCAGAGGTCAGGGAGGTCAGTGGACCCCCCAGGGCCCCCTGTCCAGAGGAAGCCCCCATCAGCAGATTAGGGGCACCCAGTCTAGTAGCCCTAGCCAGGTGAAAATTCCTCTACACACTGAGGGATCCCCCATACCTTTATGTAGGGACCTCCCCCAGAAGGACTCTGGTAGGCAAGGGCAAACCTGGGACCAGAAGGTTCCAAACCTGCCATGTCCCTCCAGTAGTCCATCCAAAGGGACCCAACCCCCAGCTGTAGGCAGCCAAAGGTTGACCCTTAGAGCAAAGTGCAACTCAGTCATGGAAAGACAGGCATACATGGTGACCAGTGATCTGAGGAAGCTGAGGCCAACATTCCTAGGGCCTCACTTCTCTACTCAGACACCTCACCAGCCTTGTACTTTACCTAAGCACACCACAGGTAGTGATTCCCCATGGTGGAGACCCTCTCATACCCTTAGGGTGAGGGATTGCTTAGTGGACCATAAGACAGGGGGCAACCATGCTAGTGCAGGTGCTTCCTTATATGACCACTTAGTCAATGAAGGCTCAACTGGCCAAGGTTAGCCTTATCTCCTTTCGTTTGGGGGGGGTTATGTAGGAAGGTGGAATCTGACTATATGGTTGCCCCCACTTTTTTTATGGTGTTTTGCTGGTTTATGACTTAGTTGGACTGGGATCCTGCTATTCAGGGCCCCAGTCTATTTGCTTTCTCTGTAAAAAGGTTTCCATGTGCCTTAGGCACATCTCTGATTGGAATCTGGAGTGCCCTTATAAGTCCCTAGTATATGGTATACTATGTACCAAGGGCATAGGTACCTCAGAGGCCTACCAGGGGCTGCAGCACGTATTGTGCCACCCCTGGAAGGCCATCCAAACTGACACCACAGGTCTGCTACTGCAGCCTGGGTAAGGTGGTGCATGCACCCCTTACTGTGATATAGGTTACCTATATCACTAAATACATACACACATATAAACCTATAAGTCACTCCTAAGGCAGGCCTTATCAATCCTAAAGGCAGAGTGCATGGTTCCTATGTGAGAGGGTGCCCCTGCATGAGCAGGGCCCCTCTGCAGCGTTCGGAGACCATCTCTGATGCTGTTTGTAGTGCAGCCTGACCATATACTCTTAAGCGCATTATATCCTCGCGGTAAAATGCTAACTTTGGAATGGCTGCACCTAAACATGTCGTGTTTGATGTCAAACATCTTGGAATACTACCCCCCGCCAATCCTGGCGGCGGGGGTAGCATTCCACCCTTCTAGAGGGAAAGACATGTTAACTCTGGCTTACCCGGTAACTTCTTTCTGAAGCCCTGGCATCACAAAATGGATGCTGCTGCCACAGACACAAGTCTGGCCTCCTGCTGCTGGACGAAACTCCGGCAGGGGAGGCCTGGACAATAGGTTTCCTGTTGCAGGGAGGTGTGACCACCTCCCCAGACAGGATAATGTGTATTGGGGCTGGGTGGGTGCACTCTTAGAGTGCTTTGAAGTCCTGCACTGGGGGAGCAAAAGGCTCCTCTGTGCATATGCCAGTTCAAACCAGCTCAGGGGCTACCTGCCCCTGCTCTGGCGTGAAACTGGACAAAGGGAAGTGGGTGTAGCCACCCCTCCCTTGACCCTCCCATAGGTGGGGTCATAGAGTTAGTCCCTCCCTGTTTTACTAGTTAAAATGGGGAACCCTTGCCACAGCAAGATTAGATATCCCTGGACTAAACTTTGAAACTGAATCCTGGACCTTCGACGCTCTACATCACGATTAGAGGACTGAAGAATCTCCCTTGGGGTCAAGGAGTGACTCCCCTGCTTGGCAGGCACCAAAAACGATAACGACGGTCGCAAACTACGCCGCTCCCGCCGGAGTCCGAAGTCCCTGCAGCCCAAGAAGTAGATTTCCTGACTTCTCCAAGGCCATCGTGAGTCCCTAGCGAAGCTGAGGCAAGTGGACCCCACGAGTGACGAGGAACCGCGACCCCTGGGTACCGTGCACTATTGTCGAGTGCAACCCCTTCACAACGTTCTACGAACCTGTGCTTTGGACCACGTGTGGTCCCAACCTCCAGCAGGAATCCCTCCGAAGAGCAGAGGCCTACACCGTCCCGAGTGACCGTGGGCCCCTGTTGAGTGATTCCGCCCGAGGTGTCTTCGCGATCCCTTGCCAGCCGGCTCGTGGGTCCCCAGAAGACTTTCTAAAGAAACCAAAGAGCTCCCCTGGTTGCTCCAGGCCTGCCCTGACTGACCCTCGCTGGGTGAGTTCCCCAGACCTTGCTGGTCTGCACCATCGACGATCTTCAGCTACATCGAGACTTGCCGTTGCCAAGGCTTGTTGGGTCCAATCCGGTCGCCGACACTGCAGCACTCGACAGACATCGTGTACCAGCCCGAATCCTGCTCCTGGTTGCCGACAACGCCTCCTGGACCTCGTGGCTGCAGAAACGAGACGACCGTCAACGCACCTGAAGCACTCGACATCGGTGGGCATCTGTCCATCGCCTTCCTGGTCACTGGCTAGTGACCCAGACTCTGTCCCCTCTGCTTTCAGGTTCACCAGAACTCCGATCCACTCTTGGATCCACCCGGACACTTTTCTCTTGGCCGCCAGCAGCACTTTGCAGCAGATCGCCATTCGAAACGACGACGAAACCCGACCCCGAAAGGCACCTATGCACCCGGCTTCCCTGGGTGAGGTAACACGAGTACTCCGGTGCTCCCGTGGGTAGAGACTCTTCAAAGTCCTAGATCTCAAAGGGTTTTGTCCTAGTCCTCTTTTAAGTGTCCCTTTCCTCTATTTTCCCGATCCCGACTTTCTCCATAGAAGTTAACGGCGTATCGCGGTTGTGTATTTACACTGCACGCGTCTCCCGTGGGTCCCCTGTGTCACTACCTTGGGTGGTTCCTTGTGGTCCAAGCACTTCTAGAGGCTCTAGGCCTAGTGTCTAGTTCAGTCGTGGTTCGCATACCACTTTATTGGTATATGGTTTGGTACGCCCCTAGGGCCCAAACGTGTATTTGTGCTATTACTGTGATTTAAGATCTTATAACCTATGTACTTCGAACTCTAGCCTCATAAAGAGACTAGAGGGGTGTGTTTAGTAATAAATACATATATTTTGAATATATACCTGGTGTGGTGCTCTTTCATTTGGTCACTCAAGAGATTATAGACTGGTAAAACAAGCTGCTTTACATTCCTTCAAGACTTAGCCTGAAGGCTGCTCTCCACAGCTACCACTAGGATAGCTTTCAATAAGGTTGTCTTTAACCTACCTACCATAAGAGTCGATTTGGACTGGTGCAAGGTGCCCACTATAATTAGTGGACAGCATATGCCAGGCCAACATCTCACAGAAGTGAAGCTCAATAAATGACATGCTGGTTA
This sequence comes from Calotriton arnoldi, assembly GCA_963921515.1. Taxonomy (NCBI): domain Eukaryota; kingdom Metazoa; phylum Chordata; class Amphibia; order Caudata; family Salamandridae; genus Calotriton; species Calotriton arnoldi. The sequence continues at coordinate 455,997 of CAWUFW010006254.1, read as the reverse complement.
AGCCTATTGGCTCCTTGGATGGGGAGTCCCGAGGAGGGACAGGCAGGGCTACCTCACTGGCTAAGGAGGATCTGGAGGCCCCTACTTGGAGTCCCTATTCTCTGCCCTGAGGGACAACACCCTGGCGGTCAAGAGAGACCTAACGAGTGAGCTGCAAAAGGTACGGAAGGAGGTCACAGACAATGGCGACAGTGTAGATCTCCTGGAGGGACGAGAGACCTCCCAGGATGAGGAATTGAACAACTGCAACATGAAGCCATCCGACTGTTGGACCAACAACTAGACTTGCGAGCCCATGCGGGGGACTTGGAAAATCGCTCCCGGCAAAATAGCATACGAATACGGCAGGCCCCACGAGAGGGGGACGGAGATGACATAGAAGCCTACGTGGCAGCCCTGTTTGCTCAATTCCTAGGGGACACACCGGCATCAGAGATTCGACTAGACAGGACCAACAGGGTGGGTCGTTGGGGCCCTGGTCTGACCCGCTCTTTGGACATTCTGACTTGTGTCCACAGTTTCTCCTTGAAAGAACAGATCCTTAGGGTGACCCGGATGTCACCGTCCATTACGCTTCGGAGTCAGGTCCTGTCTATATCAGGACCTTGCAGCCTCTACCCTCCAGAAGAGGCGGGAGTTTCGCCTGGTCACGATCTTCCTACGAGAAAAGAAAGTGGCCTACTCCTGGGGGCACCACTTTAGATTGATCTTTTTCTGGCAGGACCAACTCTATCAATTCCGCCCCCTGACAGTGGCATGCAAACTGCTACAGATCGAGGTACAGTAGGAAGGGAGACCGAAAGCGCAGTCAGGAAGCTAAAAAATGGAGTGCTGCTAGAGATGGCGGCGGGACCCCACCAGTCGGGGAGGGTCAAGCCGGACCAGGCGGCTATAGCATTAGAGAGGAAGGCCCTGCTGGGGAAGCTCACAGAAGATTCAGCAACTAACGATCCCACCTGAGACGTTGCAAACTGATTTTGGGGGTGTTGGTGGGGGGGCTTGGACTGCCCGGGGCAGGGGGGGCTAAATGGGACACGGAGTACTTGGCCACAATACCTTACGGAGACTCTACCACTGGACAGGGGATGGATTTTTCTTTTCCTTCCCTACTCAGGGACTTTGGGTGTTCACTGTTTTGATTGGGGGTTTGTTATTGGGTGCCTACCATGAAGCCATAGTTTACATACATCTCTACACACAGATCAGTTGGAGCATTACAATGGTCGGGAGGGAATGGGAGGGGGCCCCGAAAGCAGGTCAGCAAGGGGATAGTAGGCCTCTATGGCATCGATAGCGAAAGGCTTGTGGGACTTGACCCTCAATGTTAAAGGCCTGAACAACCCGTTCAAGAGGAGGGCCATTCTTTCATATTTGGAACACTCATAAGCAGATGTCTGTCTTCTACAGGAGACGCAACTACAATTCAGAGATTGGCATAGGCTCAAATCCAGGGCATTCCCCCAACAATACTTTTCCTCACTGCCACACAAGGCGGCCGGCGTAGTGCTGTTGTTCTCACGCTCCTTTTGTGGGAGGGTGGGATTGAAGAAATTAAAGGCCACCTCCTAGGATATGGCATTTACTTTGGCCCTCACTCCATAATTCTGGGGTCGATTTACGTTCCCAATGAGGGTCAGGAACAGTTCTTATACGGGGCAGTGGCTGACATTATGTATATCAATGGGTGGTCTTGGGGGGAGACTTGAATCTGGTATTCCACAATGAGGTGGATCGTTCGACACAGAGGCAGGGGTCGTGGGAGCTATCAGTACAGGGGAGACCCTCTGGCTACAGGAGATGGGACTGCGGGACCTATGGCGGGACACACACCCAGAGTCATGGGATTACACGTTCTATTCTCATGCACGGCACATAAATCTTATGCAAGGCTTGATTATTTCTTAGGATTCTGTGAGGTACAGGCGGCAACACGCTCGTTGGAGATAGAGCCCCGTTCCCTATCGGATCACTCTGAGGTCCTGTTGGACCTTGCCTTCCCGCTGCATGGGAAGACACCACGCACCTGGCGGTGCGTGTAACCCTACTCGGCAGACCGGAGATTGTTAAGCAAATAGAGAGGGTGATCAGGGACTACCTGGTGGTCAATGATACCACAGATGCGCCGATTGCCATGGTCTGGGATGCCATGAAAGCGGTACTGAGAGGGGGGGGGGGGAATTCATCGCCATCTCTGCGTCGGAAAATAAAACCAGGCGGGATAGGTGCACACAACTACAACAACAGGTGCCGGAACTTGAGCATATACATCACCTTACCGGGGCACCCAGGGTGTGGTGACAGCTAGAGGCTGCCAGGAAACATCTGGCAGGTTTGGATCTCAACAGTGCAGAGTACTCTATCCTACGCCTCAAACACTTCTTCTATGTGGGGGGAAATAAATTGGTAGGATGTTGGTTAATAAACTCAAAGGACAGCGCCATGCCAACACGGTCTCAGTTTAACATAAGTTTTGGTCTTAAGTTTAACTGAGACCAAAAGTCTAGTCTCAGGTAAACTTAAGACCAAAAACTTAAGTTAAACTGAGACAAAAGTCTAACTTTACTACTTGTACATGCCCTTTGTGAATACCGAAAGTCGTAAAGTTAGACTTCCGTTTACCTTCATGAATCGGGCCCAATGTTTTTGGGTTTATCTAGAGTGTGTCACTTCCAAGAAGACATCTTAGTAAATGAAAAATCTGAAGTGGAACATGATGAACAATTGGAGAAAAATTTGGATATTTTGTAATAAAATGGGTTAACAGTCAAGCAGAGAAGTGCCGCATAAAAGTACTATTTGTTACTCATTTGGGGCACGGCATTAATGTTAGGGGCATTAGCCCCCATGGTAAATTAATTTGTAGCATTCAGAATGCTGTAGTCCCAGATGGTAGGGATTTGAGATCTTTCCTAGGAGTTGTTGGCTTTTATTCCAAACTCGTAAGGATGCTTGCTAATAAATTGAAACATATGCATGAATTATTAAGGAAGGGTAATATATTTGTATGGTGTCACGAATGCCAGTCTGAATTTGAGAATATTAAATGTGAGATCAAGGAAGCATAATCGCTAGGATTGTTTGACATTAAGACACAGACAATACTGACAACCGATGCATTGGATCATGATCTCTGGGTTTTATTAAGCCAAATTCAGTATAATGAAGAAATTGTTATTGCTCATACCTCATGTTCACTAAATAATACTGAAAAACGATATTCAATTATTGAGAAGGGGACCATTGGTGTATTTTGGGAAGTAAGACATTTCAGAACATACTTCTGGGGAATTCCCTTCAAATGTCATTCAGATCATGAGCCTTTAATACATCTGTTGACTACTAGAGGGTCTGCTTTGGCCTCCTCGCGGATTGCAAGATGATTAGCAAATAAAGAGGAATCAGTTTTGTGTTAGAGTATGTGGAGGGCAAAAACAATGTGTTTGCAGATAGCTTATCAAGAATAAAGGTCGTTGATGCACATAATGAAGGGCCTGGCATAGAGAGTGATTTAGAACAAGGAAGTGGGGTTAAAATAACAAACGTAGTCCTGAGTGCCATATTATAGGATCAGTGGATACAAGCATATGATAAGGAGGAAGAGCTTAGCTCATTGGCGAAAGGGGTGCAATTAGAATGGCCCAGGTTCCACAAATGTTTTGAAAGAAAAGAAACTTATAAAATACGACTTAAGTGCAGACGTCTGGGGTTTGAGGATAAGCAGTAAATTGATCCCTCCCAAACTTTTGAGAAGCAAATTAAGTGGGTTGGCCTATTAGGGTCACATGCCAAGAAGTGGAATCAAGACTCAGAGTAGGTTAAGACACAGATTCTGGTGGCAAAGGTATGGATAGTAATTGAAGCAGAAGTCAAAGAGTGTTGTGCAAAAACGCATACACAACCCCTACAACTGGTGGAATTTCCTATGAGGACTTGGGCAAAGGTTGACATCAACAGAATTGGCCCAATAGACACGTTTGGAACACAGACTAAATATATCATAGTGATGATGGATTACTTTTCAAAATGGTTTCAGATCAAATTTATAGCTGTTATCAGATCCAGGATGGTGAAAAAATTTCAAGAAATAATTTTTATGAGTGAGAGTTTCTGAAGGAGTTTCTCTCAGACAATGGTACCCAACTGTGTTGCAATGAGATGTAGAAATGCATGGCAGACCGCAGCATGGTATGGCAGGGAATGGCAGGTCAGTGACTTAATGTGACTCAGACTGTGTGGTCATATAAGACGACTGTTCATGATATCACAAGATATACTCCATTTGAGTTAGCTAGAGGTAGAAAACCTAAGACTATGTTGGTGGTAGGTGGTGTGGAATTGAATAGCAGATTTGATCACAAGAAAATCAAAGAGAACATAAAGAAGAAGCAAGGAAAATGCATGTCATGGTATGATAGTAAAAAGAAATATGAGGTTTACTTGTTTGTGAGCGTCAAAAGGTTTAAGTGAAGTGCCCATGTATTGTATAGAAAGGTGAAACCAAATTCTCAGAACCCATGAAAGTAACTGGTGTGGGAAAGAAATTGGCCAAGGAAAAAGATGCAACAGTATGGAACAAAGATAAAATTGTGGTGTGTGAAAGCAAAAGGCGGGATGAAATAAAAAGGGGAGACAATGAAACCATTAAAAAAAGGAAGTCACTAGTATAAAACTAAGATGAATATTAATTTAAACGGAAAAGAAGAACATGAGACTGGGAAGAATAAAATGTGCATCTCTATGATTTAAAGATTATGTTTTGGGGAAATAAAGCCACACATCCAATATGGAAATCTTAGGCATATATGTAGTTTAATAATCTGTTTAAAATGTTATATATCGATGTATGTAATGTATATAGTTGCTGTTTTATGCTTGGTTATGCTGCATTTCCACAACAGGAGGATATGTTACATCCTGAGTTTGAATAAAAAGTTAGAACTCCTAATAGTGTCAGGAATTAGAACCTTAGTAAAGAATGGCCTGCTATGAAGGAACGAAGAAACCTGTTGGATCGGATGCTGGTGGTGTTTGACAGCGCTGGGGAAAGGTGCATTAAAATGAGTCAGGTGCAGAAGTATGGATTGTTGTCAAACAAGTATGAATTTGTGTTACACAGTAATTGCTACACATGAATACATCAGCACACAGAGATACTAGACAAAGAACCTAAAAATTGCCAGTCATAGGCAGACACCTGATCTGCAGTTAGTACACAAAAGGGCACATTTACAAGGGTACTGCGCCACAGGAATGTCCCTTTTAATGACATTCCGGTGGCACAGTGCCCTGCTCCATATTTCCAAGGTGGCATTAAGCCACTAAACGTGACTTAATGCCACCTTGTAATTGTGCCCGTTATCGCAGCAGTCCGCTGCAGCCACGGGGCGGGCAATGGGTGTTGTCTGTGATAGGTTTGAAATTCCCGTCCTTGCAATGCACTCGTTTCATGCTATATTAGGTTAGCAGCGCGTGGCTAAATAGCTGCCATTTGTATTCGCGTTATGCAACCCGCTGAGTTATCCCTGTGATGTGCAGGCTTCAGCTAGTGAGTGTGACTCCATTTTGCATTTCGTAATCCCTATTAGGCCGCTTAGACTGTGCCTGAGTCAGGCCTCGCTGCTCACATTGCTTGCCTCAGCAGAACGCTGTATTTCATTATTATTTTCTCTATGTTCAAGGCTGTTTCTCGAATTACTAATGAATAGCCCATTTTGCCCCTGCATGCCTATCTGAATGTGTAGTTTCTGCTCCCACGTTAGGAGACGCTGAGACCCAGCACCGTGGCCTTGGACTCCTGATAAAATGTACCCATCTGGCAGGTGTCAGCTCATCCTACTGTGCCTCTTTGTTCATGTTCGGCCCAGGCCGGTAGTTTTCCATTATGGGCGTGGTTGGAGGCCTCTCGGGAGGAATTATTACTCATTGTAGATGGTTCGGGGGTCAGTCCCTCGGCAGACTTCTTAGGGTGCAGGTCATGATGGACTCCTCTGCAGAGTATTTCTAATAAACATGTAAGTTTGTATTCTCTACTGTCTGACCGACTCTTCATTCTTGCGAAGGCATAGCAGGTGGTTGTAAGCAAACCCGAGTGGCCCTAGTGAGCCCCTTCCTTCAGTTGGCGCCCGAACAGGGACCCCGCAAGGTGATCCGGCTCACCCGTAAATGGGTTGTAGGATCGGAGGGTGCGTTTGGTCAGTTGGGCGGATCGGGGTACCCCACACAAGACCGAGCTTGGTTCTTGCAGCTGCCCCGCCCGGCTGATCGGGCGCCCCTTCGTCTAGTGGTCACCGGCTGGGGTCCTGAGAAGGCGAAACCTTGGAGTTGACCGTTTGGTCCGAAGAGTCGGCAGTGGAGAATAACTTGACTCGACCTGTGTGCACCAGGTGAGTGATCTGATTCTTGGAAAATGGCGCCATTCGTGGACGACACGATCCTACAGGCTGTGTCTTGATACAGTCTCTGGACTGTCTTGTCTTGAACTTGGTGAGTTTGCGGACTCTTGAAAAGGCACAGAGTGTTTGTGAGCAGTCTACCAGACCGCCCGGAAATTTGGCCCGTGCTTGAAAAGGTCCGGGGCTGTTCGCGAACAATCTGCCAGACCAACTGGTAATTTGGCTAATGCTTGATAAGGTCTGGGGCTGGAGCATGTCTTCTTGAATTTGGTACAGTCCCCGGACTGTAGGGAGTGATCTCTGGACCGTTTGGTTTGGTTCGTGAATAATATTTGTTATTTTGTTTCTTTCCTTTATTTACCATTGCTGGGACTATACTTGTTCGCTAGGGACAGCGCATGTGTCTTCTATTAAGATGCCTTGTTTAAGCAAAGTGGGGTGTTTTGGATGTCGATGTTGTTCTACTGATGCTCGATTGGAAGAGAGTCAACCTGCGCCTCCGGAGGGTACACCAAATTTTGACGTATACGTCAAACATGGTATTGGCCCTATTATGTTTAGCACATTATGGCATAAATATACGAGGGACAATGCTGAGTTACAGTGGCCGCTTACCGGCTCGTTTGATGAACAAAAATTGAATTTCTTGCAGGACAAATTGTTCGCCAAAAGGAGCAGACAGTCGATGTTTGATTCTTTAAGAGTATGGCAAAAGGAAGCGAAGCAACGGCGTATGAGAGCAGAGAAAGAGGCCCGGAAGAGACAGACGCAAACTATAACGCAGAAAGCGGTAGCTTACGAAAGGGAGAAGATAGAGAAAGGCATAGAACATGCAGATAGAAAGTTTCGGTTACAGACAGATAAATGTTATGTTGCTAGAGAGGAAGGTGATGATTTTGTTGAAGAGCTATTGGATTCTCGTCCTACTCCTCCTTATGCCCCTGAACGGATATACCCGACAGTCCCTACATCTCAGTCTTTGGCCTCTAGTGCCGCCCCTTCTAGAGTTCCTGTTTCTAGCGCTACCGCCTCAGCCCCACTCGCTTCTCCTCTACCCACACCGGTCACCGGAGCGGGTGCTGTTAGCTCCCCCGTCCAATCTATATGTTCCGTATCGACTGCTACTCCCCCTTTCACCCCTACAGCCCTGTCTCCTTACATGATGGTACCTGTCTTGGCGTTGGTTCTTTCCCCCGTGAGTGTGAGACCCCAATCACTGTTGAATGCCAAAACTCCCGCACGTGGGGTACATGCAGCGAATTGGGCAGCAGCGCGAGACCGAATGGACAAAGTGTTGGTGCGTTCTGCGGTGGTTGATGAGGAAAAACAAATGGTGGCGAATCAGGCAGCTCAGTGGGCTCGGAATCCGATCTATTGTGTGGAGGATGTGTGGAGTGTGATGAAAGACTATGAGCCATTTATACAGCAGCATGCCCTTAAGCACATGTCAGCCACGCTGATAGGGTTGTGGGAACAATGTTTTCATGGTGTTGCACCGCAAATTATCTATGACATACAGGACAGGGTATATGCTGAAGGTATGGCTCCCAATGGGGTTTTTAGCAATGTAACGACACTAGTGGGTTACAGAGGAAGATTGCTCCAGAAGGTCCCGACGATGGGGACACAGCATCCCATGAGGGAGGTCCATCCCATTTATCACACTGAGATGCCAGAATTGCGCGACTCCACAGATACTGTAATAAGACTGTGAGTTGATGCTCGGTTTCAGGAGCAGTGGATCTATACTCCTTGGAAGAGGAGTGAGGTCCTCTCCCTGAAGAGCCAGCTGCCGGACCCCCGGAAAAACCCCACTGCATATTATAAAGAATTGACGGAGGCGACCTCCTCCACAGTGATGACGCTAGCTGATATAGAGTTATTTTTCGGCCTGTTGGTACCGGTAGATATATGGAGGCAGGTTCATATGCAGGACCATGCACTGGAGCTGGGCGGCACATGGGATGAGATCAAGGCTTGGGATAAGGAGCGTAAGCCCGGCGACAAGCCGAAAGCGGAGCTCCTAGCTTTACCGAGGCGCATTATCACTTACATGCACTCCCTTATCCCGCCAAAGCGAGTGGACTGGGATAAGTTGACTGCGTGCCGTCAGAAGAAGGATGAAAGTGTGTCGGATTTGTTTACCAGATTTGAGGGAGTGTTTTTGGACTTTAGAGGCCAGGACCTGTCACAGGAGGGTGCTGTTTGGTTGTTTGTTAACAGATTTGTCACTAACTTGCTCCCCGAGATTGCAACACGGTTGCAGGCTTCGGAAAGTACTTGGACGACTTCATCCCCGTCCGTGATATTGAGCTTGGCACAGTATTATGAACATAGAGAGAACGAGGACAAGGAAAGGGTAGAGAAAAAGTCAAAGGATTTGAAGACGAGGGTATTGATGCAGCAAGTTGGGAGGGGAAGTGGACGAGGTAGAGGTTCGGGATCGGCCCAACGGCTGCCCCGGTCTGGCCGGGGTGGTACTTCGGATGCGCCCCTCGGGCCCAACCAATGTGCATACTGTAAGCAGGAGGGACATTGGCAGAATGAGTGTCCGGAGTTGTTGCAGAAAAGTGAGGCCCCGAGAGGTCGGGGTTTTCGAGGACGCGGACGAGGAACAGGAGGTAGAGGGGGAATGCAGTCAGAGGATACATCACACCATAGGGAGAGCGGGAATTATTTTGACGACCCCCGAGGATGACAGTACTATCATGACGACTATGACATGGACGAAGTGACAGGGTTGTCTCACAGCTAGGACAGCCAAGGACAGGGCGAGGGACCAGTTCTGGTGCCGGTGGATCAGCACGGACCTTACGTCAATGCTGATTTACAGGGTAGGACCGAATTTTTTTTAGTTGATACAGGGGCTATGAATAGCTCTGTTTCCCGTTCACTGGTCCTGGGGGCAGCTCTGTCTGGCCAAAATAATGTTTCAGTGGGTTTCTCAGGCGTGCCGGTCATTAGCCCCATTTCCAAGCCTCTTGCCTTGACTATTGGCCCCTTTACGGTCGATTCACCATTTTTGCTGACGTCAAATTGTGGGGAAAATTTGTTAGGACTGGATTTGTTAAAAAGGTTGCATGCAACAATTTCTTGTTCTCCAGACCGTGTTTATATGACTGTTGGACCACAGGTGGCCCGTGCCAAACAGTGCTTCGCAAAGGATGCCCCCCTTCCCTTTGAGTTCAAAGATGTGCCATGTACGTTGTGGGCTACAGGAGACACGGATGTGGGGTTGCTCCAGATTCCGCCGGTATCTATACAGATCAAAGACAATGCTAAGTTGCCACGTATTCCCCAGTACAAGATATCCCAGGCAGGTGAAAAGGCCCTATTGCAAATAATACAGGATTTGATTAAGTCTGGTGTGGTTGAAGAGACTGTGGCGAATGTGTGTAATAGCCCTATTCTTCCTATTCTTAAAAAGACACCCTTGGATTCTCCTGATGCCCACCCTGATGTTTACCATTTTGTGATCGGCCTCAGAGAGGTAAATAAGATCGTAGTTCCCCAGTACCCTGTGGTCCCCGACATTACCGCGCTCCTGACAATGATTCCCCCATCAGCAAAATTATTTTCTATAATTGACTTAAAGAATGCTTTCTTCAGCATACCAATCCACACAGATAGCAGATATCTGTTTGGATTTGCAATAGCCGGTCGGAGCTTTAGATTCTGCTGTGCTCCACAAGGCTATACCGAAAGTCCAAGTATCTATAGCCAAGCCTTGAAAGCTCAATTGGATTCTTTGGAGCTTCCCCCTGGTAATGTGCTGTTGCAGTACGTTGATGACCTCCTTGTGGCTTCGGATGATAAGGATGGTTGCAAAGAAGCCACAGTTAAATTATTGTTGCATTTGACACATCATGGACACAAGGTGTCACTTTCAAAATTCCAATATTGTCGACAGGAGGTCACCTATTTAGGTCACTACTGTCGAAGGAGGGTTGCAGACTAACACCTGAGCGCATAGCTGCTATTACTAACTGTTCCTAAGACCCAACGCGAGGTACGCGCGTTTATCGGGATAACATCGTATTGTCGGCATTGGATCCCTAACTATTCCCTACTAACAAAACCCCTTCTTTACCTGACCACCAAAGTTGTGCCTTGGACACTTGCATGCCAGCAAGCTTTTGAACAATTAAAGGTTGCGCTTTGCTCTGCTCCAGTTCTTGGTACTCCTGATTACCAGAAGCCTTTTGTGCTCTATGTACACGAGGCGGATGGTTGCGCGCTTTCTGTTCTAACACAGGGTTTCGGTGGTAAGCAGAGACCCTGCGCCTACTTCTCTGCCATGCTTGATAATGTCACCAGAGCGCTCCTGGGCTGTCTGAGAGCTGCCGCGGCGGTGGCAGTTTCTATCAGACAATCGGCAGGGCTCGTCCTTGATACTGATCTCACAGTAATGATACCTCATGCTGTGGATACGCTACTGAATAAGACAAAGACGCAGCACCTTACTAGTGCGCGTCTGACTGGCTAGGAATTGACCTTGTTTGCTCCGCACATTACCATCAAACTACCCCTCCCTTCGGAAGAAAAGGACAATGATGTCCATGATTGTTTATTTCGGACTGAGGAAGAAACGAAAGGACGGGTAGACCTGACTGATGTTCCCTTATCTGATCCCCAAGGGGAACTATATGTCAATGGCTCTTGTTTCAAAGTACCAGATGGCACTACCACTGCAGGCTATGCAATCACGTTACACACTGTAGTTGAGACATCCCGTATCCCACACCAATCGGCCCAAGCTGCAGAAGTTGGTTGCCCTCCTCAGGGCTTGTGAGTTGAGTGAGGGACTGGCTGTTAATATCTACACCGACAGTCAGTACGCCTTTGGGGTGGCCCATAATTTTGGGCGCCTCTGGGCGGAGAGAGGGTTCTTGACCTCGCACGGACTGCGAATACAGAACGGCCTATTGATACATAGGTTGCTGTACGCATTGACACTTCCCAATAAGTTAGCAATAGTGAAATGTAGCGCTCATAAAGCCATTACAGATGATGTTGGGAGGGGAAATGCTTTCGCAGACCAGACAGCTAAGGAGACAGCTCGATCAAAGATGAAAAAGATGTTGGTGGCAGGTCCCGCTAGGTGGGTCCCAGATAATGGAATGTTTGAGGATACATTGGAAAATGTCAGGGAAATTCAAGGTGAGGCGACTTTAGATGAATTGGCCATGTGGGAGGAGAGAATAGGTTGTTTGGACGAGGAGGGGTGTTGGACTGATTTGTCTGGAAAACAGAGTTGGTTGCTCCCCAATTCATATGTGCTCCCTGTTGTCACCATGGCCCATGGCCCAGTGCATATTATAGGAATATGCAAGTTACTGGACCCAGTATGGCAGAATGATAATATTGCCAAGGTAGCCACACACCTAGTCAAACATTGCATCATTTGTCTGAAGCATAATCCTGGGAAAGGTACTCCTACACCCGCTGGTAACTTTGCCCCGCCTTCCTTCCCTTCCGAGGTTCTCCAGATGGATTTTATCGAAATGGAACGAGTCAACAATTTAAAGTATGTGCTAGTAGTGATTTGCGCATTCCGTAAATGGATTGAGGCTTACCCCACTAAAGAGAATACAGCCATGGCGACGGCGAAGGCACTTTTAAAAGAGTACTTCCCGCGCTATGGATTGCCACGCGTGATTTGGAGTGATAACGGAAGTCAATTCAATTCAAAAGTCATTGAATTGGTGTGCAGGGGTTTGCATATTAAGCAGAAGTTTCATGCAGCAAATCACCCCCAGTCAGCGGGTCTGGTTGAGAAGTACAATGGTACTCTCAAGCTGAAACTAGGAAAAATTCAAGAAAGCACAGGATTGCGATGGCCAGATGCTTTACCCTTGGCTTTATTATCTACCAGAGCGACTGCGCATTCTAGAACAGGGTTGTCACCGTATGAAGTGGTCTTCGGGCGCCCTGCTAATATCTGGGGCGTCCCAAGACCCAAGCGCTTCTCCGAGATAGAGTACCCCCTACTTGTAGACTATGTGTATTAGTTGTCTAAAGATCTCGGTTCTCTTCACCAACAGATACAAGCCACGCTGCAGCCAGTACCAGAGGGGCCCGGGCACCGAATACAGCCCGGAGAATATGTATTAATAAAAAACTTTCAGCGAAAAAAGCTGTTTGGAGCCGCGGTGGAAGGGGCCTCTCATCGTTCTTCTCGTCACCCGCACAGCAGTCAAGGTAGATGGCAGAAAGCACTGGATTCCTGCATCCCATGTGAAGCGGGTGCCTCTCCCGCTCCCGTATGACCGCTGGGTCAATGACGGTATCGCTGATCAGGAATGTGAGCGGGTACCACGCTTTGTTCCCTTCTTTGATGCCCGATTGAGGTGGGCGCAGACGGATGAAGAGAGTGACGCAGCCCTGTGTGAGGCGATTCCTCCGGAGATAAGGGCTGCCTCGGATAACTCTGTTTCCAATACACCCGACCCTGAGTCTCAATGCCCATCTGATCTGGAGTTTCTGCCCCTTTTTGTTGATAAAACAGTGCCTGGAATTACCAAACATAATTATTTGAGGCCCCAGAAGAAGGACAGTGCACCCGCCGAACAGTCTAGGAGTTAGGGAAGGACTTGAGCTTAGGGCGCAGGTGCTGTGCCTAAGGTGCCTGTATTAGACTAGGGTGAACTACACTGGTGCTCTGCCCTGGACACTGGACAGGATAGTTGAGGGTATTTGCCCAGGAGGGAGGGTGCCCTATCCTGAAAGAAGAAGGATTTGTTTTTCTGCAAGGGCTGCGATTGCGCAGCTCCTCCGTGGGAGTGCTTCATAGCACCGTCATTGATGAACAATAGGAGCCTGCCAGCGAGGCTCTAGACGGATGCTGGGTACTGTTATTGCAATAGTGGCTCTAGCCCGTGAATTTTTCTTTCCCTTGTGACACCTATAAGTTGCCCTTCAAGTTTCCTAAATGTATCCCTTTGGTCGTCCTGTCCCTGATGAGGAGCAGCCCTTTGCGGCTCCGCGTCCCACTCCAGATGGTCCTGTTTGGTCCTCTTGGTCCCCCAAGACTAAAATAGTATTTGTTGTAATAATTTTGCTTTCCCTGCTAGCAGTATTTGGGGTGGTCTGGTACCTAGAGGAACAACATCCTGTGCACACCTTGATAGGGACTACCCCGGTTCAAGCAGAGCACTTGTTTGTTACATTGGCCCCACATAAGGAGAGACATAGACAGACTTATGCCCAAAATGCTTTTGTTCAGATGCTTCATCAGGTACACAGTACTACTAATGCCACGAATTGCTGGGTGTATGGGCTACTTCCCTCAGTTATGCACAAAAATGATTTGCTAGTGTCGTTGCCCCTGTCATATTTGGGTAACTGTGAAGCCTGGTTTCAACTGCTCTCTATGGTATACATGCACTATTATGCGGACGCTATGAAAATGGTACAGGCTGATTACGAAGCAGTATTGGAATAAATAGTGGTACACCAAGGACACCTGGGGCAGATGGCAAGGAGGGTACCCTGCACCCAGATGCTTGTATGAACATGTTTGAAGCTAATGAAAATGTCACTTGGTTACGAAATGAGTTGTTAGATTTCCAAGGATTCAATGTCACTGAATACTTCAAATGTTTCCAGCAGCGCAATATCACTGAAGACAAAGCCATGCCTGTCCCTGTGATCAATGCAACAGCTAGTTTCTGTGTTGAAGGATCAGGGAACATTTCGGTAGGACAGAGCCATTGCAACTACACATACCAATTGAACACTACTAGCAGCCCACCTTTGCTTACACCTCCGAATGTATACTTCATCTGTGGGGAACAGGCTTATACATGGCTTCCTAGGGGGTGGTCTGGCCGGTGTTACGTTTCCTTCCTCTTACCTCCTGTTTACATTGCACCGTCCAATTACCACAAGGATCATAAGCTACAGCGCAGGGATCTCCAGGTGCATCGAGTTAAGAGAGTTGTCAATTCAGACGATATTGATCAGACAGATACCTCCCTGCAACAGTTTACTGACATAATGAAGGGCATTCTGCCGTTCTGGGGTCCCATGTTCAATAGTCGTAATATTCGGCATCTGGCCAGAGTAGTTGAGGGAGTCATTAATACTACTGCAGGTATACTGACCAATATCACAGTTGAGCTTCAGGCTACGAGACTCGTTTCTCTTCAAAATCGAATGGTTTTAGACGTCATTCTGGCTGACAGGGGTGGAGTCTGTCGTGTCATCGGCAGCAGCTGCTGCGTTTACATCCCTGATAGTGCCCCTACTGTATATTCTGCCATACAGAAATTACACAGACTTGCTTCAGACATCCACCAGGATAATGGTTCATGGTCCCTCACAGGGTGGCTCTGGGGTCTATTGACATCATGGGGTTGGAAGATACTACTCGTCCTAATAGCTATCGCAGGTGCCATCTTTACCTATTAATTGTCTTCCAGCATGTTGTACCTATTGTGTGAGCAAGCTCACCCCTTCTCCTAAGGTCTCAGGACGTGATCACAAAGTTTCTACTATGATGATGCAGGATATCCAGGATATAATGATGATAGATGAGGGCATCTTTGAATATTAGTTGGACCCTCATTCTAGGTGTGTTGTTTTCTTCACCATTGTTACATGATTGCCACATGAGTACTTATGCATTTGCCCCTCCCATTAGAATTGTAAAGACCCTACCGGATAGCCAAATAAAGCATTTAGCCACTTCTGCTAAAAGGAGGGTCTGTTAGGTTTGAAATTCCCGTCCTTGCAATGCACTTGTTTCATGCTATATTAGGTTAGCAGTGCGTGGCTAAATAGATGTCATTTGTATTCGCGTTATGCAACCCGCTGAGTTATCCCCATGATGTGCAGGCTTCAGTTAGCGAGTGTGACTCCATTTTGCATTTCGTAATCCCTATTAGGCTGCTTAGACTGTGCCTGAGTCAGGCCTCGCTGCTCACATTGCTTGCCTCAGCAGAACGCTGTATTTCGTTATTATTTTCTCTATGTTCAAGGCTGTTTCTCGACTTACTAATGAATAGCCCATTTTGCCCCCGCATGCCTATTTGAATGTGTAGTTTCTGCTCCCACGTTAGGAGACGCTGACACCCAGCACCGTGGCCTTGAACTCCTGATAAAATGTACCGTTCTGGCAGGTGTCAGTTCATCCTACTGTGCCTCTTTGTTCATGTTCAGCCCAGGCCGGAAGTTTTCCATTATGGGCATGGTTGGAGGCCTCTCGGGAGGAATTATTACTCATTGTAGACGGTTCGGGGGTCAGTCCCTCGGCAGACATCTTAGGGTGCAGGTCATGATGGACTCCTCTGCAGAGTATTTGTAATAAACATGTAAGTTTGTATTCCCTACTGTCTGACCGACTCTTGATTCTTGCGAAGGCATAGCAGGTGGTTGTAAGCAAACCTGAGTGGCCCTAGAGGGCCCCTTCCTTCAGCTGTGGGCATTCCAATGCAATATCCATTGCTTTTTAATGCTGCCCCTTATTTACAAGGGTGGTGTAAATATGGGGCAGCGCCAAAAATAAGACCAGGAAAAACCTGGTCTTAAACAGGCGCAATGAGGAGAAATGAATAATTTCTCCTCGTTTTTGCTATTTCTATGTGTGCTGCTTTTTGCAGCACACATACAAAGAGCAAATTGCGATTAGTGATTGTCCATGTGCAGGAAGCTGTCCCTTCCTGCACATAAACAAACATAAACAAAAATGACGTTTTGTAACTTCTATGTGCGCTGCATTCTGCAGCACACACAGAAGTTACAAATCGGCATTATTGATTGTTTATGTGTATGAAGTGACACCTTCCTGCACATGAACAATCATTCCCTGCAACGCAGGCACCCATGCATTATGGTGCAAGGGTGCCTGCGTGGGTGCTAGGCACCTAGATTTAGCGCCAGTACTAGGGGAAATGCAGAGGTGTGCTGCATTCTTGTAAATATGGCGCATTCCTGTGTTTTGAAACTGTCAGAGTGCCGCATTAGCAATTTTGGCTTAACACTGCGCTCCAACAGATCCTTGTATATATGTCCCAAAGACTCATAAGAAGTGGAGATTCTATTACCAAATTCAAATAAAATGGGAAATTTTATTGCCAAAGTTAAACATAGGAGAGACAATAGTGAAATCCCATTGGATATACGGTGTATAGATACTGTACATATCACAGCAGACCTCTATGTACCGTAAATCATATAGCTAGACTCCTATACATCAGATATCCGATCACCATCCGCAGAGACAGAACGGGAGGAAGAGCCTTCTCCTACATCGCGGCCAAGACATGGAACGAACTCCCCCTCAGCATCAGATGACCCCCACACTGCAAGCTTTCAGGAAGAGCCTCAAGACCTGGCTCTTCGGATGAGACGGAGCTGCTCGAATCCCCCCGCCCCCCAGCGCCTTGAGACCCTCACAAGTGAGCAGTGCGCTTCACAAATCCCTGATTGATTGATTGATGAATACTCAGGACCCTGTGATTAAATCCCATTAAGAATTGTGTGAACTCAAGGTCATACAGGTAGACTCCTACATGCTATGGATCATGCTATAAGACCGAGGCACTGCACACGGTATCACTGATGCGAAAGATGCTACAGGTGAGTCTTTCCTAGGGGTCATTGGCCTCTGCACAGGACATACTGTCTCCCAGCTCCTCCTTGCAACTCATGCTAAGGAGGGTATGGCACACAATCTGTCCTAAAATCTATACAAGGGGCCACTGACCTGGAGACCTGTGGAAACGGGTGTTGTGGGTGTCTCTGGGACCTTGCAGTGGGGGCAAATGTTGAAGCTGCTCGTTAAATGTAATTGACTAGAAGAAGAATATCAGATTGTAAGGCTGCTCACATGAGATCTGGACTAGACATGGTGTAAATCCCTCAAGCTCATCTGGATACAGAAAATGAAAGATACACAAGGCAACATGAGACTTTGGGGGCTTTTATGCCATCCTTTTCAGACCTTTCAGTCTTCACTGACTCTAGTGGCAAAACATATCTAAGGCACAGGCACTGTCCACTGAGGCATCCATGGTTGAGATCTTTTTACGGCACACACTTTGCACCTGCCACAATATAGACCTTCACATCTCAATCAGCCCCACTTCTGCCTTTCCTGGGTTCAGCATCTGTGGTTCTTCCTTTGTGATATAGACTCCCATCCAAGATCATTCCTGAACATAGGCTTTCCTATAAACTTACAAATAATGCTGCTGCCCAGCAGATGATGGTATGTAAGCTCAAGCACTCGTCTTACATCTTTCTGCCCGAGTGACACGCGTAAGTGCTGTGGGAAGGAACTTTTGGTAAGGATGAAATTCCATGGATAGTCATCCAGGAAGTTATAACGGAGAAGCCATATCAATGGTAGGGCTTAGGCCATTACCATTTAAGTTGAAAGGAACAAAAATTGTTAGGGAATCTTGATGTATGACAGAAATGACCTTAAGTTTCGGGTGGATGGATCAAATACCCTTAGGAATAACAATAGAGCCAAATAGTTGTGAACAAGTTTTAGCAATTGACCATGAAGAAAAGTTTATGAACAGCTAGAAATCTGAGTTTCCCAAAGTATTTTCAGGCATTGTTGGAAAGCTAAAAGAATTTGCACACAATATTATCCTTAAAGAAAATGATGTGCCAGTTCCACATTAGGTTAGAAACATTCATTTAACTATAAGGAAGGGAGCGTAAGCTGAACAAAAAAACAAGAGGATTCTGGAATAATTGAAACTGTGCAGGCTGCCGAGTAGTTGGCACCCTTAGTCGTGGTCAGACACCAAGATGGTAAGATCAGGTTGTGCACCGATCTAGGCGATCTTACTAACAACATTCTGATTGATATATTTCCATTACCTAGGATTAGTGAAGTGCTGGCCGTGACCAAAGGTGTTAAGAGGTTTACCACTTTAGATTTTTTTATGTCAGCCTATCATCAGGTACTGTTACAGCCAGAGAGTAGAGATTTGATTCCCTTCACCACACCGTTTGGACATTATTAGTTCCTTCGTATGCCATTTGATTCCCTTCACCACACCGTTTGGACATTATTAGTTCCTTCGTATGCCATTTGATTCCCTTCACCACACCGTTTGAACATTATTAGTTCCTTCGTATGCCATTTGATTCCCTTCACCACACCGTTTGGACATTATTAGTTCCTTCGTATGCCATTTGATTCCCTTCACCACACCGTTTGCACATTATTAGTTCCTTCGTATGCCATTTGATTCCCTTCACCACACCGTTTGGACATTATTAGTTCCTTCGTATGCCATTTGATTCCCTTCACCACACCGTTTGGACATTATTAGTTCCTTCGTATGCCATTTGATTCCCTTCACCACACCGTTTGGACATTATTAGTTCCTTCGTATGCCATTTGATTCCCTTCACCACACCGTTTGGACATTATTAGTTCCTTCGTATGCCATTTGATTCCCTTCACCACACCGTTTGCACATTATTAGTTCCTTCGTATGCCATTTGATTCCCTTCACCACACCGTTTGGACATTATTAGTTCCTTCGTATGCCATTTGATTCCCTTCACCACACCGTTTGGACATTATTAGTTCCTTCGTATGCCATTTGATTCCCTTCACCACACCGTTTGGACATTATTAGTTCCTTCGTATGCCATTTGATTCCCTTCACCACACCGTTTGGACATTATTAGTTCCTTCGTATGCCATTTGATTCCCTTCACCACACCGTTTGGACATTATTAGTTCCTTCGTATGCCATTTGAGCTAGCCTCGGCTACAGCAGTTCCAAAGGTTAATGTACCAAATATTCGAGGGAATGGATGGAAATGTTTTTCTCAAGATGGCATCTTAGTCATGGGAAAGAACAGAGTTGAACACGATGTGAGGGTAAGGAATGTGCTGAAAGTATTACAGGAAAGTTGAAACAATCATGAACGTCCTCTCACCTTCTAATAAAGATTAACCCTGGGCGGGTAACTCCGCTCCGCCAACGGAGTTTGTGGATTTTTGCCTACTCCGCTCTCCATTCCAAACGCGGAGTTTAGGCAAAAACTCCCCTCAGTGGCGGAGCGGAGTTAGCCAGCCCCTCCACCCTCCCAAATTAATAAAAAATGTAAAAAGAAGGCACAACATAGTGTTTTTTCATAGGAGAAGGACGGCGAGGAGCAGGAAGGAGTGCGGCCAGGCAGAGGAGGAGGCAGTCACGCAGGTAAGTGCCTTCTTTTTTAATTTGGGAGGGGGGGCGGGAGCGTAGCGTATTTCCACTGAGTTTTTTTTAAACTCCGTGGAAATACGCGTAGAGGCACTACGCCTGCTACGCCCAGGCTTAATAAAGATGATGTCAGACCATTCCTCTGTCTAGCACAGTTTTGCTCAAAATATGTGGAAAACTTTGCTGATGAAACATATGACATTTGCTAGCTACTGACAAAAAAACACTTTTTTGACCCTATAAAAGGTGAAATGTGTAATGCTCTGCCGTTTAGTGGGTTTCATCCTTCCATCAAAGCTGTCATTACTATTGATACCACCAATAGAGGTGTAAGAGGTTACCATTGCATTTGAGTCAAGAGCTCTTACACAGTCAGAAGAGGGTTATTCTCGTGCAGTCTACACAAACAGGGGATGCCCTAAGAAGTGGGACAAGGTGTGGGGGAAATGGAATACATACCGTAGCAATATTTGCACCTCCCCATCGGCGTTAGATCATGGGCCGACAAGATAATCCAAAATAATAATCTGGAATGTGAGTGAGAAGGAAGGGTGGTATAGGAAATGTCTTGTACTGAAGTGTACCATCTGTTCAAGATTTATTGTGACGAGTTAACTGCTTGTAATATGTCATTAATAAATGCTAATAAAAAGTTTAATGAAAAAAAAAGAAGAGGGTTATTCTGTTATTTGGAAAGAGATGTTGGCATGTTAATAGGTGGTAAACTATTTCCAGCACTTTGTCTGAGTGCTGAATTTGTATTAAGAATTTACCATAAACATTGGACTATAATTCTTATCACTGAGGGATTATTTACAGCTACTTCCCAGACTGCGAGGTTATCCTATTGTCTCTTAGATTATAACTTAGTTTTATGCTATGTGCCACAAGTTAAGAACAATGTTTCAGGTTTTCTAAGCGGAGCACCGTTAGCAAGTAAAGACTATGAGTGGAAGGGTGTATATGAGAGAGGTGAACAACTGTGTGAAGTTAAAACCCTTTGTTTCATCAAGTTAGGGGTCAAAAATTTGTGAGTGATAATGTGATAGGATGTTTTGGGAAGTGAAAAATGAAAAAGGTATCAGTAAATGATGTTGGGTTCAAGCTAATAGGGTACAAAATCATTCATCAGATATTATTGAGGTGAAGGATCTTGAAAATCAATCATGAAGGACATTTGGGTATCATAAAAACCCAAGAAGGATAAAGGAATAATACAGGTGGCTTGAAATTGCTTCCGACTTTGAGAAATTTGGGTGTGCCTGTACTTAATTTATATTCTGACCCATGTGGGTCCTATTGGAGTTTGTGAAACACTTTGGGAGGCATTAGCTGTTGACATTCTTGGCCCCCATTTGTGATGTTGGAGAGAACTTGAAATAAATTATAGTGTTGATAGATATATTTTCCAAGTGGCCAGAAGATAAAGTAGCAATGAAGGATGATGTGTCAAATGTAAATGTAGTTAAATTTCTAGACAGAGTATTTCAGATGGAAGGACTACCTAAATGCTTAGGAAGTGAAAATGGGATTCAGTTTTTTTCTCTAAGGAAGCGAAGGATTTCCTCTCCAGGGATGGTATAAAACATCATTTTACTTCATAGTACCATCCGGCCAGCAAAGGCAGTGTAGAGCGATTCAATAGGATCCTTATAGGTTATGTGCAAAGTGCATTTTAATTAAAATGTGTCTTGGGAACTCTAGTTAGGTAAATTGATATGGGCATATCGCATGATGGCTACGATTAGTGGGTTCAGTCCCTTTAAGATTTTAAAGGAAAGGGAACCATACATTGGAAGCAATTTGTGGATTTGGACAGCAGCTAAAAGACACAGAGATTGGTCTCCCACTAAAGAAAGGGTTAACATTTGTTGTGCGCAGAAAATCTACAAGGAATTTTGTGACCGAAAACACAGAGTTGTCAACGTCCAAACCTTAAACTAAATTCATAAGCAAGATCTTTCTTTGAGAGCAAGATTTTATCCAGCTGAATGACATATGTCTGAAAAATAATGCTAAGCACCAGTACTTATACCCAGCAATGGAAATGTGTCCAACAATTCCATTCTCAGGCATGACATTCATTATACGTGTAACATCTCCTTCCTGGCACATTGAAAACATATGCTAAACAGTGAATCTTTTCCCTGCGGATGCAACCTTGAAAAACACTTACAAATGCTAGAACAGCATCAAATTTCACTCCCCAGTCTTGCCATGCCACCCAGAGTTCACCCCTGATTTCACTGCCAGTCTTGTCATGCCACCCAGAGCTCACCCCTGATTTCACTCCCCAGTCTTGCCATGCCACCCAGAGCTCACCCCTGATTTCATTGCCACTCTTGCCATGCCACCCAGAGCTCACCCCTGATTTCACTCCCGTCTTGCCATGCCACCCAGAGCTCGCCCCTGATTTCACTCCTGTCTTGCCATGCCACCTAGAGCTCACCCCTGATTTAACTCCCCAGTCTTGCCATGCCACCCAGAGCTCACCCCTGATTTCACTCAGTCTTGCCATGCCGCCCAGAGCTCACCCCTGATTACACTCCCAGTCTTGCCATGCCACCCAGAGCTCACACCTTATTTCACTGAAAGTCTTGCTATGCCACCCAGAGCTCACCCCTGATTTCACTCCCCAGTCTTGCCATGCCACCCAGAGCTCACCCCTGATTTCACTCCCCAGTCTTGCCATGCCACCCAGAGCTCACCCCTGATTTCACTGCCACTCTTGCCATGCCACCCAGAGCTCACCCCTGATTTCACTCCCCAGTCTTGCCATGTCACCCAGAGCTCACCCCTGATTTCACTCCCAGTCTTGCCATGCCACCCATAGCTCACCCCTTATTTCACTCCCAGTCTTGCCATGCCACCCAGAGCTCACCCCTGATTTCACTCCCAGTCTTGCCATGCCACCCAGAGCTCACCCCTGATTTCACTCCCCAGTCTTGCCATGCCACCCAGAGCTCACCCCTGATTTCACTCCCAGTCTTGCTATGCCACCCAGAGCTCACCCCTGATTTCACTCCCCAGTCTTGCCATGCCACCCAGAGGTCACCCCTGATTTCACTCCCCAGACTTGCCATGCCACCCAGAGCTCACCCCTGATTTCACTCCCAGTCTTGCCATGCCACCCATAGCTCACCCCTTATTTCACTCCCAGTCTTGCCATGCCACCCAAAGCTCACCCCTGATTTCACTCCCAGTCTTGCCATGCCACCCAGAGCTCACCCCTGATTTCACTCCCCAGTCTTGCCATGCCACCCAGAGCTCACCCCTGATTTCACTCCCAGTCTTGCCATGCCACCCAGAGCTCACCCCTGATTTCACTCCCCAGTCTTGCCATGCCACCCAGAGCTCACCCCTGATTTCTCTCCCCAGTCTTGCCATGCCACCCAGAGCTCACCCCTGATTTCACTCCTCAGTCTTGCCATGCCGCCCAGAGCTCACCCCTGATTACACTCCCAGTATTGCCATGCCACCCAGAGCTCACACCTTATTTCACTGCCAGTCTTGGCATGCCACCTAGGAATCACCCCTGATTTCACTCCCAGTCTTGCCAAGCCACCCAGAGCTCACCCCTGATTTCAGTCCCAGTCTTGCCATGCCACCCAGAGCTCACCCCTGATTTCACTCCCCAGTCTTGCCATGCCACCCAGAGCTCACCCCTGATTTCACTCCCAGTCTTGCCATGCCACCCAGAGCTCACCCCTGATTTCACTCCCCAGTCTTGCCATGCCACCCAGAGCTCACCCCTGATTTCACTCCTCAGTCTTGCCATGCCACCCAGAGCTCACCAGATTTCACTCCCAGTCTTGCCATGCCACCCAGAGCTCACCCCTGATTTCACTCCCCAGTCTTGCCATGCCACCCAGAGCTCACCCCTGATTTCACTCCCAGTCTTGCCATGCCACCCATAGCTCACCCCTTATTTCACTCCCAGTCTTGCCATGCCACCCAGAGCTCACCCCTGATTTCACTCCCAGTCTTGCCATGCCACCCAGAGCTCACCCGATTTCACTCCCCAGTCTTGCCATGCCACCCAGAGCTCACCCCTGATTTCACTCCCAGTCTTGCCATGCCACCCAGAGCTCACCCCTGATTTCACTCCCAAATCTTGCCATGCCACCCAGAGCTCACCCCTGATTTCACTCCCCAGACTTGCCATGCCACCCAGAGCTCACCCCTGATTTCACTCCCAGTCTTGCCATGCCACCCAGAGCTCACCCCTGATTTCACTGCCAGTCTTGCCATGCCACCCAGAGCTCACCCCTGATTTCACTCCCCAGTCTTGCCATTCCACCCAGAGCTCACCCCTGATTCCACTCCCCAGTCTTGCCATGCCACCAAGAGCTCACCCCTGATTTCACTCCCCAGTCTTGCCATGCCACTCAGAGCTCACCCCTGATTTCACTGCCTGTCTTGCCATGCCACCCAGAGCTCACCCCTGATTTCACTCCCCAGTCTTGCCATGCCACCCAGAGCTCACCCCTGATTTCACTCCCAGTCTTGCCATGCCACCCAGAGCTCACCCCTGATTTCACTCCCCAGTCTTGCCATGCCACCCAGAGCTCACCCCTGATTTCACTCCCAGGCTTGCCATGCCACCGAGAGCTCACCCCTGATTTCACTCCCTAGTCTTGCCATGCCACTCAGAGCTCACCCGATTTCACTCCCCAGTCTTGCCATGCCACCCAGAGCTCACCCCTGATTTCACTCCTCAGTCTTGCCAAGCCACCCAGAGCTCACCCCTGATTTCACTCCCCAGACTTGCCATGCCACCCAGAGCTCACCCCTGATTTCACTTCCCAGTCTTGCCATGCCACCGAGCTCACCCCTGATTTCACTCCCAGTCTTGCCATGCCACCCAGAGCTCACCCGATTTCACTGCCAGTCTTGCCAGGCCACCCAGAGCTCACCCCTGATTTCACTCCCCAGTCTTGCCATGCCACCCAGAGCTCACCCCTGATTTCACTCCCCAGTATAGCCATGCCACCCAGAGCTCACCCCTGATTTCACTCCCAGTCTTGCCCTGCCACCCAGAGCTCACCCCTGATTTCACTCCAGTCTTACCATGCCACCCAGAGCTCACCCCTGATTTCACTCCCCAGTCTTGCCATGCCACCCAGAGCTCACCCCTGATTTCACTGCCAGTCTTGCCATGCCACCCAGAGCTCACCCCTGATTTCACTCCCCAGTCTTGCCATGCCACCCAGAGCTCACCCCTGATTTCACTCCCATGTCTTGCCATGCCACCCAGAACTCACGCCTGATTTCACTCCCCAGTCTTGCCATGCCACCCAGAGCTCACCCCTGGTTTCACTGCCAGTCTTGCCATGCCACCCAGAGCTCACTCCGTCTTGCCATGCCACCCAGAGCTCACCCCTGATTTCACTCCCCAGTCTTGCCATGCCACCCAGAGCTCACCCCTGATATCACTCCCTAGTCTTGCCATGCCATCCAGTGCTCACCCTTGATTTCACTCCCAGCCTTGCCATGCCACCCAGAGCTCACCCCTGATTTCACTCCCCAGTCTTGCCATGCCACCCAGAGCTCACCCCTGATTTCACTGCCAGTCTTGCCATGCCACCCAGAGCTCACCCGATTTCACTCCCCCGTCTTGCCATGCCACCCAGAGCTCACCCCTGATTTCACTCCCATGTCTTGCCATGCCACCCAGAACTCACCCCTGATTTCACTCCAGTCTTGCCATGCCACCCAGAGCTCACCCCTGGTTTCACTGCCAGTCTTGCCATGCCACCCAGAGCTCACCCTGATTTCACTCCGTCTTGCCATGCCACCCAGAGCTCACCCCTGATTTCACTCCCCAGTCTTGCCATGCCACCCAGAGCTCACCCCTGATATCACTCCCTAGTCTTGCCATCCAGTGCTCACCCTTGATTTCACTCCCAGCCTTTCCATGCCACCCAGAGCTCACCCCTGATTTCACTCCCCAGTCTTGCCATGCCACCCAGAGCTCACCCCTGATTTCACTCCCCAGTCTTGCCATGCCACCCAGAGCTCACCCCTGATTTCACTCCCCAGTCTTGCCATGCCACCCAGAGCTCACCCCTGATTTCACTCCCCAGTCTTGCCATGCCACCCTAAGTTCACCCCTGATTTCACTGCCAGTCTTGCCATGCCACCCAGAGCTCAACCCTGATTTCACTCCCCAGTCTTGCCATGCCACTCAGAGCTCACCCCTGATTTCACTCCCCAGTCTTGCCATGCCACCCAGGGCTCACCACTGATTTCACTCCCCAGTCTTGCCATGCCACCCAGATCTCACCCCTGATTTCACTGCCAGTCTTGCCATGCCACCCAGGGCTTACCCTGATTTCTCTCCCCAGTATTGCCATGCCACCCAGAGCTCACCCCTGATTTCACTCCCAGTCTTTCCATGCCACCCAGAGCTCACCCGATTTCACTCCCAGTCTTGCCATGCCACCCAGAGCTCACCCCTGATTTCACTCTCCAGTCTTGCCATGCCACCCAGAGCTCACCCCTGATTTCACTCTCAGTCTTGCCATGCCACCCAGAGCTCACCCCTGATTTCACTCCCCAGCCTTGCCATGCCACCCAGAGCTCACCCCTGATTTCACTCCCCAGTCTTGCCATGCCACCCGGAGCTCACCCCTGATTTCACTCCCCAGTCTTGCCATGCCACCCAGAGCTCACCCCTGATTTCACTCCCCAGTCTTGCCATGCCACCCAGAGCTCACCCCTGATTTCACCGCCAGTCTTTCCATGCCACCCAGAGCTCACCCCTGATTTCACTCCCCAGTCTTGCCATGCCATCCAGAGCTCACCCCTGATTTCACTGCGAGTCTTGCCATGCCACCCAGGACTCACCCCTGATTTCACACCCCAGTCTTGCCATGCCACCCAGGACTCACCCCTGATTTCACTGCCAGTCTTGCCATGCCACCCAGGGCTCACCCCTGATTTCATTCCGTCTTGCCATGCCACCCAGAACTCACCCCTGATTTCACTCCCCATTCTTGCCATGCCACCCAGAGCTCACCCCTGATTTCACTCCCATGTCTTGCCATGCCACCCAGAGCTCACCCCTGATTTCACTCCCCATTCTTGCCATGCCACCCAGAGCTCACCCCTGATTTCACTCCCATGTTTTGCCATGCCACCCAGAGTTCACCCCTGATTTCACTCCCCAGTCTTGCCATGCCACCCAGAGCTCACCCCTGATTTCACTCCCAGTCTTGCAATGCCACCCAGAGCTCACCCCTGATTTCACTCCCCAGTCTTGCCGTGCCACCCAGAGCTCACCCCTGATTTCACTCCCAGTCTTGCCATGCCACCCAGAGCTCACCCCTGATTTCACTCCCCAGTCTTGCCATGCCACCCAGAGCTCACCCCTGATATCACTGCCAGTCTTTCCATGCCACCCAGAGCTCACCCCTGATTTCACTCCCCAGTCTTGCCATGCCACCCAGAGTTCACTGCCAGTCTTGCCATGCCACCCAGAGCTCACCCCTGATTTCACTCCCGTGTTGCCATGCCACCCAGAGCTCACCCCTGATTTCACTCCCAGTCTTGCCATGTCACCCAGAGCTCACCCCTGATTTCACTCCCAGTCTTTCCATGCCACCCAGAGCTCACCCTTGCAAAATACCCTTTATTATAAGTTGTTGTAGCTCAAACGTGTATCAGTGCTGTCGCAATGTGTTCACATGAAACAAGCAAAATGGAGTGCGTTTCATTTTTGGGATTGTGGCCCAGATGCTCACAGTCACTAATGTAGGGTTGGAAGTTGGTGATTGTGTCAGAGTTAAGATCCCCACCAAGCTGCACAACGGTCAGAGTAAATGTTCATGTCCGTTGCATGTGATGAAAATTCCTACTAAATCTGCCAAGTCAAACCATGGGAAAGTTTGTCATTTTGGTAGGATGTCAAGATGGGAGAACACGTTTGTAGGAGTGGGTGACTGTCCACGAGCACAAGAGAAGTTAGATGATGTGTTACCGTATGATGATCTTGGCACAGTTGCGAGTGCCCATGTGGCTCAAAATTTCACAAAAAGGCAAGTGGTTCACCCTGTGGTTCGCCCTGTTGAATCTTCATTGCCTTCTAGAAATAGTGTGGAGAGTAGAGATGGGTATAAAGAAACAACTGAACTTGTTGAAGGAGCTAGATCTGAGAAGATAGAAGCAAGTGCAAGACGTGTCATGGGGCCAGCATGTCCTATTGCATGTCCAAAGAAGTTTGTTGATTTTATTATTAGGGTTTTTTTTCCTATTGTTTTATCCTTGCTGAGTCTAATAGTTGATGTTTACTCTAGTATAATGTTCTAGTTAATATGTTAGACTTTGTATTAATTCTGAAGTCAATAGTTAGAAAAGTGAAGAGATCAAGGGCGTCTGCCCTGAGGGCTATCTCCGAATCAAGCAGCAGTATCACTACATCTACTGGAGACAGTTGAGATAACAGGGCTTTAGACTCATATGAAGAACTGTATTTTGTGAATGCTGATCCGATGAGTGATGAAGAAATGTCACCAACACTCCGGTCATGGGACACGATCCAGAGCTCACACAGGTAGGATATCGCTGGCTCTCGTGTAGACAAGTCCCTCTGTAAGACATATGTTGGGACATGTGTGGGTGGTGCTAGTTAGTTACAAAGCAACAGAGCACTTACACGAAGGAGTATTGTTGTGTCGAGTCCAGAGCTGGGGGGATGAGAGGACATCAGTAAAGCTTTAGAAAGAGGAAGGGAAACAACCGTGGGAGGGTGAGAGATAGGGTTACTGAGAATGAGGGCTGGGGAAGCCTGATGGGGCAGTAAGAGGAGCAAGTGGCGGTGATAACAGAAATCCAATGGATGGGAGAGATCTCTTCCAATTGGACCATAGACACACATGGATTAGAAGGTTAGAAGCCGCTTGAAAACCGCAGTTCGGTAGTTGTCAGTGAAGAGAGAGGTGACAGGCTATCTTTTGGTGGGTCACAAAACCTGGAGGTTACTTTCTGGTAATTTGTTACTAAAAAGGACAGTGTTTAGCCCTTTCCTGGAGTGGAGTAGGGATGGGGATTGTGAGCCTGGACTAGAATGGAGTTCCAAGCCTGCAGGGTCTAGCAGTAGAAGGTCCGGCACAGGTCTTCCCGCGTTTCTCAGATTTTGTCTCCATGCGTCTTTATAAGTCTAGAAAGCCCCAGTGGTCACGAGCACACGTCAGAGCCCTCTTGGTTTCTTTGAACCTATTGGTAGTGTTCAGCATCAAACAGCACCACATCTTCCATGTTAATACTTGTGTTTATTGGCATTGCAGATGATACAACAATACAGTGCAATGTTAACACTGAGTCAGTAACTTGGGTTTGCAATTTTTAGTCAAAGCTATGCAGACAGGCGCAAGCGAACACCCAGAAGGGAATATGGTTATGGACACTCTTTCAGGAGGAATAGATGCTATAAGATAACATTAATGCTCATTTAATAAACAAACTATAACTATGTCCATGCATGCCTAAGTCTCGTAACAGAATGTGTGAAAAACATCATTTGTGGAGAAGATGGGGTTTAAAGGGGGGCAAGGAAGAGCCATCAGTTCTGCCTACGGCAGCACCGGGACCCGTACTCCCTCAGTTCTATCAGTGTTCAGCTCGTTTTCGCAGCTAGGACTCGGCCCCACAACCTTCCCCTCCTCAGTGTCAACTGCAGTCCCAGGGGACTCCAATTCATCAACCACCTCCCCCCAGAGCAGTTCAATAGGTCTGTGACAGACACCCCTTGCTTCTTCCCTCCATAGTGCCCTATCCTCAGCCCGTGCCCAGCCCTGACATAAGTCACCCATGTTTCCACACTAGGTCCCCTGGGCAATTTCCAGGCCATGGCCAAGTGCATGAATTTATTCCCCACCTTCTTGGGGACCTGCCCATAGAACAGGCCCAATAAACAAACTGCAGGCGTATTTGTGAGTGTCCTAGACAGAGTCCTATTAAGAAGCAAGATTACCTCCCCTCAGAACCCTGTGAGCCCAGCGCAACCCCAAATCATGTGACCAAAATCAGCATTTATTGTCCCACAGTGAGGGCAACCTCTAGTCTCCCCACCATAGGAAGTCTGTATGCTATGAGGAGTAAGGTAGGTCCTATGAGTGTAATCAAAGTGTTTATATTTAACACGCGTATTGTGACAGACTTTCTGTGGATATGGATTCATCCTCTCCCATTCAGCGTCAGTCATGTCCAGGCCCAAGTCAGTTACCCTGTGAGCCCAAAGGGCGTCCAATGGTTTCTTAACCAGCCCGTTCAGAGCCTTATAGAATCACGAGTCTAGGCGAGAGCTCGTTTCCAGCGTCAGGAGTAGCTGTAGCACCACATGCGTGGGAGGTTCTGCTCTTGCAACACTCCACATGAGTAAGTGCTTCGTAGGTAATAATTTTTTCCCACTGGAAGGCCTGTCTGCTCCACCAGGTCTCCAAAGGGCAAAAAGACATTCATCAGAAAGCAGTCACCCAGGGTCATCAAACCTTCCTCCGTCCAGGAGTCCATTTGGCCTGCAGAAGAGAAAGTCAATGTGTCCCCCTGGGGGAGGCCCACTGGCGAGAGTTTAAGGGCATAGGGGGTCACCGTACCAGTACGCCGTAGTCCATGTTGCCAGCAGGCCAGGGCAGTGGACAAAAGGATGCCTGAGGTTGGATCCCGAAGTGTTGGGCACAGCAGCTTTGCCAGCAGGAGTCTCTGATCGGGCTCAGCGCTCAACTGACCAAGTTCCTGTAAGCCCACCCCATCCAGCTATTTTGTAATACAATTAAGCTAAGCTGTGAGAAAATACAATTCAAAGTCTGGTACTCGCAGGCTGCCCTCAAGTGGGGCGCGGCAGAGGGTAGCCATGCAACTCTCTGGCACCCACCATCCCACATCAATTCCCGCAGGAGTGCATCAACCTCCAAAACCTAGATACCGGGATTTTCACTGGGAGGTTTAAGAAAAAGCAAAGAAGCCTCGGGAGCATGACCATTTTAGAGAACGCAATACGTGACATCTTTGCCAGCTTAAGAGAGTGCCAAAAGGAGACGCAGAACTTCAGAGACCGAATTCCCACACCCCAGGTTTCCCTCACAGAGATCGTCCAGATCATGGTAGACCTGGATGCCCAAGTATTTAAAGGTTTGCGGAGCCCAAAGTAAATCAGGTGGACAAGAAAAAGGACGACCCGATCCAGCGACCACTGGGAACACACATGTTTTACTCCGGTTTACCCGGAGACCTGAGCACCTTCTAAATTCCTCAAGGAGGTGCATGGCCCGTGGAATGACATTCACACCAGCCCGGAGCTAAATAAGCAGGTCATCTGCAAATAATGAAATACATGGATCGAACAATGTAGTTTGATGCCCCAATCAATTCCCTCCATTCCACTCCAGGGAATAGACTTTGGCCAGTACCTCTCGACAGTAGGTATCAAACAACGGAAGATAACGCGGCAGTGGCCCCAGGTCAACGGCACAGCTGAGAGGTTTATGAGGACATTGAATAAAGCACTCCGAGGAGTGGCGAAGCAGAATCAGGACTATGAGTGGGTACCTCACAAGTTCCTGCTGGCTTATCGCAATACACCACATTCTACAGCCAAGTGCACACCCATGCACCTAATGTTTCAACGACCAGTCCGTGACAGCATTCCGTCTGGACCTGACAGTCAACCTGCAGTACTCAGTGAAGTGGAAGTGCAGACAAGGACATGGCAAACGAATGAGAGTACCAGCCAGGCCAGACGGGCAGTGCAGCAGCAACTGTGTGTTGGTGACCAAGTGCTAATAAGAGACCGCCACCAAGGGTGGAAGTTTTGTACTCCCTATGAAAGGGGGTCATGGGCAGTGACCACTGTGCGAGGAACAATAATCATGACCTGCAGGGGTCAGCACGCTACAACCAGGAACATTTTGTGGCTCAGCCCAGCGCGGAACATGTACCCAGAAGAGACAGTGGAAGAGGATGACCTAGGAAGGTTGGGCATGACGATGCCTGAAGAGACCCACAACACTAATCTCCGGAAGAGAACCCTGTTAGATCACGAGGGACTATCCCCGAACCAAGTCAACCTCCGGGAGGGGTTTGCCCCAAACGGATGAGTCAGCAGAAGGCACTGTCTCCCAACGTCACGCTGCACACAGGTATGGCCTACAGCTGAATCCAGTGCCCAGTCACAAGCTCGTGACTTTGCGTATGCCCAGCTGAGAGTGTCACAACTCATCTAAGGTTGGATGGGATGTAGTGAGACAGACAGTCTCACCGTCACAGGTAGTGACGTCGGCATGCAACTGTTTGGCCGGGCGCAGCCGAACAGAAAAATAAGGGGGGCTGAAACGCTCGCAGTTCAGTCCCGCAGCACTAAGGCATGTGAGCATTGTTATTTATGCTGCGCGATCTTGTAGGCCCACAGGCCATCTCCCCCGAGTGCGCTTCCACATTACCAGAGTACAGGCGCTGCCCCAGCTTTACAAGATGTTGTAGATCTGGGGCAGCGTCAAATTCCATGGTTGTTAAGTGGGAACGCCCACCACAACGACCATGGATCCCATCCGGGGCACAGAGTAAGGCAAGGCAGCGACTGGCGCTGCATGGTTTTACTTCATATCTACAAGGCCATAAAAAGCCAGGCAGGGTGGCTTTACGGGCCCTTGGAGATACGGCTAAGCCCTGTGCGCCACCGGAACAGCACAAAAAGTGACACTCCGCAGCGCACAGGGCTTGTAAATATGCCCCATGGTATTTAAAAAAGATTTTCATTCAGTCTGGGGATTTGCCAAGGGGATGCCTGGGCCTCCCTGCATCATCCCATGAAGACAGGGGGGCAGATTTACAAGCCCCTTGCGTGACTTTTGCGCTGCAGTTGCGTCACTTTTTTGACGCAACAGCGGCGCAAACAATGCGGCCTAATTACAACGTGACGCATCTAGGGAGATGCGTCACGTTGTAAAGCCCTGCGTCACATTATACCTGCGTCAGGTATAATGTATGCAGGGTGGGTGTTCCCACGCAGGAAGGCCTCGTAAAAGTGACGCAGTGAAATCTACAAGATTTCACTGCGTCACTTTTAGGACGCCACTGCGTCAAAACCTTACGCCTGCTTGAAGCAGGCGTAAGGAGTGACGCAGTGTATTGGTAATAGGCCTCAACACGCATTGATGGAGTTGCGTCGTGCTTGCGACACGACTCCAGCAATGCGTGACTTTTCCGCCAACAGATGCGTCAAAATTTCTGACGCATCTGTCAATCCTTGCGCCATAGTGCGCCGTATTGTAAATACGGTGCATCTATGGTGGCGCAAGGGTTTCTAAGGGTGGCGCAGGGAAAGTGACGCATCTATACAGATGCGTCACTTTCTTGTAAATCTGCCCCAGGAAGTCTATGCAGGAATTTGTTGTTACCTTAGAATCTCTGGGACGTGAGTTCTACTCAGGGCTTCAGAGTTTCACCACAGTTGTGTGGTTCTGAGCATATAACATGATCGCTGCGCCTGGACAATTGCAATTTTTTGTAAAGGGAATATGTTAAAGGATGAGAGAGGCCAGGGTTCGTCTCTCTGCTATAGGGGATGTGGTGTAACGTCCTGAGCTGTCAAACAAATTCAAGTCTTGGCGTCAGCTCAACTTCCTGTGATTCTGGGCGAATCCCTTGATCTCCCCATGCCTAAAACCAGGGCACGAGTCTGGTGTACACGCGGGTGGATGGTGTCCACCCACTTTTTTCACAGGGTGGACGCCGTCCACCCTGCCAAGAAGTTGGGCCCCAATGAAAAAGATGCTGAATTCGTCCCAGTGTAATTTCCAAACACCAGGACACATTCAGCAGCGCCTGCACGTTATCTGCTTTTGATAAGCAACAACGTGCAGGCAGAAGGGGGTTCTCTTATTTCTGACTCCTGCTGGGCCCATAACAAAGGCCGAATCCGAGGGGTCATCAGGCCTCCTTTTGTTGGAGTCTCCTGTCTGGGAGCAGTCAGGAGCCTCACACCTGATGCAAATGCAGCAGAGGGGAAACAAAGGCTCACACCTTCTTAGCACTTCACACATACTGAAGAGAGGCAGCTTTTCACTTTGTTCAGGCTCTGTTTAGGAGTTAAGCATGCACTGTAAGAACATCAGATGTGTTGATCTTTCCCAGTATTTGCACAAAATAAATAGCATTTATATAGCGCTTAATACCCCTGAGGAGGCTTAATAATTTAAATATCACTATTTTTTCTTTTAAAGCACTATGGGTAGAGGAAGTTTACGCTATCAAAAGGCAACATTGTTTTATGAGTAGCTTACAAAAGTGTGATTCTTCTGCCTAAATGAGGAGGGTTTGCAAGTATACTCAAAATGTGCTCAAATGTACTCATGATAGACCTGCTAAACATATGTGAGGACTTAAGATCTGATGTCACTTCTTATGATGCCACTTCCTGTGATGTCACGTGCTGTGATGTCACGCGCCGCAATGTCACACGCTGTGATGCCACTTGCATACTGATTAACTAGGTTAGTCCCACCACTTCTCTTTTTAGGACTTGTGCCCTGCCTAAAACAATATGAACGTGTCCCAGTGTAACGTAGCTGGTGCTCATGTAAAGCGCTCCAAAACCTTCGGGTTGAGTTCGCGCTATATAACAACTGCAACAAAAAAAAAAAGACAGAGCCCGTGGCTCCCGGGACAGGTCTGCGCTCTATAAACAACCCCACATGTCTCCTGCCCTCCTGGTGAGTGATGTGGCAGAAGGGTGGGGGGAGCCGGAGAGCAGGATAAGGCATGATTACTTTCTCTTATTAGTGTTGTCATTTCCAGTTAGTCACCAGGTGAGCTGTCCCCCGGAGCCATGATGGATGGCGCGGGGCCCCTCCCCCAGGCCAGGGACGTGAAGCTAATCAGAGCCTGAGACGCCTCAGTTCTACCGAGGAGGGGCGTCTGGCCCCTGGGGCCCTGAACTCATCATCTTGTGTCGCCTGACACCTGTCAAGACCAGGTTCGACTCCAAACAGGTCACTTCCTCCCCGTCTCTCCTCCCCCGGCCTATCCCCTGCAGGCAGTGGCCTCTCCCCCTTCTGACAGCGCTTCTCTCTCTTTCTCTCCTCTCCCCGTCTTTCTCTTAATCTGTACTAACCTTCTGACTCTCCTCCCTTTCTATGCCCCGCCCCTACCCCCCAATCTTTTCTACACCCCGGTCTCACTCGTAATGTGTCACGCGAAACAAGCATCAAGGGAGCCACGTAACTAAAAGTCAGGAATTTAAAGATCACACAGTGCGCCGGTTGCGCCGTGCTTCCAAATCTTCACTCCCTCAGCAGAGGCGATCCCAGTGATGTGGCGGAAACGTTCTAGGAGGATCCGAGCCAAGCCTGCACTGAGGCAGGGTCGCCCCCTCGCCCCGTGTCAGCCGAACACCAAGCTTCCCGCAATAACTACACTCCACCCTGTTACTTGAAGCGTAAAAGGCCATTTTATTAGGACAAGGTTGCAACATTTAAACTTTATTAACAGTACATAATTGCAAGAATATAACTTTTCCATCCCATACCGACTCATTCTCCCTTCACCACTCTCAAAACCATCTCACCTGTTTGACTCTCCCCCTTGCACTCGGTGACCTCCTTCATCTCCCCATTCTCACCTTCACTTGCCCTCCGAGCATCCTCTGTTGAATTTCCTTTGTTGCTCATTGCCTCCCGCGCCCCGCTATCAGTCACCTGTGTACCCCCGCCCCCTGAGGGGTGGATCTGCCCGTATGTGACTCACCACCCCTCCAAAGTACCGCTAACCAGGGAACCCCCGTAGGGCGGTTACCTGCCCCCCCCTCTCCCCAGTACCCGTGCACCTTTCGCCTCCCTTCAGCCGACCTTGCGGCCCCATGTGAATGTCCTTCCACCACTTACTAACTGTGTCCCCGATCCAATCATATCTTGTGCCCTTCCGTGACTGCAAAAGGTGCACGTCATCGTTTTTTTAAACACACCACTTGTTCTTCCTTCAATCCCCCTGTGCAAGAAACCTTCATGTCTAGCAAAAAACCCCCACCATGGTCCTATCCCATTACCTGTGGGCCATTTCCCTGTGCTGCATGCTCGGCAGCTCTCCCCATTCCATCCTCTGCAAGGCACACTCCCTTCAAATTACCCAATTTCCCGCACATTCCTCCTTATTGCCACCTGATCCCTTTGCCTGTGGGTGGCGTAGCATCAAACCTGACAGAGGCACTAGGTTGTTCTCTTCCACGCATATCAAAAGCATGTCCGGGTAGTCCACTCATTGCGTTTCCCTTTACTCCACCATGTCACGTCCTGGTGGCTGCTTCTCCAGCCCGGCTACGTCCGTACACCGGCTGGTCCGCATACTTGGCTGCCCAGTGCACGAGAGAATGTCCACCTATCCGGATAACCGTCCTGGTTCCCGGTCTGCCCCCGCATCCTGTAGTATAAAAGAAAATGATTAGGCCTGGAATAAATTATTCTCCTTTTTTCTTAACCCCCTCGCGCCCTTTGTTCTAACCCCAGTACTAAAAACACCCCATTAATATCTATATCTTCCCACAACCAACTGCTTGGGCCCCCTATCTTCCCTTCCGACAAATTCCGCCCCACCCATGGTCCTTCCTGAAATGTTGTCTACGCAGCCCCAATGCACAGGAAATGTGCACTTCAAATGGCTGGCCCCTGCCCCACTTTACGTTCCACTTTGCATAAGAATTATGGTAGCCGAGATGCTGTCAATCTACCTCTTGACTCCTGTAACAAAACTCCCTCGCTAGAGGCCATCCCCTTCTTGACACAAACCTGCCATTCTCATAGCAGTCTCTCTGCTTTCCTCCCCACTCTCCATCACCCCGCTCCACTTTCCCTGGCCGCTTGATTCGCATTAAAATGACTCAACCAACTCTCTAATCGTCCGTGCCCCAAGCACACCTCCCCATAAATACGTACGCCTCAAACGACCCGTCACCGCTCTGTCAAAACCCCACCCCCACACTTGCCCCTCAAACGTGCCAGACTCTCTCAAAATCCTCCTATATCGCCAATTCCCCCCACTGTCATGCTCTCCATCTTGCCACACCGTCCCGTTTCAAATTTGCACCCCAGACATCCAGGTCCACCAACCCTGGAAACTGCGATAATGCCATACCTCCCTCTGAGTCAACCAAATGTGTGATGGCCATCTCCCCCTACATCATCGACCGTCCCAGCACATTCCAAACTTCACAATTCTGTTGCATCTGAACTTTTGCACCTGCCAACCACTTACCTCACCCCAAAAACCTATGACACCCATGCAATCCGCCAAAACCTTTACAACCCCCCAAATCTGCATTCCTCAGCAAAATCCTCGGTACGGCACGCCTGCCCCTGGCCATGCCTGAGCGGCGGCAAATTGTTCTCCCTATTCACCCTGTTCTGCCTACAATTTGTGTCAAATCCCCCCCAGCCCCCTCTACACTGCCTTCGGCTCCAATCTCCCCTCGCCCCCAACCTGTAGTGAAGAAACTTGGCTGTCCTCCTCCTTCCTCTCTCGCAACTGCGTCCCCCCACTGTAAGAAGTCCACATTCAAATAACCCATAAAGTCAGACTGCCCTGTGCCCAGCCGTTTCTTCCGGCTCCAAGATCACCCCAAACCTGCGTTAATTCTCTTAAGTGTTGTCCTGTACCTTCACACTCCCGTAGGCTCTCTTTCTTTCAAACCAAATTTCCTCCCCGCTACTGAGGCGCCCCCTGGAGCCTGCTGTTTCCTGTGTGAAATAACCCCCACTGAGTGTGCTAAAACTTCCAAATGGGGGCCCCCATCTCGTAGCCTTGGGGACTACCTCTGCGCCAGAATCATTGACCGCCCCCTTTACTTGCCAGTAGGTTGTACCTCTCCCTAAATCCCGGACTCCTTTTATTAGGCACCGCCCTCAAAGTTGAATTGATCAAGTCCTCCCCAAAGGCGCCGGCCGTGCCGGACCGGCCAGTCATGCCTTCCCAGCCATCTTCCCCACATGTTGCCAGCCCTTGTGGCAGTTCTCAAGCTTCCTTCAGATTCACTGCCTTGCTACTTCCCCGTGGACTTGTTGTCCCACCTGACACACCTTCAATAAAACTACCCTTGATTGCCATAGCACCGGCTTCCTGTCGGGATCCATCGAGCGCCACGGCCCATGGCCTCAAACTAACCGGGCAATGGCCCCTTGGTCTGGACTGCCCCATCCCTTAGTGGCCTTCCCCTGCTCTTCCAGGGTGGCCGGACGTGAAACCTCGTGTGAGTGGATGTCCCCCCATGTCCTTCGTACCCTTCCTTCCTAAGTTACCTGTTCGTCTGTCGCAGAAAACTTTGTTAACGTTCTCAACTGGCCCCGGTGAACCCTGCCTGTTTTTGATGTCCTAAGAAACCGATCCCGTGGCCCCCCCCAATAAGACCCTTCCGCTTCCTGTTAAGTGGTTCCCTTGCAAGGGCTGATCAGTCACTTGCACGCCCTGGCCTTTTGTGTGGATGCAGAGTAGTGTGTCGATGCCACCCCCTGCATTTATCGCTCCTGCTCCCCTTCCCCTTTGGTTTAGCTGAGTTGGCACTACCCTGGTCGTTATTCCACATCATAATTTTAGCCAAGCGCAAACAATCCCCATCCCATACCTTATGGCCACTAACCATGCGTTTCCACCGGGCATTTGCCCTAGCCCCATGCCTCACACCGTAAAAATGCTGGCATAGCTTTGTAAGGTCGATGTCCAACTTTCGTGTTAACGGGTGCCCTCGGCCCTTTTGTTAACTCCCCATCCCCCGCATGTCACTTTGCGATGCATATCCCCCATTTTTTGTCCTCTTTCCCCTCGTGCTTTCACCTTGTCCATTTGGACCCCAGCCCCACCAAGCACATGGCACCAGCTTTCCCTCTTACCCACGCAGGCGCCGCAGCTGCACCTGCTTTGTTGCCAAATATCTCACAGCCCCCCACACACCCACTGATTGGCAGGATTTCCGTTTAAAAACCTTTGGTTCCCTCATCCCATGTCTTCGCCCTTTCCATTACCTGAGTGTCCGCCCAGGACCGCCTCGTCTTTGCCCAGAGCTACTGTTTCTCTTTGCTCCGCGCCTTCCACTTCGTCTTTTGCTGCACTTGCCTCCTGGAAAACACCAATCTACTGGTTGCCTTTTCTCCCTTCCCGATCCACCCGCCGACCCACCCCCTCATCCCTCACCATTTTACCTCACAAACCACGACCCTTGAAACACCCGGTTTTGCGAACCCATAACCGTTGGGATAGACGTCTGAGACCTTAACCACTATGCAACAGTCACTCATCCCACTTCACCTTCCCATTCAACACTCTCATCCCACAGTACCTAGCATCAACTCTTCCTCGCCCCCCATTGTGCCCCACACATCATCACATCCCCCCTCTTCGTACTCTTAGCATCCGTGCCATTCTTTCCAATCATACACCTATGTTGTGGGATTCTCTGCGCAATCCCTCGTTGGAGGGTAGGCCGCCACACTCTCAGCATCCGTGCCATTCTTTCCAATCATACACCTATGTTGTGGGATTCTCTGCCCGATCCCTCGTTGGAGGGTAGTCTGCCGCGGACCCCCCTGCTGCTTCAGGCCAGCATCCTGGGGCCGTCGTGCGCCCCGCCGGCTGCGCCCCATTACTACCGGCCTCAACAGCCGGTCCGGATTCCCCCCCCCCCCACCAGGCTGCTCCAACCTGGTGGGTCCTGTGCACCACCGGGCCTCAATGCCGTGCTGGCAGTCCCTCTCCGCCTCTCCATGGCCTGACTATCTGCAAAACCCAGGCCCCCTGCAGTCCCACCCTCCCCCCACCTGCCTCAGTCCCCTCTTTCCTGCCGCACTGGCTGGGGTGTCACTCCACTACCTCAACCAGGACAACTAGCACCTGATGCTCCCTGGCCTCACACTTGGTGCCCCCCCCTCCTCCTAGAGCAAGCCCCCACTGCTCCTGGCTCCCTCCTCGCACGCCAATGCCAATGCCCTGCCTCCCAGCCCTGCCCCCCCCCGGGTGTCTAAAATGCGGGGCCCAGGCTGCCTGATATCTCCACAACCTGTTCCCTGGAAGGCGTCTCCGAGGATGGGCCGGAGGCCCACACTCCTCAAAGGCTCAGAAATTGTTGGCCTCCCGTCGGCGCCGCATTCTGTGGCGCCGAATCCTAATGCAGAGCTCCTCCCCCCGCTCACCCCCTCGTATGCCTACCGCATCGAGGAGCCGCGCTGGCAGGCTCTTAACCCGCCTCCGCACCGGAGCTCAGGCAACGTTCCATTTCTATCCCCCCGCTCATGCCCCCAGTCACTCAAACAGCGCGTGGCGGCTCCCCGTCGCATGCCGCCACCGCTGCCGCGGCCCAACGTTACACGCGCCCCGCGTGGTCGGCTCCCGCCGACCCCTCACCTGGTCTAATCAGGCCTCGAGCACTGCATGGCTCGATCGGTGCAGCGCTCCGCTGCACTCACCAGAGCAAACCAGCTCCGAGAGGTAGGCTCCCAGCAGCTCGCTAACCGGGGGATCCTAAAGCCTAAATGCGAAACCCCTTGTCTGACCCAACTACTGGGCCCACAGAAAAACCCCATTTCCCTTACTAACTTTTTCTTCCCTGCCCTCCCGGTGGTGCCAGGTGTCAGGAAGAGGCCGGATCCTCCTCCCCTGACACCTTTATACCCTCCCAACTCCCCCCCCTTCCCCACTCTTTTAATCCCTCCCCACCTTGTCCTTCCGTTTATCGCGCGAAGTGCCCCGGGGGAAGACTGGTCTGTGACCTTCACTTCCCCCGGGGGCTGTCATTCAGGCCTATGATGATTACATCTGACATCATTCTGCGATTTACAGTCTTGATTGGCAAATGTGGAAGCAATTGGACGATTACATCTCAAAACAATGTTGCTTAAAAGAAAAGCGTGGGCCGGAAGTTCGCCTCTTTTTGGAGTAATCCGTGGACTCTAATCCAATCACTGCTCAAGTCCTAAAAAAAGAAGTGGGGGGACTCACCGAGCTAGTCAGAATAGGTGTGACATCACCGCGCATGACATAACAGGAAGCGACATCACTGCGTGTGTCATCACAGGAAGAGACATCATGGCACATGACATCGCATGTGGTATCACATGAAGTGGCATCACATCCCATGACCTCACAGGAAGTGACATTAGATCTTAAGACTCATATGTTTAGCAGGTCTTTCATGAGTACATTGAGCACATTACAATATATAACAAATTAGATTTTGCCTTGGAGTTGTGCCAAAATATTGACGCAACCCCGACGTAAAATCTCGGCCTCAATTTGTATATTTATTTTTTTGAAACCCTGGCACAAAGAAATTGGCAACAAGGAGAAATGTGGCAGTAAATCGGTTCTGCTTAATTGGTTGCAATGTCTGGATTTTAACATTTCTTATAGGGTTAAGGCACCTGCTGCAAAGATCTTTGTGTGCCAGCGAAATCTCAAGTAGTAATAATAATGGTAAGATAACTGTTACAATGAAAGAATGATCCTCTGTAGGCAGGTAGTGTAGGTTTTACGATGAGTTTATTTGAAGATAATATTCTTAATTACAGGTTACTGATGCCATGTAGATGTAACATCAATGCCCCACCGGGAGCAGCCTCCTGATGCCACGCCCGCTCACTCCAGCTGATCTCCAAGCATACATAAACATTCTAAATCTATGACATACACACACGCACACACACACACTCGCACACACACACACGCACGCACACACGCACGCACACACACACCCTCCCCCCCAACCACCCCTCCCTCCAGGGTGCAGAGAACCAAGGAGAGAACGCATCATACCTAATTCAAGATATAGCAATAACTCTGGAGGATAACATATTTGCTGGAGAGTTCTGTGTTTTGCCTAGTGCTAGTTTTGAATCAAAGTACCATAGAGGGTTAATATGTCTCCTGCAAAGCACATTATGTAACACGCAGATGACAGATTTGTATTTTGTGTAAATGGGTAAAGTGTGTTACTGCTCTTAAGACAGAGATCCTTTTGTTACTTGCAGTTCATAAATTGTAATCCTTGTAATATTGCACAGTGAGGTATGAAAGACACCTTGCAACCCTCACTGTCTTATGTAACACATCCTTTATACTGATATACACACATATGATATATTGTTAATGTATAATCTGTATGAGTGATGTACAGCGCACTGACACCCTCCATTGGGATAAGTAGTGCTAAAGAAATCAAACAAATAATGGTATTTAAATCATTACTTGCTTAAATACTGGGGCGACCAACACATCGGACATTCTTACAGGGCATGTATATGTGTTTATATACAGCGACTGAACAAAGTCAAAAGCCTTTCTCTCAAGTACCTGTGAAGTGATAAGGTGTGAGCCTTTGTTCCCCCTCCATTGCATTCAGGTGTGAGGCTCTCCATAGCTCCCAGCCAGGATACTCCAACAAAAAAGGCCTTATAGCCCCTTAGCTCCTGTTTTTGCTATGGGTGAAGCTGGAATCTGATAAGCCACTTCCCCGCCTGCACGTTGCTGCTCGGAAGAAAAGCAGACAAAGTGTAGGCGCTGCTGAAAGTGTCCCGGTGTCAGAAAATTACACCAGACGAGTTCAGCATATTACTGTGAATTCCAGAAGTAGGGAAGGAACGTGGCGCTCCGCTGAAAGTGGCCAGCTTTGCAGCAGCGTAGACGGTATCTACCCTCTGAAAACAGTGGGTAGATGGTGTTTACCCGCATCTACCCTCAACTCGAGCCCTGAATCCAATACCAAAAGTGAATATGTAGAGACAGGATGCTGTTGTTGGGGGAGGGGCACCCCGGTGTGGCGTCTATTTCTCTTCAAGGAAGCATCCTGATTGGCTGCATTTTGTATAACTTAGGTCAGTGGTTCCCAAACTTTTTTGACCCCCGGCTCCCTTGAGCTATTGGCCGTTGTCCGTGGCTCCCTATTATGTTACTTTTTTTTGGCAAGTGGGGGGATGTAAGCACAGCCTCAGGGGTACTTTCATTTTTCTCCCTGAAAATAATTGGGATGAAGCCGATGAAGGTATTAAAATCATGGAGTCTGTGAAAGTGTGTCAATGGTAGGCTATGATGTGCATGACAGGTCGCGGTAAGACCTTTTTGGTAGTACTTGCATGTAGTCATTTGACTCACAAATGAGTTTTGAAGAACTATTGCTTTTACACCAGACTTTGCATGTATGTGTTCATGCGTGTGTGGTGCTCTGTCTAACGTATGTTGAACTATACAACAAACTGCATTGTTTGCAAAGATGGGGGAAATATGGCATCCCGGCTGAATAGTGTGCTGGTGCAGGTTGTATGATGAGGCATGTGAAATTCTGGAAGAATGGAATGTAGTGGTGGTAATAACAAAAGGGATCCAATTGGAGGTGCCATGCAAATCCTACAGATAAATATGAAAGTCCAGACTTTACTAGTGTGGCTTTCTTGGGTACTAGTAAGACTGCCAGCACGAGCACTGATACTAGAACCACAGCTTAGGAACGACAATATTGCCGAAAAACTATCCACGGCCTTGCCACCCTCTTCTCACACTTTGAGGCCATTAGATGAGCTAGCCACAATTAAATAAGTCACTTATGCTGCTTTCCAGAGTAGCATGTGAAAACAGACTGTAGGAGTAGCACATGGAAACAGACCACAGAAACAAACTTTACAAAAGCATATTGCAAAACAGACTACCAAAATCTCCATATTATGTTAAC
Organism: Calotriton arnoldi; assembly: GCA_963921515.1. Lineage (NCBI taxonomy): Eukaryota > Metazoa > Chordata > Amphibia > Caudata > Salamandridae > Calotriton > Calotriton arnoldi. The sequence goes on along the minus strand of CAWUFW010006254.1, from coordinate 412,732 downwards.
ATCTCCCACAAAAATGAATCCTTGCCCCTCAAATGCATGTTGATTTTTCAGAGAAGCCGGTTTACGTACGGCCCAGATTTTGGCAGAATTTATTTCGAAGACTCTGCAAAAGATATTTGAACAGATTACATTTTCTCATGGGGCAAACACTGGTCTTTGCAGCCGTGCCTCACTATGGAAAGGTTGGTGTCCTTAAAATAGGTTTCTGGAACATTCAGCATGTTGCGTGGAAGCGGGGGCCCAACTAAACATCTGTTTATCTATTGAGGAATGCATGCAAGCACATACATAAGAGTATGTGACATCTGAACACAAAAGCAGGAAAAAGCAAAAAGCATCAGCGTTTTTAATGGTTTGTGCTTGTGTTATTTAATTGCCGAAACTTCATAGAATTCTCAGCTCACAAAAATACAGGTCAAGAGTGCACTGCTGTACACTGAAGGCTTCCGGTTCCCAATCTGTGTGCTTGGTGCACGGCGCCCCTGGCTACTTTTCATGGCGCACTGGGGTGCCACGGCGCACAGATTGGGAACCACTGACTTAGGTGCTAACCCCCCCCATACCTTATGAAATCCATGCATGAATGAGAATGTATTTTAGAAATGTACATACGATGTGTGTTTTTTGCTGTGTAATCATTTTTTTATTTAAACTTTGTTTTTTTTATTTTTTTAACGTTTTAGTGATGTAGCTTTTAACTTCATTGTAGTGTTAATGTAATTTTGATTGCTTATTTTTTATGTTTGAGTGATATTAGTTGTATTAATGTATTTTTGTATTTGAATAATTATTAGTATTTTTTATTTCATTATATATGTTTATTTAACAATTTGTCTACACACTATTGTTATTACTTTTTAAATGATACTTAAACTTTGCATATTAATTTTATGTTTTACCTTGTATAATATGTTTATGTATTATCTATATTTTATGCACATATTTTTACATGTAATATATTTATAAAGTTCATATATTTTTTTAATTCATTTAATGTTAAATATTTGAAATTCTATATACTTACATATCTAATGATAACAATTTGGTCCACTATATATTTTTCTTTACATAGTATGCACACTCAAAGACATTTCCTGGCTGCTTACTATGTGCACACTCAAAGACATTTCCTGGCTGCTTACTATGTGCACACTCAAAGACATTTCCTGGCTGCTTACTATGTGCACACTCAAAGACATTTCCTGGCTGCTTACTATGTGCACACTCAAAGACATTTCCTAATTGCTTTTTGGTGGTAATATGCCAGCTTCGTAGACCTGTGACCCAAGATGCAGGTCTGCGAGGCAAACCTGGAAATGGAGGGGCTTATTTACAAGCCCCTTGCGCTACCCGTACGTCACTTTTCCCATGTTAAAAATGACGCAAAAGTGGCGCAAGGGGCTTGTAAATAAGCCCCTGAGTATTTAAGTCACCTGGAATAGTTGCAATTTAACGCAGAAAGGACTCTGTGAACTGGTTACATTTTCCAACGGAGCCTACAGTTTTGTAGTGAGCCCTCTGCCCACAGCCTGTAGTAGAGGAAGTAATATATTGGGTGCCATGCTGCTACAAACTACTGCGGTAGCTCACTCCTGCTGATTCCAGGCAAGGACTTCTGGAGATTACTTAGGGGCTGCTTAGAGTTTGGTGGAGAGGATACTCATCGCTACGGCAACAGAGTATCCTCTCCATTCAACGGAAGGTCCCCCCACCTGATTTACAGTCGGGTAGAACTTAAGTATGTAAACGACGGAGCCTACTCTGGCTCCCACACTGACATACTCCTCTGCCGGCCCAACTGAGTTCGGGCCGTTGGAGTTTTTGCCGTTCGACCGCCATCCTGTTTAGAGTGGGCCGTTGAATGACCAGTTCTTACTATCCCTTACTGCCATGAAAAATCTAGCAGTAAGGGACAGTAAAACATTTAAATGACCCCCACGCCATGAAAGAAAAACTCCCATGGTGTGGGGGTCATTATTTTTTGTTTTTTCAAAAAGAAAACCCCGCTTTGGATTTTGTTTTTAAAGAAAAAAACTGGTTAAAAGTTTGACAGCCAGCCGTCATGTTTGAAAGAGCCGTTGGTCAAACTTTTAACTTATTGACACGTAACGATGGCGGATCCTGTCAATGTCTAGAGTTGCCTTCAGGGCCAGTGCGAAACTCTCTGGGACTGATTTATCATAGTTTTGCATCGTCCTTGCACCACGCAAGGCGATGCAAGGTGATGTAAAACCTAGATTCAGATTTACATAGCCACGCAAGGCCACTCTGCATGGCCCTGCATGACTTAGTAAACCTGATGTAACGCAACGCAGCACAAGTCGCTGCCTTGCGTTACACTTCATGGTGGTTGCGTTGCATGGGTGGAGCGTGGGTGTTCTTACACATCCACCATGCGTTCTGATGCATTCCCAGTTTTACTAACACGGGTAGACTTGGGAATGTGTCAGAATTGTACTCCTCCCCACCAGAGGCGCAACGAGGAGAAATATCTTGATTTCTTCTTCCCCCTTTCTAAGTGTGCTGCCTTTTGCAGCACACTTAAAAAGAGGAAATGCCTCTGAGGATTGTTTTTGTGCAGGAAAAACAAGGTGCCCCTTCCTGTACAAAACCAGTCCTGCCAACAACGCAGGTACCCTTACACCATGGCACAAGGGTGCCTGAGTTGGTGCAAGGCAGCACATTTAGCACCAGCGCAGGCAGAGAGCAGGAATGTGCCATGTATTGGTAAACATTGCACATTCCTACCCTCTCCCATTCATGCAGTGCAGCAGGTTGTCTTGCTGTGTTGGGTTGCGTGAAAGTATGACAAATCTGCCCCTACATATGCAGTACACGTATTCCACCCAGTTGGTTCCTGTCAATGACTAGAGTTTCTCACAAGGCCAGTGGATAACTCTAAATAGGTAGTGCAGGTATTCCATCTGGATGAAGGAGTAAAATACTACTAATAAAATATTACTAGTGTTTTACTCCATCGCCTTGATGGAGTAAATACTGTACTCTGATCTCTAAATCAGACCCTTAAACATGGCCTGTCATGATTCGTGATGTGGCTGGTCACTTCCCGAATGGACTCTGACCACAAGCGCTGCTTGGGACATGCACTATAAGTGACACACCAACCTGCACATCCTTTCTTCACCTTGAAGGTCAATTGCACATCAACACTGGGTCTTATGGCTCAGTGAGTTAATGCATCTGCTCCAGAAAACCAGTGTTTGATCCCACAGCCACAAGTTTGCATCCTGGAGGATCCATTCAGCCTTTCATCCTTGCAAGGTCAATAATAAGAATACCTCTAGGTAACAATAAACACCTGCTATACAGCAACAAGATACCCCAAAAGTTGAAGGTGTGCTTTACAAGCTAGGACTCTGTAAGGAAGTGAAGACCCTGGAAACAACTTAGCTGACATCCTGGTTGTGGCTTCTCCCCAGACACGACCTAAGGTCGAGAAAAAGAACATTAAAATAGATGAAAGACCAAGGGTTGGCCTCATTATCTTAGCACTGTTGTTCATCAAAGAAGCTCAAGCCGCTTACCAAGCTGCCAACCCTATAAGGATGTCAACATATGAATACTTTAAAAAGGTTATCCTGGTTAAACTTGGTGCCAATGAACAAACATATTGTCTCCGCTTCTGTAAAGAAAAAGGACACCCATGCAACACACCTAGGACCTAATTTTTGCACCTGAAGGATGCTGCTGATAGATGGTTCAAGCCACATGAAGCCACGAAGGAAGAAATAACGGGCAAATTATATTATATATCAGAGAAATGCAAACATAGAGACAAAATGAGTCGGTATGTATGACATGTATGAGTATGGTGAATGGAAGTTTCACAATTGAATGCACATAAAAAGGATACTAACGGGATCCTTGTGAGGTCCCGATCAAAGCCAATTGGCCTGCTGAGACACTGGCGTGATGGCTGAAACATGGTGACCGAGGGATACAGAGGATACTAATTTCCTTACTGCATACCCACCTGTTTTTAACTCCATCAGGGTGCCCTTTGACAAAAAAATTAACCCTCAGGACACCCTAGAACATGGGTACTCGCAAACATTTCCCTGGGGGCCGCAAAGTATTGTCTGTGGCATGCCCGAGGGCTGCACTGATGCCAGCAATGCGAGGGTCATAGTGATGAAAGTTGGACGTAGGGGGACACGAAGCAGATGCATGGTATGGACAACAAACAGAGCCTTCACAGGACTTCTGTCCGCCACCAACGCTCTATTCTCATGCACCACAAATTAGAAACAAAACATTAACTTCTAATGTAAAACATGAGAGGGAAAGAGATAGTCATCTGGTGGCTGAATTGCAAAATGTTAAACTAGAAAACCTGGGATTAGTCCTGGCTTCTCCACCTGACAAAATTGTGTGATCCTAGGCAATTAGTTAATTTCACTTTGCCTCCTATTTCTTCATTACCACATATGAAAGACCCATAAAATATACGAGTTTGGGATGTGTGCTATACAAAACCTTCTCTTGCATTTTATTTAATAAACTATAATATTGTTCCAATTATATAACAACCTAGGCTACACACAAGGTGCACCTGACAAATGACTTACCTCTTGGTTCACTAATGGCATTGTTTTCAGAATGGGGGCAGCATGAATGTTTCCAAGATCATGTTTGAAAACTATCACTGCTAAGAAATGCCTCTCAATGCAGTGATGTAATCTGATGTACTAAGGTAATACGCTCATGCATGTTCATAAAATACACTTTTTTGAAGTTTGCAGAGAGTTTATTGTGTTTTTACATGTTTAATGCATGATGTCTTTAAGGCTAAAGGTGTTGGTAAAGATAAGCTGTCTAGGACACTTCCTTTTCTTCTTTACCATTACTTTAGTTAACATGCAAATAAATATGCCAGCTTGTTTCACAGCTTACTAAATGTTCCTGCTGAATAAGTGAACAGCAGTCCAGTGTTGCTGTTCACCAGGGGGCCATAATTAAAGGTCAGGAGGGCCGCGTGCGGCCCCCGGGCCATACTTTGAGTATCCCTGCCCTAGACTATTTTAAATCTAGGATCTCACCCGATAACAAAAGAGCTCTCTTGGCTACCAAGGTTGAGCCCGTCCAGATACACTAGGTATCTGGACAAGGACTTTCTGATGAATCATGCCAGTCAGTCAGATTATATATCCTAGGTCTTTTAAACCCTCTAGCAAGGGTTATAAATAAGTACTATTATTAGTTGATACTGCAACACAATATCCTGATCCAGTCACCCTCAGAGAAACCACCCCCAAGACTTTTTCTAATGTCATAATTGAAATGTTTTCCAGAGTGGGGGTTCCAAAAGAAATCTTAACTGATTAGGGAACAGCTTTTGTGTCAAAAATAATGGAACAAGTGTGTTGACAGCTAGATATAAAACACTTATGCACCTTTGTATATCAACCTCAGATCGACTGCCTAGTGGAGAGGTTCAATGGTACTTTGAAATTGACACTAAAGAAAACTCTTATTGGGGAAGAAAGAAACTGGCACTAATTACTCCCTCTAACTCTTTTTGTAATCAGGAGCCAAGTTCAGAGCAGCCTTGGCTGCTCATCTTTCAAGTTGCTTTTTGGCCTTTTGCCTGGACCACTACTCTAAGTAACACAAGAGGTTTGGGAGAAGGATTCTCAAGAAGAGAGAACTCTCCTAGATTATACAATCAAGCTAAAAACCTAATTATAGAAACTAAGAGAATCCCTCAAAATAACTTAGATAAGTCTCAACAACAACAATATTTTGATAACAGAGGGAAAACGTGGAATGATCTAAAAGGCGGCCTTTGTCCTACTACCTACCTCAGAAAATAAGTTACAGTATGAATGTCAAGGGCCATATAAGATAATAGACAGAATAGGGAAGGTCACCTATAAGTTACAACTAGCAACTGGACATAGTCAAATATATCATATTAATCCACTAAAGAAATGGATCAGTCCTCCTTTCAAACCACACAAACTATAACTCCAGATTTTATCTGAGAAAAGACGTAAGATGAGCTATTGACCAAGGAGCAGAAGGAAGAGTTGTATCACCAATGCTTACCCTTTAATAAAATATTTTCTGACCTCCCTGATAAAACTCATCTAGCTACCCACACAGCTCACACAGAACCAGAGAAGGTTCATAAGCAACGTTCCTTTGCAATCCGGAAGCTAGAAGAAAGGCCATCGAGGGAGAGGTTAGACAGATGCTTAAGCTAGGAGTACCAGAAGAACCTACTGCTAGTGAATGGTGTTCTCCAATAGTCCTTGTACCTACGTTGGATGGAATCATTCACTTTTGTATTAATTTTCGGGCCATGAACAAAATATCAAAGTTTGATAATTATACTCTACCTAGAATAGACAACCTAATTGAACAACTAGGGGATTCTCACCATATATCCACAATATACCTCACAAAAGAATACTGGCAGATCCGCTTGTACCCAGAGGATAAAGAGAAAGCCACCTTTTTAACACTATATGGACTTTTCCAGTTTACCATTCTTATTTTGGGCTGCATGGGGGCACATGCTACCTTTCAGAGGTCAATTACTTGAATTCTGGAACCACACAGAGATTAAGCATCAGCTTATCTGGACGACATTGTCATTTTTAGTAAAACTTGGCAAGACCACCTGAAACACTTAACACTGACTATTCTCCAAAGAGCATATCCTCATAATACTGCAAACAAATCTAAGTTAGGTCTGTTATATTCCATATAGGTACCTTATATAGGCGCAGGTAACATCACAACCTTTCACCTATATTCTTCCCTACATTACATACATAACGGTTCTTAGGCACTGACCTTTTACCTAGATACGACACTGCATTCAGAACGCGGGTTTTCCCTAGTTCGAATCTCATACATTATGCATGAGGTTTCTTGGAAGCACAGCAGGATTAACAGCAGGACTGACATCTCCTGTATAATATCTATGTATAAAGTTCAGGGCCGACGTCATCCTTTAGGCAGACACAGTAACACAGCAAGGTAGGACCCCTGGGGAGACCTGTGGGTATATATACATCATGTCTTGCTTAGAGAGACAGAGGAGACCGTGACTTCCCGGCTGACACACTGAGCAGAGATGCTGAGGTTCCTGCATGCAGACGCTCCAGCTAGCAGTGGTCTAACATCCCTCGCGGGGTGTCCAACTCGAGACCAGGACGGGGTCCCACATTCTCTAATTCTCAGGTAATGGGGTGGACTAGATCCTAGGGGGATTCTTGGCATAACACCTACACAGATGCTAGGTACATTTAGGTACATCTAGTTAGGGAGACATCGTAGGAGTACACACTTATTATCATATATTGTATTCTATGTACTTGTATATATTCAGGATTACTGCAAGATGGTAGAACTATTCCATCCCTTTACTTTTGTAGTATTGCTAATCATATAACTCTGCTACTGTCTGATGGTTGTTGCAGCTCATCTATTCTACACTAGAATAACAACTGTTCAATAAATATTTATTGAAACGCCCAGCCTGTTTATTCTGTATATATCTGAGACAAACTAAGTGAGCACGAGTGACTGAGCGAAAAGTAGTATATTGTTTCCATGATCCTGAGGGATCAGGGTTGTCATGTTCTGAGGTTGCCAGAAAATATTCTCTCGCCGATAAGTGGAGATTCTAGTGGCACTGTGAGCTAGCTAATGCAAACAGGCTAACATATCCGGTGGGGGTGCTCGGAACCAGTCTGCCACCAAACCCACAGTTTATGTTATCCGGGACGCGCAGATCCTGTATAGGATATATAGGAACTACACGACATGGCGCCGCCAACGTTGGATGGGTACTTATTTAACAGTAGAATCTGAGTAGTTCAGTCATGCTATTCTCAGAGACCCCTACTCACAAAACACCAGAGACGTCTGGAGTGGGTGGGCACAAACTCCGCCACAGCTGAGTAGGCGAAAAATCCAATTTATTTGCTGTTGGTTAATCACGCTTGAAGGACACAGTGTTCCTAAAACTGTGCATTAAAACCTTATCTTAGTTCCCTCTGGCAAACTTCTTCTTTACAAAAATGACTGAGACAGGAGATAACCCAGTAGTGGATCTGCACCTCTCAGCCGGAGAAGACGAGGCGGATGCAATTCCGATTACAGAAAAATTCAGACATACAGTCACCATGAAACTGTTAGAAAATGGTTTATCAGCTAGGGGTGGCTTAGGAGCTTTCGTGATTGAGGCACACGAATCAAACAAAACAGAGGTATTTTATTCGTGGGTTACATTCCCAGCAGCAAATGCAAGAACAAAGACATTTCACTCTTACACAGAAAGAGATGCACCAGTGGAATATGGTCCGTTCGAGGACATAGAGATTCCACTCACGTACCAGGAACACTTATACTGGTTTAAAGGCGCCCTACCCCATATAAGAGGAAGAGTAAGATTAGGCCCACTCAGAGGAGAAGGGGCAACATGACCGATATTAGCGGCCTACACACCACATCCTGACACTGACACAATGCCTCAGGCAGACTTACTCATACAACACAAAGATTTAATTAAAATCTATAGAAACTTGACGCAGTTCGTCATGAGGACGTTTACAGTCCAACCAGCAATAGTTGCAACTAATGGAACTCAAGCTCAGGGTACAGCAACTAAAATCACACCACAAACATTACACGCAGTGATGGGTAAAATGCCCTCTAAACGTGAACAAATGCCATTCTGGGTAGCTCCGAAAATAACTCAGCTCGAGGCAGTATTCCCGAATACTACCCCGTATGAAAAACACAGAATGCTAACAATCTGCTTGCCCATGGGGATAACACCACAAGTAGAGGATTGTACCACTTGGGGTACAGTCTTTGCTGTTATTTATACCAGAGCTCATGGTATTCCTTCATTAGCGGTGATACCAGATGTATTAAGACAAATACAAAATGAGTACAGAGCAAAGCCTGCTCTGAACTTAGGGATGAAGTTACTAGGTAACTATGCCCAGGTGTCAGCCATAATACTAGCTAACATTAAGGGGGAAGCAGCTTCAGTGGCAATCCACCAACGCCTAAGGAAGTTCAGTCCTTTAGAACAGGAACACGAACTACCCAAAATAATTGAAACTGCGTATGCAGAATTAGGCAGAGATAGTTTGGGTGGGAAAGCTTTAAAACCACAACTAATGGGCAGTCCTGAAAAGGACACTTCAAAGCAGACACCTGCTTCTTCTAAAAAGAAGTGGGATAACAAAAACCAACAAAACTTTAAAGAGAACAGATCTCAATCCCAAGGTAGATCTCCTCCACAGGAGCCCTCTGAAAAGAGGTATAACCTTAGGAATAGGGATAATATTAGGAAACCTGACAGGTATCAGGATACTGATACACGTTCCTCTCGTTCCTTTCAGGGTTCATCGAAAGACTCCGAGAGGGAAGGATGGTCAGAAAGACAAGAAGAGCGTACAAAGTCCAGAGACAAGCAGCACGCTCAAGATTACACTTCTAAAAAGAAGAGAAGCCAAAGCAAAAGCCACAGTTCAAAAAGAAGAAAGTTGCAGGTCTAAAGATCAGACATGCCCAGAATTCTGAGGACTCGACTACTGAACGGGGAATGGGCTCTGATGATGCTAGACAGTGGAGCAGAAGTAACAATAGCTCGCCAGAACCTGATGGAATTTCTGGTGACAGCGGACTTGAATGATTATATCACAGTGGAAACACCTGATACTAGGGTGAGTGTCCCACATAAAGTATATGAAATAACGCTCCAAAAGGAGGAGGACAAAAGTAGGAAAGTGAGTCTCTTTTGGGAGAACCTTATGTTTGGCTATGACATTTTGTTAGCTGAACAAGATTGGCCGCCAGCATTCGTCATGAATTGCCCTAAAGGAGAAACGGTAACTCTACCAGCCTTCTCAGATCATATTGACAGGCACTTGCAACATACATATGCGCAGGAGTGGGCGGTAGCCCAGGCTCCGGCATTATACAAAAACCATGTTGGATGGGATGAGGATTCAACCCACCACATAATTCCTTTAACAAATACTCCAACTGCACAGAGGCAGTATCCAATAAAGCAAGAAGCTAAAAAACAGGTCAGGGAGATCTTAGATCAACTTGAATACCAAGGGGTGATTGAAACTTGCACCTCTCAAATGAACAATCCTTTTTTTCCTGTCATGAAACCTGACAATACATATTGTCTAGTTTTAGATTACAGACATTTAAACACTTGTACTAAGACATTTACAGTTCAAAATGCACACAGTGCTGCATTAATGAATAATATTGTGCGGAAAAATACAAAACAACACTAGATATCTCAAATGGATTTTTTTGCCAAAATATAGCGCCTGAAAGCAGGTATTTAACAGCATTCTCAGCGCTAGGGTCCCAACGGCAATTTCGGTGACTCCCCCAAGGGTATAAGAACAGCCTGGGGTTGTTTTCAGCCAGAGTAACAGAGTTACTTCAAAAATTAGATGAAGAGGCTTGTCCTATGTGGATGATATTTATCTGACGGACGATGACCTGGAGGAGCACTTGAACAGAGTGAATACCATCATTTTGGGATTTGCATCTGAGGGCTACAAATTCAACTTTAAAAATCAAAAATTGCCCACCTCAGTGTCCTGTTTTTAGGATATGAGCTTTCAAGTGAAGGAAAAAGCCTGGCAGCCAATTTTTAGAAACATTTGCGCTGCTCCAACCTCCAAAATCATAAAAATTTACAGTCAATACTGGGATTCCTAAATTTTGGTAGAACATACATTTTGGATTACGCAGAAAGAGTAAAACCTTTCTACGACTTAATAAAACCTGATTTTTCAGTGAGAAATTGGACACAGGAACACACAGATACACTTCGTTCCTTACAAGCTGACATGATAGTTTCCAAACACTTGCAGACACGCGTAAACGTACGCAACCTGGTGATCCGTATAATTGCGGGTCAATCTGGGTACAGCTATCTGACATACAATGAAGGTGAAACCGTACCTAGTGCATACAGGTCACATTTGTACACAAATGCTGAGATGCGCTTTGCATCTACAGAAAATATTCTGACGGCAGTACAGACTGCTGTAGTAAGAGAAAGAGCACTGGCTCAGGGGAAACGAATAATAGTAGTGACTCCGGTTCCAGCCTTAGAGGCTGCGACAAAGGCAAGCGTCCCTAATGCTAAAGCCTTACATCCGAGATGGATACAATGGGCTAATTCTCTCACTGCAACAGATGTAGAATACAGGTACAACCCAAATTTAAAGACACAAGCATTCCTGCAATACGAACAAGAATATCCTCTACCTAATGAAATAATGCCTCTAGATCAGTATGAATATATCATTTACACTGATGGATCTGCTCAACTGGCCATAGGGAGTAAGCAACAAGACAGCGCAGCATGTGCTATGGTTAAAGGTTGCATGCGAGATGGAAAGTTCCATCCAAGTTGCACTAAAACGCAATCTCTAGGAGACTGCATGGCTCAGTTGGCAGAATTAAAAACGCTGATACTGGCACTTGTAAATACGGATCGAGAATTCCCCACACTAATTGTGTGCGATTCCTTTTACTGTGTCCAGTCATATAATGAATACTTGCAATACTGGGTTCAAAATGGGTTCAAAGACGCAAAAGGTGGCACAATTAAGCATAAAATGCTATGGGAACAGGTAGTGGAGTTGAAAATCGAACTACCAAGGGCTCCCGTGATACATACACCGAGTCATCAGCGTGATTGCGTTCACGTTGAAGGGAATTCATTGGCTGATGAAGCCGCAAAGGGGGCTGTACGCACGGCTTCCATAGCTGCAATCACTCGTTTCTAAAATAGACGGTGAGATTATGGTAGCTGTTATAGCTTCACGCAAAAACAGCAAATCACTACCGAAAAAGTTTCCACTCAAGTACTCCTACAAGTTAGATGCCAATAACATTCCATTTGCTCAGATTCCTGGAGTGGGGGATAGAGTAATTCCAAACATGGATCGTAGGTTAGGTTTAATTCTAGCAGCACACAAGGGTGTAGGTTCTGCACATGCAAGAGTTACAGTGACTGTTTCTTTGCTGAAACAACGCTATTGGTGGCCTGGTTTAACAAAGCAGACTAAAGACTATGTCTTGAAATGCGACATCTGCCAGCAGATGAAAGGTTCCACCGTAACACGTCCTGCGCAGACACCATTGTTAATATCTGACAAACCACTAGCGTGTGTTTACCTAGACCACTGCGGCCCCTGAAAAAGAGATGGGGCTTACAGATATATAATGGCAGCAGTGGATTCCTGCTCGAGGTTCCTATGGGTGTGGCCCCAGCGCTCGGCTGACGCTCAAACTGTTATAAAAGATCTGCGAGTCTTTATAGGGACATACCCAATTGGCACATTACATTCTGACCAGGGCCCCGCGTTTAGCTCTAGGGCTAACAAGGAAGCCATGGGAAGTTTGGATGTAGCATTGCGGTACTCATCTCCGTACCATCCCAAGGGAAATTTGATAGTGGAGAGAAAAAACCGGACTTAAAGCAATCCTTAACAGCTAGAGTATTAGGCACAGGGGAAAGCTGGGTAAAACATCTTTATGGAGTCCAGCGGGCTCTTAATAACATGCCAAGAAGTTCTCTAGGGGTGTCACTCCATATGAGGTCCTATTTGGGACGAGAATGTGGGTACCTGATCTTGATTGTGAAGGCACAGTGGCGGATGAAAAACCATTTGACATCCATGATCGTTTGGCTGTTTTACAGGATCTAAATGAATCCAGGACACAACAAAGTAATGTCCACCTGAAGCAGACCGCCACTGGGGAAGTCAAATCAGTCACGCAAGACCTGTCTGGATCCCAAAAGTCGGGGATCTGGTCAGAGAGAAAATAGCGGACAAAAAAGAATTTGGGCCATCATACAGAAAGCCTGTACCGGTCCTAGCCATTGAAGGAACAAGAACCGTACTTCTACCGCCTCTTGCCGGAAAAAAGGAGAAAAGATTTGTCTCAATCGACCTAATCAAACCACACTATGTGGCCGATACTAAGTAGTAGGCCATGTGGACTCCAAAGTAGCAGACGCCCTCCTCTCGCTACAATTCAAGAAGTTCAAACGGAAAGACTCATCACGTTCAAAGAGCCTCCTGTACGGAATGAAGGACTATGCAACAATGCTATGGAACTCGTTCCTCTTGAACCCAAAGTTCAATTTCAAAATCAAACTCAAAATAACAAACAAATTGCTATAAGACCAAATACTGATGTTTACGTCAACATGCCTCGACAAGAGCAAACTACGATTTCAACAAATCCCGATGCGATTCCAACAATTGATCGAACTGCTTCTGGCTACTTCATAAACTTTGGATCCAAGCGAACCAGAAACGACGCCAGCCCAAAAATCACGCAAGCAGCAAGTTAAAGACTTTCTGAACTTTCTCAAAAGAACTTACCTGGTATCACCGTGGGTAGAACTATGGATAATTACTGGGGTGCCTTTCTTTCTTTTCTGGCTAGGCTTAGTAATAGTTTTTAACATGCTTATTAATAGACAATATATTCGGCAAAGCTCTGCAGCCCAAAATGTGAATTTAATTTTGAAACTACATCAATCATCTCATAGAGAACAAAGAGACTTGTCATCAGTGAACATTACAGCAGTTCCTATACCTGATGGTATAGTGTGGGACAAGGTTGATTTCGATATATTTGGCCCGACAGAAATTAAAAAAAAATCCACATTTGTTCAAAATATCATTAAGTGATATCATTACCTCAAGTACATTTTCCGATGATTGGGACTTTGAAACTGTAAATAACATGTTGTCTGATTTGTAAAAATATGCTGCGTTTTCTAATAGTGAAACATTGGAAGGCACATCAGATTATGAATCAATGTATTGTTATCAACATTATGGTCATCACTTTTTGCATAAGTCTGCAAATCCTAGAAAAGTGTTCACATACCACCAGTGGGAACATTGTCCAACACCGCCAAAAGGCAGCATCATTTTACTATAAGGTTGCACCAACATCAGCACAGAAAAATATGTTAACAAACACCAAACAGATTTATTCTGCATCCTTATTGCCCAGTTGTCTGAACAGGGTTGCGACTTATGGAAAGACACTATAGACTTGAAATCAGTCTGGGGTACTAGAGAATGGCAAGTACAGGGGATAGAAGCTTTATTTAGAGCATGCCTCATCCCTCAACAACTCATGTTTTTGAATGAGACAGTGCAACAGACGTCTTGCCCTGGACTAGCCAAGAATAAAGACTTGAACACACCTCAGCTGCCGACACCATCACACACCGAGGGTAACGGAACATCAGAGGAAAGGATTACATTAGATGACATCATACAATACAATAGATCAAACCCCGATTGGAAGAAATGGTTGATTTGGCCCACAGACACCAATGGTTGTCAGAAAAGATTCCTGGGTAAAACCGAAGGTTTCACAATCCATAGGCCAGATCCGCGCTATGTACAGAGACAACATCCAGGGGTAGTGACGTCATACAGTGTTGGGAAGTTGTGCCTCGATTGGCTAAAAACCTCAACACTTACACAGGTGAAACAACACTTATCTTTACTCACACAGGATATGGACCTTAGGGATTTTTTACTAGGTCCCAGGAAGCCACGTCAGAAACGTTTCATATATGCTGGCATTTATGCTGCCTACAATGAAATATGGAAAATATACCAACAAGAGGCCGCGGAGAGACTACGGGAAATAGACCGTATAAACCTAGAAAAATCTCTAGCAGTGGTAGACAATGGGTTAACTACATTGACCTCCAAGATATTAGGTCCTTAGGCAACATTGTATCTTCTGCAATAGACATCCTAGAACAAGATTTGGCCATATTACAACACGGGCAATCTCAATTACGTTCTATCATGTTGTTAAGCTGGACGCTGCAATCTTTGCGTGCAGGCTACGTGCCATGGCGTTTTATCAACAGCACGTCTCTATTTTCTGAATACAATCTAACAGATAAACAGATAGAAATGGCACAAAGGGGAGCAAAATATACAATGCTGTGTATCGAAAAACTGGATAGATTACCATATACAGTGGCAGAATCACCATCCACGGAATGGCTAATCCATGGCCACATAACTCTACCGGTCACTACTTTTCAGTTTCAATATTGCCTTGAACAAAAGCAGGCAGGCAGATATGAAAAAATGGGTAAAGAATACATTAAGGAATCTTGGGAATTACCATACAGATTTCGATGCTGGAGTGGGGATCGAGAAGTGTTTCTTAGCGGTACAAATTGTGAGAACGCTTTAAGTGGATCACTCATATGTCAGGATATAATGCTGCACGTGGCTTGTAATGGTTCTGTTGTGAACTTGTCCTGTCATCTGAGGGGTTCCCCAGCTGCAGTGATTACTCCAGCATTCGGGCTACTTTCAAATGGGAGTTACTTGATGCTGAACGATCAAAGCTGCTGTGGAATGCTTCCGGGCGTCGCATATCTAGTAACCGTGAGCTCCAGGGTTACTTGTTGTATGCAAGTATTGTTTCCACCGACACATACAGTCAGGGAGGCGCTGTTATGGCCTTCACTGAATGTTTCTCTAATACGGTTTGATACTCTAAGCAGAATGAAAGCCATGCTTTTACAGAAGTCTGTGTTCTTAACCTCCGCTCAAGAGACTTTTGATCTCCAGATCGAAGGTCTTCAGCAGAGATACAGGCGCTTATTCATACAAACTGCCCTTTCCATTTCGTAGAAATGGTAAATTGTGTCTTTAACATGTCTGATACGACTGCCATTGTCCACCTATTTAAGACCATAGGTTCTGGACTTCTAAGCACCTTTCAGACGGTACTTGGAGTTATACCAAACTTCATACACTCCGTATTCGGAAGCATCTTTGGAGGGCTTCCGCTGATCCTGTTTCTAATAGCAGGTATCCTGATTGTCTTCTATCTGCTACGCAATGGACGTCCCAGTCACAAAGGAGATGGAAAAAACGCTCCTGGAGCGGAAATACCGTGACCGAATGGTACAACATCTAGGCATGCCTCGCCTGAGAGAACTAAGTGCATCTTGGTTCCTATCATTTCGACCAGTCTGGATGGACTGCATCTTACCTGTCCTCCGATGCCTGTTTTGCGGAGAAGAATGCGTGTTAGACCTTTGTTTGACACTCCCATCATGTGCGCAACCGGACATGAATGCTCTACTGTACCCGATAATGGCCCATGTTCTGTAATGTCCTCAGAGTATTCCAATGTTGATGGCGGCATTCCTTGAGCCACCGCAGGTTGTAACAACACCTGTTGGTATGGCCACCGGCTCCTCCACTGACACCCAGGCTTTGGACGGCGCACAGGCTGCCCCAGCACCGGCTGTGGACAGCGTGGAACATCATCTGTGCTCAATTGACGTACTCTTCGAGGTGTTACAGGGGCTGTCTACTGCGGAAGCAAGCAACGAAAATGTTGCATCTACCAGCCAGGACACAAACATTTGACTCATTTTGGCTCGTCGTGTGCTGGGAAAAAATTCGCCCTTTTTAAACAAGCTCAATTTGGAACTCAGAAACAAAATTGACATTGACATTCCTTTCATTTATTGGGCATAAATGGCTTTCTAATGCTTATAGTGGTTCGGACTATAACTACGGACACTTTTAGAGCAATAGTTGGCAAACATTTTTTTTAAAACATTGTTTAAGCTTTTTAGAAATTTTTAGAAGTTTTAAACATTTTAGCAAAACGAATGTTTTATGAACTTTGAGCATACCTATATCTAGTTAGGCTAGTAGTACGCTATAGGTTACATATGTCGTCCAGTCGGAAGAGGAGTGGGTGTTATATTCCATATAGGTACCTTATATAGGCGCAGCTAACATCACAACCTTTCACCAATATTCTTCCCTACATTACATACATAACAGTTCTTAGGCACTGACCTTTTACCTAGATACGACACTGCATTCAGAACGCGGGTTTTCCCTAGTTCGAATCTCATACATTATGCATGAGGCTTCTTGGAAGCTCAGCAGGATTAACAGCAGGACTGACATCTCCTGTATAATATCTATGTATAAAGTTCAGGGCCGACGTCATCCTTTAGGCCGGCACAGTAACACAGCAAGGTAGGACCCCTGGGGAGACCTGTGGGTATATATACATCATGTCTTGCTTAGAGAGACAGAGGAGACCGTGACTTCCCGGCTGACACACTGACAAGAGACGCTGAGGTTCCTGCATGCAGATGCTCCAGCTAGCAGTGGTCTAACATCCCTTGCGGGGTGTCCAATTCGAGACCAGGACGGGGTCCCACATTCTCAAATTTTCAGGTAATGGGGTGGACTAGATCCTAGGGGGATTCTTGGCATTACACCTACACAGATGCTAGCTACATTTAGGTACATCTAGTTAGGGAGACATTGAAGGAGTACGCACTTATTATCATGTATTCTATGTACTTGTATATATTCATGATTACTGCAAGATGGTAGAACTATACCATCCCTTTACTTTTGTAGTATTGCTAATCATAGATCTCTGCTACTGTCTAATGGTTGTTGCAGCTCATCTATTCTACACTAGAATAACAACTGTTCAATAAATACTTATTGAAACGCCCAGCCTGTTCATTCTGTGTATATGTGAGACAAACTAAGTGAGCACGAGTGACTTAGCGAAAAGTAGTATATTGTTTCCACGATCCTGAGGGATCAGGGTTGTCATGTTCTGATGTTGCCAGAAACTATTCTCTCCCCGATAAGAGGAGATTCTAGTGGCACTGTGAGCTAGCTAAGGCAAACAGGCTAACATATCCGGTGGGGGTGCTCGGAACCAGTCTGCCACTAAACCCACAGTTTATGTTATCCGGAACGCACAGATCCTGTATAGGATATATAGGAACTACACGACAGGTCACAATAAAGTCAGGTACCTTGGATACCTTCTGAGTTTTTTGGGCCTTGTGGGGTATTGTATAAGGTGTGTGGTGCAGCGGCCAGGGCAGCTGAATTCGGAGCACAGGGTTCACGGTTCGATCCCCGGCTCCGGTGGCAGCTCAGCACCATGTGACTCTGGGCAATAGCTCACTTAATTTCCACAACGGCCCCCAGCGCCTTGAGACCCGTAAGGGTGAGTAGTTCGTGCTTTACAAATACGGATTTATTTTATTCCCAACTACCCCAATCTCTCAACTCCCATTACTGACATGTTGAGGAAAACAGCCACGGTGTAGGAAGCTGCCTCTTTATATGTTTACCAAAGAGGTATACCATGCAAAGAGTCTAGGTATTCCTTACCGGTGGACCAGCGAGGAGTGTTAGAAATCTGTTGCACCCACACAGCCAATAAATGATACACACAACTTAATAAGGAGATCCACGCCAATTTATAAAAATAACACGTATCTTTATATAACTTTAGGTACCAAGATCATCAAAATCAGGTAAGTACTTTTTAAAATAGCAGGTGTGAAGAAAACAGGTTTTTGATACTTTAAATTGGAATTGAAGCACTTTGCGGCGATGTTAACTTAGGAAGAAAACATACTCTGCATATGGTGCCTTCACAACTACTTACGGGACCCTTCTCTGGGTCTTAAGGTGAGCATGGGGCAAGGTTGCAGGCAACATCAACAGGTCGCCTCGGGAGGCTCTGGGACGTCCGGGTGTAGAGGTGTTTTTCAGCGTCGGGTGATTTTGATACTTTTAAATCGGGATTGAAGCACTTCATGGTAATGTGAACCTCTGGAGGAAAAACATGCATTCCATTCGGGCACTCCACAGCGACTTATGGGACCAATCTTCTGGACTTATGATGAGCATGGGGCAGGGTCCAAAGCAGCACCAACAGTTCACTTAGGTCAGCACTGAGGCTGCCGGGTGCAGAGCTGCCGTACAGCGCCGGATGCCCCATTCAAAACGACTGCAGGCTTGGACTGAGGGACCAGTTGGGCTGAACCAAGAGGGGGGGGGCTCAACCCTTGCGATGCTTGGGAATGTGGGGATGCCTTTGGTCCTCTTCTCCAAGGGCGTTGGGTGCAGAGGTGTCTTTAGGCGTTGGATTTTCGTCATCTGGAACACTTACGGTAGAGGGGGCCTGCAAGCAGAGGCTGCAGGTGGTGGCGGGAAGTCCACAGTGGCCAAGTCTAAGTCGGGCTTTGTCTCTGGAGGGCTAGGGCCCACACTGGCAACGTTGGGCCACTTCAGCTCGGGCTAGGAAGCACAGTGCAGAGTTCCTGAGTCTTTGGAGTAGAGCTGGCAGTCCTCCCAGGCTTTGGAGTATCTGCAGCTTGCAAGGCGAAATGGCTTTGGGGCAACTTTCGAGAATAGAGGAACAGGCCAGCAGGGCTGGTTCCAAGTCAGTTGCTTCTTCTGCAGTTCTTGTTTTCGCAGCTCTTCGGTCCGTCTTCTTCTTTTGGTCTGGCGAACCTGATTTCCCGGTGCCAGGGCTCCCCTAAATACTGAATTTAGGGGCGTTAGGGGAGTCTAGGGTAGTAGCCTGAACTACGCGCCCCTTTAAGACCACTTTCTGGGGGAAGTGGGTATAACCCTGTCCCAGTGATCCTAAATTTGCCATCACCAAGATGGTCACTTCTGAAAAGTCACATGCACATCAGGTAGCCAGTTCAGGGGTGGTGCTCTTCTGAGGGTGGACACGTCTGTCTTGTCTAGCTAATTTTCCCACCTGTCCAGGTGCCAAGGGCTCTGGACAAAGGGGGTTGGTTTTCTCTCTTGTGAGAGAAGCCAGATTTGCAGACCAAAGGCGATGGGCCTCTTTGAAGCTCCCCGGCCTTGGAATGCTAATCCACAGGTCATCCTGTGGTTGGGGGTGCAAAGCATCCCCTGCTCAAGCAGGCTTGGTTTATGGCCCTTGGAGAGCAAAGGCCATCACCCTTGGGGGTCAGAAACCAGTCTCTGGTGGCATGCTGGCAAAAACCAGTCAGTCAACACATGAGTAACTGCTCGGTCTTCACGGGGCACCTCTAAGGTGCCCTCTGGGTGCATATATTACTAAATAGGACCCTGGCATCAGTGTGGGTTTAATAAAACAAGATGTTTGATACCAAACATCCCTATTTTCAGTGGAGTCATGAAGTAGCTGGGAAACTCATTTTCACCACTGTCCAGCACATGCTCTTAAAATAGCTTCCTTGATCACTTGTACTGGCAGTAATGGAATGGACCAGAACGGGGGCATATCTGCTGATGCAGTTATGCCCTCACATGTAGTATAGAGTACCCTGTCTTAGGGCAGTAAGGCCTGCTGTAGGGGTGACTTACTGATACTGCATGCAGTGTCGGCAGGTGGGGCGCACAGGCTGTGTGCCATGTCGTCTTTTCACTTTTAGTCTGCACTAAGCCATGCTGCCTGCAGTGGCAGTTTGCAGCAGCTTGGTGAAGAGTGTCCCTTTTTGTTTGTGATCCACAAACTGTACCCAAGGGAAGCTAAATACCCAGCCATAAAAAGGGAGTGCTTGGCAGTCAAGCGGGCAGTGGATAAACCAAGATATTATCTTGATGAGTGTCCCTTTATTCTCTACTTAGATCATGCCCCTTTCACCTGGTTAAGTAGAAATAAGGGCAATAACGTCAGAGTATTTTGCTGGTTTCTATCTCCACAGTCCTGTCAATTTGAAGCCGGGCATAGGGAGGGATTGGTGACGTAATGTGGGTGGAGAGGGTAACGTCAGCACAAGCTCCAGCTCCAGTTTACTAGTGATCTATGAGTCCTAAAGGTGCAAACACAAGGGGTGAGTAGACACACCGATGCCCTCCAAGAACAGATAGGCCCCGAAACGTATGGTCCAATATCCTTGAATGCACACTGAAGGACTCAAGGTGATTCTTTAACCAGAATCTCTTTATTCTTTCATACACTTCTTGCCCAAATATTCCTTGCCAACAAAGGGCTACTCGGGAACAGGTGAACACGCCTATGGACGATACTACACTTGACGCTCCCAGTCGTTATTTCGACGACTGGTAGAAACGCCACACACAATCGCGTATATTTGATGTTTCAGTAGGCCAGATTGGACTTTGGTCTGATAATTACGAATTACATATAGTACAATTGGAACGGAAATAGGATATAGGATTTGCAATTTAGGTGGATATCAAGCCCTGATGAAGTCATTGGTGAGGAGGTCGGACGAAACACGTGTGAGTTAGTAATATTTGAAGAAGAACTATATGAAAGAATTAACAGAAGAATCTGGTTACAGAACCATCCATGTCCTTCAGAGTGCCTTCAAAGATATTGGACAATAGGAAGGGATCGGACCAAAGTAATGCTGACTTACTGTCCCGTTATCCCATTTTTCCCAGATGGGAAAAATTAAAGAGTGGAAGAATGTAAGGAAGGTGAAGACCCTGGAAATGACTTATCTGACATCCCAGTGGTGGCTTCTCTCCAGGCGCGAGAATAAAAAAATTAAAATAGACAAAGAACAAAGGGTATACTAAGACAGAGAGAGAGAAGAAACAAAAAGAAGACTTCTGTTTTTTTCTTCAGGGGATGGACGCAGAAGGGGGGATAGAAAGAGGACGACAGCGAAGAGTTTGGACGAGAGAAGAGGTAGGAACACTGCCTAGACAGCCTGTCAAGGAAAGGAGACCAAGTTCGAGGAACACCCCCGGAGGGGAGGAGGCTGTACCCTGATCCGCCGCGCCGCCTCAGTACAACCCCGATTGGGTCAGCGCCGAGCCCCCTCCCTTAGGAATGTGGCTCACCCAGGTGGGTGCTCGCTTGCAGGGCTAGCTTTGGCAGGGAGGGGACAAAGGACAGGGAAAACTTTAAACATAGGGAGGAACTCTGAAAACGTTTTTTTTTTTTACTTTGTTTTTTATCATTTCTGCTTTTTAAAAAAGACAAGCTTGGTTGAAAGGAAAACAGAAGAAAGAAAGAAAGAAAGAAAATAAAGAAAGAAAGAAAGAAAAAAGAAAGAAAGAGAGAAAGAAAGAAAGAAAGAAAGAAAGAAAGAAAGAAAGAAAGAAAGAAAGAAAGAATTACATGGCAAGAAAAGGCAAATTGTGCAACATAACGCAGTGCATTTTTTTTATTACTATTACTTCATTGTTTTGTACTTTTTACACATGCTAATGCTGTCTGGGCAAAGATTTCACCTCATCAATACCAGTTGAACTGCCAAATACAAAAATAAGCAACTGAACGATAAACAGTTAACCTATGCGAAAGGCCTTCCCCTGTGCGCGAACACTTCTCCGCGTTTTTAGTCACTTTTGATCCGTTTGAGCTAGAAACAATTGTATTTTTTCCTAAAATCTGCAAATTATGCAGAAGATGATGGACTATGTGGCCAATGCGGCAAATACATATTTATGTGAAAACAAATGGCAGCTACTGAATTACATAATTCCAGTGGCCCTGAGTATAGTAACACTAAGGGCCCGATTCTGATGCGGGTTGAAAAAGCTTCCCGACCGAGGGCCTGATTCTGATGCGGTTAGGAAGGCCTCCTAACGGCATTTGCTCCTTCCAAATTGGATCGGGAACGTGTCTTCCCGACCGAGGGCCCAATTCTGATGCGGTTAGGAACAAATGTTCCCATTGAAGTCAATGGGAGTTCAACCAAATCGTATCTGGAAGCATCCGGATGCATCCTACTCCGCCGGTCGGACTTTCCCGATCCGAGTGGGTCGGACACCATTTCCCAACCGATTCGGTCGGGAAGCTTTTCCAACCCGTATCAGAATCGGCCCCTTAGTGCTTTTTTTTTTTTAGTTTTATATAGCGTGAACTCGACCTGAAGATATCAGGTATCAGAGTGCTTTACATGAGCACCAGTTTTGTTACAGATGGACACATTAATTTTTGTTAGGCACGGGGAGATTAAGTGATTTGCCCAGAATCACAGGATATTGAGCGTCCCTGCTGAGGCCCAAACCCGGTTTTCCAGCTTCGAGGTCGACCGCTCTAACCGTAAGGCTATGTCCTCTTCCTTAATTTGAGCCGGTGGTTTCCTGTTCTCGGCAACGGCACTTAATTGTCAACACTAGTGCTTGTGTCAGTCTGCCACAAGGTGGCGCTGTCTGAGATGACCAGTCCATGTTATCCTATGGGCCCCATATCACATATAGTAGCCCTTAATGGAAAAGGCCACTATAGGGACATATAAGCTTGCACTTATATGTCCACACTTTTAATATAGTGCAACCTGCCTCCTGGGCTCGTGAGGTCTACCTTAGGGGCAACTGACATTTATTAAATAGTGATTTGACTTTGCCACTCATGGTGAGGGCAAAGTTGAGTCGGGCAGTTTGCACTGTTCCTGCAGTCTTCAATGGTATGCCTTCTGTCATCTGTTTACTTGGGTCAGTCAGGGTGGCACAAACAGTGCTTCAGGCCCTGGTAACCCTTTAACACCCATGCCCTGGATACCCTTGGTACCATTTACTAGAGACTTATAAGGTTAAAGTCCTTGCCAATTCGGGGTACCACTTTGGTTACATCGTTGTTAGGGAGACAGCACTGGCACTGGGGCCTGGCAGCAGGCTCCAGTGCACTGTCAGAGCCATAACCATCAGCATTGGGGGGGGAAAGTGTGAGGGTGACCATGCGAAAAGGGCCTGGCGTCTCTGGGGCCATTGGCTGCAGAACCTGGCCTCCCTATGCTCCTTTTGATATACTGGTTGATGCGTGTAATCTATGTTGAGGAAATGTAATGTTTTCGGAAGAGGTGCGTCTCAGATCCTTTCTGAATTGTACAAGAGTTTGGAAAGTTCTGATGTTATTGAGGAAGTTGTTTCAGATCCAAGAAATTTGTGTATGAGACGAATGTGCTGCAGAGGCACAAATTGGGCCCTTGGTGGCAATGGGCTTGTGTGGGAGCAGTGAGTGTATGAGCAGGGCCACGCCACTGCACTCACAAGCCTCTCTGGAGACTCCGTGCACCAGAGCAGTCGACGACTGCTTGTATCTAGGGCCAGAGATGGCCAGCGCAGGAGCTGCCCTCCGGGCTTACCCGTTCCTTCATCACAGTCCCCGTTGTGAACCGGACACTACAGCGTGGGAGAGAGACTCTACATATGGATTCTAACGTATGTTTGAAGGGTGCAGCTCTGCCTTATATCACACTCCCCTATAAAAGTCACCTCTATTGCTTATGCATCCATCTACATATTGTTTAACTGCCCGTCTATGCATCCCTCACCTATGTAGCAGTCCATTCATTAATCCATGTGTCTGCCTGTCTATTGATTCAATCATCCATCCATTTACTCATCCATCTATATTTCATTTAAATAGACCTCCATTCATCATCTGGGATTCTGCGTTCTGGCTTTGTTTCGGGGGTTGTAGGGTGTGACTCAGCAGAAACGAGCAGTGCACGTGGTCAATTTAAAGAAATGGTCAGTGTGTGAATGGAGCGGTAGCTGGATCCTAAGAGCAAGAGTGGACCATTACTGAAACGTGTTGGGGTGTTTTTTAAAGCTGTGCATGTACACCACTTTTTTAGATTGGAGTAGTGTTAGGGCGGTCCTGATGGAACTGAGGCTGGTGTTCCAGATCCTGGGTGAATTGATGGAGGTGGGCAGATGCCTTGTTTCTTGTTTTGTTTTATTTTTTGCACTTCTTCTTCTCCAGTCTGTTGATGTCCTGGCTGTGGGTGTGCACAGATCCATCACAGATCATAAGCATATCTGCCGTGTACACTGGGGTGCTGGCTGTGGTGACTCTGTAGATGATGCAGCTGGATTTGAAGATGGTGCAGGCCAGAAGGAAGCTAGTGATGTTCCATCAGAGTAGGGGTGATGTGGTCATATTGCTGCAGGTCCTTGATGAGGCATGCTTGTCCCAGGGATCCTGCAGGCAGGAGCAGGAGTAGGGGTGATGTGGTCATATTGCTGCAGGTCCTTGATGAGGCATGCTTGTCCCAGTGGATCCTGCAGGCAGGAGCAGGAGTAGGGGTGATGAGGTCATATTGCTGCAGGTCCTTGATGACGCATGCTTGGCCCAGTGGATCCTGCAGGCAGGAGCAGGAGTAGGGGTGATGTGGTCATATTGCTGCAGGTCCTTGATGAGGCATGCTTGTCCCAGTGGATCCTGCAGGCAGGAGCAGGAGTAGGGGTGATGTGGTCATATTGCTGCATGTCCTTGATGAGGCATGCTTGGCCCAGTGGATCCTGCAGGCAGGAGCAGGAGTAGGGGTGATGTGGTCATATTGCTGCAGGTCCTTGATGAGGCATGCTTGGCCCAGTGGATCCTGCAGGCAGGAGCAGGAGTAGGGGTGATGTGGTCATATTGCTGCATGTCCTTGATGAGGCATGCTTGTCCCAGTGGATCCTGCAGGCAGGAGCAGGAGTAGGGGTGATGTGGTCATATTGCTGCATGTCCTTGATGAGGCATGCTTGTCCCAGGGATCCTGCAGGCAGGAGCAGGAGTAGGGGTGATGTGGTCATATTGCTGCATGTCCTTGATGAGGCATGCTTGTCCCAGTGGATCCTGCAGGCAGGAGCAGGAGTAGGAGTGATGTGGTCATATTGCTGCAGGTCCTTGATGAGGCATGCTTGTCCCAGTGGATCCTGAAGGCAGGAGTAGGGGTGATGTGGTCATATTGCTGCAGGTCCTTGATGAGGCATGCTTGGCCCAGTGGATCCTGCAGGCAGGAGCAGGAGTAGGGGTGATGTGGTCATATTGCTGCAGGTCCTTGATGAGGCATGCTTGGCCCAGTGGATCCTGCAGGCAGGAGCAGGAGTAGGGGTGATGTGGTCATATTGCTGCAGGTCCTTGATGAGGCACGCTTGGCCCAGTGGATCCTGCAGGCAGGAGCAGGAGTAGGGGTGATGTGGTCATTGCTGCAGGTCCTTGATGAGGCATGCTTGGCCCAGTGGATCCTGCAGGCAGGAGCAGGAGTAGGGGTGATGTGGTCATATTGCTGCAGGTCCTTGATGAGGCATGCTTGGCCCAGTGGATCCTGCAGGCAGGAGCAGGAGTAGGGGTGATGTGGTCATATTGCTGCAGGTCCTTGATGAGGCATGCTTGGCCCAGTGGATCCTGCAGGCAGGAGCAGGAGTAGGGGTGATGTGGTCATATTGCTGCAGGTCCTTGATGAGGCATGCTTGGCCCAGTGGATCCTGCAGGCAGGAGCAGGAGTAGGGGTGAAGTGGTCATATTGCTGCAGGTCCTTGATGAGGCATGCTTGTCCCAGTGGATCCTGCAGGCAGGAGTAGGGGTGATGTGGTCATATTGCTGTAGGTCCTTGATGAGGCATGCTTGGCCCAGTGGATCCTGCAGGCAGGAGCAGGAGTAGGGGCGATGTGGTCATATTGCTGCAGGTCCATGATGAGGCATGCTTGGCCCAGTGGATCCTGCAGGCAGGAGCAGGAGTAGGGGTGATGTGGTCATATTGCTGCAGGTCCTTGATGAGGCATGCTTGGCCCAGTGGATCCTGCAGGCAGGAGCAGGTGTAGGGGTGATGTGGTCATATTGCTGCATGTCCTTGATGAGGCATGCTTGGCACAGTGGATCCTGCAGGCAGGAGCAGGAGTAGGGGTGATGTGGTCATATTACTGCATGTCCTTGATGAGGCATGCTTGGCCCAGTGGATCCTGCAGGCAGGAGTAGGGGTGATGTGGTCATATTGCTGCAGGTCCTTGATGAGGCATGCTTGTCCCAGTGGATCCTGCAGGCAGGAGCAGGAGTAGGGGTGATGTGGTCATATTGCCGCAGGTCCTTGATGAGGCATGCTTGGCCCAGTGGATCCTGCAGGCAGGAGTAGGGGTGATGTGGTCATATTGCTGCAGGTCCTTGATGAGGCATGCTTGTCCCAGTGGATCCTGCAGGCAGGAGCAGGAGTAGGGGTGATGTGGTCATATTGCTGCAGGTCCTTGATGAGGCATGCTTGGCCCAGTGGATCCTGCAGGCAGGAGCAGGAGTAGGGGTGATGTGGTCATATTGCTGCAGGTCCTTGATGAGGCATGCTTGGCCCAGTGGATCCTGCAGGCAGGAGCAGGAGTAGGGGTGATGTGGTCATATTGCTGCAGGTCCTTGATGAGGCATGCTTGGCCCAGTGGATCCTGCAGGCAGGAGCAGGAGTAGGGGTGATGTGGTCATATTGCTGCAGGTCCTTGATGAGGCATGCTTGGCCCAGTGGATCCTGCAAGGCAGGAGCAGGAGTAGGGGTGATGTGGTCATTGCTGCAGGTCCTTGATGAGGCATGCTTGGCCCAGTGGATCCTGCAGGCAGGAGCAGGAGTAGGGGTGATGTGGTCATATTGCTGCAGGTCCTTGATGAGGCATGCTTGGCCCAGTGGATCCTGCAGGCAGGAGCAGGAGTAGGGGTGATGTGGTCATATTGCTGCAGGTCCTTGATGAGGCATGCTTGGCCCAGTGGATCCTGCAGGCAGGAGCAGGAGTAGGGGTGATGTGGTCATATTGCTGCAGGTCCTTGATGAGGCATGCTTGTCCCAGTGGATCCTGCAGGCAGGAGCAGGAGTAGGTGTGATGAGGTCATATTGCTGCAGGTCCTTGATGAGGCATGCTTGGCCCAGTGGATCCTGCAGGCAGGAGCAGGAGTAGGGGTGATGTGGTCATATTGCTGCAGGTCCTTGATGAGGCATGCTTGGCCCAGTGGATCCTGCAGGCAGGAGCAGGAGTAGGGGTGATGTGGTCATATTGCTGCATGTCCTTGATGAGGCATGCTTGGCCCAGTGGATCCTGCAGGCAGGAGCAGGAGTAGGGGTGAAGTGGTCATATTGCTGCAGGTCCTTGATGAGGCATGCTTGGCCCAGTGGATCCTGAAGGCAGGAGTAGGGGTAGGGGTGATGTGGTCATATTGCTGCATGTCCTTGATGAGGCATGCTTGGCCCAGTGGATCCTGCAGGCAGGAGCAGGAGTAGGGGTGATGTGGTCATTGCTGCAGGTCCTTGATGAGGCACGCTTGTCCCAGTGGATCCTGCAGGCAGGAGCAGGAGTAGGGGTGATGTGGTCATATTGCTGCAGGTCCTTGATGAGGCATGCTTGTCCCAGTGGATCCTGCAGGCAGGAGCAGGAGTACGGGTGATGAGGTCATATTGCTGCATGTCCTTGATGAGGCATGCTTGTCCCAGTGGATCCTGCAGGCAGGAGCAGGAGTAGGGGTGATGTGGTCATATTGCTGCAGGTCCTTGATGAGGCATGCTTGGCCCAGTGGATCCTGCAGGCAGGAGCAGGAGTAGGGGTAGGGGTGATGTGGTCATATTGCTGCAGGTCCTTGATGAGGCATGCTTGGCCCAGTGGATCCTGCAGGCAGGAGCAGGAGTAGGGGTGATGTGGTCATTGCTGCAGGTCCTTGATGAGGCATGCTTGGCCCAGTGGATCCTGCAGGCAGGAGCAGGAGTAGGGGTGATGTGGTCATATTGCTGCAGGTCCTTGATGAGGCATGCTTGGCCCAGTGGATCCTGCAGGCAGGAGCAGGAGTAGGGGTGATGTGGTCATATTGCTGCAGGTCCTTGATGAGGCATGCTTGGCCCAGTGGATCCTGCAGGCAGGAGCAGGAGTAGGGGTGATCTGGTCATATTGCTGCAGGTCCTTGATGAGGCATGCTTGTCCCAGGGATCCTGCAGGCAGGAGCAGGAGTAGGGGTGATGTGGTCATATTGCTGCAGGTCCTTGATGAGGCATGCTTGTCCCAGTGGATCCTGCAGGCAGGAGCAGGAGTAGGGTGATGAGGTCATATTGCTGCAGGTCCTTGATGAGGCATGCTTGGCCCAGTGGATCCTGCAGGCAGGAGCAGGAGTAGGGGTGATGTGGTCATATTGCTGCAGGTCCTTGATGAGGCATGCTTGTCCCAGTGGATCCTGCAGGCAGGAGCAGGAGTAGGGGTGATGTGGTCATATTGCTGCATGTCCTTGATGAGGCATGCTTGGCCCAGTGGATCCTGCAGGCAGGAGCAGGAGTAGGTGTGATGTGGTCATATTGCTGCAGGTCCTTGATGAGGCATGCTTGGCCCAGTGGATCCTGCAGGCAGGAGCAGGAGTAGGGGTGATGTGGTCATATTGCTGCATGTCCTTGATGAGGCATGCTTGTCCCAGTGGATCCTGCAGGCAGGAGCAGGAGTAGGGGTGATGTGGTCATATTGCTGCATGTCCTTGATGAGGCATGCTTGTCCCAGGGATCATGCAGGCAGGAGCAGGAGTAGGGGTGATGTGGTCATATTGCTGCATGTCCTTGATGAGGCATGCTTGTCCCAGTGGATCCTGCAGGCAGGAGCAGGAGTAGGGGTGATGTGGTCATATTGCTGCAGGTCCTTGATGAGGCATGCTTGTCCCAGTGGATCCTGAAGGCAGGAGTAGGGGTGATGTGGTCATATTGCTGCAGGTCCTTGATGAGGCATGCTTGGCCCAGTGGATCCTGCAGGCAGGAGCAGGAGTAGGGGTGATGTGGTCATATTGCTGCAGGTCCTTGATGAGGCATGCTTGGCCCAGTGGATCCTGCAGGCAGGAGCAGGAGTAGGGGTGATGTGGTCATATTGCTGCAGGTCCTTGATGAGGCACGCTTGGCCCAGTGGATCCTGCAGGCAGGAGCAGGAGTAGGGGTGATGTGGTCATTGCTGCAGGTCCTTGATGAGGCATGCTTGGCCCAGTGGATCCTGCAGGCAGGAGCAGGAGTAGGGGTGATGTGGTCATATTGCTGCAGGTCCTTGATGAGGCATGCTTGGCCCAGTGGATCCTGCAGTCAGGAGCAGGAGTAGGGGTGATGTGGTCATATTGCTGCAGGTCCTTGATGAGGCATGCTTGGCCCAGTGGATCCTGCAGGCAGGAGCAGGAGTAGGGGTGATGTGGTCATATTGCTGCAGGTCCTTGATGAGGCATGCTTGTCCCAGTGGATCCTGCAGGCAGGAGCAGGAGTAGGGGTGATGAGGTCATATTGCTGCAGGTCCTTGATGAGGCATGCTTGGCCCAGTGGATCCTGCAGGCAGGAGCAGGAGTAGGGGTGATGTGGTCATATTGCTGCAGGTCCTTGATGAGGCATGCTTGGCCCAGTGGATCCTGCAGGCAGGAGCAGGAGTAGGGGTGATGTGGTCATATTGCTGCAGGTCCTTGATGAGGCATGCTTGGCCCAGTGGATCCTGCAGGCAGGAGCAGGAGTAGGGGTGAAGTGGTCATATTGCTGCAGGTCCTTGATGAGGCATGCTTGTCCCAGTGGATCCTGCAGGCAGGAGCAGGAGTAGGGGTGATGTGGTCATATTGCTGCAGGTCCTTGATGAGGCATGCTTGGCCCAGTGGATCCTGCAGGCAGGAGCAGGAGTAGGGGCGATGTGGTCATATTGCTGCAGGTCCTTGATGAGGCATGCTTGGCCCAGTGGATCCTGCAGGCAGGAGCAGGAGTAGGGGTGAAGTGGTCATATTGCTGCAGGTCCTTGATGAGGCATGCTTGGCCCAGTGGATCCTGCAGGCAGGAGCAGGTGTAGGGGTGATGTGGTCATATTGCTGCATGTCCTTGATGAGGCATGCTTGGCACAGTGGATCCTGCAGGCAGGAGCAGGAGTAGGGGTGATGTGGTCATATTACTGCATGTCCTTGATGAGGCATGCTTGGCCCAGTGGATCCTGCAGGCAGGAGTAGGTGTGATGTGGTCATATTGCTGCAGGTCCTTGATGAGGCATGCTTGTCCCAGTGGATCCTGCAGGCAGGAGCAGGAGTAGGGGTGATGTGGTCATATTGCTGCAGGTCCTTGATGAGGCATGCTTGGCCCAGTGGATCCTGCAGGCAGGAGCAGGAGTAGGGGTGATGTGGTCATATTGCTGCAGGTCCTTGATGAGGCATGCTTGTCCCAGTGGATCCTGCAGGCAGGAGCAGGAGTAGGGGTGATGTGGTCATATTGCTGCAGGTCCTTGATGAGGCATGCTTGGCCCAGTGGATCCTGCAGGCAGGAGCAGGAGTAGGGGTGATGTGGTCATATTGCTGCAGGTCCTTGATGAGGCATGCTTGGCCCAGTGGATCCTGCAGGCAGGAGCAGGAGTAGGGGTGATGTGGTCATATTGCTGCAGGTCCTTGATGAGGCATGCTTGGCCCAGTGGATCCTGCAGGCAGGAGCAGGAGTAGGGGTGATGTGGTCATATTGCTGCAGGTCCTTGATGAGGCATGCTTGGCCCAGTGGATCCTGCAAGGCAGGAGCAGGAGTAGGGGTGATGTGGTCATTGCTGCAGGTCCTTGATGAGGCATGCTTGGCCCAGTGGATCCTGCAGGCAGGAGCAGGAGTAGGGGTGATGTGGTCATATTGCTGCAGGTCCTTGATGAGGCATGCTTGGCCCAGTGGATCCTGCAGGCAGGAGCAGGAGTAGGGGTGATGTGGTCATATTGCTGCAGGTCCTTGATGAGGCATGCTTGGCCCAGTGGATCCTGCAGGCAGGAGCAGGAGTAGGGGTGATGTGGTCATATTGCTGCAGGTCCTTGATGAGGCATGCTTGTCCCAGTGGATCCTGCAGGCAGGAGCAGGAGTAGGGGTGATGAGGTCATATTGCTGCAGGTCGTTGATGAGGCATGCTTGGCCCAGTGGATCCTGCAGGCAGGAGCAGGAGTAGGGGTGATGTGGTCATATTGCTGCAGGTCCTTGATGAGGCATGCTTGGCCCAGTGGATCCTGCAGGCAGGAGCAGGAGTAGGGGTGATGTGGTCATATTGCTGCATGTCCTTGATGAGGCATGCTTGGCCCAGTGGATCCTGCAGGCAGGAGCAGGAGTAGGGGTGAAGTGGTCATATTGCTGCAGGTCCTTGATGAGGCATGCTTGGCCCAGTGGATCCTGAAGGCAGGAGTAGGGGTAGGGGTGATGTGGTCATATTGCTGCATGTCCTTGATGAGGCATGCTTGGCCCAGTGGATCCTGCAGGCAGGAGCAGGAGTAGGGGTGATGTGGTCATTGCTGCAGGTCCTTGATGAGGCACGCTTGTCCCAGTGGATCCTGCAGGCAGGAGTAGGGGTGATGTGGTCATATTGCTGCAGGTCCTTGATGAGGCATGCTTGTCCCAGTGGATCCTGCAGGCAGGAGCAGGAGTAGGGGTGATGAGGTCATATTGCTGCATGTCCTTGATGAGGCATGCTTGTCCCAGTGGATCCTGCAGGCAGGAGCAGGAGTAGGGGTGATGTGGTCATATTGCTGCAGGTCCTTGATGAGGCATGCTTGGCCCAGTGGATCCTGCAGGCAGGAGCAGGAGTAGGGGTAGGGGTGATGTGGTCATATTGCTGCAGGTCCTTGATGAGGCATGCTTGGCCCAGTGGATCCTGCAGGCAGGAGCAGGAGTAGGGGTGATGTGGTCATTGCTGCAGGTCCTTGATGAGGCATGCTTGGCCCAGTGGATCCTGCAGGCAGGAGCAGGAGTAGGGGTGATGTGGTCATATTGCTGCAGGTCCTTGATGAGGCATGCTTGGCCCAGTGGATCCTGCAGGCAGGAGCAGGAGTAGGGGTGATGTGGTCATATTGCTGCAGGTCCTTGATGAGGCATGCTTGGCCCAGTGGATCCTGCAGGCAGGAGCAGGAGTAGGAGTGATGTGGTCATATTGCTGCAGGTCCTTGATGAGGCATGCTTGTCCCAGGGATCCTGCAGGCAGGAGCAGGAGTAGGGGTGATGTGGTCATATTGCTGCAGGTCCTTGATGAGGCATGCTTGTCCCAGTGGATCCTGCAGGCAGGAGCAGGAGTAGGGGTGATGAGGTCATATTGCTGCAGGTCCTTGATGAGGCATGCTTAGCCCAGTGGATCCTGCAGGCAGGAGCAGGAGTAGGGGTGATGTGGTCATATTGCTGCAGGTCCTTGATGAGGCATGCTTGTCCCAGTGGATCCTGCAGGCAGGAGCAGGAGTAGGGGTGATGTGGTCATATTGCTGCAGGTCCTTGATGAGGCATGCTTGTCCCAGTGGATCCTGCAAGCAGGAGTAGGGGTGATGTGGTCATATTGCTGCAGGTCCTTGATGAGGCATGCTTGGCCCAGTGGATCCTGCAGGCAGGAGCAGGAGTAGGGGTGATGTGGTCATATTGCTGCAGGTCCTTGATGAGGCATGCTTGTCCCAGGGATCCTGCAGGCAGGAGCAGGAGTAGGGGTGATGTGGTCATATTACTGCATGTCCTTGATGAGGCATGCTTGGCCCAGTGGATCCTGCAGGCAGGAGTAGGGGTGATGTGGTCATATTGCTGCAGGTCCTTGATGAGGCATGCTTGGCCCAGTGGATCCTGCAGGCAGGAGCAGGAGTAGGGGTAGGGGTGATGTGGTCATATTGCTGCAGGTCCTTGATGAGGCATGCTTGGCCCAGTGGATCCTGCAGGCAGGAGCAGGAGTAGGGGTAGGGGTGATGTGGTCATATTGCTGCAGGTCCTTGATGAGGCATGCTTGGCCCAGTGGATCCTGCAGGCAGGAGCAGGAGTAGGGGTGATGTGGTCATTGCTGCAGGTCCTTGATGAGGCATGCTTGGCCCAGTGGATCCTGCAGGCAGGAGCAGGAGTAGGGGTAGGGGTGATGTGGTCATATTGCTGCAGGTCCTTGATGAGGCATGCTTGGCCCAGTGGATCCTGCAGGCAGGAGCAGGAGTAGGGGTGATGTGGTCATATTGCTGCAGGTCCTTGATGAGGCATGCTTGGCCCAGTGGATCCTGCAGGCAGGAGCAGGAGTAGGGGTGATGTGGTCATATTGCTGCAGGTCCTTGATGAGGCATGCTTGGCCCAGTGGATCCTGCAGGCAGGAGCAGGATGTTTCCACCCCCTAGATGCAAGAGTGTGGTGGCTTGAGCAGCAGTTCTGCAGCTGCACTGTGGGAGGAATGGTTTCACTTTCTTTTCTTTTTTTCTGGCTGCCTTGGATTTCTTGGTGGTGTACAGTGGTGGCTGGTGATCTTTAAAATTGGTGGGGCATAATATCTGCCAGGAGTTCACCCCATTGTTTTCAAAATGACCTCACTCATATTCAGTCACTATCACATTTACTCTCTTCCCCCTCATTCACTCTAACTCAAATTCTTTCACTTACTCATTCTCACTCATACTCACGCCCACTCACTGACGCTCAGAGACGAACGTACTCGTACTTAATGGTTCCCATTCTCACTTACAAACACACTTACACACAATCACCCTTTCACACTCACTGACTCTTGGCCCTGGGGCAACTGCACCTGCTGCACCACTGATAGCTACACCCCTGACTCACTTCCACTTCCTCTCACAGCTGCATACTAGGAGACAGTGTGCTGCCTGAGGATGCGCAGTATGTCTGCTAGATAACATGGATTGTGCCTGTCACAGGGGACTGTTGTTGAACTGCGCCCCTCACACATACGCACTCCAGACATCCACCTACAGAGTGTTGTATTTTAACAGCGCTGTGTAGCTGGATTGTTCCTCAGTCCTCTCAGCCCCCTCCTCCTGTCATCAGAAGCTTGGAGACGAGGCCGGGAGGGCTGGCCTGCACACTGCAGAATCGGCTGACATGCACTCTGCAAATTTCATGAAAACATGAAAGTCGTGTTTCTATGAACAGTGCTAAATTAAATGATCCGAGTGTCGGAGCTCAGAGAGTCAAAGTGCAGAATGTGGAGCCTTACAGGGGTCAGGAGGCCTGTGCCCCCGAGGCCCTGCCCTGGCGGTGTGTCCAGGATGATCCTGACTGACTTGCACTAGGGTTTGAGTCCATCCAGGTTCATAGCATTGGCCCCAGGCTGGACTATGTGCTGCTTGTTGTTTTGACAAATAGCAGGACTTTTGCCTGCAATGAAAATAAACTTCTACTCAAAGACCTAGGAGTATATAAACATCTCCTTCCCCCACGTGTTATGGTCTCATCCTTTCCCGCCTTGTTGTTTCTCATTCTAACAACACATAGGGGCATATTCTCAAGAACACATCGCCGGTTTAGCTGCACTTTTCCGCCACGAAAGTGGCGATAGATTTATCGCCCTATTCACAAGCCTGCGCTAACAGCCGACATCGCCAGTTTACCTGCGATAGCTGCCGCTAAAAACATCGCCAAGGCTGACAGCGACAACTAACGCTAATCATATGCAGAGTAGGCGTTCCCGTCCAAAAACTCACGATAACACCACTTCGCAAGATTCTCAACGACCAGCCAGATCGGCGATGCTTGCCAAAAACAGGCGATAAGGCATGTTAGCAGCAGGAACTTAAGACCTGCTTTTTTCTGGTCTTAAGTAGGACGAAAACCTGCAGTATAAAGGGAGCCCAGCCCAGTGCCACATCTGAAGACCAACAGATGCCATGGAGCCACTAATCATGCAGTTTGGAGACCCAAGAGGGCCACAACACCCACCACCCCCAGGACCACCCCCACCCCCTGGAACCCCCCCCGGACTACCACCGAGGCAGCGCAGAACAAGACAGCAGACATTCCGAAAACGCACCAGCCTCAGAGACTTAACGCCAGAGGATGTCATTGCCCACTACAGGCTCAAAAGGACAACCATCCTCTGCATCCTGACCCACATTGCCCACAGGCTGACGGTACCAACACAGCGGACAACCAACATCCCTCCGCAGACAAAGCTGCTGGTTGTGCTGCACTTGTTGGCCTCTGGTACCTTCCAACCAACAACTGCCAGAGTCGGAGGAGTCTCACAGCCAGCCCTATCAAAGTTCCTCACACCTGTCTTGGATGCCATCATCAGCTTGATACCCCAGCACCTTCACCTCCCCCACACTGCGCAGGAACAGCTGGAGACCAAGCAAGGCTTCTACGTCATAGCTGGCTTCCCACACGGGGGGCAATAGACTGCACACATGTCCTACTTGTGCCCCCTGCAGACACTGCACACAATTACCGCAACCAAAAGCACACGCATTCCATCAATGTGCAGGCAATAGTGGACCACCGAGGACTGTTCACCAATGTCGTCGCCAACTTCCCAGGCAGTGTGCATGATTCCTACATCTTCCGACAGTCCATCATCAACCAGCGCTTTCAGGATGGCACCTATGAAAATGCACTGCTCTTTGGTAAGTACCAAAGGAACACACCACACACCTCAACTCCACAATCATACAACTCACAACTGCAAGAATGCACACGTAACAAAATCACATACAACATGCCAAACAACATGCCCACCTACCAGACACGACAACACAAGTAACTGTGGTAACAGGGACCAGACATGTAGACAAACCATCCACAAAGGCATAGCCCCTCTGCCTCACAATTGCAGAATGTGGGGAGAGGTGGGAACCAAGAATGTGCGAAGGAGGCAAGTGACCCATGAATAAGAATGTACACAATGCCAAGTGTGGCGGCGATGTGCTGGACAGTCTTGAGTATGCAGAGCACAGACATGTCCATATGGACATATACTGCTGGTGTTTGTAGTGTTGTGGACAGTGGACGCAACCATGTTACCTCAGGCAGTGGGGAACACCTTGGACATGTAGCTATGTCGCCCCCCCTGTAAGCATAAGCGTAGTGGGCTGGGCCGGCGTACGCCAGTCCAGCGTAGGAGTGTGAATAAATAGCCTGGGGCTCTGGGCGTGGTTCACTTCCGGGTTGGCCACCAAAGTAACTACTGCGTGTGTCTCTGTGTCTGCCATATCCTGACATAGGCCTACACACACGTGGCCGACCACCTTCAATGGACAAAACTACACCGGCGACGTGGTGGCTACGTCACACGCCACCCGGCGCACATCTCGTCATCGCCTGCAGGGGCGTGTCTGCCAGGGGGCGCCCCTCACCCTGCCACGATGCCGCCGCCGTGACCGGTGGTGCCTGCGCGATCCTGTGCGCCTGCTGCAGACCCGTCCGGCGCCCAGCGGTGATTGCCCGCCCCTGCGCACCCAGGCCACACTGCTCACCTGCCGCCACCGGCGTGTCTCCAAGAGGGCCCACCACATGCCAGTGCAATCTTCAAGCCCGAGGCCCGCGAGCTTGGCAGCCTCCTCAGCCGATCACTGGCTTCCGCGCAACAGGCCCCCAGCGCACCCAGTGGCACCGCACCGCGGAGTTCTGTGTGTGCTGACTGCTCCCTTCGGCCTACACTGCGGTCCAGCAGGTCTCACACAAATCAAATCCAGTCCGGACCTCCAGGCCTACTGCATCATCGCAGGCTGCACCTCCGCTCATCCCAACCGACTA
The DNA here is from genome assembly GCA_963921515.1 of Calotriton arnoldi. Classification (NCBI taxonomy): domain Eukaryota; kingdom Metazoa; phylum Chordata; class Amphibia; order Caudata; family Salamandridae; genus Calotriton; species Calotriton arnoldi. The sequence continues at coordinate 375,696 of CAWUFW010006254.1, read as the reverse complement.
GCAATAGTGTCTCATTCAGTCTCCTACAAATATCAAGAAGCTACGAATGTTTAGTCAACCCAGAACACGAGCACTCCCGACTCATCTCAGAGTCGCGGGAACAAGACAATCTTTCGCTCTCTCGTACTTGTCCACAATAAGAATAATCAGAGTCACTTAATAAGTTCAAAATGTTTATTTTGACTATAGTGATTCATGAAACAGTATGCGAACCACGACCAGCAGCAAAATGCATAAAGCTAGCATCATCAGCATTGTTACAATACCATAAAATACAAAAGGAGTCGTCATTTTATAAAGACTGTGAAAAAGGCAAAATAACTGGGCCTAATCACCCTCCCCTTGGCAGTAAGAAGTTATTTTATATAACAGAAGATCTCTAGGCGTTATTAGCAGACCCCCTACCTGAAAGCCTAAACGCAAAGGTTTACATCATAGGAACAGCAGAGCTCAGCTCCATGGAACGGCTTTCTTCGAGTGTGTTTCAAAAACATGCAACCACGTTATATCAAAGCACGATTCTTCCATATTGCAGCTGTTGCTAACATGTTTTGTCTAGGTAATAGGGACTGACCAGAACAGATTAACAAGAGACATTGTTGATCGACCTTGCACATTATGTTCAGACAGAATTTTAAGGGAAAGCTGAGAACGTGAAAAACAATCTGTTATCATGTGCAGGGCAGAGGCAAAGTGTCGCGAAAACAAACTCTAGCAGAGGCGTGCGCAAAAGCAGCAGCATAGGGCAAGCAAAACTCATGCTAACTTAGCAATGTCGACAATGTATCTAAAGGGCCTCATAACCCCCTATAACACCCTCCCCCTGGTAAGTCAGTAGGACATAGACAGAAGAACAAAAACAGAGTTCAAAAGTCAGGCAGTGTTCAAAATATCGGTGAGGAACTTCCCCCCAAAAAATAAAAACAAAATCGGAGAAAAAATGGAAAGTTCGTAGAAAAAGCTAAAGGCACATTGAGCTTTTGAAAAAAGAGTCAATAATGCAGACAGCGGAGTTGTGACGACCTAAGCAGTTAATCCATGTAGGTACGTGTGCAAAGAAATGCAATTCCCTCTAACAGTTCATCCTTGTCATTGGTAGAAAAAGCGATGACATCCAATTAAGTAAGTCGAAGGAACAATCATGTTCCTCATAAGCAGGAGCATCCAAAAACAGAAATGGGAAACTTGCGTGATATTCAATGAAACTACGTTGTAGGAAAGTCTGCGCAGCCGCACAGATATCCCATTGAGCCAAGATTCCAAGTAAAGCTGCACGCGTCATTTGACCATCCACAGAACAAGCCTCGTCATGCGCCTCTAAGGGACCCATCAACCGGCTGAAATCAGGGATTGGACACCACGTGTTTGATAAGCAAAGTTCCATCGTCCAGGAGAAATGACATCTTTTGCAATGTAGCACAGGTTGCACGCAAGTATAATAGGCAAAGCGAAAGGTCAAGTCGTAACTGACGCCAATCGTTGCTAAGGGCAAGCATCCAAAAGCCCCATACAGCCGATTGCGGTACAGTTGTAGCTGGGCCGGCCTGTGCAGAGCCACAAAGTGAGCAGCCATTACGAAGCACAAAGAGGAGAAGCAGGACACCAGCTACTAGCACCAATATTAAGGGGAACCTCCGAAAAAGCTGGAACATATAGAATGAATAAAAGCTGGTATTACCCCGAATATAGTTTGAAAAGAAGAGACCAGGCCAGATCCCACACATTTAAACAAATGTGCAAGGCCTGTCGTCTCAGATGCATGAAATATTTGGTGAATTAGTTCCCCAAAATGAAGTGGGAGGTTATTAAGAAGCAACTGTATCTCACTCGAGGTCCGAGCCACCTGCAATCTGAATGTTTCTCTGGCGGAAGTGAGGGCCACCTCCTGTTGGAATAAAAGGGCTTTGAGCCTGCTCAACTTGTTGAACTCTGCTTTCAAAGTCGGAATGGAAGGCCACAGTGAAGAATCTAAACTCCCTTGCGGGGGCGGGAAAAGGACATTGGTACAGCAAGTTACGCGCTGGGAAACTGTTACCAAGTATGGGACTCCCGCACGCAAGCCACAGCAGTCTTGATTGTTTAAAATAAGATAGCTGCCGTTAGTAAGCAATGTAAAGACAGGCGTGATGGATGGTACTGGGGTCCCCTTCAAAAAGCATGCTAGATTCGGCGCTGACACGTTACATTCGCCGTGCAATTTAACGTGTTTGCACACAAGAGAGTGACCCACTGTCGAATCACACTCCTCCCCTGTAAGAAAAACTTCTTTATCCTCCCTCAGACACCGATAAGCAAAGGGCAGCTCCCATGATTCATGCAGAAAAGTGCTACCAAGCGGTTCAAAGCGGCCAACAGGAAAGTGTTGCATACATGATGTAAATTGAAAAAGCGAAAAGGGCAAAGTGATGACTCCATGAATTAACCAAACAGCAGAGTCTGTTTCCGCCACTGAGACCGGCAAAGGCTCCAATTGTTCAATATGTAACAGTGTGTATACAGCATCCTTCATGGACATAAACCTCTGTTCATCAGTCAGGTTAAAAGGCAAAAATAAAGCAGTGGCATTCAAATAATCCCAAGGCACTTTACCCATTTTCAGTGTCTGCAATGTCCAAGCAAATTGCATGAAGGACCTTAACTGATTTTGACCATGATATAACACAGAAACATCACTTTGCACAATATCTATTGCAGAAGAAACAGCTCTTCTGGTGGGCCTACCTCAGTGCACCGCAAGTCATCGCCACGTGGCGGTAGGCCCGTGCCGGACGCAGTGCCTCAGGTGCCACTACCTCTGTGCACCACAAGTCACCGTCCAGCCTCCAGGCCCCTGCATCATCGCAGGCTGCACACCCGCTCAGCTCTTCAGGTGGCACTACCTCAGTGCACCGCAAGTCATTGTCCCGTGGGGCTACCCCACAAGTCCGCCTCCAGCAGCCAACAGCATGTCCTCTGTAATGCCACTGGAGCCCTTCACAGTCACTGGGCCACCCCCGTCCCAGGCAGGCCGCTGGAAAGCCTGGGTGGAACGTCTGGAGACGTACTCCGAAGCGCACGGCATCCCAGCGCCGCGGCGGCGGCCCACGAGTACGCATGTGAGGAGTGTGAAGAAATGGCCCGGGGCTCTGGGCGTGGTTCAGTTCGGGGCTCAGGGTGTGGTTCAGTTCCCGGCTCAGGGCGTGGTTCAGTTCCGGGCTGGCCACAAAAGTAACTATGGCGTGTGTCTCTGTTGTAGTGTCGGCGCCACCCGGCCCTTAATCGAAAATGTTGCAATGTAGCATGCACCCGGAGGGCGGCTCACCCGAATGGATAAATAAAGGAGCGCAAGACCGCTCAGGGTCTTGGCTCATACATGCCAACTGTTGTGTGTGTATCTTCATTGCTGCAACATAAGCCAAAGGCCTAGCCTCAATCGCAGCGCGAGTTCAGCCAGGCCTGAACTCGACATCTGTATCCGCCCTATCCTTACCATGGGCTTACACACACGTGGCCGCCCACCTTCAACGGCCAACGTTACAGTGTTGTTGTCAGGCTTGCGGACATGTGCAGACAGGCATGACAATGGTGTGCCGTAGGAGTGCAAGTGATGCAACCGCGCAGCGCACACAAGTAAATAGGCTCGGGGGAGGGAGGAGCAGCTGTGAGGCTACGTAATACACATTGATCCCGCACATTTGCCAGAAGCAATACATGGCAAACATGAATCCCAAAGTCGCACAAATCACACGCCACAAAACTTGTAAGTCTGCCAACACAGCATGCAGAACCACCAATTTACACAAATCTCACTTACCTCTCACAGGTGATCAAGGATATGCACTCTGCCCATGGATGATGACACCCCTCCGAGCCCCGAACACCCCGGCCCAGAGGCAGTACAATGTGGCCCACAAACGCACCAGGGGCATTGTTGAGCGCACATTTGGCGTGTTAAACTCACGTTTCAGGTGCCTGGACATCACAGGTGGAAGTCTCCTGTACAGCCCAGAAATAGTGTGCAAGATGATCATTGCATGTTGTGTATTGCACAACATATGTGTACGCACCAATGCCCCATGGATCCAGGTGCCAAATGCACCGGACGATGATGAGGAAGATGAGGCAGGTGGACCACACCCCACTGCAGCTGCAGCAGGAATAGCCCGAAGGGACACAATCATTAACAATTTCTTCGCATGAGCACGTCACATTGTGACTGTCCTTAGCAATCATGGAACAGTACAATATGACCACATGGACAGCATGTGCAAATAAATTCATTGCAACACACATTCCCTGTGTGCATGTCAGTCCTCTGCATTAGCACATCACTCTGACAAGTGTAAGTGCATCATTAAGTGCTAACAATCTCACGAATAGCAAACATATGGGTATGTCACCTCTGTACAGAGAGGCTGTTTAGGGTGTCACATATTCGAAATGCCATTTCAGGGTGTCAAATGTAGTACGTAATCCCACTCATCAGCGTATCACATGTGTACAAAAACATGACATGAAGGTTGTCATTGGTGTCCAAAAAAAGACAACAGGGTGTCATTCGGGGTCAAATATGACATTTCGGGTGTCCATTGGGGTCAGATATGAACCACCCTGATGCAGAGATGCACCATGTGACTCAAGTCCCACAACATGAGCAACATGGACGTAAGGGGGATGACGTCAGGGGTTGTTTGTGCACGTGGATGTGTCAGAGTGTGACCTGCTCCTTTACGGATGTGGTCCACACTCAGCCACCTCAGTGTCGTGGCATGCACCATGTCATGATAATTGGACTGCAGCCATGCTATTGGTCATGCAGTGTCACTTGCATTGTCAGTGTGGCTCATGGACCCGCAGCTTTGCTGGGTTCAGCACATGTGCATGGGTTTGTTGTGAGATTAGTGATGTGTGGGGAGGGCCCCCTCTGGGCACATTGTCGACGGGGGCCTACTTGCTGTTTCTATGTGTGCTGCAGTATGCCAAGGAGATCAGGGACATGATCCAGAGTCATTGTGGGTGTGCACTCTGCTATACTTAATTGTGCATGTGTGCCATTGTGCCCATCTCCCCCCATCCCTGGTCATTACTCACCCTGTTGCTGTTGGGTCAGGTCATGTTGAGCAGTGTCCGGTCCCCCAACTCCTGCCACCGTCTCCCCACTGATGACTGTGGACACCATTTCCTCCATCCAGCTCCTGCTGTGGCGCTGGACTCCCACCTCCAGTCTGCATTGCTGCTTTCTGTTTGTTAGCGAGTTTCAGCTTGGTTTTGCGCTTCACATCATTCCAGTGCTTCTTGGCACTTCACTCCGACTGCATTCACCTTGGCCAAGATGGACTGCCATATTGCATTTTTAGTTGCCAATGACACAGTGGAGGTGATGAACAGTTGTTGGTGGTGTTCTATCACCTCCGTAATCAGGATCTTGATTTCCTGCGGACTGAATCGCGGGTTCCTCTTTTTCTTCTCCTTGCCCTTCTCCTTCCCCGAGGTCCCTGGCTGGTCCTCCGGGGGGTTTGTGGGGTTCTGGTTGACCTCTGTAGTTGCTCCAGCTTCCTCCATGGTGCTTCTCACTTGTTTGTGTTTTTTTTTGTTGCAGCTTGTATGGTGAATTTTCCCACCTGACGTGGGAACAGCAAGCCTGGCGCTGATTATCGCTGATATTTTTATCGCTGTTGGGCCCATCGCAACTTTTTTCACGTTCGGGTTTCCTTTTTTATCTGCGTCACGGTAAGTTTAACATGGACATTTGACGCGTTATCGGAATACTATCGCCTGTTGCCTGCGTGTTGAAAATACGCCGTTAACACGGCGTTAGTTTCCTGCGATAGACGGCGTTATGTGAAAGTGCGTTAACCTAGGTTGGCGATGATTATCGCCCGTTCTTGAGAATATCCCCCATAGTGTGTGTTTGTAAAGAGCACATTCGCCCAAGGGTATCTTGGCGCTGAATACAGATGTTTATTGTTACTCTACACACTGTTACTCATTTTATCGACCTCAGAAGGATGAAAGACTGAGTGGACCCACCTGGGATTTGAACCTGTGACCATGAGGTCAAACACCAGCCCCTACCGTGCAGGCATTAGAACACTAAGCCACCAGACCCGGCTACCTAAAGGCTTGTTGTCCTCTGCAACTTGTGTGTTTCGTTTACCTGTCTCTCCATCTCTCTTGTTCCTCACCTCTTCACACTCTCACGCACTTGTTATTCTTTCCCTCCTAGCTCTCATTCTCTTTTCTTCTCTTCAGCCTTGTCTCTGTCCAATTCCATGTATATCTCAGCTACTCACACACACTTTTCCTTCTGCCCTTCATCTCTCTTGCCTGCCCTCTTCCCTCTCCCTACCTCTTCTCGTCTTAGTCTGTTTTTCTCCTTGTCCCTCGCCATGTCCCCCCATTCACTCCTGTATCTCTCGCTCTTTTATGTCCACTCTTTACTCTCACAGGCGTCTTGCTCTTTCCTCGTTTCTATTCCTCATTCTTCTCTCTGTGCCTATCTTCTCGTTACACTCTCTCCTCTCACTGAACTCAGGTGCTCTCTGTCTCCCCTCCTCCTTTCCTACCCTTTCTCCCTCCACTCTGCCTTGGATTCTTATGTTCCCTGCCCCTCACTCTTCCTCCCCCTATTGTTCCATATTTGACTCATACTCTTCCTCGTTTGTCTCTTGTTTGGCGTTTCACGTAAAGGTTACATCTCTGCCTATTCCGCCCTCCTCTCCTCTCTTTCCCTCCTTCTCGGTCTCATCTTCCCCCTCTCCACTGTTCTCTGTTCTCTAGTTTTTTGTGCGCTTTTTGCCAACTCTCTGCCGCTTCTTCTTTCTCTTCGTCTCTGTTTCTATTCTGCCCCTCTCCGACTCTTTCTTCAAATATATTTCAATCTTCTCTTTCTTTGATTTGGCCCCTTTCTCGTTATGCTTCTTTTTCAATTCTCATAGCTGTGTCTTTTGTTCTTACCTTCATGTTTCTTCTCCAGGTCCCTCACTCTATTTTTTTTTATTTCTCCCTCTCTCCCTCTGCAGTTCTCTTCTCTCTTTCTCATTCTCATTCACTCCCCCTCTTTCTGCCTCTGCCTCTCTCGTCTCTCTCCTCTCCCTCTCTTTGTTCCTGCTCCTGGCCTCTGGCGCCCTCTACAGGAACATACCATTGTATACGATGCTTCAGTCATTCATTGCCCTTCGCCTCCATATCACAAATATATACACATGACACAAAAAACCCACAGACACACCACAGACACGCCATAAACAAACACATCACAAACACACCACGCACAAACAGAATCCTACAAATACTAAATGCACACACGCATCACCCACGGCACCGTCCCACTGTACATACAGACATCACACACAAGCACCAACAGAGACTCGCATGCCAACACACACACGACACATTCCAACACACACACACCAACACACACCCCAACATACACACACCAGCACAAAACACACCACGCACACACAGAATCCTACAAATACTAAATGCACACACACGCATCACCCACGGCACCGTCCCACTATACGTACGGTACAGACATCACACACAAGCACCAACAGAGACTCGCATGTCAACATACACACAACACATTCCAACACACACACCAGCACACACACACCAACACACACACACCAACACACACACCAGCACACACACACCAGCACACACACACCAGCACACACACACGCCAGCACAAAACACACACCAACATACACACACACCAGCACACACACACCAACATACACACACCGCACAAAACACCTCCCCTACTCCTGCGTCTCCGTCTCCGAAGTGTTTTAGTAAAATATAAAATTCCCAAAATTACATGAGTAATACAATAACCATGTTCGCAATCTAGGCTTCATCATAGACGATTTATTATCTACGAGACATCAAGCAGTGAAGGTGGCTGCAACTTGCTTTACCATACTGAAATGGCTTAAAAAGATTATCTGGAAGTTGCCTAGCCCTACCCAGAGAACCGTGGTCCAGGCGCTTGTCACCTCTAGACTGGACTACGGTAACATTCTTTATCTGGGGGCAAATAAGGATGTGACACGCAAGCTGCAGGTGGTCCAGAACTCCGCCGCCAGACTGATTTGTCAGGTTCCCAGAACTGCCTCCATCTCTGGCCCTCTGTGTGACCTTCATTGGCTCAGGGTGGAGAGCCGAATTAAGTTGAAAGCCCTGAGCTACATGATTAAAATCAGATCTGGAGTGGCCCCCCAATACCTGCAGGCCCTGGTTCACCCTTACTTACCTTCACGTCCGCTCCGCTCTGCCACTCAGGCGAAGTTCTCTGTTGCTAGAATTAGACTGTCACGCATGCGCGGTCGATCCTTTGCCTACTTAGGCCCCTCTTTATGGAATTCTCTCCCTGCGTCGCTTCGCAATGAAACTGTTTATGAGAATTTCCGTAAATGTTTAAAAACTTGGCTGTTTAACCAATAATCGTCCCTTCTTTTCTGTTCCTCTCAAGCTGGCGCCGGGAAACCCTTTTTGTGTAGCTGTTGCGCCTTTCAAATGAAAATTAACATAACATAACAATAACCATATTGTTATTTGTAATACTTAACACGGTGACACACCAGAAATTAGACAAGGCAGACTCATGCACGATTGAGGGCGTGCCCTCCCACAGCCCGGGCGGGCCCTCCCACAGCCTGGGCGGGCCCTCCCATAGCCCGGGCGGGCCCTCCCACAGCCCGGGCGGGCCCTCCCACAGCCTTGAAATGTGTCATTTTATTTTCATTGTTTACCTTTCTTGTCTTTAACATATCACTTTTCTTATTTTTGTTCCTTTTTCCTGCCCTGTCAAGTTTCTTTATTTTTCTTTCTCTCTTTCCTTTCCCTCTTCTTTCTTTTTTATATCCAGATATGTATGTCCTGTTCTTGCTCTGTCAGTTATTCTGTTCGATATTGATAGTATTTTCGTTGTATGTTGTTTTCTTACTTTCGTTCTTTCCAATTTTTTATTTTATTCCTTTAAAAAAATTCTTTATTTTCCTTCCCAATACTGTTTTCTTCCTTTTCCCTTCTGCTAAGATAGCTCAGTGAGGTAAACGCTTTCCTTTGGCACGTGTTTAGCTGCAGGGCACGAGTTCTACTCCTGGCACGACCAGCTCAGCTTTTCATTCTTCAGACGTCGGTAATCTGAGTCCCGTTAAACTATATCTCCGCCAGTTACAGTGCCAAATGTGAGTCGTTCTTAGACGTATTACTTTGCATCTGGCCACCGTTTTTTGTCTACCTTTTTTTCTTCTCTTTCTTTTTGCCTTTGTATCCGCGTTTCCTTTAGTTTTCCTTTTTTTTCTTTCTTTCTTTTTTCCATTCTTTCGTTGGTGTTTCCTTTTCTTTCGTCTTGTTTCAGCTCTGAATTCGTTTTCTTTCCCTTCTCTGCTTCTACCGCCCTCCCCACCCCTTTCTCTGATTATAAACACCTACAATATATAAACAACTTTTTCCTTTTGGAAACTAGCCCCGCCAGGTCCTCCGTAGTTCTGCTGTTACTGAGTCCACAATAAAGCCATCATTTGGTTTTGTAATCATTTTACGACGCTGTAAACCAACATAAAAAGACCTGCTTGCATTAGACATCCCCATCTGTCCCCCCACCCCCTCACACAGCCATCTTATGGGGTAATTACTGCCCTTATCAGAAACCCGTCCTCCAAAGAAGACCCTTCATGACAAGAGATACGGGAATTAAACAAACACGTCCTGAAGTATTAATTTCCCATATCAGCAACGTGCAATTAAAAACAAAAACGGTTTACAGCCCTCAGCGGGACAGCAGCCGGGGATCAAAGATTCAATAATGTGCCTTCGGATAACGGCGGCGCAGCCGTTGGCATGAATTACCTGCAATAATCTCTTTTCCGCAGATAAAAGGCGCCCGAGTGTTTAAAAACATATAGTGACTCCGCCCCAGAGAGGGCCCCGACCACCCCCCCCCCCCCAACACGGGCTTATGTAGGTTAAACACCGAGTGAAAATTTAAATACAGACAAACCTGCATTTCTCCTCGGTCCCCACGTTCAGAAAAATATCCATACCGGGAAGTGTCCCCTGCCGCGCCCTGTGATATGAGGCACATTCGCGGCAAATGAAATGTTAACAAAATAAAGTTCTGCGCTTTCTTGTTGGAGAAGAGTGAGGAGAGAGTCGAAGGAGAGAAATAAAAAGAATGAAAATAAGGCAAATATTGAAAACGAGTTAAGGAAAACGCTGATACTACAATGGATACAAAAGTGACAACGACTGATATTCTTTCCTTGCATACAATTAGGAGACTTGTACATTAGTGCTACACGGAATTAAATCAGCTAGAAACCATAGTAGCAAACGAAAACAGTTGATCATTTAGAACTTTCTATAAAATGTACATTTCCGAGTGTATATTTGGAATTGAATTCACTGTAATAAGAATCCAAACGAGAGCAGGAAAAACAAAGGAACAACGGGAAGAGTTAAGACAGGCTCGAAAAAAACCAAAATATGAAAGAGAATGAAGATGCAAAGGCTACTTATATGCATGTTCAATGGCAATTACGCTGCTAATATTACAAGTTGCTAATATTGCAAGTACGAACACAATATATATTCGAAAGTAGCGCCGTCTCTGGCAGAGTCTATGGCGGGTCCTCGGCGCCCCCATCACACGGTGATCCCTGACATTGGGCTGAAGCTCAAGCTTCATGAGTTAACGTTCTCTCTTAGCAGCAAACGATGGACCCCACATTCCAGCGCCTTGAACACTTCTATGAGCAAACGTTCCCTCTTAGCAGCAAACGGTGGACCCCACATTCCAGCGCCATGAACACCTTCTATGAGCTAACGTTCTCTCTTAGCAGCAAACGATGGACCCCACATTCCAGCGCCTTGAACACTTCTATGAGCAAACGTTCCCTCTTAGCAGCAAACGGTGGACCCCACATTCCAGCGCCATGAACACCTTCTATGAGCTAACGTTCTCTCTTAGCAGCAAACGATGGACCCCACATTCCAGCGCCTTGAACACTTCTATGAGCAAACGTTCCCTCTTAGCAGCAAACGGTGGACCCCACATTCCAGCGCCATGAACACCTTCTATGAGCTAACGTTCTCTCTTAGCAGCAAACGATGGACCCCACATTCCAGCGCCTTGAACACTTCTATGAGCAAACGTTCCCTCTTAGCAGCAAACGGTGGACCCCACATTCCAGCGCCATGAACACCTTCTATGAGCTAACGTTCTCTCTTAGCAGCAAACGATGGACCCCACATTCCAGCGCCTTGAACACTTCTATGAGCAAACGTTCCCTCTTAGCAGCAAACGGTGGACCCCACATTCCAGCGCCTTGAACACCTTCTATGAGCCAATTCTGATCGATAGCACAATAATAACTATTTATCACGTGCAAAACACAACAGAGGTACACCAGAGGTTAAGGCTGAAATATAGGCAACAGTAATAGCGACGATAAAAAGAATAACGATACAACGATACTACTACTGCTAGTCCTGCTACTACGACAAATAATAATAAAAGTCTGATGATGAGGAAGAAAGGACGAAGAAGAGTAATATATTCATTCTTTTCCAAAGAGCTTCTGCCTACGGTCTTGGGACCCGAAGGTGCTGCCGACATTGGAACTGGGGAACCAGGATCGAGTGTCGGCGTCGACTCAACATCCTGTGATCCTGGACAAATCCCTTACTCTGAATGTGTCCGAGTGTAATGTGCCAGGGCGCTGGTGAAAAGCGCTCCAATACCCTCGGGTCGAGTTCGCGCTATAAAAAACTGCAAAAGATGGCACTATTGAGAACTCAAAGCACTACAATTGAACTTAATTTTGCAATATAATGTGAAACTACGCTGTATTTGTTTTATTTTCGATGCTGTTTGAAAATGGCATATTTTTACACTTTGTTATTACAAATTGCACCATTCCGTTCTAGATGCAACTTTTGTTACCTCAAGGATAGAACATTTCTTAACTACCAGTTTCCCTCCCTCTTCTGGGTGTCGGGAGCTCCCGTGGCCGCCCTCTCGGTACTTGTGAACATTTCTTGGTGACCCGGAGGGTGGGTTCGGGTTTTTTTCTCGCACGACTGGTGTTGGTGGTGAGTTAAGTGTAGAATCAATAGCCGTGCTTTGGCTGTGAGGGGTTTTATGGAGCTTACAGCCCGCTCCAGGGAGGGTCTCACACGAGGCTCCATGGAGGGTCTCATACTAGGCTCCAGGGAGGGTCTCACACCTGGCTCCAGGGAGGGTCTCACACCTGGCTCCAGGGAGGGTCTCACACTAGGCTCCAGGGAGGGTCTCACACCTGGCTCCAGGGAGGGTCTCACACGAGGCTCCAGGGAGGATCTCACACTAGGCTCCAGGGAGGGTCTCACACTAGGCTCCAGGGAGGGTCTCACACTCGGCTCCAGGGAGGGTATCATACCCGGCTCCTGGGAGGGTATCACACAGGTCTCACACCTGGCTCCAGGCAGGGTCTCACACTAGGCTCCAGGGAGGGTCTCACACTAGGCTCCAGGGAAGGTCTCACACCTGGCTCCAGGGAAGGTCTCACACCTGGCTCCAGGGAGGGTCTCACACCTGGCTCCAGGGAGGGTCTCACACCTGGCTCTTGGGAGGGTCTCACACCTGGCTCCAGGGAGGGTCTCACACTAGGCTCCAGGGAGGGTCTCACACTAGGCTCCAGGGAGGGTCTCACACCTGGCTCCAGGGAGGGTCTCACACCTGGCTCCAGGGAGGGTCTCACACCTGGCTCTAGGGAGGGTCTCACACCTGGCTCCGGGGAGGGTCTCACACCTGGCTCTAGGGAGGGTCTCACACGAGGCTCCAGGAAGGGTCTCACACTAGGCTCCAGGGAGGGTCTCACACATGGCTCCAGGGAGGGTCTCACACTATGCTCCAGGGAGGGTCTCACACGTGGCTCCAGGGAGGGTCTCAAACCTGTCTCCAGGGAGGGTCTCACACCTGGCTCCAGGGAGGGTCTCACACCTGGCTCCATGGAGGGTCTTACACGAGGCTCCAGGGAGGGTCTCACACTTGGCTCTAGGGAGGGTCTCACACCCGGCTCCAGGGAGGGTCTCACACCTGGCTCTAGGGAGGGTCTCACACGAGGCTCCAGGAAGGGTCTCACACGTGGCTCCAGGGAGGGTCTCACACGTGGCTCCAGGGAGGGTCTCACACTATGCTCCAGGGAGGGTCTCACACCTGGCTCCAGGGAGGGTCTCACACCTGGGTCCAGGGAGGGTCTCACACTAGGCTCCAGGGAGGGTCTCACACTAGGCTCCAGGGAGGGTCTCACACCTGGCTCCAGGGAGGGTCTCACACGAGGCTCCAGGGAGGTTCTCGCACCCGGCTCCAGGGAGGGTCCCTCACCGTCTCCAGGGAGGACCTCAAACCTGACTCTTGGGAGGGTCTTACACCCGACTCCATGGAGAGTCTCATACGCGGCTTCAGGGAAGGTCTCTGCCAAGTGAAAAGCTCAGAGGGGATATGACCTGTCACGGCTGGAGGGGTCAAGCCAGAAATTAGAGGGTAAATTGTTAATTTGTCAGCTGTCAATAGCTGCTCACGCCCCCTCCTCCTCTGAGAGGGTGCAGCAGAGGGAGCCAATGGAAACATCTGTCCCAGAGACACTTGGGCAGAGAGGGAGGGAGGGAGCAAGGACACATGAGCGGGGCTTGGAAGCAGAGAAGGAGGGGAGGTGTGAGCTGGAGGGAGGTGAGGAGAGCGGGGGTCAGCACGGGTGAAGCATCCTCAGGGAAGCGACAGGGGGCTGAGGGTCTGAGGGTGGCACAAGGAAGGCTCTGTCAGCACCAGGGTGGCACTGCAGGCTGCTGAAGGAGAGGAAGGTGTAGGGCGCTGGTGCCAGGAGGAGGCCAGGGAGCCGAGAGCCGAGCCGGGTGGAGCCGTGAGCCGAGCCGGGTGGAGCCGGGCAGCAGGGAGGAGAGGCTGAGAAGGTGCAGCGGGACAGTCATTCTTCAACACTCTTGCTCCGGGGCAGGCGGCTTCTGGCTGCAGAGAGGAGGCCACCCGGGGAGTAACCACACATCTGAGGAGCAGAGCGGCACCTCCAGGGTGGCAAGGGGCAGCAGCACTGCCAGGGTGCCAAGGGGCAGCAGCGCTGCCAGGGTGCCAAGGAGCGGCATCACTGCCAGGGTGCCGAGGGGCTGCAGCACTGCCAGGGTGCCAAGGAGCAGCATCACTGCCAGGGTGCCAAGGGGCTGCAGCACTGCCAGGGTGCCAAGGGGCTGCAGCACTGCCAGGGTGCCAAGGGGCTGTAGCACTGTCAGGGTGCCAAGGAGCAGCATCACTGCCAGGGTGCCAAGGAGCAGCATCACTGCCAGGGTGCCAAGGGGCTGCAGCACTGCCAGGGTGCCTACGGGCAGCAGCACATCCAGGGTGCCAAGGGGCTGTAGCACTGTCAGGGTGCCAAGGGGCTGCAGCACCGCCAGGGTGACGAGGAGCAGCAGCACTGCCAGGGTGCCAAGGAGCCGCATCACTTCACTGTAGGGCAACACCAGCTGCCACCCTTCACGTAGGTGTAATGCCAAGTGGCCTGGAGAGGGCATCTGACGCCACTCAAGGGTGATGTCTAGGTAGGGTTGTTCCTCACACATGATCCTCGTTCCACAGGTGGCCCAGGGGCACAGGGTGACCCCATCAATCTTTAGAAATTCCACCTCTGCTGTAGGACCAAGAGACCCCTACTGCTAAAGAAGCTCCACACCTGGGCACAGGTAGTCCTACCTGCCACGCAAGCTTCAAGTCAGGCAAATCTACCACTCACAACAAACTCTGTGAAGAAGAATCGATGCCCATCACCCTTCCAGAGCACCCTCAGTCTTCTGACGAATGATCACCCAGCCCACAGGAGCCAAGACTGACAAAGGACCCTCACACCTGTGCGGGCATCACCAGCTGATACAACTATTCCACGTACTTGGGGAGGAAGACCTCTTGCACCACCCGCTGAAACCTGCCAGAGGTTCTCCCAACCTGGGCAGCAGGACATTGTCTACCACTAGCCGATAACACCAAAGGTTCCCCCAACACGAGGAGAAGGATCTCTGCCTCCACGCACTGAAATCTGCAAAGGTTCCTCCAACCTGGGCAGGAGGACAGTAGCCACCACCTGCTGAAACCACCAAAGGTTCCTCAACTTGGGCAGGAGGACCTCATCACCACCAGTTATACCAACAAAGACCCCGCAGACGTGAGCAGAAGAACCTTGGCCACCACCTGTCGGTACCAACAAAGGTTCCTCCAACTTCGGCAGCAGGACCTCAACCACCATATACTGATTCCACCAAAGCGTCTCCAAACCTGGGCAAGAGGACTTTGGCCACCATCTGCCTATACCACCAAAGGTTCCCCTTCACTGGGCAGAAGAACCTTGGTCACCACCTGCCGGTACCCCAAAGGTTCCCCCAACATGGGCAGGAGAACCTCTTCTGCCACCCCCTAACACCACCAAAGGTTCCCTCAACCTGGGCAGGATACCTTGGCTGTCACTGCCGATACCGCGAGAGGGTCCTCCCACCTGTGCAGACACACCTCACCACCACCAGTCAGACCCCCAAAGACTCCACAGCAGTGAGCGGAGGTAACTCTGCCACCACCTGCCCAAAGCACCCAAGAGTCAGCACACCTGGGCAGGAGGCATTCTGTCACCACCAGATAACATCACCAAGCCTGGCCAGAAGGACCTGCAGGAAACATCTAGCAAGTGACCCCAAGCCTGGCACCAGAACGACTATCTGGTAAGGCGAGCAAGGGATTTTGTGACTTCCTGAGGCCTTAGCTGCTGTCTGACAAGCATAGCAAAGGGACCTGACTTCTCTGTTGAACCCCCTCAGTCACAATCTGTCAAGCCTAGCAAAGGGACCTGACTTCTCTGTTGAAACCCCCACTTACCATCTGCCAAGGGACAGTCAAACGTTTGCTGCAGTGCACTGATCCGTCAGGATTGCTTGCCAAGGGACCTCTCTGTCCACTGTAGAAATCGTCCAGAACATACCTGAAGCTGCCAAAGAGCACAAGGTGCAGAAAGGGACACCCAGTCTGGGGATCCTGGAACTCAGCAAATGGTGCCGGCACTGCCAAACACACCCCAGAATCACTGAAGCTCATTCACTTCAAATCATTCACAGCAGGCGCCAGCACTGAAGGTAACGGAAAACACCTCACAATGCTTAAATCCATGGAAAAGTCCAAGAACTTCCGTATCGATGCCCTGCTGGCAGAGGAGCCCCCCAAGCCTCGGCCTGATACCTCTCCGCAAGGACTGAGCCCAGAACCCTCGGCTGGGAGCCCGGGCATGGAGATGCCCAACCATCGGGCACATGTAGGGTCCATGTCCCACCTCATACCCAAGCCGGGCCTCCTGAACTTGCAGCCCTCTGGACTTACCGCTATGAGCCAGGGGGCACTGCCAGCCATGTACCCAGCCCCTCTGTACCCCCTGGCCACTCAGCACCCTGCCTTCACCTACAGCGGCTTCGCCCACCTGTACCAACCCAGCCCAGAGCACCTGAAGGCGGTAGCCATGGCGGGCTCCTTTCCCCTGGAGCACTGGATCCGAGCGGGCATCGTGATACCCAGGCTGCCAGACTTCCACTGTGAGTACCCAGAGGAAGGGGGCAGGAGGGTAGGGTGGGGAGAGCTAGAAAGGGTGAACGCTAGTAACTGTGACCAGTAGAAGGGGCGAGAAATGGGGTGCCGGGGATTAACAGGAAGGGCATTGAATGCCACCTGGGGAGAAGGGCATGGCAATGTGGATAGGATTTTATGGCAAGGAATAATTAATGCCAGGGGTGGGTAAAAGTCAAGATGAAGCGCTTCATACGAGGGAGGAGGCCATGTCAGAGCTGGATTCGAATACTGTGTACTTCCGGGGGAGTGGGAGCCGGGCTAGGAGGAAGGTTTAATGTCAAGGCTGGATATACATACTATGTTCTTCCGGGGGAGCAGGGGCTAGGAGGAAGGTTGAATGTCAAGGCTGGATGTACATACTATGTACTTCCGGGGGAGAAGAGGCTGGGAGGAAGGTTGAATGGCATGGATGGGTTGGAGAGGGTTCTGGTACCAAAGAGCGTGTCGTGGAGGTAGGGGGCAGGGAGAAGGGAGAAGGGGCGTAGAGAAGTGCAGGGTTGTAGAGAAGGGCCTCTGGGCTAGAATGTGCAGGGAACCATAGAGCAGGGATCCGGGGGGTGCGGGGTGGGGTGGTGGCGGAGGGCACATTACTGGGATGTTGAAGCGGAGGGCAGGCAGCTGGACAGGGTTCTAAACGAGAGGCTGGTGCAGTGACACTGAGGAGGGCTGCAGTGCAGTGGGCAGCCCAAGGTGCAGTGGTACAGACAGGAGCACAAGGTGCAGTAACCTGGCACAGGGGACCCTCTGCTGTGCAGGTACAGAAGACAGGTGCAGTGACACCGAGGAGGGCTGCAGTGCAGTGGGCAGCTCAAGGTGCAGTGGTACAGACAGGAGCACAAGGTGCAGTAACCTGGCACACGGGGCACAGGTGACCCTCTGCTGTGCACGTACAGAAGACAGGTGCAGTGAGGAGACAGCGAGAGGTCCTGCAGTGCAGTGTATCGCAGTGATGTCCAGTACAGGGTGCAGGGCAGTGCAGTGGGATAGAGGTATAGTTCAGCAACCTGGTGCAGTGAGGAGACAGCGAGAGGTCCTGCAGTCAGTGCATCGGAGTGATGTCCAGTGCAGGGCACTGCAGTGGGATCGAGGTATAGTTCAGTAGCCTGGTGCAGAGTAAAACATGTATACAGAAGGGTGTGGTGCGCCCTGATTCTCACATAGGACAGTGGGTGATCAGGGCCCCAAAGGTATAGTGGAGAAACGTAGAGCAGGAACTTGGGGGCGGTCGAAGAGCACAAACCTGGAGGGGGAAACTACCTTCGGGGGTACAGAGAAAGGATTAGAGGGTCCATCTCAGGATGCAGCAGAGGGCTGTAGTGCAGGGGTATACAGGAAGGAGTCAAGATCAGGGGTCTAGAAGTGTAGAGGGTGAGGTGCCTGGTACAGAAGGGGCTGTAGTACATGGGTATGGAAGATGGACTGAACAGAAGGGGCATATATAAAAGTGTAGAGGGTGCAGTGCTGGGTACAGAAGGGGCTGTAGTACATGGGTATGAAGAATGGACGGAAAGAAGAGGCATATAGAAAAGTGTAGAGGGTGCAGTGCTGGGTACAGAAGGGGCTGTAGTACATGGGTATGAAGAATGGACGGAAAGAAGAGGCATATAGAAAAGTGTAGAGGGTGTAGTGCTGGGTACAGAAGGGGCTGTAGTACATGGGTATGAAGAATGGACGGAAAGAAGAGGCATATAGAAAAGTGTAGAGGGTGCAGTGCTGGGTACAGAAGGGGCTGTAGTACATGGGTATGAAGAATGGACGGAAAGAAGAGGCATATAGAAAAGTGTAGAGGGTGTAGTGCTGGGTACAGAAGGGGCTGTAGTACATGGGTATGGAAGATGGACTGAACAGAAGGGGCATATAGAAAAGTGTAGAGGGTGAGTTGCCAGAGTACAGACGGGACTGTAGTGCCAGGGTATGGAAGATGGACTGAACAGAAGGGGCATATAGAAAAGTGTAGAGGGTGAGGTGCCGGGTACAAAAGGGGCTGTAGTACATGGGTATGGAAGATGGACTGAAGAGAAAAGGCATATAGAAAAGTGTAGAGGGTGTAGTGCTGGGTACAGAAGGGGCTGTAGTACATGGGTATGGAAGATAGACAGGAGAAGAGGCATATAGAAAAGTGTAGAGGGTGTAGTTCTGGGTACAGAAGGGGCTGTAGTACATGGGTATGGAAGATGGACTGAAGAGAAGAGGCATATAGAAAAGTGTAGAGGGTGAGGTGCCGGGTACAGAAGGGGCTGTAGTACATGGGTATGGAAGATGGACTGAAGGTAAGAGGCATATAGAAAAGTGTAGAGGGTGAGGTGCTGGGTACAGAAGGGGCTGTAGTACATGGGTATGGAAGATGGACTGAAGGTAAGAGGCATATAGAAAAGTGTAGAGGGTGAGGTGCCGGGTACAGAAGGGGCTGTAGTACATGGGTATGGAAGATGGACTGAAGGTAAGAGGCATATAGAAAAGTGTAGAGGGTGAGGTGCCGGGTACAGAAGGGGCTGTAGTACATGGGTATGGAAGATGGACTGAACAGAAGGGGCATATAGAAAAGTGTAGAGGGTGTAGTGCTGGGTACAGAAGGGGCTGTAGTACATGGGTATGGAAGATGGACTGAACAGTAGGGGCATATAGAAAAGTGTAGAGAGTGCAGTGCCAGGGTACAGACGGGACTGTAGTGCCAGGGTATGAAGAATGGACGGAAAGAAGAGGCATATAGAAAAGTGTAGAGGGTGTAGTGCTGGGTACAGAAGGGGCTGTAGTACATGAGTATGGAAGATAGACAGGAGAAGAGGCATATAGAAAAGTGTAGAGGGTGTAGTGCTGGGTACAGAAGGGGCTGTGGTACATGGGTATGGAAGATGGACTGAACAGTAGGGGCATATAGAAAAGTGTAGAGAGTGCAGTGCCAGGGTACAGACGGGACTGTAGTGCCAGGGTATGAAGAATGGACGGAAAGAAGAGGCATATAGAAAAGTGTAGAGGGTGTAGTGCTGGGTACAGAAGGGGCTGTAGTACATGAGTATGGAAGATAGACAGGAGAAGAGGCATATAGAAAAGTGTAGAGGGTGCAGTGCAAGGGTACAGAAGGGGCGTAGTACATGGGTATGGAAGATGGGCTGAAGAGAAGGGGCATATAGAAAAGTGTAGAGGGTGCAGTGCAAGGGTACAGAAGGGGCTGTAGTACATGATTATGGAAGATGGACTGAAGAGAAGAGGCATATAGAAAAGTGTAGAGAGTGCAGTGCTGGGTACAGAAGGGGCTGTAGTACATGAGTATGGAAGATAGACAGGAGAAGAGGCATAATGAAAAGTGTAGAGGGTGTAGTGCTGGGTACAGAAGGGGCTGTAGTACATGAGTATTGAAGATAGACAGGAGAAGAGGCATATAGAAAAGTGTAGAGGGTGCAGTGCAAGGGTACAGAAGGGGCTGTAGTACATGAGTATGGAAGATAGACAGGAGAAGAGGCATAATGAAAAGTGTAGAGGGTGTAGTGCTGGGTACAGAAGGGGCTGTAGTACATGGGTATGGAAGATAGACAGGAGAAGAGGCATATAGAAAAGTGTAGAGGGTGTAGTGCTGGGTACAGAAGGGGCTGTAGTACATGAGTATGGAAGATAGACAGGAGAAGAGGCATATAGAAAAGTGTAGAGGGTGTAGTTCTGGGTACAGAAGGGGCTGTAGTACATGGGTATGGAAGATGGACTGAAGAGAAGAGGCATATAGAAAAGTGTAGAGGGTGTAGTGCCGGGTACAGAAGGGGTTGTAGTACATGGGTATGGAAGATGGACTGAAGAGAAGAGGCATATAGAAAAGTGTAGAGGGTGAGGTGCCGGGTACAGAAGGGGCTGTAGTACATGGGTATGGAAGATGGACTGAAGAGAATGGGCATATAGAAAAGTGTAGAGGGTGCAGTGCAAGGGTACAGAAGGGGCGTAGTACATGGGTATGGAAGATGGCCAGAAGAGAAGAGGCATATAGAAAAGTGTAGAGGGTGAGGTGCCGGGTACAGAAGGGGCTGTAGTACATGGGTATGGAAGATGGACTGAAGAGAAGGGGCATATAGAAAAGTGTAGAGGGTGCAGTGCAAGGGTACAGAAGGGGCGTAGTACATGAGTATGGAAGATGGACTGAAGAGAAGAGGCATATAGAAAAGTGTAGAGGGTGAGGTGCCGGGTACAGAAGGGGCTGTAGTACATGGGTATGGAAGATGGACTGAAGGTAAGAGGCATATAGAAAAGTGTAGAGGGTGCAGTGCTGGGTACAGAAGGGGCTGTAGTACATGGGTATGGAAGATGGACTGAAGAGAAGAGGCATATAGAAAAGTGTAGAGGGTGAGGTGCCAGGGTACAGACGGGACTGTAGGGCCAGGGTATGAAGAATGGACGGAAAGAAGAGGCATATAGAAAAGTGTAGAGGGTGAGGTGCCGGGTACAGAAGGGGCTGTAGTACATGGGTATGGAAGATGGACTGAAGAGAAGAGGCATATAGAAAAGTGTAGAGGGTGCAGTGCTGGGTACAGAAGGGGCTGTAGTACATGGGTATGGAAGATGGACAGAAGAGAGGAGGCATATAGACAAGTGTAGAGGGTGAGGTGCCGGGCACAGAAGGTGCTGTAGTACATGGGTATGGAAGATGGACTGAAGAGAAGGGGCATATAGAAAAGTGTAGAGGGTGAGGTGCCGGGTACAGAAGGGGCTGTAGTACATGGGTATGGAAGATGGACTGAAGAGAAGGGGCATATAGAAAAGTGTAGAGGGTGCAGTGCAAGGGTACAGAAGGGGCGTAGTACATGGGTATGGAAGATGGGCTGAAGAGAAGGGGCATATAGAAAAGTGTAGAGGGTGCAGTGCAAGGGTACAGAAGGGGCTGTGGTACATGGGTATGGAAGATGGACTGAAGAGAAGAGGCATATAGAAAAGTGTAGAGGGTGCAGTGCTGGGTACAGAAGGGGCTGTAGTACATGGGTATGGAAGATGGACTGAACAGAAGGGGCATATAGAAAAGTGTAGAGGGTGCAGTGCAAGGGTACAGAAGGGGCGTAGTACATGGGTATGGAAGATGGGCTGAAGAGAAGGGGCATATAGAAAAGTGTAGAGGGTGCAGTGCTGGGTACAGAAGGGGCTGTAGTACATGGGTATGGAAGATGGACTGAAGAGAAGAGGCATATAGAAAAGTGTAGAGGGTGAGGTGCAAGGGTACAGACAGGACTGTAATGCCTGGGTATGGAAGATGGACTGAAGAGAAGAGGCATATAGAAAAGTGTAGAGGGTGCAGTGCTGGTTACAGAAGGGGCGTAGTACATGGGTTTGGAAGATGGCCAGAAGAGAAGAGGCATATAGAAAAGTGTAGAGGGTGCAGTGCAAGGGTAGACAGGACTGTAATGCCTGGGTATGGAAGATGGACTGAACAGAAGGGGCATATAGAAAAGTGTAGAGGGTGAAGTGCAAGCATACAGATGGGACTGTAGTGCCAGGGTATGGAGAATGGACGGAAGAGAAGAGGCATATAGAAAAGTGTAGAGGGTGTAGTGCTGGGTACAGAAGGGGCTGTAGTACATGGGTATGGAAGATGGACTGAACAGAAGGGGCATATAGAATAGTGTGGAGGGTGTAGTGCCGGGTACAGAAGGGCTGTAGTACATGGGTATGGAAGATGAACTGAAGAGAAGAGGCGTATAGAAAAGTGTAGAGGGTGAGGTGCCGGGTACAGAAGGGGCTGTAGTACATGGGTATGGAAGATGGCCAGAAGAGAAGAGGCATATAGAAAAGTGTTGAGGGTGCAGTGCTGGGTACAGAAGGGGCGTAGTACATGGGTATGGAAGATGGACTGAAGAGAAGGGGCATATAGAAAAGTGTAGAGGGTGCAGTGCAAGGGTACAGAAGGGGCGTAGTACATGGGTATGGAAGATGGGCTGAAGAGAAGAGGCATATAGAAAAGTGTAGAGGGTGAGGTGCCGGGTACAGACGGGACTGTAGTGCCAGGGTATGAAGAATGGACGGAAAGAAGAGGCATATAGAAAAGTGTAGAGGGTGTAGTGCTGGGTACAGAAGGAGCTGTAGTACATGGGTATGGAAGATGGACTGAACAGAAGGGGCATATAGAAAAGTGTAGAGGGTGAGGTGCCGGGTACAAAAGGGGCTGTAGTACATGGGTATGGAAGATGGACTGAAGAGAAAAGGCATATAGAAAAGTGTAGAGGGTGTAGTGCTGGGTACAGAAGGGGCTGTAGTACATGGGTATGGAAGATAGACAGGAGAAGAGGCATATAGAAAAGTGTAGAGGGTGTAGTGCTGGGTACAGAAGGGGCTGTAGTACATGAGTATGGAAGATAGACAGGAGAAGAGGCATATAGAAAAGTGTAGAGGGTGTAGTGCTGGGTACAGAAGGGGCTGTAGTACATGGGTATGGAAGATGGACTGAAGAGAAGAGGCATATAAAAAAGTGTAGAGGGTGAGGTGCCGGGTACATCAGGGGCTGTAGTACATGGGTATGGAAGATGGACTGAACAGAAGGGGCATATAGAAAAGTGTAGAGGGTGCAGTGCTGGGTACAGAAGGGGCTGTAGTACATGGGTATGGAAGATGGATTGAAGAGAAGAGGCATATAGAAAAGTGTAGAGGGTGTAGTGCTGGGTACAGAAGGGGCTGTAGTACATGGGTATGGAAGATGGACAGACGAGAAGAGGCATATAGAAAAGTGTAGAGGGTGTAGTGCTGGGTACAGAAGGGGATGTAGTACATGGGTATGGAAGATGGACAGACGAGAAGAGGCATATAGAAAAGTGTAGAGGGTGTAGTGCTGGGTACAAAAGGGGCTGTAGTACATGGGTATGGAAGATAGACAGGAGAAGAGGCATATAGAAAAGTGTAGAGGGTGAGGTGCCGGGCACAGAAGGTGCTGTAGTACATGGGTATGGAAGATGGACAGACGAGAAGAGGCATATAGAAAAGTGTAGAGGGTGCAGTGCAAGGGTAGACAGGACTGTAATGCCTGGGTATGGAAGATGGACTGAACAGAAGGGGCATATAGAATAGTGTAGAGGGTGAAGTGCAAGGGTACAGATGGGACTGTAGTGCCAGGGTATGGAGAATGGACGGAAGAGAAGAGGCATATAGAAAAGTGTAGAGGGTGCAGTGCAACGGTACAGAAGGAGCTGTAATGCCTGGCTATGTGGAATGGACTGAAGGTAAGAGGCATACAGAAAAGTGTAGAGGGTCTAGCACCGGGTACAAACGGGGCTGTAATGCCTGGGTATGGAAGATGGATTGAAGAGAAGTGTAGAGGGTGCAGTGCAAGGGTATAGATGAAGGCTGCACTGCAGAAGTAAGGAGGAGAGGCTGAAGGACTTGGATATACAGAAGGTGCAGAGGGTACAGTGCAGGGTACAGAAGAGGGCATAGCAGGGGTATAAAGAAAGGTGTAGAATAGTTAGCAAAGAGGTACATAGATGGTGTAAAGTGCAGGCATGTGAAGGAACGGCTGAACTGCACGAGTGTGTATTATGTGAGTATTGTAGAGAGGGCTGTAATGTAGAGGTTTGGTGAAAGGGCACAGTTTGGGTATGGATTAACAGCTGTGGGACACTGGCATGTGTAAAGGGTACAGAAGGTGTAGTGCAAGGGTTTAGAGGATGTGCTGTAGTGCAAGGATGCAATATTCTTAATTATGTTTCAGTCTGTGGGGCGCTAACCAATCAAAGCCCCATACAGTGAATGGTAGAATGGCAAGAGGGGCTGTAGAAGTGGGAGGGTTGCAGGGCTACAATCCAGTGGGCTTGGAATGAATGACAGAATAGATAGTTTTCAAAATTTCATTCTGGGGGGGTGGTCATTTTTTCTTGGACATTTTTGGGATGATCAGAGCTGGTGAGTAGATAGCTGTCGTTCATGTTAGTTAGTATAAAGCTTTCACATGTTTTTTAATACGTCTACTTAGTACGCGAATTTCATGAACTTCTACAGGATTTCCTGGTGTGAAATTTTGGATAATTTATGTCTCTGGGAGACGGGTTCTAGCAAGACATTTTCTCCCCAATCAGCCTCCTGATGTTATGTCCTGTGACTTTGAATACAAGTTCAATTTTCAGTTGAGATACTCTCAAGTGAAAGCTGTAAAATCTTGCATGCTTTGTATTCGTGAAATTTCAACAAAAATATTTTGTAATTTTGCACTCCCCGTATCATGCTGTGTTTGGTCCCTATCATGGCGCTCTTGTGCAGGATGATGAGGATTTTTAAATAGTATATTTGCTTCAATGCTAGTCAGTGGGGGTATCTGAGGTTTAATGTTTGTTTGCTGGAGTCAGGGTTGGGGCTCTTTTACGGTTAGTGTAGGCAGCTGCTTACAGCACTGTCAAAAATAACCACAACGGGGAACCAGATTGCAACAAAAAGCCTCAAAAACGGTTTTGTTTAAAGAAAAAAAACGGACTTCCCAGATGGCAAAATATCAGTTTGGTAATGGCTCTGAAAATTCTTCACCAGGAGCAGGGTAAGGGTTCCCCATATCTGAGATCAGCTGCCCTGCAGCATTGTATACGGTTTGCAGCTTCCTCCCCAGCCCCCCGCATCGATAACCCCTGTTGAGCATTGCTGTATTCAAGTTTTGATGAGAGGTGGGAAATCGTTTTGACCCGGATGCAGATCTGGTGCTTGAAAATGACATCATTCCTGTGGCAAATCGCCACTGGGTGGAATAGGAGTAGTGTTTAATATCCCCTTTCTGGAAGCGCTAGGGGTGCCGCATTGTACACCGCGGACATCTACTCAAAGCCCTGTCTCAGATCTTGGGGAGACTATGCCATGCATCAACCCACTTTTATTATGTGTGTTCCCAAAACATTAGCAAAAAATTTCAAGTGAGACACTGTATAGACAGGAGGAGATAATTGGAAGGTAAATCTGTCTTCCTTTTTTATTAATCGGTACTAAGATGGCCGCTTTCCGGGTAGATGGAGTCATACTGCGACCCAAGATGGCAGAGCGCAATTAAACTAAATCCGAGGGTCACCAATCCTGGTGGGCTTCGATTGCATCTGGGAGACAGTTTCCTGTCCAAAATCCCAGAGGTTTGACATTCTTCCACTAATTTATTTATTTAGATTCCATTTTAAATTTGTAATGGGGAGGGGCATAGCTGCCTGTCTCACTGACGCAATCCATAAAGTGTTTATCATAATTCCCCAACATTTCTATACGGATGCAAGGGTCATTCAGATTTATTTTAATCTCCTTGTTACTTGTCATAACTGTTTACATTTACTAGTAATCTTGAATATAATTTACAAATTAACTTTGTGTATCTTCCTTTCTTTAAGTGTGATGTAAGTAAGTCCGTTAAGGGTCTCAAGGCGCTGGGGGCCATAGTGGAAATTAAGTGAGCTATTGCCCAGAGTCACATGGTGCTGAGCTGAGCTGCCGCCGGAGCCGGGGATCGAACCGTGAACCCTGTGCTCCGAAGTCAGCTGCCCTGCTGCGTAGCTCCTGTTTATGTTTTTAATCATATAGAATTTCGCAGAGTCATCATCATTGCTTGTTCTTCAAGTTTAATAATTTTTGGAGAATCAATTCATCCCCTTTCATTTTATCTCTTAATCGAACCAGCAAAGATCACGGGGAAATTCACGTCCCCACAATTATCAACAAAGCTGTGTAATTTATCCTCAAGCAGATTACTTAAATCGTCGACACCAGTGATACAGCCTCATTGTTTACATTGTGCTTGATGTTAAACAAGCTTTTATTACAGCTGACCATCACTCCTTATCCAAGTGTTCCTGATGGCTTCCCCTTCAGAGGCCAGATTCCTGTTAGTTCTGGGCTAACTCATCACTAGGCCTGGGTGAAACTTTAATTACACCGGCATAGTTAGCGCAATTTTGGTAATTCATACAATGACATTTACGCGAAATAACAGAGATTATCCCATTACACCACGTCGTGTAATGAGAATCCCCTTTGGGGAGAAATTGTAATACGAGATGTACCGTTCGGATCATTTTTGAGAGCGAGCGGCAGTGTTTGAACGCGTGCAGAAGTTCCTTCAATGCGAGAAGGCAGCTAACATTTCAGCTAGATTTTTTTACTTGAGTAGAACCGTTTGGGCATTTTTTGAGCAAAAAAAAAGTCAGAAGACGAGCTACAGTGTTTTGAATGTGAGTGACTGGAAATCAACGTGAAATTACACTTCTGAGTTGTATTTTTTCCTGAGCAGATCGTTTGGGTAATTTTTTGAGTGTGAGATGCATTTCTCATAATTACACGAAATTGACATCATTTTGGCAATTTTATGTAATGAAATCTATGCTAAGTTACAGAGATGATGCCATTATGCCGAATCACGTAATGTGCCCCCAGTTTGAGTGGCAGTGTTTTGAAACCGTGAGGCAGTTCCTTTAACGTGGGGAGTCAACAAACATTTCAGGTAGATTTTCTTACTCAAGCGGACTCTTAGGGTAATTTCTGAGTGCGAAACTAGAAATCCTAACGTGAGGGCCTGGATTTTGAGCACAAGCTGCAGTTCCTTTAACGCAGGTGGTCGACACACATTTCTGATACGTTTTGTACCCACAAGGACCATTTGGGCAATTATTTAGTGCAAAACTACAAATCCAATTACAAGGGGCCGTATTTTGAATGTGAGCGACCGGAAATCAACTTGAAATTACATTTTCAAGTTGAATTTTTACCGGAGTGGACCGTTTGGCCAATTTTTTAATTATGAGATGCGTTTAACATAATTTAGCATAATTTTGTATAATTACACTAAGCAAATTCTGTGTTTCGAACACCTTTGATGGTGCTGTGTCATTTCTAATTTTGAGCACATAAGCAATAATTCACCTAATACAAAGGTACAATCAGCTGTTAATATCATAGCAACCTTTGCCCGGGAATACCTACTCAGGATATCTCACCGTATTCCACATTAAGAAATCTAAAAGACCCAGTGGTCAAAATGTCCAAGATTTTATGTGAGAATACTCGCCATCAGATATCCTCAAAGTCCTGGGTCACAGAATACTGAGGATCACAGTCGCCACTAATTATGCATCCATCTTCCAGACCCTCAACCTGTCTAATAAAATTGTTGCCTAGCAGTGAAATTGTTGTACACCACCATTAACCAAGACAGCTGTCTAGTATGAATACAACTCTTCAGAGTGAATGCACAATGTTCAATCGTCAAAGTTCTGCACAATGTTCCTTTACCAATCAAGCTGTCCAGGCCAAATACAACTGTGCAACTACGTTTTCTAAACCACAAAGCTTTGCAATAACACCCACCTCAAAACATAAATCTCACAATCTATTGTCTTTTCTCAACCTGTGTTGCACCCTGCCTAACATAAAAATGTGCATTTGTAAAGCACACATTCACCCCCAAAGGGGCATCTTGGCGCTGAATAACAGACGTTCATTGTTACCTAACTCAATGGTACTCATTTTATCAACCTCAGATGGATGAAAGGCTGAGTGGATCCACCAGGATTTGAACCTGTGACCATGAGGTCGAACACAGGCCCCTGCAGTGGATGCATTAGTCCACTGAGCCACCAGAGACTCGGTGGGTGTACACTTGTATGAAAGAGGCAAACTTGGGCCAACAAGGTACATTTTGTGCCACTGTGTGGGACTGGGTTAACATCTGTGTCTAAAGTCTTGGGGCAAAGGGGAGCAGGGAACTCCTACTGCATCAACCAAGCGCACTCTACACAGACTGAGTCAGCCCAAGAGCGGCCTAAGTACTTTTGCAGACTAGTTTTTCATTTAAAGAATATTCATGACATTTCAGAGCAGTTTTTCATCCAGCATAAATTTTAATTGCGGGATCGAGGAAGAAAATGGCAGCATGACATATGTTTTCACCTGTGGGGAGGGAGCGTGAAGGGGCCCCCTTCCCCGAGCCATTTTGGGCTCGGGACCCCCTCCCCTGTGGTCAACTTTAAAAAAAGGACAGGGGGCAAAAGGCTCCCTTCTCCGGCACACTGCCCTCCTCCCCCAGCCAATTGCGGCCCTGGGGACCCCATCGCCTTTGGCCTGGTGCATTAATTAAGGGGAGGGGTGCACAGTCCCCTCCCTCAGGTGGATAGTGGCTCTTGGGGCCCCATTCCCCAGGGCCAAATTGTAATGAAGAGGATGGGGGCCAGTAGGTCTTCCTTCCCAAGCTGATTGTGGCCCCTGGGACCCCATCCCCTGGGGCCCAGTGTTAAGTAGAAAGGGGAGGAGGGCCGTGCGCCCCCCCCACCCAAGTCACTTAAAGCCCTGGGGGACCCCATCCCACAAGGCCCGGTTCCACTAACTGTGTCCAAGTAAGCCCACTCCCAGGACACAGTTGCCCTGCCCGCAGGAGTTTTGGCAGGGACTTGTCTACGACCACCCGATGGGCGCTGCAAAAATGCTCTTGCCAGGTAGGAACATACATTTGTTTCCCTACCCCTGCTCTTGTGGGGGATGGGGTCCCTAGGGCCTAATAAGTCTCTGGGCGGGCGGCCACGTGCCCCCGCTGCCCTTTAAAAAACAGAAGGTCCTGTGGCCAACCCCCTGGGAGTTAGCTTTACGTATGGTAATAAAATATTACTTTATGTTAAGATTAAAGTAACACTATAGTTATGTGTGATAAAAAGATCTGTTTTTTTTTTTTTTAAAACCTTAGAAATTTACTGAAAAAAACAAAGGTTAAAGTAAGGTTATAGTTAGGTGAAAATGTCAGTGACAACATTAACGTTTTGAACTAAAAAAGACACAGAAATTCACTAGTTATTCTTAGCAGAGTTAATTATAACTTGTGCCCCCGCCTTGCACTGCTTATTACCTCACATATTACAACATTCAGTACATGTTCTATGACATCATTTATGACATCACTGATGACATCATCCAAGCTTTTTTTGTACACATTGCTCTGTAAACGGGTAAAGCATTAGCGCTATGAATGTTAGTGCCGAAAAGCTCAGAAAATATAAAGCATCATTACTACTATCATACATACAACCCCCATATGTACAGAAGCTTATGTTATGTGCGACATTGAGCCTATACCCTACACTTCAAGGGTAGCTGAGTCCATGTTGACTGTGAACCACAGATGAAAGGGTAACCTATCCTGCACACGGGGTTCAATCTGCATAGAACTGTTCAGGGAAAACCAAGTTCCTCCAGATACTAAAACCTGTTGCATAACTAATGCCTACTACGGTCTTTACCTCCATCAAACCCCTGACAGTCACCGAACCTACATAGAGAAATGAAATGGATATAAATAGAAAAGTAGGTACTGTTAACACTGTTTACTCTATAGAGAGAGTTTACTCTATACCACACTGTTTGCAGACAGTGAAACTCTCGTGAGAAATACACACAGAGTATGAAATAGTATCTACTAAGAACAGTGTAGACTCTATGCAAAACTTGTCCAAATACAGATTGTTCACTTAAGATAACCAAGGTCTGAAGGTGCTAAAGATCGAACTACCTACGGCTTTCATACTGTGGCGAACATTTTTAAAATAGATAATCTTCAGAAGCAAAACAAGCGCCTGTACATAGACTTATACCTGGTGCACACAGGCTTCTATGTTAATTAGAAATGATCATTCTGAGACGATTCTGTCTAATAACTCAAGGCTGCTTACAATACTTAGTATGCAGTAAGTAGAATATTTGCCCAGCTGTTCTACAGTACCAAAATCTTGTGTGGAGCATAATGAACACAAGTCATCAACTGTCAGCTGCACACAGAGTTACTCTTCAATATAAAGATTTAGAACGTGTTTAATAGCTCTACACACCTATGGTGCATTAGAAGCACATGTGCTTTGTAAACACTTACACCTCTTAGCTGGACACTGGCTGTACACAATTAAGTAGAAAATAAATATTGTAGCAGTCGCCACTGGGTAGTTAAAGTTAGTAACGTGGTTCCCTAGAAAATTTATTTTTTGTGTCGCTAAGAACTTTGGCGCCGCTTGACAAATCTCCACGAAACTGGGCCGAGAAAAAATGGGGGTCCCAAAACAAGTTCTCCCCATTCGTTGTCTCATAGGAACTTTAGACACAGCTACAGCCTAAACCGCTGTATGGATTTGCACCAAATTTGGCAGAAAGCTAGATATAGGTCCAGAAAGAGTGCTTTTTCTAATTTGGTGTAAATCCGTTCAGTAGTTTTTGAGGAATTAATGCTCAAAAACGTTGTATATCTAGGCACGAGGAGCCTCTGCGGATCCTGACAGATCTCAAGCTGAGATTTAATTGTCTGCCATCACCTCAACCAGGAAGTGGTGACAGCCATCTTAGGACTCGGGACCCAGTCCTGAGTCCTAAAAAAAAAAAAAGAAGACACAAGGAGGAACAGTTGGAATACCCTGACCCCCTAGGCCTGGTGGTGGGTTCCTAGAGGTACCCCGCCTAGTGCCAAAAAGTTTATTTTTTAATTTTGGCACAGATTCTAGGAGGATCTGCAAATCTGTGGCAATTAAAATAAAAAAACAAGCACAGACTCCCACGCCTGTTTTTAAACAAGGGCCTGGAGAGGGACATTTATTTTTGGTAGAAGGGGCATTTGAGGCCCCCATCCCCAGGCCGATTTTTGCCCCGGGGACCATACCCCTCGGGGCCTGGCTCATTTTTGAGGGGGCACACGGTCCCCTTCCCCGGGACGTTTTCTGCTTCTGGGACCCTATCCCCGGGTCCTGGCGATTTTTGAATGGGAGGGGCGCATACAGCCCCCTGCCAGGCAGTTTTTGGCCTCTGGGAGCCCATCCACCAGGGCCCAATGCATTTTTTAAGGGGAGGGGGGGCATGCAGCTCCACTCCTCGGGCCATTTATGGCCCGAGGGACCCTATTCCCCAAAGCCTGGTGTATTGTTAAAGGGTGAAGGGCGCATGTACCCCCTCCCCGAGCCTCTAAGGCATCCGGGGAGCCCACCCCTGGAGCCGTAAAAGTAGAGTGTAAGGGGGGGGGCTCCCCTCCCGGAGCCATTATTGGCCCTGAGGACCCCTTAACCAGGGCCGGCTTAGATGGTATGTCCCAGGGAGCCCACCACCGGAACATAGCGGTTTCCCTGCCCACTGTGGTGTGAGCAGGGAAACCTGTGTTTGCTCTCAGTTGGCAGGAGAATTTTCAAAACTCCAGCCAAGCAGGAGCAAGCACCAAGTCCGCTCCCAGTGAGCGGGAGCTTCAAAAATGTCCTGCCTGCTGGGAGTGGACTTTTCATCTGTTTCCCTTCCAGTACTAAAGCGTGCAAGGAGACAGATTAAAAGACTGCTCCTGGCCACGGGGAACATTATTACCTGCTCTCGGCAGGCAGGAGCAATGCAGGCTTCTGCTGTATGCGGGGAGTCAGCTCGGCTTTGGGGGCCTTGGGGCCCTCCCCACAGACCCCAACGAGTCTATGGTGGGTGCCCTCGGTGGTGACCAGACACCCACCTTTTTCAGAGGGGGGCCCCAGGGAATGGGATTCCAGGGGCCAAAAGCAGTTGTGGGAGGGGGGCCGTGTGCCCCCCTAACAAAATGCACCAGATGATGGGGTCCCTAGGGCTGAAATTGGCCCAGGACGGGACCACATGCCTCCCTCCCCCTAAAAATAACACCATGCTCTGTGTCCCTGGGGCTGACATCGACTCGGTAGGGGGGCCATGTGCCCCCTTGCCTTAATTTTAATGAGTGGCCCTCAGGGAGGCTTGCTCCCCCCTCCCCTTTATTTTTAAAAATGGCCCTGGGGATGGGTTCCCCAGGGCTTAATATGTCTCCGGGAGGGGGGGCATGTGAACCCTCTCCCCTTTACTTTTAATAGTGGCCCTGGAGGATGGGGTCCCCAGGGCCTAACAAAGCTTGGTGAGGGGGGCCATGTGTCCCCTCTTCCCTTTACTTTAAATAGTGGCCTTGGGGGATGGGGTTCCCAGGGCCTAACAAGGCTTCGTGAGGGGGGGGGGGCATGTGGCCCCCTCCCCTTTAATTGAAAATATGGCCCTGGGGATCCCCCAAGCACAAAGAAGCTTTCAAAGGCTGTGCTCAGCATGGGGCTGGCTGTATGTGGGGGGTTGTCTACAGGGCCTAGCCATAGGCCAGGCCCTGCGGTCAAACCCCTGCTGTGCATGGCCAGATGCCGTGTGCGGCGGGGGTTGGATTTACTTATGATAATTAAATATTACTTTACGTTAAAAAAAACCTCTAGAAATTCAATAAAAAACACAACGGTTAAAGTAACGTTATAGTTAGGCGAAATTCTCAGTAAAAACGTAACGTTTTAAACTCTAAAAAACACTGGAATTTACACGTTATAGTTATTCCAAGTAACTATAACTCGTCCTTTAAGGTAACTATAACTCGTGCCCTTGCCACGCACTGCGAATTACCCCACATATTACATCACTGATGACATCTTTTATGACATCATTGATAATATCACTTTGCATGGTGGGGGCACGAGTTATAGTTACCTAGGATACGAGTTATAGTTACTTGAGATAACTATAATTATAAGTGGTGAATTTCAGTGGCTGATAGAGTTTAAAATGTTACGTTGTTACTGAGTATTTCACCTAACTATAATGTTACTTTACCTTTGGGTTTTTTCAGTATATATACATGGGAGCCTGCCGTCTATATTTAAAATCTGTCTCTTATCTATCTATTACAGTCCCTATTAAGTCTCTAGTCACCTTAAATAAGCAAATGATGAAGCTTGAGCAGGGATGTCATGATGCCTCCTATCAGAGCCAGCAGCAAAGGTGAGAGGCAGGCATAGCATAATTAAAGCTGCAGTTTAAACAAGGAAAACAAGACCTGTATTTCACCAGTTCTGGTCTGTTTTTCTGAAATGAACAGTCATTAGCAGAAAGGAGAACTTGATGGCATGATGTTTATTTTTGCATACTATACAGACCCTCCAGGATTTCGCGATGTCGCGATTACGCGATTTGCCGCAAAATCGGCACTTTTGTAAAAATGCCGCGATTTTTACAAAAGTGCCCACGAAATTGAAGGAATGCGGAGACAAATTAAAACGGCACTAGACTAGTGCATTTTAGTTTATCTCCGCATTCCTTCAATGCTGTGGTACCCTTGCCAATAACCTCCCCCCAAACCCCCTTGTTAACAAAACTGCGCCACCTATCTGTAAGCTCAGGCGTATGATGAATCGTGCATGGAAGCGCGCATGGATTCCTGCAATTACCAGCAGTGCTTTAAGTGGGAAAAAAAAACTGGGGGTGCTCTAAAAGGGGCGGGGCAAACCTCTTAAAGGGGTGTGGCCTATCCAAGTAGGGGCGTGGTCTAAATCAAGATAACTAGCATTGTGTGCTTAAGAAAATCCCCTCCTATTATCCTACCTTCGGAAAACACTCTCTTTAAAGGATTTCCCTTCCTCCTACAACGCGGCTCACCTAGCATGACGTCTCCACTTCTCAGTAGTGAGCAAAATGAGCATGCGCATATCGATGTGCATGCTCTTACTGCAGTCCAATAAAAAAAAAAAAGAAAACGGACTACTTTGCGAGGCCCGAAAATAGAGCCCGATAGAGACCCGTTTCGAGGCCCCCTGAAAATAACTGCCGGTGCTCAGACCCGGCCCACTTAAAGCCCTGCATCCATCCATCCTAAGCACTGCGCCATCCAACCATCTTTCAATCCATCCATACATTCCTACCTACATACATACATCTGTCCCTGCACCTATCCTAAGCATCTATCAGCCCACCCGTCTATCCTAAGTACTGGTCCATTCATCCATTCATCCTTCCATCCATCCATCCATCCATTCATCCACTCATCCATTCATCCAGCCAGCAACCCATTCATTCATCCATCCAGCCATCCATCCATACATACATACATACATGTGTCCCTGGACCTATCCTAAGCATCTATCAGCCCACCCGCCTATCCTAAGCACTGTGCCATCCATCCATCCATACGCCCATACATCCATACATACATCTGTCCCAGAACCTATCCTAAGCATCTATCAGCCCACCCGCCTATTCTAAGTACTGGTCCATTCATCCATCCAGCCATCCATCCATCCATACATGTGTCCCTGGACCTATCCTAAGCATCTATCAGCCCACCCGCCTATCCTAAGTACTGGTCCATTCATCCAGCCATCCATCCATCCATCCATACATGTGTCCCTGGACCTATCCTAAGCATCTATCAGCCCACCCGCCTATCCTAAGTACTGGTCCATTCATCCATCCATACGCCCATACATCCATACATACATCTGTCCCAGAACCTATCCTAAGCATCTATCAGCCCACCCGCCTATTCTAAGTACTGTGCCATTCATCCATCCATCCGCCCATACAACCAACCATAAATCTGTCTCAGAACCTATCCTAAGCATCTATCAGCCCACCCGCCTATCCTAAGTACTGGTCCATGCATCCATTCATCCTTCCATCCATCCATACATTCATCCATCCATCTAGCTATCCATTCATCCATCTGGCCATCCATCCACTCGCCCTTTATTCACCTATCCGTCCTTCTTTCCGTGCACCCTCCGCCCCCGATCCTAAACACCCCGTATTATACTCATCCACCCAGCCTCTAAATGGGTCGAAAAGGCTGGTGATAACCATTGACAGGCAGATGTTTCTGATAAAGAACAAGAAAGCTTTCAGTTGCTCTTTGTGGACTATAGTTCACCACCCTTCTCTGGGGTGTTTTAAACAAAGGTTGATCCAGCGAAAGAAATGTAAACCAGCTTTTCAGTGTAAGACGCTAATTCAGAAACATAACCTTTTGTCCAGGAACACTGCTTTAAATTGGCCGTGACTGACAGATACTGAACACCTGCAGTTCTTACATTTGAGAGAGTATACCAAACAGCCAATTTGGGGTGGTGAGAACCTGCCCTTCTATATTTCCATGTGAAGCACAGTATAGGAATATAAAGGTAATTCCAACGCTACTATCTCCATATTAAAGAGAACTAAGAACTAAGTGAGCCAGGCAAAGCGTGTGTTTTCGTAGCACTAAAACAAGACACTGTGAAAGGTCAGAGCAGGGTCGTGCTGGAGTTGGCTGCCTGTGGTCGTCTCCAGAGGCGCAACTAGAGACAAATTTGGGGGGAGGCTAATTCTTCCAGCAATAGGCAGAGTGGGGATGCAGGGGCTCTAAAAAGGGGTGAAAAACAACAGAGCCTCTTTTACAAGCAAATGGTCTTTTAAAGACCTGTGAAGTACTCGGTGCGGCTGTGTGCGCCCGGGAAGCTGTCTCAGCCCGGGGCAATGGGCGTTGCGCGCCTGGTCGTCTCTCTCCTAATCATCCCACTATGATGTTGCTCCTGCGTTTTAAAGAGAAGGGAAATCCTGAGAGAAAATGGCTCTCTTTAAAGGATTTCCCTTCCCTTACAATGCGGCTCACCTGGCATGACGTCTCCACTTCTCAGTAGTGAGCGATGTGCATGCTCTCACTGCAGTCCAATTAAAAAAAAAGAAAACGGACTACCTGTGCGAGGCCCGAAAATAGAGCCCGATAGAGACCCGTTTCGAGGCCCCCTAAAAATAACTGCCGGTGCTCAGACCCGGACAGACCCGGCCCACTTAAAGCCCTGATTACCAGCATAGTAGTAGGAAATGACGGGGGTATGTCTGTACCACTGGGGGGAGGCTGGGGCATGTCTGTACCACTGGGGCATGTCTGTACCACTGGGGGGAGGCTGGGGCATGTCTGTACCACTGGGGCATGTCTGTACCACTGGGGGGAGGCTGGGGCATGTCTGTACCACTGGGGGGAGGCTGGGGCATGTCTGTACCACTGGGGGGAGGCTGGGGCATGTCTGTACCACTGGGGGGAGGCTGGGTACGGTGTCCGGCAATTATATGAAAAGGAGCAGGGTGTGTGCCTTTGCTAACAGTGAGAGGGAAGGAGGCGGCCCATGGTGTGGGCAAGAGGTCCTCAGTATGCACAGATAGGACACGCGTGTTCATCACTCCTCCTCGGGTACTTCTTCCTGCGCCTTGAATCTTTCTAGAAGGGCACCCCATTCAAGACCTCTATCCTCCAGTCGTAACGCCCCACTTTCCGCTGGTGATATAACTTATCACACACTTTTAACAGTACATAGAGCATCTGAGCGGGCATTTAGATGCCACCTCGTTGCATAGTCTTACAATTGCTCCAGCTTCGCGGTGATCATTTCAGCCTCTTAGAATCTCCCTCTTTCGACAAACACAGGTGGAAAAACAACAAATGATGCATTTCGAAAATGGACTAATCGCTGACCCTGATAAGTGGATTCCCACATGAAACAAATACGAACTGGCAAAACTGTACAGGCAGGATGTCCTGTGATGAGGACCAGAAGGGATGGTAAGGCTCTAGGAAGTCCTGTGTCTGTGTGTGATATGTAAAGAGTCTTCAAGAAGGTAATGTTTGTTGAATTCAAAGTTCTTTGACCTGCGGGAAAGCAACAGGTGGCCCCGGATCAATTCAGGATGCTTTTATAGGGTGATGCTGCAATCTGGATGTTTACCTCAAACTTGTACTTAACACGAGGTCGGGATGTCTTCCTACATCCACGAGGTATTTGAAGATGGTCCATCATTGATGCTAGCGCTCATCCATCCTGAGTTGGGCGAGGTGTTGCCGAAGTGCAGCACTTCCGTCAGCTAGCCTCGACATTCCATCTAGCATTGCTCCACCTCATCAAAACCCCATGTTGGTGCCCATGGGATGCAGGATTCTCCCCCTGCCTCTTTCACCAAAAGTAAAACTTCTTTCTCTAGTATGCTCACACATGGCAGGATCAGTCTCAGATTGGTTTTGGGGACTTAAGAGCCTTGTCCACCTGCCTGTACACAAACACCACTCGGTAGAGTTCTCTGACCAGTTGTTTCACTGACCAGACCAGTGTATGGTCCACAGGTCTGGCTTGTACAATGACCTGGTGCACAACAACTCCCCTTGGACTCTTCAGACCGGACGCTGGTTTTGGTGTTTTTGGGTCTCTTCCGTGCAATGGTGACCAGGCTGGGGCGGTCTTTCATGGTCAGGCTAAGCTTTGCAGTTTTGCTGCATGCGTCTGAGCTCCACACAGTTTGATTTAAACACTCAACTCAAGGGTTCTTAATTTTCTACATTTTTCTGAAATATTTCAATGATATTTTAAGGTAGGTAAATTAACTTCTCCTTGTATTTTAATTAGTCTCAGATTGCTTTAAAGGACAACTGAATCAATGAGTACAACATAATTAAGGCTCTGGACATACAAATGATTTATTTTTGGTGACAAAATATCTAATGTGCCAGATCATAAGTAACAGGATATGCGTATACGTGGCGTGAGAGTAAAGTGCCAACCAGTATAGTACAAATAATAGATAAGTAAAGCATGTTCCTTTATTGTGTAGGGAGGGGTGAGGCCGGGGCCATGGGAGGGGGGGAGGAGGACTGGTTGGTGCACTTCTAAGCATAACGGAAATTTCACCAGCGCATAAGATTCATTTGGGACCGTGTTTCATACTGTAGGGTGTGCGATTTGCACCATTTCTAAATGCACCGGTAAGTTCTGTTTTGCAGTGGCCAAATAGCCTAGATTCACAAAGAAAAGTACAGGCAGAGTTCTATGGTCTCCTGAAGAATGCATTTTTACACTTTTTCCCAGTTCACAAAACAGATGTGACATCTGCAAGCCGTGCCATCTGCCATTCCCTGTGCTGAATTATACAATTTGGTACCATGTTTTGTTTCTTCTAGGGTAAAACATTTTTCCCCATGGAGAAAACCCTTCCACCTACCAGCAAAAAACACACAAAAAGCATGCGGAATCCCTCAGCAGTCAACAGACTGCTGCAAAATTATCAGCTTGCATTGGGCTAGTTTGAGGTTGTTCCAGGGCTGTTCTGACTGCCTGACTGCAGCCAATCAGAATGGGCCTAACTCACAAACATATCCTGATTTATTGGAAGACTTGCCAGTTATATTGTTGAAATAGAACTGTGACTGTGATCATGGGTATTCGCAAACATCTTCCCAAGGGCCAAAATGTTTTGTCTGTGATGTGACAGAGGGCCACATTGATGCCAGCAGGGTGGTGGTCAAGGTAGGAGGGTTGGCAGAGCGGAGTTTGCCCTACGGTGGGTTTAGGGGAAGCGAAGCATATACATCTAGTGACTGAACTGCACAATGTGAAACCAGAAAACCTGGTAATAATCCTGTGTTCCCCTCTATACCAAATTGTGCGATCCTAGGCAATTGTTTTCACTTTCCCTCCTTTTTCTCAATGATCACATACAAGAGGACCTCGAAATATATGATTTCAGGATGTGCGCTTTACAAAATCCTCTCCTGTGTTTGATTTGAAAAATTATAATGTTGTTCATGTATAATACGAACCCAGGCCACCTAGAGGATGCACATAACAACTGACAGAACTCTTAGTTCAATATTCACATTGTTGTCAGGGTGGGGGGAAGAATGAATGTCAACGCACTGATGTAACCTGACATACTGACAGCGCTTAATTTGAGCCGGTGGTTTCCGGTGCTCGGCACCAACACTTAATTGTTAGCACCGGCGTGTGTGACAGTCTACCACAAGGTGGTGCTGTCCGGCTAATGTAGAGGTGACCAGAACAACAGTTGATTATTAATTCAATACACATTAAAAATTACTATTACCTGCCGCCCAAGCCTTTCTTAATGCTTTGGGGGCCTGAAATAGTCGGAATTGCCACACTTGTAGGAGTGTGATGGTTAGTAGTTGTGTTGGTACTGTCATTGGTAGCATGGCAGGGGCAATGTGTGGTGCAAGCTGCACTGGTCTCCTGAAGAAAGCCCTGGCACTTATTTTTTTTTACAAATTAAACACTGTGTACTAAGGAGATACAAATCAATTAATGTAATGATGGCACAGTACTCAAGCTGAAAGTAACGTGAACATAAATAGTGCATGATACACACAGTAGATAAACCTGGCAGCCTAAATACTGTACACAGTGCTTTGGTGTAAACTTTCATGTTGTAAAATACCTCCTAAAAATAAGATCTCTGCGTTTGGTGTTGAAAAAATTGCAAAACAAAGTGCCGCAAAAATGCTGCACAATTCCCATATTTGTGCCGCTAAATTTCCATATTTGTGCCGCTAAAGTTGCTAATCCATGCCGCAATATCCTGGGGGGTCTGACTATAGGTCATTACAGAAAGAATCTCCCTTCATGTTTCCTCTGAGTTACAGCATTTGTTTTAATCCAGCTTACACAAAACTGATTCTAATATCTATTTCAACTTATTACTAACTCATTTTGGTGTGTTTAATTTCACACTACAGATTCTGCTTTTATTCGTCATTTCTGCAACCACACGATCTCTTTCAGATGAAAGTGCCAGACACCAAGTATTGAAGCAGTTCGTGGGTGAAAAGGGTGATGTTGTGACCATGTATTATAAGGAATAAAATACTCTCTGGTACACATGAAAAGGATATTTCAAGGCGTCTTGAAGTTCTATTACTTTGTAAAGGAACTCCTTGGTGACTTGCAAAATCTTTGTATTGTATCGCAGGGGGTACATCATCTGATATATTACAAAGTAGCAGTTGTCACTGTGTATTTATGGTTCAGTTACAGTGTTCATTAAAAGTCATTTTTAATTTGCCTCTAACTTTTACCCCATGGGTTGATTTCTACTAATATTGATAATCACTTGGCGTAGCCAGCTTAGGTTCTACTGCCAATTTACCTGAAGATCCATGAAGGGAACAAATGTTATAGGGGACGAGGAGATATGATTTTCCATTTTGGCTCCCGTATGAAATTTTGCTCTTGACCACAGCCCGAACTGCTGAACAGATTTACACCAAACTTGGAATGAAAGTGAAACTTTACTTAGAAAGCGTGATTTTGTTGGTTTGGTGTAAATCAGAAAAGTAGTTTTAAGATATAAGCATTTTAGAAAGTAGTTGCGCTTGCTTCAAAGGGTTAATAATTTTTCATATTTGTGTCATGTGGCATTTGAAAATCCTTTGTGAATCCGGAAATTAAAAAAGAAAAGGAATCACATTTGATGAGGGGGCCTTTTCTGCTGTTGTCCTTTTTGGATCTGCAGTTCCAAAGCTGGATCTGTGGATCCGAGTCATCTGATTGGCTGCCATAAGAGGCCAATGTTAAGATGATGTGTCCTGAACACAAAACTAAAAGGCCACATAAGAGTTCAGGTTAGGCACACCCTGACCACTGGCAATTGTGGGGAACCCTCAAAGTGCCCGTCATGGAGTAAATATAAAAAAGATTTTAAGAGTTTCAGGATTGGAAGACCATGTGCCGCAGGGTAGGCCACCAATGGTGGGCTTGATGCAAGACCTGGCTGCGGGCCAGGACCTGTGCCCAATCCCCACTGTGCACTGCCGCCGGCCAGGACCTGCGTCCAATCCCCACTGTGCACTGCCGCCGGCCAGGACCTGCGTCCAATCCCCACTGTGCACTGCCACAAAGGCCAGGACCTGCGCCCAATCCCCACTGTGCACTGCCGCAGGCCAGGACCTGCATCCAATCCCCACTGTGCACTGCCACGAAGGCCAGGACCTGCGCCCAATCCCCACTGTGCACTGCCGCAGGCCAGGACCTGCGTCCAATCCCCACTGTGCACTGCTGCGAAGGCCAGGACCTGCGCCCAATCCCCACTGTGCACTGCCGCAGGCCAGGACCTGCGTCCAATCCCCACTGTGCACTGCTGCGAAGGCCAGGACCTGCGCCCAATCCCCACTGTGCACTGCCACGAAGGCCAGGACCTGCGTCCAATGCCCACTGCGCACTGCCACGAAGGCCAGGACCTGCACCCAATCCCCACTGAGCACTGCCGCAGGCCAGGACCTGCGCCCAATCCCCACTGTGCACTGCCACGAAGGCAAGGACCTGCAGCCAATCCCCACTGTGCACTGCCACGAAGGCCAGGACCGGCGTCCAATCCCCACTGTGCACTGCCGCAGGCCAGGACCTGCGTTTAATGCCCACTGTGCACTGCCGCAGGCCAGGACCTGCGGCCAATCCCCACTGTGCACTGCCGCAGGCCAGGACCTGCGCCCAATCCCCACTGTGCACTGCCACGAAGGCCAGGACCTGCGTCCAGTCCCCACTGCGCACTGCCACGAAGGCCAGGACCTGCGTCCAATCCCCACTGTGCACTGCCGCGAAGGCCATGTGCAGCGGGGGTGAGCTGCCCTGGCGGGTTGGGCACAGGTCCTGCCGAGGCATGTGTTGTCTGCATTGGTAGCCTTAACTGGAAAATTTCAGTGGGTTTGCATGTTTGAGCCGGAACCATAGCTCAGTTTTTAGCTTTGTTTAGGAAGAGGAGCAATTCTTCTGGGTGCAGTGGAAGTGAAGTTAAAGCAGTGTTAGGCAGCATATTATTAAAAACGTATGTGTGTGTGGAACCCTCTCCACACCCTGAACTCCTCTGAAGAAGGTCGGCCCTATTTGCCTGGTGTAATAT
This sequence comes from Calotriton arnoldi, assembly GCA_963921515.1. Classification (NCBI taxonomy): domain Eukaryota; kingdom Metazoa; phylum Chordata; class Amphibia; order Caudata; family Salamandridae; genus Calotriton; species Calotriton arnoldi. The sequence goes on along the minus strand of CAWUFW010006254.1, from coordinate 333,629 downwards.
GGAGTCAGCCTTCCAACACTTTCTATGGGTGCTTTGGTTACTAGTCTAGTCATGCAACTGAGTATCTCGTGAGTACCTCGTGCACTCAGTCAGCCTGAAGAGCAGGTCTCTGGGTACAGAAAAGCTGCACAGACAGAAAAGATACCAAAACACATGTTCTTATGTCCCTGCCTTCCACCCTAGAGGCTGCTCCAAACACACACACATCCCCACCTGCTCTGGCAGGGGCCTGCACAGGCGTTTAACAGGACAACATAATAACCACCAGGAGCAATATCAGCCCCCTCCCCCCATCCCACAGCCAAAGAGACAATTACCCAAAAACAAAACAGCATTGAGAATTCGCTTGATCAATGAAATCTTTACGTGATTCCTTTGAGGGCGCCTAGATTCAAGACTAGGGTGTATTACCGCGGTCGCCGTCAGGCCTGGGAGGCAAAGCCTCTGAGCTTCCTAAGTTGCCTGAGCCTTCTAGCGCCCAGTGCTTAATTTGTAAAATATTAAGTGCCAGGGCTCTGACCAGGAGGCCACTGCAGCTTGCACCACCCATCGCCCCTGTCATCGCTGCCAAAACAACTACTAACCATCTCTCTAGCATGTAAATGCGACAGTTGAGATTATTCCAGGTCCCCAAAGCTAAAGGAATGGCTGAGGAGGCAGGGGAGGCAGGTATTAGTAATTTTTTTAATGTATATTGTTTTCCTAAACAACTGTTATACTGCTCATCTTTAAATTACATGAACAGCGCCACCTTGTGGCAGACTGCCCTAAGTGTGGTGTTGACAATTAGGTGCCGGTGCCGAGCAACGGAAACCAATTAAGTGCCGGTGCTCAGCACCAGAAAGCTCCGGCTCAAATTAAGCACTGCAGTAGCGCCTCATCCACCCCTGGGCAAACCGCTGATGCCCCCTGATGATGGGGGTATGGCTCACCTGGCTCTGATCATAGGTCCTAAGAGGCAAACCCGGCACCGAGCGAGAGCGGAAGAGCCAGAGGCTCAAACAATGCACCCAATGAGTTCAACTCCCAGGACTCTTGTACGGGGTTGGGGGGTGGGGTAGGGGGAATGCCTAGCCTAAGTGCACCGTTGTGAATTTTATGGGGGGCTGCCCTGCCAGAATCACTAGGGACAGCAGAATATATGCTGCCAGGGACTGCTATGACCAGGGAGGGGCAGCCTGTCCTTATTGGCAAACCAGTTGGTCACCCTGGGTACCGAGTGAAGTCGGGCGCCAAATGCAAAGAACATATATTTAATAAAAAAATGGCTACAAATGGAGGCTCCAGATAGGTGGCTCACACAGGGCATCAGTTGCTGATTTGTGGTCTAATGCCAGCCCTCTCTGAGGCCTCTGGGCCCCATCCTCGGATCTACATCACAGAGGACTCTGGTACCCAAACCCATTCACTGAGGGCAAGGAAGAGGTGGAGAGGGAAGTGATGAACATCATGTACCAGAGAAGCCTTCACTCTACAGCTGTACCCAAAGTCTGCCTGTGCGACAGGCCTGTGTGATTGGACGCTGCATCATTGGCGGCCTGTTCATTAACTGCTGGGGACAGGTGGGGGGGGGGGGCGGGGTGACGTGCAATGAAATGAATTACCGCATTCGCCTTGGGCAGTCGGAGGAAAGGGAAATGGAATTTACTCATGAAAAATGACAAAAATAAACAGTTAAATATAGGGGCCCTAATAAGGCTGCATCACTGCCCTTTTCCGAAGTTCCACAGTAAGTCCAGGGAAATGTTGTCATGGAAACCAAAGTTGCGACGATGAGACCAGAAACAGGAGTAGTGAACAGCGCCAGGTTGCCCCCTCTAACACCTGTGAAGTTGTTATCAGCCTATGGAAACACTGCGACGGCACAGCCCTGGTTTGTAGAGTCAAGGCACCCATCAGCAGCTGCTTGCCCCTGTGCGCTTGTATGAAAAGAGTGTAACTTCGTTCTCACAGATCCATGTGCGCAGAGTTGGATTGGGATCAAAAATCGGACCGGGCACACGAAAAAAAAGGTGCCCACATTTGAGTATTGCCTTTCCGCAAAACACTGCTTCAGCGAAGTTGTATGAAAAGAAAGGGGGTGTGGGGCATGTTTTATTAACTTCACTTAGATAAAAAAAATTGCTCAGATTAGTTCACACTGCTGAGCCACACATGAATGCAAGTGAGACCACTTCTGCTCAGGGCCCTGCCCCGCTCAATCAGCATAGATTAATGGGCCGGCCCAGCGAGAGAAGGGAGTGATACCTCTGCCCATCTGCCTCTAGAAAGGCCACTCAGGCACCCACTGGGCCGCTGGCAGCATCCTAACAGCACAGACAGCCCCCCGGCTGCCCAAAAAAGCAGCCCACAGCTAGAACTCGGCTACCGGCCCTTCGGCCATTTCCCGAGTGCCCGCGTTACCAATCCGACCCTGCATGTGTGTAACTCTCTTCAGATGCAGCCCTGACGAGCTCCCAGGACTTGGCACGTGTCTCTTTGCGTCTGGATCCGACAGAATGAGGTCCCACCCTCTGTGCACACAGACCAGGAAGAAAACATTTCATGAGAAGAGGGAGGGTGGGGGAAGGGAGTTCTGGGGAAGCCAGACAGCCTCCATTCGGAAGATGAGCAAACAATGTGATGCAGGGTGAAGAGCTGGGCGTGTGCATGCCTGACATGACCATTCTGGCCATAACTTGGAAACAATATGCGTTTCTCTACATATTCAGACCTGGGGCCATATTATACAATGCAGCGCTTTTTCCTTGTTAGCGCCGGGTGCGTCTTTCAAAAGGTGTGCTCGGCGCTAACAAAGAAAATGTGCCCTATTACATGGAATGCTCTGCCCACACGGCAGCCGCAAACTCGTGCTGCCCCTCGCGCAGCGCATTCACGTGAAAAACGGAGCGGCTTTGAAGCAGCCTCTGTGCAGGCGTAGCCCACCTGCACTTTTAAAAGGGATGAGATACCCGCTTGCGTGTGGGTGCAGTGCGTGCCAGCACCTACCTGCAAGGGGATATCTGGGGGGGTTCCATAGGACCCCCTTTTCCCACTCCAGATGGCCATCAGGGGGCGATTTATGAGTAGTATCTTCACGAGTGCGGAAGCTCCGCACATAAAAATACCTACCTTTTATGTAGGAGACTCTACTCGTAAATCCCTTTGTGAAAAGCTAAACAATGGTAAACTTTCATGAAACTGTAAGTTTACCTTTGCGACTTAGGCCCTGTGTGTTTTATTTTAAATTACGTAACATGAAGGCTCCCCCTGTCCATTTTACCCATCAATGTATACATAGTTAAATTATTGAGCTTGTCCTTGTGGGACTTTTAATTTATGCCCATGAATTGAAACGCAATGTTCTGCCACCCAATAGCATCATTTAAGGGAGCACAGGCGCGTGTGACCTCTACGCTCATCTCTGGGGTCCTAAAAAACACCCACTGGAGTAAAAATACTCAGCATCTTTGTATTAGCGCCACCTGGAGGAACCACCGGGGAACTGACGGAGAAGGTAAAAACTCTACACAGTAACTGGAGGCAGGAGAGATCTACAGAAGTGTCAGCAGGGGGTAACACGTTCTTTATTGTATTGGTATTTATATATAGTGCCTACTACCCCAGACGAGGTTTTGTAGTGCTGTGTGGCGATGGAACCCAGTGTTGGTGGGTAATTCAGTGGGTATTGGTTATAGTCTCTACTTCTCAGACCGTTCCATGTTTTAGGCCGGTTACTTTGCACTGGTGTTAATACCTGTTAAGCACAGTTAAGTAGGATGGGGGTTGGGAATATATGTAACCCCTACAACTCCTGTGCCCTTCTTATGCCTGCTTCTGAAGCAGATTCACCAGATAGCTGCTCGTTAGCTTTACACTTATTGTAGGATGTGCACCCACTTCCTGGGACTTCATTAGAGTCAAAGGCTAGTTGACGTCATGTTTGTGATGTCATTCGGTGAGATGTCATCCGCTGTCTCTGGGTGGGTCGAACGAGACGACGCGGTGGCTCGAAGAACAAATGCAATCGCCCCGGTGCTGTTTTTGGCTCCTTTCAGCTTTTTACCCTTTCGAGTACCACTAAGATGAGTAACGAGCAAGAGTTGTATTTTATCAATACACGTGCTACGCTATGTCACTTCCCGTGACGTCACTGACTGGGCAAAGGCTATGGCTTGTCACTTCCCCTTTGATCTTGATGAAAAGAAGCCGGTGCTGTCACCCACCAGTTCAAACCATTTCAGTGGCCCGATCGATATTGGCCTGTTTTAAGTTTGTTTTTCATAAGGAGCGTAAATGGCGTTCGTTTTTGGATACGTCGACCTTTGAACTTAAGCGCAATAAGTTGTTACAGCTGTCGATTAAATGACTATATTATTCACGTCTTTACGTAATTTATATAGGTACTACCATCTCGCATATAATTTGTTAATGTTCCTAATATTTGTATTTTTGTTACAATATTATAATTGATCCGGCTATTGCCTCATTTTGCATCAGTTGTGGAAGACATACGTTTTTTTATTTTTTATTTTTATTTAATGCGATTTTATATAGCGCGAACATTACCCAAAGGTGTCAGAGCGCTTGCTGAAATGCCGCGCGCTTGAGGCCAGTGCTACAGCGGGCAGCAGAAGGGCAGCCCGCTCTGCAACGAAAGCTTGAAGAATAAAGTGGTTTCTCTCTGTTTCTGTCGGTGCAGGGGTCCTGCCCCCAAAGGGAGGGGCACACCCGAGGGAGGGGCACACCCGAGGGCGGGTATTGTCCATCCTGAGTCCTGTCCATCCTCCCACCGGCTGCCCCCCCACCCCATCACACACTCCCCCGTCTCCCCCGTCTGCCCTCTTCGTCCAGGACCCATAACAGGTCCCCAGGTGTTTACAGAGGGACCCTTGACCCCCGGGGTCGGTGGGGCGGAGGGGGGGGGGGGCGATTCCTTTGTGCCCCTCCCCCCCTGCCCCCGCGTTAAGATGTTAACCAAAGCTCACGCTGTTCTACAGAAAGGGGAAGTTGTTCTCTGTGGCGATAGCTTGTAAACCCCTGCCTTCTGTGTGCAGACAACGCGGATTTCACGGCCCATTAGTGGAAGTGAAGAGAGCTGCCACCCGGGGGACTCGCCCATGTCAGGAAGGAGGTTGTAGATGACAGCTCGGCGGCACAGCCTGGAGCACAGCGCTTGTGCGTGTGTGTGTGACCGTGGGAATGTGCGTCTCTAAGAACGCGCCTGTGTGTTTGTGCGTGCGTGCGCGCCTGCCCTCCTCGTGTTGTGTGTGTGTGTCCCTGAGAATGTTCGTCTCTAAGAACGCGCCTGTGTGTTGGTGCGCGCCTGTACTCCGTGTGTGTGCGCCTGCACTCCTTGTGAGTGCTGGAGTGCTGTGTGTGTGCACCTGCACTCCTTTTGAGTGCTGTGTGTGTGACCGTGGGAATGTGCGTCTCTAAGAACGCGCCTGTGTGTGTGCCTGCGCGCCTGTACTCCTTGTGAGTGCTGTGTGTGTGTGCACCTGCACTCCTTGTGAGTGCTGTGTGTGTGTGTCAGTGCGTGTGTGTGTGTGCACGCCTGTACTCCTTATGAGTGCTGTGTGTGTGGGACCGTGGTAATGTGCATCTCTAAGAACGCGCCTGTGTGTGTGCGTGTGCGCCTGCACTCCTTGTGAGTGCTGTGTGTGTGTGTCTGTACTCCTTGTGAGTGCTGTGTGTGACCGTGGGAATGTGCGTCTCTAAGAACGCACCTGTGTGTGTGGGTGCGCGCCTGCACTCCTTGCGAGTGCTGTGTGTGTGCGTGTGTGACCGTGGGAATGTGCATCTCTGAGAATCTGTCTGTGAGTGTGCGCCTGTACTCCTTGTGAGTGCTGTGTGTGTGTGTGTCAGTGCATGTGTGTGCATGCCTGTACTCCTTATGAGTGCTGTGTGTGTGTGTGACCGTGGTAATGTGCATCTCTAAGAACGCGCCTGTGCGTGTGCACCTGCACTCCTTGTGTGTGTGCGTGTGTGTGACCGTGGGAATGTGCGTCTCTAAGAACGCACCTGTGTGTGTGCGTGTGCGCCTGCACTCCTTGTGAGTGCTGTGTGTGACCGTGGGAATGTGCGTCTCTAAGAACGCACCTGTGTGTGTGCGTGTGCGCCTGTACTCCTTGTGAGTGCTGTGTGTGACCGTGTGAATGTGCGTCTCTAAGAACGCACCCGTGTGTGTGGGTGCGCGCCTGTACTCCGTGTGTGTGCGCCTGCACTCCTTGTGAGTGCTGGAGTGCTGTGTGTGTGCACCTGCACTCCTTTTGAGTGCTGTGTGTGTGACCGTGGGAATGTGCGTCTCTAAGAACGCGCCTGTGTGTGTGCCTGCGCGCCTGTACTCCTTGTGAGTGCTGTGTGTGTGTGCACCTGCACTCCTTGTGAGTGCTGTGTGTGTGTGTCAGTGCGTGTGTGTGTGTGCACGCCTGTACTCCTTATGAGTGCTGTGTGTGTGTGACCGTGGTAATGTGCATCTCTAAGAATGCGCCTGTGTGTGTGTGTGTGCGTCTGCACTCCTTGTGAGTGCTGTGTGTGTGTGTCTGTACTCCTTGTGAGTGCTGTGTGTGACCGTGGGAATGTGCATCTCTAAGAACGCACCTGTGTGTGTGGGTCCACGCCTGCACTCCTTGCGAGTGCTGTGTGTGTACGTGTGTGACCGTGGGAATGTGCATCTCTGAGAATGTGTCTGTGCGTGTGCGCCTGTACTCCTTGTGAGTGCTGTGTGTGTGTGTGTCAGTGCGTGTGTGTGCATGCCTGTACTCCTTATGAGTGCTGTGTGTGTGTGACCGTGGTAATGTGCATCTCTAAGAACGCGCCCGTGCGTGTGCACCTGCACTCCTTGTGTGTGTGCGTGTGTGTGACAGTGGGAATGTGCGTCTCTAAGAACGCACCTGTGTGTGTGCATGTGCGCCTGCACTCCTTGTGAGTGCTGTGTGTGTGTGTCTGTATTCCTCATGAGTGCTGTGTGTGACCATGGGAAACTGCGTCTCTAAGAATGTGCCTGTGTGTGTGTGTGCGTGCGCGCCTGCACTCCTTGTGAGTGCTGTGTGTGTGTGTGCGACCGTGGGAATGTGCGTCTCTAAGAACGCACCCGTGTGTGTGGGTGCGCGCCTGTACTCCTTGTGAGTGCTGTGTGTGACCGTGGGAATGTGCGTCTCTACGAATGCGCCTGTGTGTGTGCGTGTGCACCTGCACTCCTTGTGAGTGCTGTGTGTGTGCGTGTGTGTGACCGTGGGAATGTGCGTCTCTAAGACCGCACCTGTGTGTGCGTGCGCACCTGTACTCCTTGTGAATGCTGTGTGTGTGTGCACCTGCACTCCTTGTGAGTGCTGTGTGTGAGTGTGTCAGTGCGTGTGTGTGCTTGCGTGCTTGTACTCCTTGTGAGTGCTGTGTGTTTGTGACCGTGGGAATGTGCGTCTCTAAGAAAGCTCCTGTGTGTGTGCGTGTGCGCCTGCACTCCTTGTGAGTGCTGTGTGTGTCTGTACTTCTTGTGAGTGCTGTGTGTGGCCGTGGGAATGTGCGTCTCTAAGAACGCGCCTGTGAGTGTGTGTGCGCACCTGCACTCCTTGTGAGTGCTGTCTGTGTGTGTGACCGGGGAATGTGCGTCTCTAAGAATGCGCCTGTGTGTGTGCGTGCGTGCCTGCACTCCTTGTGAGTGCTGTGTGTGTGTGTGCATGTGTGACCGTGGAAATGTGCGTCTCTAAGAATGCGCCTTTGTGTGTGCGTGTGCGCCTGCACTCCTTGTGAGTGCTATGTGTGTGACCGTGGGAATGTGCGTCTCTAAGAATGCGCCTGTGTGTGTGCGCCTGCACTCCTTGTGAGTGCTGTGTGTGTGTGTCTGTATTCCTCATGAGTGCTGTGTGTGACCATGGGAAACTGCGTCTCTAAGAATGTGCCTGTGTGTGTGTGTGCGTGCGCGCCTGCACTCCTTGTGAGTGCTGTGTGTGTGTGTGCGACCGTGGGAATGTGCGTTTCTGAGAATGTGTGTGTGCGTGTGCGCCTGCACTCCTTGTGAGTGCTGTGTGTGTGCCTGTACTCCTTGTGAGTGCTGTGTGTGACCGTGGGAATGTGCGTCTCTCAGAACGCACCAGTGTGTGTGCGTGCGCGCCTGCACTCCTTGTGAGTGCTGTGTGTGTATGTGTGTGTGTGTGTGCGCGTGTGTGTGACCAAGGGAATGTGCTTCTCTAAGAACGCACCTATGTGTGTGCGCGCCTCTACTCCTTGTGACTGCTGTGTGTGTGTGTGCACCTGCACTCCTTGTGAGTGCTGTGTGTGAGTGTGTCAGTGCGTGTGTGTGCGTGTACGCCTGCACTCCTTGTGAGTGCTGTGTGTGTGTCTGTATTCCGCATGAGTGCTGTGTGTGACCATGGGAAACTGCGTCTCTAAGAATGCACCTGTGTGTGTGCGTGCGCGCCTGCACTCCTTGTGAGTGCTGTGTGTGTGTGTGTGCGTGTGTGTGACCATGGGAATATGCGTATCTGAGAATGCGCATGTGTGTGTGCATGTGCGCCTGCACTCCTTGTGAGTGCTGTGTGTGTGCCTGTACTCCTTGTGAGTGCTGTGTGTGACCGTGGGAATGTGCGTCTCTAAGAACGCGCCCTTGTGAGTGCTGTGTGTGTGTGCATGTGTGTGACCAAGGGAATGTGCTTCTCTAAGAATGCGCCTGTGTGTGTGCGTGCACACCTGGACTCCTTGTGAGTGCTGTGTGTGCACCTGCACTCCTTGTGAGTGCTGTGTGTGAGTGTGTCAGTGCGTGTGTGTGCGTGCATGCCTGTACTCCTTGTGAGTGCTGTGTGTGTGTGTGTGTGACCGGGGAATGTGCGTCTCTAAGAACGTGCCTGTGTGTGTGCGTGCGCACTTGTACTCCTTGTGTGTGTGTGACCGGGGAATGTGCGTCTCTAAGAACGCGCCTGTGTGTGCGTGCTTGCCTGCACTCCTTGTGAGTGCTGTGTGTCTGTGCATGTGTGACCGTGGAAATGTGCATCTCTAAGAACGCGCCTGTGTGTGTGCGTGTGCGCCTGCACTCCTTGTGAGTGCTGTGTGTGTGCGTGTTTGTGACCGTGGGAATGTGCGTCTTTAAGAACGCGCCTGTGTGTGTGCGTGTGCGCCTGCACTCCTTGTGAGTGCTGTGTGTCTGTACTCCTTGTGAGTGCTGTGTGTGACCGTGGGAATGTGTGTCTCTAAGAATGCGCCTGTGTGTGTGCGTGCATGCCTGCACTCTTGTGAGTGCTGTGTGTGTGTGACCGTGGGAATGTGCGTCTCTGAGAACGCACCTGTGTGTGTGCGTGTGCGCCTGCACTCCTTGTGAGTGCTGTGTGTGTGTGCCTGTACTCCTTGTGAGTGCTGTGTGTGACAGTGGGAATGTGCGTCTCTAAGAACACGCCTGTGTGTGTGCGTGAGCGCCTGCACTCCTTGTGAGTGCTGTGTGTGTGTGTGTTTGTGTGCGTGTGTGTGACCGAGGGAATGTGTGTCTCTAAGAATGCGCCTATGTGTGTGCGTGAGCGCCTGTACTCCTTGTGTGTGTTTGTGCACGCCTGCACTCCTTGTGTGTGTGTGTGCGCACCTGCACTCCTTGTGAGTGTTGTGTGTGTGTGATCGTGGGAATATGCGCCTCTTAGAATGCGTCTGTGTGTGCACATGGGCGCCTGCACTCAGTGTGTGTGTGTTTGTGTGCGCCAGGGACACCTTAAGAGTTTTGGGGGCTCTAGCCAAACATATTTTGGGGGGCCCCTGTTCGGAACAGCTTTGAATTTATGATCCAGTTTCAGAATTTTCATGCTCTCTACTGACAGTGAACAGACACACTTGTCCAAATTCTAAATGTGTTTACATCTAATATTCAGGGATAGTGCTGTGTGTTTTCAATATTGTAACACAGCAGCAGCTCACCAATATTACTGCAAATAATCTTTACTATACCCTCCCATTTCGCATTTGTGCGGTCCTGTTTTGATCTAAAAGAAACTTTACTAATGGCTGTTGCATGAAACACAAACACAACATTTCTCTGCAAACTGTCTGTAGTAGACTCTCACACATAACCCACATTACAAGTAAATGAAAGGAAAAACGTATTTAAAACAATCTGTTTAAGAATTATTCAAGGTCATCAGGGCAAGACTCTCTGCAGAACAGAAGTGGCTCTATCAGGGGCCCCCTGAAAGGCTGGGGCCCTGGGCCGGAGCCCACTTTGCCTATGTCTTAAAACATCTCTGGTGTGCGCCTACACTCTTTGTGAGTGCTGCATGTCTGTGACTACAGGAATGTGCATCTGTAAGACCGCACTTGTGTGCGTGCACACCTGTTCTCCTTATGAGTGCTGTGTGTGTGTGTGCACGCCTGTACTCCTTGTGAGTGCTGTTTGTGTGTGTGCGCGCCTGCACTCCTTGTGAGTGCTGTGTGTGCGCCTGTACTCCTTGAGAGTGCTGTGTGTGTGTGACCATGGGAATGTGCATCTGTAAGACCGTGCCTGTGTGCGTGCATGTGCGTCTGTACTCTGTATGAGTGCTGTGTGTGTGTGTACGTGCATGCCTGTACTCCCTGTGAGTGCTGTGTGTGTGCACCTGCACTCCTTGTGAGTGCTGTGTGCGCGCCTGTACTCCTTGAGAGTGATGTGTGTGTGTGTGTGATCATGGGAATGTGTGTCTCTAAGAAAGCTCCTGTGTGTGTGTGTGCGCGCTTGCACTCCTTGTGAGTTCTGTGTGTGTGTGTGCGTGCTTGCCTGTACTCCTTGTGAGTGCTGTGTGTGTGTGTGTGTGTGCATGCGCCTGCACTCCTTGTGAGTGTTGTGTGTGTGCTGGAGTGCTGTGTGTGTGCCTGTACTCCTTGAGAGTGCTGTGTGTGTGCGTGTGTGTGGGAATGTGTATCTCTAAGAATGTGACTGTGTGTGCATGCGCGCCAGTACTCATTGTGAGTGCTGTGTGTGTGACTGTGGGAATGTGCATCTCTAAGAACGTGCCTGTATGTGTGCGTGCGTGCCTGTACTCCTTGTGAGTGCTGTGTGTGTGTGTGTGTGTGCATGCACGCCTGCACTCCTTGTGGATGCTGTGTGTGTACGCCTGCACTCCTTATGAGTGCTGTGTGTGTGCTGGAGTGCTGTGTGTGTGCGCGTGCCTGTACTCCTTGAGAGTGCTGTGTGTGTGCATGTGTGTGATCATGGGAATGTGCATCTCTAAGAATGCGCCTGTGTGTGTGCGTGCCTGTACTCCTTGTGTGTGTGTGCGCCTGCACTCCTAGTGAATGCTGTGTGTGTGCGTGTGCATGCCTGTACTCCTTGAGAGTGCTGTGAGTGTGCATGAGTGTGATAGTGGGAAAGTGCGTCTCTAAGAATGCGCTTGTGTGGGTGCGTGTGCGCGCCTGTACTCCTTATGAGTGCTGTGTGCATGACCGTGGGAATGTGTGTCTCTAAGAACGCGCCTGTGTGTGTGAGCGCATGTACTCCTTATGAGTGCTGTGTGTGTATGTGTGACTGTGGGAATGTGTGTCTCTAAGAATACGCCTGTGTGTGTGCGTGAGCGCCTGCACTCCTTGTGAGTGCTGTGTGTGTGACATTAAGGATGTGTGAGTATAGCTGGTGTATCGTGTATGTGTGAAAGTGTGCTGTCGCATGTGTGACTTTCGGCGTGTGTGTATGCACGTCTTCTCTATTACAATGTGCACAGGCGCTGGGAGAAGGGGGCGGGGCGGTCCTCCAGCACCCCCCAAAATTACCCCGCTGGAGCGATTGATCAAGAAAGATACCTTTGCATTTAGTGAATATCTTGTCACATCTGCTGTGCGTTCAAGGACAGAGGTCATGTCAGGCTCTCACTAATGGCTGCTTTTTCTTTAGACCTGGAAAGTGGTCTTCACTTTTCTCCCTCCCTGAGGGTTTTGTAAAAAGAACTCTGTGACAATCTTGCTGGTGAGAAAGGAAAGGATGTTATTTTTTTCTAATATACTGTTAAATACCTATTAATGAGCTGTGCGTATATTTCAAAATATATCAGCACAGAAAGGACAAATGAAGCATATTTTTTGTAATCCTGAAATGTGATGGAAATGAACACAGGTTCTCCCCAAAATGGGGAGAGCCGACATTATGGAAGGCAGGGTGGGGCCGGACAGCGGGGCAAGATGGCGGAGAAAGCAGACGAAGGTCCTACTTTGGGCCTGGCCTACCATCGTCCCTTGCAAGGTCTTTCATACGATGGTCCTACATTGGGCCTGGACTGCCATCGTCCCTTGCAAGGTCTTGCATACGATGGTCCTACATTGGGCCTGGACTGCCATCGTCCTTTTTAAGGTCCAGCATACGATGGTCCTACGTTGGGCCTGGCCTGCCATCGTCCCTTGCAAGGTCTTGCATACGATGGTCCTACGCTGGGCCTGGTCTGCCATCGTCCCTTGCAAGGTCCAGCATACGATGGTCCTACGTTGGGCCTGGCCTGCCATCGTCCCTTGCAAGGTCTTGCATACGATGGTCCTACATTGGGCCTGGACTGCCATCGTCCCTTGCAAGGTCTTGCATACGATGGTCCTACATTGGGCCTGGACTGCCATCGTCCCTTGCAAGGTCTTGCATACGATGGTCCTACGTTGGGCCTGGCCTGCCATCGTCCATTGCAAGGTCTTGCATACGATGGTCCTACGTTGGGCCTGGCCTGCCATCGTCCCTTGCAAGGTCTTGCATACGATGGTCCTACATTGGGCCTGGACTGCCATCGTCCTTTTTAAGGTCCAGCATACGATGGTCCTACATTGGGCCTGGACTGCCATCGTCCTTTTTAAGGTCCAGCATACGATGGTCCTACATTGGGCCTGGCCTGCCATCGTCCCTTGCAAGGTCTTGCATACGATGGTCCTACATTGGGCCTGGACTGCCATCGTCCTTTTTAAGGTCCAGCATACGATGGTCCTACATTGGGCCTGGACTGCCATCGTCCCTTGCAAGGTCTTGCATACGATGGTCCTACGCTGGGCCTGGTCTGCCATCGTCCCTTGCAAGGTCTTGCATACGATGGTCCTACATTGGGCCTGGACTGGGCCTGGCCTGCCATAGTCCCTTGCAAGGTCTTGCATACGATGGTCCTACATTGGGCCTGGACTGCCATCGTCCCTTGCAAGGTCTTGCATACGATGGTCCTACGTTGGGCCTGGACTGCCATCGTCCCTTGCAAGGTCTTTCATACGATGGTCCTACATTGGGCCTGGCCTGCCATCGTCCCTTGCAAGGTCTTTCATACGATGGTCTTACATTGGGCCTGGCCTGCCATCGTCCCTTGCAAGGTCTTTCATACGATGGTCTTACATTGGGCCTGGACTGCCATCGTCCTTTTTAAGGTCCAGCATACGATGGTCCTACGTTGGGCCCGGCCTGCCATCTTCCCTTTCGTGGTCCTGCATACGATGGTCCTACGTTGGGCCTGGCCTACCATCTTCCCTTGCAGGGTCCTGCATAAGATGGTCAGATTGGGTCTGGCCTGCCATCTTCTCTTGCAGGGTCCTGCATAAGATGGTCAGATTGTGTCTGGCCTACCATCTTCTCTTGCAGGGTCCTGGTGCTGTGGTGAGTTCCCACGGTGGCTGGGGATTGTAGAAAGGCATGAAGTGTTATGGATGGCCAAGCCTTTACTGGAGGCAACCTTTCTGGGGTCATAGACAGTGATGGCGTGGCGGGCTGGATGCCCGACTACTTAACAACTCTGTGAAGTGCCTGAGCAGAAAAATCTCTACTCTTCTGAAGTAGACCAGGTTAGGGCGCATCCCCAGCGGTTTGCAGCAGAGCAGGGGGGTTTCTTTTGCCCCGGATGTAGTTGCCCCCACAGCCAGTAGAACCCCCATGTGTGTGAATAATTTGCCTTCTGTATCTCTTGCACCTGGTGGGTGGGGCAGATGGTAGGTGAACCATGCTGGCCTGTAGCGGGGTAAATTCATGGCTGGCTGAGACATTTCGGGTCCCCCGGGCATCTCACAGGGATTACGGCACAGAGAACGCCAGTGTCACATGGACCTCTAAGGGGTTGCTTGCAGCAATGGGTAAGGAAGCTGCAACCTTGCAGGGGTTGGGTCGGTCACTGTCACAGCTCTTACCCGCCTTCCCACACAATGGCCATTGCGTTAATGGACAGTGGTCCTTTGGGGTGGTTGGAGGATGCGGTCTGTGCCAAGGGACCAAGACATGGTCCGATTGTCCAGGCTAGCTCTCTGTGGGTGGCGGAGGTAGCGCTGGTACGGTTTTCTTTTTGGTGAATGGGCCTCCGGCACAGGTAAAGAGAGGAAGGATTCGCATAAGAGCTATTGTTCTTTTCTGCTCTAGGGTAGGGCCTAAGAGGGCCCAGAAACATCAGAGGTGCCAGGGGGTCAAGGGGCAAACCATGAGTTCACAAAATGACTGTTGATGCACAGGGAGGCATGAGGATGTAAGTGACTTGGGCCCTGATTCACAAAGAGCCTTTGCACTCAGAGTGGAGGCTCCGCGGTCGAAGCGGGATCTCCGCACTGCAGTTTCCCATTGCAGAGATCCTGCTAGTGATTAAGGCTTGGGTGATGGTGTTTCTGATATTGTCTGGTAGCCACTTGTAGATCTTTCTCAGCATCCTTAGAGTGTGCAAGCAGGACATAGTTACAGCATTGACCTGGGTGGACATGTCCAGTTTGTTGTCGATGATGATCCAGAAGTTCCTTGCTTGTGGGCTGGGGGTGGGGCTGGCTCCAAGGACAATCGGCCACCAGGTGGAGTACCATGGCAAGGCATCTTTTCCAAAGATCATCACTCCTGTCTTGTTGGTGTTTAGTTTACGACAGGTGGACTTCATTCATTTGGTCACTTCGGTCATGCAGGTGATGAAGTTGTTCCTGGTGCTGAGCAATTTGATCATTCAGATGTTGCCTGTTGCTGCGATGAGAGCTGTCTCTGTGCTATGGTTGGGTCTGAATCCTGATTGCACGGTGTCCAGGAATTAGTGGGGTGGTTGGTGAGGCGTCTGTTGATGGCTTTTGATGACTACCATACACTTTTTTGATGACTACCATACTCTCACCTGGGTATGGTAGTAGGGCGCTCTGTCCGTTTGTACCAACTAGCCTGATTTGGTGTTTTTTGAGTTTGGTTTTGCTTGTTAGGGGCCCATGTGTCAGCGCAGATGGTGATCCATTCACTGAAGTTCTTGCTGTCGTTTGGTAGGTCGCCGGTATGGTGTGGGTGGTTCATGGAGATGGCAGAAGCCCAATACTTCTCTACTATGTTTTTCCAGCTTCGGTGGGCTAGGCCTGTGGTGGTTGGTCTCCTGTGGTGGGGGGTGTTGATTTTGAAGCTGACAAAGTTGTGGTCAGTCCAGATGATGGGTGTAGGTTTGTTGATAGTGATTGTAGGAAAGTAGGATCTGCTTTCATAGTCACCCCCACTTTTTGCTGGTGTCATTATGTTTTACTGACTAGTCTGACGAGGATCCTCCTAATCAGGACCCCAGTCTCTATGATTCTTCCCCAAATTGGACATGGAGAATACTTAGGTACCCCCCAGATTGGCTACTTATGTACCCTTGTAGTCCCTAGTATATGGTACTGAGGTACCCAGGGCATAGGTACACCAGGGGTCCCCCATGGGCTGAAGCATGTATTATGCCACCCATGGGAGACCACTCAAATTGAGACTACAGGCCTGCCATTGCAGCCTATGTAAGCTGGTGCTAGCACCACGTACGACAGATACAAGTTTCCTTATATCTGAGGTCACTATACTTAAAACCTATGTCACCCCTTAGGCAGGCCTTTGGATCCTGAAGGCAGGGTGCTTGGTTATAAGTGTGAGGGTGCCCCTGCATTAGCAGGACACCCTTATAACCCTCAGAGTCCATTCTCCCGGGTTGTAAGTGCATCAGCTATTACGAGACATAGAGTGGCCATGCGTCATTACACGATGGCTATCTCTAAACTGGCTGTAACAAACTCTGTCGTGTTTGGTATCAAACATGTTGGAATCATAACCCAACATCGTAAACGGTGTTGGAGGTATGATTCCATGCAGTGTAAAGCTCCTCCGAGGAGGCCCTCAATGCTCCCAGTACCAGTCTTCTAGACCTGGACAGCAAACTATGGCGCTGCCCACCAGAGACAAGTTTCTTCCCTCCTGCTGCGAGCCAAGCTCGAGCAGGGGAAGGCAGGACAATAGGTTTCCTGTCACAGGGCGTTGTGACCACCTCCCAGACAGGACTTAGTGTATTGGGGCAGGGTTGGGGCACTTGTCAGCACCACTAGACTGCTTTCAAAGGGCACATTTTGTGCCCTCCTTGCATACTCCAGTTGAAGCCAGTTCAGGGAGCCATTGGCTCCCGCTCTGGCGTGAAACTGGACAAAGGACACAGGAGTATCCTCCCCACTGTCCAGCCCCTTCTCTGGGAGGGACCCCTGAATCGTCCCAACGCTTTCTTTAGGGTGCTTAAAGGCTTACCTGTGGGTGGGTCCCTAGATTCGTTGTGGGATAGGATTCACATCCAAAACCACTTCAACTTCAACCGTCTGGGCACTTTGGACTTCGCTGGATTTCACTTTCGGAACCGAGACTGCAACCGGGAAGACTCCTGCTGCTCCTGGTCTCGTCGTCTTGCCATTATTCTGCAATGTCTTTGCCTGTGCTCCATACAGGTTCTTCACAAGGCCTGTGGACATCCAAGACACCCGAAGGAATCTCCCTTGAATCTAAGGAGTCACTTCCCTGCATCTGCAGGCACCGCAACGCAGCTGACCAGTCTGCTGTTCCTGAGCTCCTACGGACTCCGAAAGGTTCAGCAACACAGGTGGGGGTTCTGCAACTCCCTCGAGGCCTGCACTGTCTTTACAGCAAGTTTGAAGCCAGTATCCCTCGTCGGGACCCAGTACCCCTGTGCACTGCGTTGACTTGCCATTGCCAAGACTTGTTGACTCTCTTCACCAGAGATCTTCAGGCTCTAAGCCAAGATCTTTGCCTGCACCGCACCCTCTGCACCGTGGGCCTTCATCCTTTGGTGAGCTGCTCGAGGTCCTCTTGCGACTCTTCTGCCTTCAGCCCATGGGTCGTCTTGAGGGTCTTCCTTGACTCCAGTGGGCTCTCCTGCTTGCTCGGGGCCTGCTCTGACTTACCTGCTCATGGTGAGTCCCTTGGATCGTGCTGGTCCCGACACTGCGCCTTTTTTGACGACTACATTGGTTGCCGTTGCCAAGGCTTGTTGGTGCCCCTGCCGGACACTGACCCCTTGGCTCTTGACATTCGACGTGGGACAGCCCGAGAACGGCTCTGGTCTTCCCCGGCATTCCATGGTCCGCACAGCTGCAACTTCAAGGGCACCGTCAACTCTCCTGCATCTCCAACATTGGTGGGCATTCGTCTTCCGTGCCTCCTGGTCACTCCTGTGTGGCATAGACTCAGTCCCCTCTGCTTGCAGGTACCTCTCATCTTGAATCCACCTTTGGGTTCTACCGGACTCTTTTGCCTTCTTCGCCAGCGGCTTCTTCACTGAAGTCCTCCATTGTGGTCTACTGCATTTTCCGACATCACTTCGCACCTATGCACCCGGCTTCCCTGGTGTAGGTATCCTGGTTCCTGGGGTATCCACTGGTGGGGTGACTCTTCAACCTTCCATCTTCCACGGGGTTTCTTCAGGGTCCGCTGGAAAGGGTCCTTTTTCATTAAAACTGCAACCGCGACTTACCCGTTGGCTTGTTTTGAGCACACAGTCGTGTTTCCACTCTGCACACGGCCTCCGTGGGGTTTCTGGGTACTTACCTTGGGTGGTCCCTTGGATCCCCAACACTTCTACGTCTTCTGGGTCCAGTCTTGACATAGGTCGTGGGTCGTATTCCACTTTCTTAATATATGGTTTGGTCTCCCCATGGAGACCGCTGTGTATTTGTGCTACTTACGTGTTCTATTACTGAAGTATTGTGTGTATTGTGTTTATATCTCCGGGGAGGAGATATTGCAATGTGTTAGTAAGTGTTTATAATAAATAAATATTTTTATAACTACACTGTGTGGTTCTTTTTCACTTAACCTACACTATATGTTTAGTACTGGCAAAACAAGCTGCTTTACACTCCTTCTGGTCTAAGCCTGAAGGCTGCTCTACACAGCTAGCACTTAGAGACCTTTCTATGGTTGTCTAAGACCACTAAAATCACCACAAGGGTTGTCTAGATTAGTGCAGGGTGCTACACTTACATAAGTGAGCACCATATACTAAGCCAGCCTCCTACAGTGATGTAGGTGAGTGCGATGAAAACAGGGTCGAGAAGGTGGATGGATCGCTATGGATGCATTCTAGACAAAGGCTGAGGATGAGTTCACACATGGTTATCCCCACCTCTCACACACCAAAGAAGGACATGTGTTGAAGTTATATAGGGCTGTATTTCCTTTACAAAACTAACACATAAGAGACTTTTGCACAAAATTAAAACAAACATGCCCCTGAGGATGCCATGCTCTACCAACAAAAAGAAAACAATTACACAAAGCCAGCAAAGTTCTGACCTCTTCTGCAAGTAAACCACCTGCACTGCTGTCTTTGGGGGGCAAACTAAGCCCATTGCCCTGCCTGATGCCCCGTCCTGGACCCCATGGACCCTGAGCGTGAACCATAGGAGGCAGTGATGAGAGCCACTTGCCCTACATGAATGTTGGCCTCACCTGCCCCACTCCACTACTTCAGAATGCAGCAAACATAGAAATAACAAATCGCCGTTATTGATTGTTTATGTGCAGGAAGAGACACCTTCCTGCACATTAACAATCATCCCTGCAACGCAGGCGCCCTTACAAAATGCTGCAGCTATTTTCAGCGCTGGCGCAACGGGAAACACCGGGGTGCTCCGTTTTCTTGTGAATATGACTCATCCCAGCATTTTTTAAATGACGCAGCGCCATGCCATTTTCTAGTAACTATAACCCAGCAGGCGGCATCCCCAAGGCACACACCTTGCAGTAAACTTGTGTCCAAACAGTTTTCTGGTCACAAGGACGGGGGTTGCGTGGAAGAGGAGGTGACCAAAAAGGTGGCCCTAGACTAATGAAAAGGAAAGTAATTTCCAGAACTGGAAAAGAAAGGATGAGGTCACCTCTGCATGGATTTTTATAACTTGTGCCATCCAAATGCAGCCCGGAAATCACAAAGCTTTATTTCTGCAACTGCAGCAAGAGCCAGTTTGACACTTCAGCCCACGGGGCAAAAATTATCAGGCACATCCCCTAAGCACAGCCAGTGATTCCGAGGGAAAATGAGGGTCCCTCAGTTGGTCCCTTCTGACTATGCTGTCCACTGTGCAGACGATGCCCACTCGTCTTCCAGTCCCAGCCGGATGCCAGCCCGACACCTCTCAGTAGCCCCAGCACAGACCTCAACTGAGCTCTGTGCTCAGCACTCAGGCCCTGCAGATGTCATTTCACCCGACTCTTACAGCGCCCCTCATGTTACACCGAAAGAAATCAAATGAACCTAGCCTTACTTATCAAGGATGTGCCTTTTTAGAGTGCACCTACCAGACAGTGCAACTGGCTGAAAAAGACACATTGTGGGCTTACCAAGAGCATAGAGGGGCTTGCAACTTGCCCATTACTTACGATTGGTCGGCTTTACTGTCACTCTTATTTGCCTGCTTCTTATTCAATGGTTTGCCTTGTCCGTCTTGTGTTAGTCCCTCCCCCTGTTGCATTTCCAGTTTGCTTTTGTCCTTCCACTGCTCACATTTAGGGAACTACTTCCAAGGTCAAGCCTATCAGAGAGTGTCTGATTGCCAAAGACATCTTGTGGGCTTACAAAGAACATTGAGGGGCTGAAGTTTGCCCATCTCCCACTATTAGTCCGCTTTACTGTCACTGTCATTTGCTTGCTTCTTATTCGATGGCTTGCCTTGTCTGAGACCATTGTCAATTTACTTGTGTCCTCCCACTGTTCACTATTAGGGAACTACTTTTTTCTTTTGTGTTGAGCACTCCACGAGTGTGCATATGTTCTCCAACTGTCTCCTTGGTGTGCATCTCTCCCGTGTTGCTTCCCTCTACCCACACCCCCCCCCCCCCGTTTCTTCCGGCACCGACACCCACGTGCTGCTTCCACCCCCAGCCCCATATATTGTTTTTGTCCTCCTGTGTTGCTTTCACCCATCAGCTTAAAAACGCTATTGCACATTTTTATTTACAAATACAACCTGGATTGGTAAATAAAAAGAAAAACCAAGCGCCATCTTATTTTGGAGATCTGCGCATGCGTGGTGCACACACCTACAAAACGGTGCGGGCGGCTATGTAATAGGCTTTTTTTTCATTCTTCTTTAGCCATGCTGTACAGCATTGCTAAGAGCCAGTGACAGAGCCAATGGACAGAGCATCCCCCACCCGCATTGGGGGGGGGCGTGGCGCTTAGGACACAGGGCCTACGTGGCCCGGGCCCCTTGCAATCTGGCGGAGTGCCGGCCAAGGGCGGCTCTGACCAGGTCTGTGACTTCCGGTTGGCGCGTCCCGCAATAGGGGGGGCGGGCAGCTGAAAGCGCGTCATCACCCGGTACTTCCGTGCGCCGCCACCGAGGTGGTCAAGGGGTATAAAGACCATTTGCCCTTTGCCTCTTTCCTGACTTGGCCATTGTGGCGGCGGCGCGCGGATCGTCGAGAATTTACCCTCCCACCCGACCATATCTTTAGGCATGAGGTCTAGAGTAGCGGGGTCTAGAATCCTAGAGTCACCCCTAGGTAGCAGGGGGGGGGGTCCTCCAGAAGAAGTCCCCCCCCACCAGGACAGCACTAAGGGGTAAGTAAGGTTCTGCAGCCCTGAGCCAACCAGAGGATGTACACCAGCTTGTGGGCGAGGGCGCACAGATATATCATTGGGGGTGGGCACGGGGTGCGCTGCTCCTGCTCACCTCGTCGCAGCCCCTGGGGAGCTTGGTGTTTGGGGGGCAGTGCCCATAGCGAGGACAAGGGTACAGTGGTGCGGGACCGCCCCTCATGGATGCAGGTGGTTGCACCTGTGTGGTCCAATGGCGTTCAGGATTGCGAGGTGCCCCTTGATGCGGTGGGTGTCGATGTTGATGAATGCTCCCCTTCCAATGATGCTTCTCACATGTTCTACTGACACTTTGTTTCTTCACGGGTTTGGAGATTGTTACGTGTTCTAAGTGTATTTTCACATTGGATTTTGTTATGACCTTTTCACTTTCACAAGGGTGATAAACTAATTTTGAATAAACTGATCCACAACAACAAAGCACCTCGTTTGGGTGGTTGGGGCCAGACTGGAGGTCTCCGGGTCCTGTGGGTCCCAAAGGCAAGACTGATTGGCATTTCCAATGCTTGTTTCTTTCTGCAGCCTTTCACCACAGTTCATCAGGTCCTAAACCCCAATGACTGTAGTAGGGTGACCAACCGTCCGTAAATTTCACGGACAGTCCGTAATTTCGTCCGTCTGTCCGTTGTCCGTGAAGGATTCTTTAACGGACGCCATTTGTCCGTAATTTTACTTGCTGTTGGGTGACAGCCAATCATGTGCTTTTCTATCACCAACCGTTGCTCCAATCTTTGCTGTGGAGAACAAACAAAGCTATCTAGGATTGGCTTGAAAGCCATCAGCCAATCCTAGAGCTCTCTGGTACACTGCAAGAGTGTTCTCATTGGCCCTGATGCGCATCAGGGCCAATGAAGAACAGCTTTAGGATACCCAGTAGCCGAGCCACTGTACTTCTGGACGAGTGTGAGTGCATCGTGCCTCGTGAGCAAAGTGCTTGAGTTGCATGCCTTTCTTGTACGTGTGCAGAGAGACCCGTGTGCACTGGGTGTGCAGAGTGATGCCTGTACTGGTGTGGGTTCAGGGTAAGGTGGTGTCTGTGTTAGTACAGGATGAGAGGAGTGCTTGTGAGTTCAGGGTGCACTGCGTGTTATTTGCTGTTAATAATTTACTGAAATGTGACAAAACTACATTATATTATTTAAAAAAACATGAAGCTTGTCATGTACGTGCAAAAGGTTCCTGTAGCTTCTTTGTGCCTTAATCTGTAAATCTATTGTCAAGGCATCCCTCCCATTTAGTCATTTATGGGCCATACAGCCTACATTGAAAAATACCCCCTATTATGAGGTGCACGGTATATATATTGAGAGATATATTTCCCAACCACAGTAATGTAACTGCTTTCTTGTGGCATTACTCTTGATTTAGTACCACTTCCTGATGAGAGCCTTAAACGTGTGTGTGCGTGTGTGTGTGTGTGTGTGCGTGTGTGTGTGTGTGTGCGTGTGAGTGTGTGTGTGTGTGCGTGTGTGTGAGATCCACATGTGAAACATTTCTAAGCCATTCTTTGGCTTTGACATTATTACCAAAACGAGCAGTGTCAAAGGCAATAGATTTGGCTTTTATGGGCTGCAATCTCTCAGGTACACCACTCATCCTCCTCTCATAAAGACACACCACACAATGTTGTTCACCCTACACTAACAGAGACACACTACCTACCGAGAACTCACAAGGGTGCACCATCCCACTGGACTGAAATGTACTCTAATTGGAACACGCTAATATGCAGCAATTCAAAAAAACTCTCATGTGAGGCGTTAAAAACACTCTAAAGGAAGGTTTAAGTACTAGGCAGTGATCTGGTAACACGGTTACTTTTGACAGGAATGCTCTAAGAGCATGGCAGCACTTTACATGACCACCAGATTCAATTACACGAGGACAGATTTATTTTTTTTAGGGTCGAGGAAATTAATTTGCCCAGGATCATGGCCCCCAGTTACAAAGGGCAGCTTTGTTCACTCTGCCTCATGGCCTCCCTTTCACCAAATAACAAACAACACACGTCAGCATTTTGACACTAGAAAGAGGGAGATTTTGAATAAAAAAAATCGGGAGTTTTCATTTCCCCCCCCTTGACTTGAAGAAAAGGCTATTTAGACAGGAGACTGCTAAAATAAAGCCATTTTTTCTGAGAAAATCAGGAGTCTCCTGCCTAAATTGTGGCTGTTGGCATGTGTGAAACAATCGCTGGATGTTTAGTATTCCTCCTAGGGTGACCAACAGTCCGTAAATTTCACGGACTATCCGTAATTTGGATCTCACGTCTGTTGTCCGTGATGATCCCTTTTACGGACACCGTTTGTCCGTAATTTTGGGCATTGCAGGGAACAACACTGTTCCCCTGCATGAAGCCTCAGCTTCCTGATGGGGCCGCCTCGAAGCACTCCTCCTTGGAGCACAAGAGCAGCCCCACCCTGCCCTTTGTCATTCTGTATGCAGCTGTTTGTCACATACAGAATGACAATGGGCCAGTCTGGGCTGCAAAGCATGTGGTGGGCCCTCCCCCAGCCTCTGTCTAGGGCCGGGCATCCTGTCATCAGAAGAAATGTGCAAAAACGCCAATGCTGCTCCGTGAGAATCCAGTTCAAGAAAAGAAGCTGGTGAAAGAAGTTGAAAAGAAGGGGCTAGAGTTCTTTCACAGTCTCGTCATTTTAGAACTGATGCATTTTCAATATTATATTCAAGGAAGCCATGATTGCTGCTTTTTTAATTTATGCAACTAACAACTATTGACAAAGCCAATAGTTCTGGCTTGTTGTAGGTGTAACGTTTCTTGTTGTGTTATATATCTGGGACAATGACAGAAGAGGCAAAATACCAGTCGGGCGGCACACTATACTAAGCACAGATTTTTGGCTTTGGTGTTTTAAGCCACGCCCTTAATTACATCGAACACCCCCTTTGGAGAGACTCCCTCCCCCCCCCCCATTTTTTTCATTCCACTTAAAGCCCTGGAAACAACACCATGTCAGTCACCTCATGGCCTGGCACTGTGCATCATGCATGACTCATGACTTCCACTTTTTCAGATTGCCTATGTGCAGGGGCATAGTGAACCCTCCCCCACCCCACCCCTTGCTTTAGGAACTACAGCCAGGGTGAAATTCTTGATGGGCCTCTTCTGTCTGCAACTCTGCAGACAAAGGCTCAGCTCATAATTAATATGAAAAGGTGGGCAAGTGAGTAAGTGTAGGGATGGGTGGATGGCTGGATGGATTACTGAAAGGGTGAATGGATGAATGAAAGGGTGAATGGATGGATGATGAGAGAAAGGATGGATGAGTGATAGAAAGGATGGATGAGAGAAAAGGAAAATAGATGGATGTATGGGTGGAAGAGTAGAAGGGTGGGTAAAAGGGTGGATGGATGGATGAGTGAAAGGGTGGATGATGGGCGAGTGAATGGGTGGATGGATGAGTGAAATTATTGATGAATTATTAGGTGAAAGGATGGATGGATGAGTGAAAGGGTGGATGTAAGGATGGATGAGTGAGTGAAAGGGAGGGTAGATGGACACAAGGATGGATAGATGAGTGAAGGAGTGAAAGGGTGGACGGATGAGAGAAAGGATGGATGAGTGATAGGGTCAATGGATGGATTCATGAGTGGATGAGTAGATGGATTGATGGATGGAAGGAAGAATGGCTAAGTGAAAGGGTTGATGGCGAGAGAAAGGGAGGATGGATGACGGAAAGGGCGAATGGGTGGAAGGATGAGTGACTGGGTGGATGGATGAGTAAGTGAAAGGATGGCTGGATGGATGAGTGAATGGATGGGTGGAAGAGTGGATGGATGAGTGTATGGATGGATAGGGTGAAAGGGTGGATGGATGGATAATGGATGGATGAGTGAAAGGGTGGATGGATGGATGAGTGAAAGGGTGGATGGAGGGATGGATGAGTGAAATGATGGATGGAAGGATACATGATGGATAGGTTTGCAAATGGATGAATATGTTTGGATATGGATGGGCTTACTTATATACTATTCCGCGACCTCCTCTGATGTGTCTGTAAAACTTACCTTTTGTCCTGAATTTTTGTCCTGAATTTTGACCCTTTGTCCTGAATTTTTACACTCACCGTCCTGAATTTGCACCCATGCCAGTTGGTCACCCTAGACTGCAGCTTGCTAGTTACAATGTATTGAAATCCCATTTACGGTACGATGATGAACTTTTTGCTTAAGGTGGCATTAAAATCATGAATGTCAACGGATTATTGCATGAAGGAAAGGTAAACTGGTGACCAGAGCAATTACTAGTTACAAACTAAGTAAGTGATTCTGCAATCAAGAAACCGAAATGATACAATGAAGTACGGACTGTGATTGAATTATTTATTAAAAAAGCAGGACATGATGTCACATAGTGACTATGAAAGGCGTTAATAGCTTGCACAAACGGCCCTTGTGCCTTTTTTGTGCTTGTAAGTTCCATTTTTTCTGTGTTTTGCACTCACTTTTCCTGCCAGTAAGTCGCTGGTGGGAAAAGGAAGAACAAAATCTAAGTGAGAGCAATTTGTACTTCGCTCATTCTCGAAGCTGGTGCTAAAACGGGTGCAGATACCGTATAAGCCTGTTATTTTCACTATCGCCATAGTGAAAACGCACCAGTTGTCTTTTAGCCATCAGTGAAGTGGTGGCCTTTCCATGACATATGAATAATGTTTTTATGCCATGAATGAAACTGATTAAATAAACAGTTTGCTTTTATTTCATTAAAGTGACTGAGTTCGATTCCAAATAAATGAAAAATATTGTTGATGAAATTTAGCTGGCATGAACTCAAGTTGAGAGAGGCGCTTTTTTCGTTTGACCCACGTGTCATATGTTACACGTTTAGCTAGTCTCTGCCTTATATCCAACAGTACTTTACAAGCCGAGGCGTTCAGGTCTCTATTGATAATATGAAATTGGAAACTACAAGTCCCAGAATGCAAAGTGTTCTTGGTTGAAACCAGGCTTGGAAACGACGAATGCATTTAATCTGACGTTTCCCTTTTGCTATTGGAAATCCAATGTCGAGTTAAGCCAGAGTGGAATGGAACTAGTCCTTTTATGCCCGAGCCTCCTTCCCTTTACGCGGTATTTTGCTCCCAGAAGCTGAGCGCAGGCGCAGTAGATTCACAGGCCGTGATCGACGGAGCCAATTAGTCACCCTTTAATTAATGTGATGAGGCGATCGATAGAGCCCCGGTGCCTCCGGGCGAGAGCTAATTTATTGCCGGCCCCGAGAGGCGCAGTTTATATAAATGTTTACAGAGGCTTATCTGGGTCATGGGACACTTTATGGTTCAGGGGAAATTAATTCTTCGGGTAAACATTGGCATTGCTATGATATGCAAATTCTGCGCGCCCTTTGTAATGATCGTTTTGACAATGTTGTTCGTGGAAAAAATGCGACTCCACCTGTCACGGGAAATATGCATTTTAATTTCACTACAGCAAGCATGGATTTCAAATTATGTATCAGACCAGGGGGGTAACACGGGCCCCTGCCCCCAGCCATCAGGGCCCCCAAGCAGCCTGTCAGTCACAGGCCCCTTGTAACATTCTGCGGGGGGATAGAGGGGGCGTTTGTTCATCACCACTGAACCTGTCAGTTTAATTACAAGTACTTTTTATTGGTAATCGAGTGATGAGAAGCGGAGTAGATACTATTTTCTTTTGCAAATCTCACTTCGGTCTCTGCAGCAGGTGCTCGACACACTGAGCTATTTTGGTGGCTAGCCTTGTCTTTCCCTCTGTCATGTCTCCACGATTTTATCGTTTCTGTCCATCGTAGTCTGTTTTCTCTTTGTTAATCCACATATCTAACTTTTCATTATTTTTCCTCTTTGTGGTCTTTCTTATTCCGCTTGTATTTTAATTACATTCTTCCCGATTCAATTCATATCTCCCATAATTTTACACTTTTAATCTCTCGTTTTTTCATTTGTCTATTTTTCCATAATTGTTTCGATTTTTGTATCGTTTCATCAATATATGTTAGTTCGCATTTTTGTCTATTTCGCGTTTATTCTAGTTTCTCACGTACATTTATTTCTCCTTTAATCTATATCTCTCTGGAGTTCCAAATACCCCTCTTTCTTTACAACGCAATACTTTTTTGATATTTTAATATATTTCTCTCATAGCTGCCCTTTCTATTCTTATGCGTTTACTGATGAAGTGAACATTCTCTCTTTCAATAGACTCCTCCGTATTGTATGTCTCTCTCTCTCTTTAAAACCACATCTATCTATTAATCCAGCACTGTATTAAATAATCCGCCCTCGTATCTTCAATTTCTTTATTTTTCTTGAAGTCGATTTCTGCTTTTCTCTCTTACTCAGTTTAGGTCTCGCCAAGAGACAGCCTTCTCCCTCACGTCCTACTAGGCCCCCAAATTCCATGCTCTGTATTGCTTCCCATACATACCCCTTGCTCTCTCACTCGACTGGTGCTTTTCTGGTAGGATACCCACTCCCATCATGCACTCTGTTTTGCTTCCATCGCCCCCTACTCCGCTTTAAAAAATAATAATATATATATATATATATATATCCCTCCCACTGCCCATTCCCCATTGCTTCTCCCCATTTCGTCCCCGGTCCTGCTCCTTCATTGGTCCCCCAGCCCCATTACATTTCTTAATTATTTTTTTTACGGCCCGACAACTCTGCAACAAATGCACATTTCTGCGAGTGAACATTATTTTTTGTATTATGTGCTGCGTCAAGTGCTGTCCGCCATCTTGGATTGGTAAATAAACAAATACAATGGTGCCCATGTCATTCAGTGGGCAGGCATATGCATGTTGTATGTGCAAACGTACATGATCATGCATGCGTGCTCCTATTGAATGATCTTGCTACATGGCATCATGACGTGTACACGTTCATGCGTGCGTCGCCTCATCCGGTGTTTATTTTTCTGTGACAATGCCTGCTTCCATGCTGTTGTCTGTTTTATTCTATGTATCGTGCACTATGCTACAATCTATTTGTTTCCATACTGATTTTAATCTTTTTTCTTTTATTTGCTTTTATGCTAACCACTTGCTTTGTGAGCTTCTTTCTCTTACATGCTATCCAGCTATTTATTTTAATATATTTCTCTCTTCCATTCCTTATTTTATTTTCCATATTTCCCATTATTTCGTTTTTAAAAATTATATATTCACACAGAATTCAAGCTTAGATCTTAAACAATACATGCAAGCATTTATAGATTCTGTTCAGTCCTTAAAAGAGAACAGACCAAAATGAAATGACTCTCACCTGATTTAGAAGGCAAGAATCCATCATAAGATTTATATAGAGCAGTAAAGAGACACAAAACCCCCAATAGCTCATACACGTGATGCGCTGTGATGTTCTGCGATTGAAGAGTGAGTGTGAATGGGGCAGTTTAACTGTTTTTAGTTGCATGTTTGAGAGAAAAACTGGGAGTTCTGATTGCATCTGCAGAGTGGGAGTTGTTCAAAGCTTCAGTGGGAGGGCCTTCTGTCCTCCACACAGGGTGACAGAGCCGCTTTTCTGATGAAATGAAACCTGGGACTAAGGATTGGCTTAGCTGATTAGCGAGTGCCGCTGGTTAAGTGGAAGGTCTGGATAGGGGTCTCGTGAAGTGTAAAGGAGTGACTGAAGGTGGTTCCTTGTTTTGTGAGTACCATTTGTCTTGGAGTTGAAGGTGTTGAAAGAATGCTGCCTTGTGGTACTGTCTAGTAGCCACAACATCCATAAGTGGTGCCCATTTCAAAATGTTGTGTTACAGCAAACAAATGATGGACGGAATGCTGACAATGCAAACATTCTCCCCCAGTCAAAAGATCTGGGTTAAATCCATCGTTCTTTTGCCCACTACGCCACCCCAGTTTGGACCCAGCCATATGCAAATCAGTCTTGACCCTGTGCTGCAGCTCAAGTACAAAACCTACTTGAGTGGCAGCACATCTACTTGAATTTGTTTTTGAATAGGTATTTGTAGAGCGCAGCTGTCGCTCCGAAAGGAGCATCCTGGCGCTATGCGGGAGAAAGTCAAGGTGGGCAAGAGAGATGAGCAAAATTCATCTGAGGATTCAAAGATACAGGTATTCAGGGACTTTCTGAAATGGGTTTCTGTTTTGATCAAGCTTAGGTGCGTCGGCATAAGATTCCAGGCTTTGGCTCCTAATGCAGCTACAGTTTTTCCTCCTTTAGTTTTGAACCTAAAGCAGGGGGGCTTGAGAAAGTTTGCAGATGAGAATCTGAGTGTCCTGGCAGTAGTGTTGGGGGTATATCTGGCGGACAGATACTTTGGTCCTAGATTCAAGGATGCTCTAAAGGTGATTAAAAGTGGCCTTGAATAAGATTCTCTTATGCAAAGGTAGCTAGTGGAGGGTTTTAAGGGCCGCCGAGGCGGAAGATCTACGTTGTAGTTTTAGAACTAGGCAAGCAGCCGCGTGCTGTACCACTTGTAGTCTCTTAAGTACTTGTTTATTTGCTCCTGCTAGTAGGCTGTTGCAATAGTCTAGTCGTGACAGGATAAGTGCCACTGCAACTGTCTTCCTCGCAGGAAGAGGAATAAAGTCAATGAATTTTTTAAGTGTTTTGATTACGTTAAAACAAGTCCCTGCCACTGTCAGGGCATGTGGTCGGAAGGATAGTGAAGTATCGAATTTCACTCCCAATTTTTTTGCCACTTCCACAGTATTTGGGGGTGCTGTTGCGTCTTCCGGCCACCACACACTCGGCTGAAAGAGATTGTCCTTTCCTATCAGGAGGGTCTCAGTTTTATCTGTATTACACCTGAGATGGTTAAGCTTCATCCACTGGATGACCTCTGTTAGGCATGGTTTAAAATTGGATTCTGACTTAGTGGAATCTTTGTCCAGGGATAAGATCAATTGTGTATCGTCTGCGTATGATGTTACTTCGATATCGTAAGAGGATATCAAGGAGATGAGAGGGGCCATGTATATGTTGAATAACAAAGGGCTGAGAGAGGAGCCCTGTGGTACGCCTGATGTAATATGACGTTCGGAGGAGAGAAACGTTCCTAAGCCACTGATTGTCTACCATTAGTAAGGAAGGATCTAATCCAGGCCAATGCTGTGTTTGAAATGCCGCTATTCTTTAACCGTGCGAGGAGGATGTCATGAGAGATGGCAGCCACTGACCGCTCATGACTGCTGCAACCGCCCTCGTTAGAAAATCACGCTAGTGGACACCAAATCTCACTCGATAGCTCGCATTTTCTGGAGCCTCACAGGAGAAAACTTCCACCACACAGCATTGGCGGAATTTGGCCAGAACTCCGCATTAAAGAGTAACAACGAGTGAGCAGAATTCCACCAATTCAGGTGCCAGGCCCATATTGAAATGCTGGCACTAGCAAACGAGAGGTATTTCTTGGCATATGAGACATGCATGACAAAATGCTTAGGGACACGAGCTAGGACATATGCAAGGGCAGGCAACCATGACAAAATGCTGGTCCTAACATAAAGGAAATCATTATTGACATTCAAGGGGTAAACAGTGCAGATTTTTAAGAAAATGGGTGGTGAGGGTCTTTCTTCATTGGCGTGGCACATTATGAAGAGCTTGAATATTTAATAAGTGCCCTTTCATAGCCTATGTTCTTTTTAAAGCAAATTTATGTGAAAATTCAGTTTTAAAAAGCCTAATTTTTCAACATTTTCTTCAGGGAGAACCCACCCTGAACCTTACTAGAAAAGTCAGGCCGGGACTTGGTGTCTCTCACTGACTCTTGCAAGAGTCCAGCCCCTGGCAGTCGCTACTCACCAGGATACAGTATCCTACAACCTCTTGCACCTAGGTCTGAGCACCTGTACCATAACAGAGCAACCGGCTATCCCACGAGTGCACCAGTGCAGGAAAAAGGAACTTCTCAGGCCCTACAGCAGAGCTGCGAGCTCTTGTTGCCCACGATGATTCACTTGGTAGTGACCTAGCGGCTCTCAAAAATAGGAAAGTTTCACCAAAATGGCAATCCTAGACCAGGCCTCCTGGTCTAGGATTGCCGGTTAAAGGATTACCGGTTAAAGAACATTTTAATCGGTAGACAAACATACTTTCATGTTAAATAAAGCTTTGGCTTGTGTCACAAATTCGTCTTTTGTAGCACAACAGGGGTGCCACTGATGGACATTCATGGGCAGTAAAGTGTTTTTGTTGCCTTCAAAGCACCCCAAACCTCTTCCTGAGGCTGGCCAAAGACTTCCGGTTTATAGACTCCATGGACTGAAGATGGCTTTTGAGCTGTCCAAGGTGCTGAAGCTCCTTAGAATATCATCCATTACACCTACAACAATTTGGATCACAATACAGTCAGGTGCACCAGTAATTCGTAAAGAAGCAAACCTCGAGGCCTGTTGGCCCAGGGGAATGGTGTCCCTACCCAGTCCAGTGGCGTCAGATGTGACTCTACTGTTTCAACGACTGTCTAATGGCCTGACTTAGATCTTGGCGGATCTGTCACAATAATGACGGATATCCTTCTGCCAAAATATAAATCCCATTATGTCCTATGGAATTTGTATTTCGACGGACGGGATATCTGTCATTGTTGCAGTGGAGTAACCCATCAGCCGAGATCTAAATCAGGCCCTCAGTCTCTTCGTTGGTCTCTTCGTGCCAGGAGAGTAGAGGAGCCGGTTCACCCGGCATACTGCTAGGCTGTCCTTATAACTAGTGACATCTGGGGAAAAGGCGGACACCAAAAGATTTCAGCAGCGGGAACCTGGAGACGCAGAGCTGTCTGGGGCGCCGTCCGCCGGTGCCCTGGCCGACATAGAGCTGCCGCTCTTATCAAGCACTGTCAATATTGAAAAGGGACTCATTTCCGCTCCTCTTTTGGTGTTGGACACATTCCCAGCCTAATTTCCTCTCTCCATGTAGGCGAAGGACATAAATTTAAAACAATTCAATAAACAAATATTTCAAGTTCATTACTGGAGATCATCATTAACCTTCTAAAAAGATACTAATGGTAGTGTCATGGCCGCCAGATGCAAGGATAGAGGACGACTGAGACTCTCTGTACCGCATGCAGTGATACAGTGAGACAGAAGGACAGGAGTGCAGTGATACAGTGAGACAGAAGGACATGAGTGCAGTGATACAGTAGGACATGAGTGCAGTGATACAGTAGGACATGAGTGCAGTGATACAGTGAGACAGAAGGACAGGAGTGCAGTGATACAGTAGGACATGAGTGCAGTGATACAGTGAGACAGAAGGACAGGAGTGCAGTGATACAGTAGGACATGAGTGCAGTGATACAGTGAGACAGAAGGACAGGAGTGCAGTGATACAGTGAGACATAAGGACAAGAGTGCAGTGACACAGTGAGACAGAAGGACAGGAGTGCAGTGATACAGTGAGACAGGACAGAAGTGTCCAACTCTTTACCCCATGCAGTGGTACAGTAGGACAGGAGTGCAGTGATACAGTGAGACAGAAGGACAGGAGTGCAGTGATACAGTGAGACAGAAGGACAAGAGTGCAGTGATACAGTAGGACATGAGTGCAGTGATACAGTGAGACAGAAGGACAGGAGTGCAGTGATACAGTAGGACATGAGTGCAGTGATACAGTAGGACATGAGTGCAGTGAGACAGAAGGACAGGAGTGCAGTGATACAGTGAGACAGAAGGACAGGAGTGCAGTGATACAGTGAGACAGAAGGACAGGAGTGCAGTGATACAGTGAGACATAAGGACAAGAGTGCAGTGACACAGTGAGACAGAAGGACAGGAGTGCAGTGATACAGTGAGACAGGACAGAAGTGTCCAACTCTTTACCCCATGCAGTGATACAGTAGGACAGGAGTGCAGTGATACAGTGAGACAGAAGGACAGGAGTGCAGTGATACAGTGAGACAGAAGGACAAGAGTGCAGTGATACAGTAGGACATGAGTGCAGTGATACAGTGAGACAGAAGGACATGAGTGCAGTGATAAAGTAGGACACAGAAGGACATGAGTGCAGTGATACAGTGAGACAGAAGGACATGAGTGCAGTGATACAGTAGGACATGAGTGCAGTGATACAGTGAGACAGAAGGACAGGAGTGCAGTGATACAGTGAGACAGAAGGACAGGAGTGCAGTGATACAGTGAGACATAAGGACAAGAGTGCAGTGACACAGTGAGACAGAAGGACAGAAGTGTCCAACTCTTTACCCCATGCAGTGATACAGTAGGACAGGAGTGCAGTGATACAGTGAGACAGAAGGACAGGAGTGCAGTGATACAGTGAGACAGAAGGACAAGAGTGCAGTGATACAGTAGGACATGAGTGCAGTGATACAGTGAGACAGAAGGACATGAGTGCAGTGATACAGTAGGACACAGAAGGACATGAGTGCAGTGATACAGTGAGACAGAAGGACATGAGTGCAGTGATACAGTGAGACAGAAGGACATGAGTGCAGTGATACAGTATGACATGAGTGCAGTGAGACAGAAGGACAGGAGTGCAGTGATGCAGTGAGACAGAAGGACAGGAGTGCAGTGATACAGTGAGACAGAAGGAAAGAGTGCAGTGATACAGTGAGACATAAGGACAAGAGTGCAGTGACACAGTGAGACAGAAGGACAGGTGTGCAGTGATACAGTGAGACAGAAGGACAGAAGTGTCCAACTCTTTACCCCATGCAGTGATACAGTAGGACAGAAGGACAGGAGTGCAGTGATACAGTGAGACAGAAGGACAAGAGTGCAGTGATACAGTAGGACACAGAAGGACATGAGTGCAGTGATACAGTGAGACAGAAGGACATGAGTGCAGTGATACAGTAGGACATGAGTGCAGTGATACAGTGAGACAGAAGGACAGGAGTGCAGTGATACAGTGAGACAGAAGGACAGGAGTGCAGTGATACAGTGAGACAGAAGGACAGGAGTGCAGTGATACAGTGAGACAGAAGGACAGGAGTGCAGTGATACAGTGAGACAGAAGGACAGGAGTGCAGTGATACAGTGAGACATAAGGACAAGAGTGCAGTGACACAGTGAGACAGAAGGACAGGAGTGCAGTGATACAGTGAGACAGAAGGACAGAAGTGTCCAACTCTTTACCCCATGCAGTGATACAGTAGGACAGGAGTGCAGTGATACAGTGAGACAGAAGGACAGGAGTGCAGTGATACAGTGAAACAGGAGGAAAGGAGTGCAGTGATACCGTGAGACAGAAGGACAGAAGGGGTTGTCTCTTCACCCCATGCAGTGTTACAATGAGACAGAAGAACAGGAGTGCAGTGATACAGTGAGACAGAAGGACAGACATGCAGTGATACAGTGAGACAGAAGGACAGACGTGTCCAGCTCTTTACCACTTGCAGTTATACAGTGAGACAGAAGGACAGGAGTGCAGTGGTACAGTGAGACAGATGGACAGGAGTGCATGATACAGTGAAACAGAAGGACAGACATGCAGTGATACAGTGAGACAGAAGGACAGAAGTGTCCAGCTCTTTACCCCTTGCAATTATACAGTGAGACAGAAGGACAGGAGTGCAGTGGTACAGTGAGACAGATGGACAGGAGTGCAGCGATACAGTGAAACAGAAGGACAGGAGTGCAGTGATACAGTGAGACAGAAGGACAGGATTGCAGTGATACAGTTAGACAGAAGGACAGGATTGCAGTGATACAGTGAGACAGAAGGACAGAAGGATCCGTCTCTTTACCCCATGCAGTGTTACAATGAGACAGAAGAACAGGAATGCATTGATACAGTGAGACAAAAGTGTCCAGCTCTTTACCCCTTGCAGTTATACAGTGAGACAGGACAGGAGTGCAGTGGTACAGTGAGACAGATGCACAGGAGTGCAGTGGTACAGTGAGACAGAAGGACAGGAGTGTCGTGGGGTGCTCTTTATCCCAATCAGGGATACAGTGAAGCAGAAGGACAGAATGCAGTGATACAGTGAGTCAGAAGGACAGAAGTTTTCTGCTGTTTACCCAATGCAGTGATACAGTGAGACAGAAGGACAGAAGTTAACAGCTCTTTACCTCATGCAGTGATACAGAAGGACAGAAGGGTCTGGCTCTTTACCCCTTGCAGTTATACAGTGAGACAGAAGGACAGGAGTGTCTGGAGATGCTCTTTATCCCATGCAGTGATACAGTGGGACAGAAGGACATGAGTGTCCGGAGATGCTCTTTATCCCATGCAGTGGTACAGTGAGGCAGAACAGAAGTGTCCGGAGATGCTCTTTACCTCCTGCAATGATACATTGAGACAAAAGGACAGAAGTGCCATGATACAGTAAGACAGAAGGACAGGATTGTCTGGAGGTGCTTTTTACCCCATGCAGTGATACAGTGAGACAGAAGGACAAGAGTGCAGAGATACAGTGAGACAAAGGTGTCTGGGGATGCTCTTCATTCAATGCAGTGAGACAGTGAGACTGAAGGACGGAAACAGCTGGGTATACTCTCTATTCGGTGCTGCGATGGAATGAGATAGACAGGAATACGCTTTATTCGATGCAGCGATGCAGTGACACAGGACATAAATGTTTAGGGTGTTCTTTATTCAATACAGTGATAACATGAGAAGCCAGGAATGCCTGGACACACTTCATCCCATGCTTTGCTCTGGTCGCCATTTATTCCATGCATTGCTATGGACGCTCTTTATTCCATGCATTACTATGGGCACCATTTATTCTATCCATTCCTCTGAGCGCTCTTTATTCCTTGCATTGCTCTGGATGCTCTTTACTCCATGCATTGCTATGGGTGCTCTTTATTCCATGCATTGCTGGGCGCTCTTTATTCCATGCATTGCTATGGATGCTCTTTATTCCATGCATTGCTGTGCGCTCTTTATTCCATGCATTGCTATGGACGCTCTTTATTCCATGCATTGCTGTGCGCTCTTTATTCCATGCATTGCTTTGGACGCTCTTTATTCCATGCATTGCTATGGACGCTCTTTATTCCATGCATTGCTATGGACGCTCTTTATTCCATGCATTGCTCTGGGCGCTCTTTATTCCATGCATTGCTCTGGGCGCTCTTTATTCCATGCATTGCTGGGCGCTATTTATTCCATGCATTGCTTTGGATGCTCTTTATTCCATGCATTACTCTGGGCGCTCTTTATTCCATGCATTGCTATGGACGCTCTATATTCCATGCATTGCTGGATGCTCTTTATTCCATGCATTGCTCTGGAGACTCGTTATTCCATGCATTGCTCTGGACTCTCTTTATTCCATGCATTGCTCTGTACACTCTTTATTCCATGCATTGCTGTGTACGCTCTTTATTCCATGCATTGCTCTGGGCGCTCTTTATTCCATGCATTGCTGGGTGCTCTTTATTCCATGCATTGCTGTGTACGCTCTTTATTCCATGCATTGCTCTGGAGACTCGTTATTCCATGCATTGCTCTGGACTCTCTTTATTCCATGCATTGCTCTGTACACTCTTTATTCCATGCATTGCTTTGGATGCTCTTTATTCCATGCATTGCTCTGGACACTCTTTATTCCATGCATTGCTCTGGACGCTCTTTATTCCATGCATTGCTGGGTGCTCTTTATTCCATGCATTGCTCTGGACACTCTTTATTCCATGCATTGCTGTGGGCGCTCTTTATTCCATGCATTGCTCTGTACGCTCTTTATTCCATGCATTGCTGTGGGCGCTCTTTATTCCATGCATTGCTCTGGATGCTATTTATTCCATGCATTGCTATGGACGCTATTTATTCCATGCTTTGCTATGGACGCTATTTATTCCATGCTTTGCTATGGACGCTCTTTATTCCATGCATTGCTCTGGGCACTCTTTATTCCATGCATTGCTCTGTACGCTCTTTATTCCATGCATTGCTGTGGGCGCTCTTTATTCCATGCATTGCTGGACGCTCTTTATTCCATGCACTGCTCTGTACACTCTTTATTCCATGCATTGCTATGGGCGCTCTTTATTCCATGCATTGCTGTGGACGCTCTTTATTCCCTGCATTGCTCTGGGCGCTCTTTATTCCCTGCATTGCTCTGGGCGCTCTTTATTCCATGCATTGCTGTGGACGCTCTTTATTCCATGCATTGCTCTGGGCGCTCTTCATTCCATGCATTGCTCTGGACGCTCTTTATTCCATGCATTGCTCTGGGCGCTCTTTATTCCATGCATTGTGATCGACGCTCTTTATTCCATGCATTGCTGTGGACGCTCTTCCTTCCATGCATTGCTCTGTATGCTCTTTATTCCATGCATTGCTGTGGACGCTCTTCCTTCCATGCATTGCTCTGTACGCTCTTTATTCCATGCATTGCTATGTACGCTCTTTATTCCATGCATTGCTATGGACGCTATTTATTCCATGCATTGCTATGGACGCTCTTTATTCCATGCATTGCTATGTGCGCTCTTTATTCCATGCATTGCTATGTGCGCTCTTTATTCCATGCATTGCTATGTGCGCTCTTTATTCCATGCATTGCTCTGGGCGCTCTTTATTCCATGCATTGCTGGATGCTCTTTATTCCATGCATTGCTCTGGACGCTCTTTATTCCATGCATTGCTGCGGGCGCTCTTTATTCCATGCATTCCTCTGGACGCTCTTTATTCCATGCATTGCTCTGGACGCTCTTTATTCCATGCATTGCTGGACGCTCTTTATTCCATGCACTGCTCTGTACACTCTTTATTCCATGCATTGCTATGGGCGCTCTTTATTCCATGCATTGCTGTGGACGCTCTTTATTCCCTGCATTGCTCTGGGCGCTCTTTATTCCCTGCATTGCTCTGGGCGCTCTTTATTCCATGCATTGCTGTGGACGCTCTTTATTCCATGCATTGCTCTGGGCGCTCTTCATTCCATGCATTGCTCTGGGCGCTCTTCATTCCATGCATTGCTCTGGACGCTCTTTATTCCATGCATTGCTCTGGGCGCTCTTTATTCCATTCATTGCTCTGGACGCTCTTTATTCCATGCATTGCTCTGTACGCTCTTTATTCCATGCATTGCTCTGTACGCTCTTTATTCCATGCATTGCTGGGCGCTCTTTGTTTCATGCATTTCTATGGATGCTCTTTATTCCATGCATTGCTCTGGGCGCTCTTTATTCCATGCATTGCTCTGGACGCTCTTCATTCCATACATTGCTCTGGACGCTCTTTATTCCATGCATTGCTCTGGACGCTCTTTATTTCATGCATTGCTATGGGCGCTCTTTATTCCATGCATTGTGATTGACGCTCTTTATTCCATGCATTTCTATGGGTGCTCTTTATTCCATGCATTGCTCTGGGCGCTCTTTATTCCATACATTGCTATGGACGCTCTTTATTCCATGCATTGCTCTGGACGCTCTTTATTCCATGCATTGCTGGATGCTCTTTATTCCATGCATTGCTATGGACGCTCTTTATTCCATGCATTGTGATTGACGCTCTTTATTCCATGCATTGCTGGGCGCTCTTTATTCCATACATTGCTATGGACGCTCTTTATTTCATGCATTGCTATGGGCGCTCTTTATTCCATGCATTGTGATTGACGCTCTTTATTCCATGCATTTCTATGGGTGCTCTTTATTCCATGCATTGCTCTGTACGCTCTTTATTCCATGCATTGCTGGGCGCTCTTTGTTTCATGCATTTCTATGGACGCTCTTTATTCCATGCATTGCTCTGGGCGCTCTTTATTCCATGCATTGCTCTGGACGCTCTTCATTCCATTCCTTGCTCTGGACGCTCTTTATTCCATGCATTGCTCTGGACGCTCTTTATTTCATGCATTGCTATGGGCGCTCTTTATTCCATGCATTGTGATTGACGCTCTTTATTCCATGCATTTCTATGGGTGCTCTTTATTCCATGCATTGCTCTGGGCGCTCTTTATTCCATACATTGCTATGGACGCTCTTTATTCCATGCATTGCTCTGGACGCTCTTTATTCCCTGCATTGCTGGTTGCTCTTTATTCCATGCATTGCTCTGGACGCTCTTTATTCCATGCATTGCTGGATGCTCTTTATTCCATGCATTGCTATGGGCGCTCTTTATTCCATACATTGCTCTGGACGCTCTTTATTCCATGCATTCCTCTGGACGCTCTTTATTCCATGCATTGCTCTGGACGCTCTTTATTCCATGCATTGCTGGACGCTCTTTATTCCATGCATTGCTGCGGGCGCTCTTTATTCCATGCATTCCTCTGGACGCTCTTTATTCCATGCACTGCTCTGTACACTCTTTATTCCATGCATTGCTATGGGCGCTCTTTATTCCATGCATTGCTATGGACGCTCTTTATTCCATGCATTGCTATGGACGCTCTTTATTCCATGCATTGCTATGGACGCTCTTTATTCCATGCATTGCTCTGGGCGCTCTTTATTCCATGCATTGCTATGGACGCTCTTTATTCCATGCATTGCTATGGACGCTCTTTATTCCATGCATTGCTCTGGGCGCTCTTTATTCCATGCATTGCTCTGGGCGCTCTTTATTCCATGCATTGCTGGGCGCTCTTTATTCCATGCATTGCTCTGGATGCTCTTTATTCCATGCATTGCTGTGGGCGCTCTTTATTCCATGCATTGCTCTGGACGCTCTTTATTCCATGCATTGCTGGACGCTCTTTATTCCATGCATTGCTGCGGGCGCTCTTTATTCCATGCATTGCTGCGGGCGCTCTTTATTCCATGCATTGCTCTGGACGCTCTTTATTCCATGCATTCCTGAGGACGCTCTTTATTCCATGCATTGCTCTGGGCGCTCTTTATTCCATGCATTGCTCTGGGCGCTCTTTATTCCATGCATTGCTCTGGGCGCTCTTTATTCCACGCATTGCTATGGACGCTCTTTATTCCACGCATTGCTATGGACGCTCTTTATTCCATGCATTGCTTTGGACGCTCTTTATTCCATGCATTGCTCTGGGCGCTCTTTATTCCATGCATTGCTCTGGACGCTCTTTATTCCACGCATTGCGCTGGGCGCCCTTTATCCCAAGCATTGCTCTGGGCGCCCTTTATTCCACGCATTGCTCTGGGCGCTCTTTATTCCATGCATTGCTCTGGGCGCTCTTTATTCCATGCATTGCTCTGGACGCTCTTTATTCCACGCATTGCTCTGGGCGCTCTTTATTCCATGCATTGCTCTGGACGCTCTTTATTCCATGCATTGTGATCGACGCTCTTTATTCCATGCATTGCTGTGGACGCTCTTCCTTCCATGCATTGCTCTGTATGCTCTTTATTCCATGCATTGCTGTGGACGCTCTTCCTTCCATGCATTGCTCTGTACGCTCTTTATTCCATGCATTGCTATGTACGCTCTTTATTCCATGCATTGCTATGGACGCTATTTATTCCATGCATTGCTATGGACGCTCTTTATTCCATGCATTGCTATGTGCGCTCTTTATTCCATGCATTGCTATGTGCGCTCTTTATTCCATGCATTGCTATGTGCGCTCTTTATTCCATGCATTGCTCTGGGCGCTCTTTATTCCATGCATTGCTGGATGCTCTTTATTCCATGCATTGCTGGGCGCACTTTATTTCATGCATTGCTGTGGACGCTCTTCCTTCCATGCATTGCTCTGGACGCTCTTTATTCCATGCATTGCTGTGGACGCTCTTTATTCCATGCATTGCTCTGGACGCTCTTTATTCCATGCATTGCTGCGGGCGCTCTTTATTCCATGCATTCCTCTGGACGCTCTTTATTCCATGCATTGCTCTGGACGCTCTTTATTCCATGCATTGCTGGACGCTCTTTATTCCATGCACTGCTCTGTACACTCTTTATTCCATGCATTGCTATGGGCGCTCTTTATTCCATGCATTGCTGTGGACGCTCTTTATTCCCTGCATTGCTCTGGGCGCTCTTTATTCCCTGCATTGCTCTGGGCGCTCTTTATTCCATGCATTGCTGTGGACGCTCTTTATTCCATGCATTGCTCTGGGCGCTCTTCATTCCATGCATTGCTCTGGGCGCTCTTCATTCCATGCATTGCTCTGGACGCTCTTTATTCCATGCATTGCTCTGGGCGCTCTTTATTCCATTCATTGCTCTGGACGCTCTTTATTCCATGCATTGCTCTGTACGCTCTTTATTCCATGCATTGCTCTGTACGCTCTTTATTCCATGCATTGCTGGGCGCTCTTTGTTTCATGCATTTCTATGGATGCTCTTTATTCCATGCATTGCTCTGGGCGCTCTTTATTCCATGCATTGCTCTGGACGCTCTTCATTCCATACATTGCTCTGGACGCTCTTTATTCCATGCATTGCTCTGGACGCTCTTTATTTCATGCATTGCTATGGGCGCTCTTTATTCCATGCATTGTGATTGACGCTCTTTATTCCATGCATTTCTATGGGTGCTCTTTATTCCATGCATTGCTCTGGGCGCTCTTTATTCCATACATTGCTATGGACGCTCTTTATTCCATGCATTGCTCTGGACGCTCTTTATTCCATGCATTGCTGGATGCTCTTTATTCCATGCATTGCTATGGACGCTCTTTATTCCATGCATTGTGATTGACGCTCTTTATTCCATGCATTGCTGGGCGCTCTTTATTCCATACATTGCTATGGACGCTCTTTATTTCATGCATTGCTATGGGCGCTCTTTATTCCATGCATTGTGATTGACGCTCTTTATTCCATGCATTTCTATGGGTGCTCTTTATTCCATGCATTGCTCTGGGCGCTCTTTATTCCATACATTGCTATGGACGCTCTTTATTCCATGCATTGCTCTGGACGCTCTTTATTCCATGCATTGCTGGATGCTCTTTATTTCATGCATTGCTATGGGCGCTCTTTATTCCATGCATTGTGATTGACGCTCTTTATTCCATGCATTGCTCTGGACGCTCTTTATTCCATGCATTGTTCTGTACGCTCTTTATTCCATGCATTGCTCTGTACGCTCTTTATTCCATGCATTGCTGGGCGCTCTTTGTTTCATGCATTTCTATGGACGCTCTTTATTCCATGCATTGCTCTGGGCGCTCTTTATTCCATGCATTGCTCTGGACGCTCTTCATTCCATACATTGCTCTGGACGCTCTTTATTCCATGCATTGCTCTGGACGCTCTTTATTTCATGCATTGCTATGGGCGCTCTTTATTCCATGCATTGTGATTGACGCTCTTTATTCCATGCATTTCTATGGGTGCTCTTTATTCCATGCATTGCTCTGGGCGCTCTTTATTCCATACATTGCTATGGACGCTCTTTATTCCATGCATTGCTCTGGACGCTCTTTATTCCATGCATTGCTGGATGCTCTTTATTCCATGCATTGCTCTGGACGCTCTTTATTCCATGCATTGCTGGATGCTCTTTATTCCATGCATTGCTATGGGCGCTCTTTATTCCATACATTGCTCTGGACGCTCTTTATTCCATGCATTCCTCTGGACGCTCTTTATTCCATGCATTGCTCTGGACGCTCTTTATTCCATGCATTGCTGGACGCTCTTTATTCCATGCATTGCTGCGGGCGCTCTTTATTCCATGCATTCCTCTGGACGCTCTTTATTCCATGCACTGCTCTGTACACTCTTTATTCCATGCATTGCTATGGGCGCTCTTTATTCCATGCATTGCTATGGACGCTCTTTATTCCATGCATTGCTATGGACGCTCTTTATTCCATGCATTGCTATGGACGCTCTTTATTCCATGCATTGCTCTGGGCGCTCTTTATTCCATGCATTGCTATGGACGCTCTTTATTCCATGCATTGCTATGGACGCTCTTTATTCCATGCATTGCTCTGGGCGCTCTTTATTCCATGCATTGCTCTGGGCGCTCTTTATTCCATGCATTGCTGGGCGCTCTTTATTCCATGCATTGCTCTGGATGCTCTTTATTCCATGCATTGCTGTGGGCGCTCTTTATTCCATGCATTGCTCTGGACGCTCTTTATTCCATGCATTGCTGGACGCTCTTTATTCCATGCATTGCTGCGGGCGCTCTTTATTCCATGCATTGCTGCGGGCGCTCTTTATTCCATGCATTGCTCTGGACGCTCTTTATTCCATGCATTCCTGAGGACGCTCTTTATTCCATGCATTGCTCTGGGCGCTCTTTATTCCATGCATTGCTCTGGGCGCTCTTTATTCCATGCATTGCTCTGGGCGCTCTTTATTCCACGCATTGCTATGGACGCTCTTTATTCCACGCATTGCTATGGACGCTCTTTATTCCATGCATTGCTTTGGACGCTCTTTATTCCATGCATTGCTCTGGGCGCTCTTTATTCCATGCATTGCTCTGGACGCTCTTTATTCCACGCATTGCGCTGGGCGCCCTTTATCCCAAGCATTGCTCTGGGCGCCCTTTATTCCACGCATTGCTCTGGGCGCTCTTTATTCCATGCATTGCTCTGGGCGCTCTTTATTCCATGCATTGCTCTGGACGCTCTTTATTCCACGCATTGCTCTGGGCGCTCTTTATTCCATGCATTGCTCTGGACGCTCTTTATTCCATGAATTGCTCTGGGCACTCTTTATTCCATGCATTTCTGGGTGCCCTTTATTCCATGCATTGCTCTGGGCGCTCTTTATTCCATGCATTGCGCTGGGCGCCCTTTATCCCAAGCATTGCTCTGGGCGCCCTTTATTCCACGCATTGCTCTGGGCGCTCTTTATTCCATGCATTGCTCTGGGCGCTCTTTATTCCATGCATTGCTCTGGGCGCTCTTCATTCCATGCATTGCTCTGGGCGCTCTTCATTCCATGCATTGCTCTGGACGCTCTTTATTCCACGCATTGCTCTGGATGCTCTTTATTCCACGCATTGATCTGGACGCTCTTTATTCCACGCATTGCTCTGGGCGCTCTTTATTCCATGCATTGCTCTGAACGCTCTTTATTCCATGCATTGCTCTGGGCGCTCTTTATTCAGTGCATTGCTCTGGGCGCTCTTTATTCCATGCATTGCTCTGGACGCTCTTTATTCCATGCATTGCTCTGGACGCTCTTTATTCCACGCATTGATCTGGACGCTCTTTATCCCAAGCATTGCTCTGGGCGCTCTTTATTCCTTGCATTGTGATCGACGCTCTTTATTCCATGCATTGCTGTGGACGCTCTTTATTCCATGCATTGCTCTGGATGCTCTTTATTCCATGCATTGCTCTGGACGCTCTTTATTCCATGCATTGGTCTGGACGCTCTTTATTCCATGCATTGCTATCGACGCCCTTTATTCCATGCATTGCTATCGACGCCCTTTATTCCATGCATTGCTGGGCGCTCTTTATTCCATGCATTGCTCTGGACGCTCTTTATCCCAAGCATTGCTCTGGGCGCTCTTTATTCCTTGCATTGTGATCGACGCTCTTTATTCAATGCATTGCTGTGGACGCTCTTTATTCCATGCATTGCTCTGGACGCTCTTTATTCCATGCATTGCTCTTTATTCCATGCATTGCTCTGGATGCTCTTTATTCCATGCATTGGTCTGGACGCTCTTTATTCCATGCATTGCTATCGACGCCCTTTATTCCATGCATTGCTCTGGGCGCTCTTTAGTCCATGCATTGCTGGACGCTCTTTATTCCATGCATTGCTCTGTACGCTCTTTATTCCATGCATTGCTCTGTACGCTCTTTATTCCATGCATTGCTCTGGATGCTCTTTATTCCATGCATTGGTCTGGACGCTCTTTATTCCATGCATTGCTATCGACGCCCTTTATTCCATGCATTGCTCTGGGCGCTCTTTAGTCCATGCATTGCTGGGCGCTCTTTATTCCATGCATTGCTCTGGACGCTCTTTATCCCAAGCATTGCTCTGGGCGCTCTTTATTCCTTGCATTGTGATCAACGCTCTTTATTCCGTGCATTGCTCTGG
Organism: Calotriton arnoldi; assembly: GCA_963921515.1. Taxonomy (NCBI): domain Eukaryota; kingdom Metazoa; phylum Chordata; class Amphibia; order Caudata; family Salamandridae; genus Calotriton; species Calotriton arnoldi. The sequence continues at coordinate 289,006 of CAWUFW010006254.1, read as the reverse complement.
GCGCTCTTTATTCCATGCATTGCTCTGGACGCTCTTTATTCCATGCATTGCTCTGGACGCTCTTTATTCCACGCATTGATCTGGACGCTCTTTATCCCAAGCATTGCTCTGGACGCTCTTTATTCCTTGCATTGTGATCGACGCTCTTTATTCCATGCATTGCTGTGGACGCTCTTTATTCCATGCATTGCTCTGGACGCTCTTTATTCCATGCATTGCTCTGGATGCTCTTTATTCCATGCATTGGTCTGGACGCTCTTTATTCCATGCATTGCTATCGACGCCCTTTATTCCATGCATTGCTATCGACGCCCTTTATTCCATGCATTGCGCTGGGCGCCCTTTATTCCATGCATTGCTGGGCGCTCTTTATTCCATGCATTGCTCTGGACGCTCTTTATCCCAAGCATTGCTCTGGGCGCTCTTTATTCCTTGCATTGTGATCGACGCTCTTTATTCCATGCATTGCTGTGGACGCTCTTTATTCCATGCATTGCTCTGGACGCTCTTTATTCCATGCATTGCTCTGTACGCTCTTTATTCCATGCATTGCTCTGGATGCTCTTTATTCCATGCATTGGTCTGGACGCTCTTTATTCCATGCATTGCTCTGTACGCTCTTTAGTCCATGCATTGCGCTGGGCGCCCTTTATCCCAAGCATTGCTCTGGGCGCCCTTTATTCCACGCATTGCTCTGGGCGCTCTTTAGTCCATGCACTGCGCTGGGCGCCTTTATCCCAAGCATTGCTCTGGGCGCCTTTATTCCACGCATTGCTCTGGGCGCTCTTTATTCCATGCATTGCTCTGGACGCTCTTTATTCCACGCATTGCTCTGGGCGCTCTTTATTCCATGCATTGCTATCGACGCTCTTTATTCCATGCCTTGCTGGGGACGCTCTTTATTCCTTGCATTGCTCTGTACGCTCTTTATTCCATGAATTGCTCTGGGCACTCTTTATTCCATGCATTTCTGGGTGCCTTTTATTCCACGCATTGCTCTGGGCGCTCTTTATTCCATGCATTGCTCTGGGCGCTCTTTATTCCATGCATTGCTGGGCGCTCTTTATTCCATGCATTGCTCTGGGCGCTCTTTATTCCATGCATTGCTCTGGACGCTCTTTATTCCACGCATTGATCTGGACGCTCTTTATTCCACGCATTGATCTGGACGCTCTTTATTCCACGCATTGCTCTGAGCGCTCTTTATTCCACGCATTGCTCTGGACGCTCTTTATTCCATGCATTGCTCTGGGTGCTCTTTATTCCATGCATTGCTCTGGACGCTCTTTATTCCACGCATTGCTCTGGACGCTCTTTATTCCATGCATTGCTCTGGACGCTCTTTATTCCATGCATTGCTCTGGACGCTCTTTATTCCATGCATTGCTGGATGCTCTTTATTCCATGCATTGCTCTGGACGCTCTTTATTCCATGCATTGCTCTGAACGCTCTTTATTCCATGCATTGCTCTGGATGCTCTTTATTCCATGCATTGGTCTGGACGCTCTTTATTCCATGCATTGCTATCGACGCCCTTTATTCCATGCATTGCTATCGACGCCCTTTATTCCATGCATTGCGCTGGGCGCCTTTATTCCATGCATTGCTGGGCGCTCTTTATTCCATGCATTGCTCTGGACGCTCTTTATCCCAAGCATTGCTCTGGGCGCTCTTTATTCCTTGCATTGTGATCGACGCTCTTTATTCCATGCATTGCTGTGGACGCTCTTTATTCCATGCATTGCTCTGGACGCTCTTTATTCCATGCATTGCTCTGTACGCTCTTTATTCCATGCATTGCTCTGGATGCTCTTTATTCCATGCATTGGTCTGGACGCTCTTTATTCCATGCATTGCTCTGTACGCTCTTTAGTCCATGCATTGCGCTGGGCGCCCTTTATCCCAAGCATTGCTCTGGGCGCCCTTTATTCCACGCATTGCTCTGGGCGCTCTTTAGTCCATGCACTGCGCTGGGCGCCCTTTATCCCAAGCATTGCTCTGGGCGCCTTTATTCCACGCATTGCTCTGGGCGCTCTTTATTCCATGCATTGCTCTGGACGCTCTTTATTCCACGCATTGCTCTGGGCGCTCTTTATTCCATGCATTGCTATCGACGCTCTTTATTCCATGCCTTGCTGGGGACGCTCTTTATTCCTTGCATTGCTCTGTACGCTCTTTATTCCATGAATTGCTCTGGGCACTCTTTATTCCATGCATTTCTGGGTGCCTTTTATTCCACGCATTGCTCTGGGCGCTCTTTATTCCATGCATTGCTCTGGGCGCTCTTTATTCCATGCATTGCTGGGCGCTCTTTATTCCATGCATTGCTCTGGGCGCTCTTTATTCCATGCATTGCTCTGGACGCTCTTTATTCCACGCATTGATCTGGACGCTCTTTATTCCACGCATTGATCTGGACGCTCTTTATTCCACGCATTGCTCTGAGCGCTCTTTATTCCACGCATTGCTCTGGACGCTCTTTATTCCATGCATTGCTCTGGGTGCTCTTTATTCCATGCATTGCTCTGGACGCTCTTTATTCCACGCATTGCTCTGGACGCTCTTTATTCCATGCATTGCTCTGGACGCTCTTTATTCCATGCATTGCTCTGGACGCTCTTTATTCCATGCATTGCTGGATGCTCTTTATTCCATGCATTGCTCTGGACGCTCTTTATTCCATGCATTGCTCTGAACGCTCTTTATTCCATGCATTGCTCTGGAGGCTCTTTATTCCATGCATTGCTCTGGACGCTCTTTATTCCATGCATTGCTGGATGCTCTTTATTCCATGCATTGCTCTGGATGCTCTTTATTCCATGCATTGCTCTGGACGCTCTTTATTCCATGCATTGCTCTGGAGGCTCTTTATTCCATGCATTGCTGGATGCTCTTTATTCCATGCATTGCTCTGGACGCTCTTTATTCCATGCATTGCTCTGAACGCTCTTTATTCCATGCATTGCTCTGGACGCTCTTTATTCCATGCATTGCTGGATGCTCTTTATTCCATGCATTGCTCTGGACGCTCTTTATTCCATGCATTGCTCTGAACGCTCTTTATTCCATGCATTGCTCTGGGCGCTCTTTATTCCACGCATTGCTTTGGACGCTCTTTATTCCATGCATTGCTCTGGGCGCTCTTTATTCCACGCATTGCTCTGGGCACTCTTTATTCCATGCATTGCTCTGGACGCTCTTTATTCCATGCATTGCGCTGGGCGCCCTTTATCCCAAGCATTGCTCTGGGCGCCCTTTATTCCATGCATTGCTATCGACGCTCTTTATTCCCTGCATTGCTCTGGGCGCTCTTTATTCCATGGATTGCTCTGGGCGCTCTTTATTCCACGCATTGCTCTGGGCGCTCTTTATTCCATGCATTGCTATGTACGCTCTTTATTCTATGGATTGCTCTGGGCGCTCTTTATTCCACGCATTGCTCTGGACGCTCTTTATTCCATGCATTGCTCTGGGCGCTCTTTATTCCATGCATTGCTATCGACGCTCTTTATTCCCTGCATTGCTCTGGGCGCTCTTTATTCCATGCATTGCTCTGGGCGCTCTTTATTCCATGCATTGCTCTGGACGCTCTTTATTCCCTGCATTGCTCTGGGCGCTCTTTATTCCATGCATTGCTATCGACGCTCTTTATTCCCTGCATTGCTCTGGACGCTCTTTATTCCATGCATTGCTGGGCGCTCTTTATTCCCTGCATTGCTCTGGATGCTCTTTATTCCATGCATTGCTCTGGACGCTCTTTATTCCTTGCATTGCTCTGTACGCTCTTTATTCCACGCATTGCTCTGGGCGCCCTTTATTCCACGCATTGCTCTGGGCGCTCTTTATTCCATGCATTGCTCTGGGCGCTCTTTATTCCACGCATTGCTCTGGGCGCTCTTTATTCCACGCATTGCTCTGGGCGCTCTTTATTCCATGCATTGCTCTGGGCGCTCTTTATTCCACGCATTGCTCTGGGCGCTCTTTATTCCACGCATTGCTCTGGGCGCTCTTTATTCCATGCATTGCTCTGGACGCTCTTTATTCCACGCATTGCTCTGGGCGCTCTTTATTCCATGCATTGCAGGGCGCCCTTTATTCCACGCATTGCTCTGGGCGCTCTTTATTCCATGCATTGCTCTGGGCGCTCTTTATTCCATGCATTGCTATGGACGCTCTTTATTCCATGCATTGCTATGGACGCTCTTTATTCCATGCATTGCTCTGGGCGCTCTTTATTCCACGCATTGCTCTGGGCGCTCTTTATTCCACGCATTGCTCTGGACGCTCTTTATTCCATGCATTGCTATGGACGCTCTTTATTCCATGCATTGCTATGGACGCTCTTTATTCCACGCATTGCTCTGGACGCTCTTTATTCCATGCATTGCTATGGACGCTCTTTATTCCATGCATTGCTCTGGGCGCCGTTTATTCCACGCATTGCTCTGGACGCTCTTTATTCCATGCATTGCTCTGGGCGCTCTTTATTCCACGCATTGCTCTGGACGCTCTTTATTCCATGCATTGCTCTGGACGCTCTTTATTCCACGCATTGCTCTGGGCGCTCTTTATTCCATGCATTCCTCTGGACGCTCTTTATTCCATGCATTGCTCTGGGCGCCCTTTATTCCACGCATTGCTCTGGGCGCTCTTTATTCCATGCATTGCTCTGGACGCTCTTTATTCCATGCATTGCTCTGGACGCTCTTTATTCCATGCATTGCTCTGGACGCTCTTTATTCCATGCATTGCTCTGGACGCTCTTTATTCCATGCATTGCTCTGGATGCTCTTTATTCCATGCATTGCTCTGGACGCTCTTTATTCCTTGCATTGCTCTGGACGCTCTTTATTCCTTGCATTGCTCTGTACGCTCTTTATTCCACGCATTGCTCTGGGCGCTCTTTATTCCATGCATTGCAGGGCGCCCTTTATCCCAAGCATTGCTCTGGGCGCCCTTTATTCCATGCATTGCTCTGGGCGCTCTTTATTCCATGCATTGCTCTGGGCGCTCTTTATTCCATGCATTGCAGGGCGCCCTTTATCCCAAGCATTGCTCTGGGCGCCCTTTATTCCATGCATTGCTCTGGGCGCTCTTTATTCCATGCATTGCTCTGGGCGCCCTTTATTCCACGCATTGCTCTGGACGCTCTTTATTCCATGCATTGCTCTGGACGCCCTTTATTCCACGCATTGCTCTGGGCGCTCTTTATTCCATGCATTGCTCTGGACGCTCTTTATTCCACGCATTGCTCTGGGCGCTCTTTATTCCATGCATTGCTCTGGACGCTCTTTATTCCACGCATTGCTCTGGACGCTCTTTATTCCACGCATTGCTCTGGACGCTCTTTATTCCACGCATTGCTCTGGACGCTCTTTATTCCACGCATTGATCTGGACGCTCTTTATTCCACGCATTGCTCTGGGCGCTCTTTATTCCATGCATTGCTCTGAACGCTCTTTATTCCATGCATTGCTCTGTACGCTCTTTATTCCATGCATTGCTGGGCGCTCTTTATTCCACGCATTGCTCTGGACGCTCTTTATTCCACGCATTGCTCTGGACGCTCTTTATTCCACGCATTGCTCTGGACGCTCTTTATTCCACGCATTGATCTGGACGCTCTTTATTCCATGCATTGCTCTGGGCGCTCTTTATTCCATGCATTGCTCTGAACGCTCTTTATTCCATGCATTGCTCTGTACGCTCTTTATTCCATGCATTGCTGGGCGCTCTTTATTCCATGCATTGCTCTGGACGCTCTTTATTCCAAGCATTCCTCTGGACGCTCTTTATTCCATGCATTGTTCTGGGCGCTCTTTATTCCATGCATTGTTCTGGGTGCTCTTTATTCCATGCATTGCTGGGCGCTCTTTATTCCATGCATTGCTCTGGACGCTCTTTATTCCATGCATTGCTCTGGATGCTCGTTATTCCATGCATTGCTTTGGACGCTCTTTATTCCATGCATTGCTCTGGACGCTCTTTATTCCATGCATTGCTGGGGACGCTCTTTATTCCATGCATTACTCTGGACGCTCTTTATTCCATGCATTGCTCTAGACGCTCTTTATTCCTTGCATTGCTATCGACGCTCTTTATTCCATGAATTGCTCTGAGTGCTCTTTATTCCATGGATTGCTCTGGGCGCTCTTTATTCCACGCATTGCTCTGGGCGCTCTTTATTCCATGCATTGCTCTGGGCGCTCTTTATTCCATGTATTGCTCTGGGCGCTCTTTATTCCATGCATTGCTCTGGGCGCTCTTTATTCCATGCATTGCTGTGGACACTCTTTATTCCATGCATTGCTCTGGACGCTCTTTATTCCATGCATTGCTCTGGACGATCTTTATTCCATGCATTGCAGGGCGCCCTTTATCCCAAGCATTGCTCTGGGCGCCCTTTATTCCACGCATTGCTCTGGGCGCTCTTTATTCCACGCATTGCTCTGGACGCTCTTTATTCCACGCATTGATCTGGACGCTCTTTATTCCACGCATTGCTCTGGGCGCTCTTTATTCCATGCATTGCTCTGAACGCTCTTTATTCCATGCATTGCTCTGAACGCTCTTTATTCCAAGCATTGCTATGGACGCTCTTTATTCCATGCATTGCTCTGAATGCTCTTTATTCCAAGCATTGATCTGGACGCTCTTTATTCCATGCATTGCTCTGGGCGCCCTTTATTCCATGCATTGCTCTGGGCGCTCTTTATTCCGTGCATTGCTCTGGGCGCTCTTTATTCCGTGCATTGCTCTGGACGCTCTTTATTCCATGCATTGCTCTGGACGCTCTTTATTCCACGCATTGATCTGGACGCTCTTTATTCCATGCATTGCTCTGGGCGCTCTTTATTCCATGCATTGCTGGGCGCTCTTTATTCCATGCATTGCTCTGGGCGCTCTTTATTCCATGCATTGCTCTGGATGCTATTTATTCCATGCATTGCTCTGGGTGCTATTAATTCCATGCATTGCTCTGGGTGCTATTTATTCCATGCATTGCTCTGGGTGCTATTTATTCCATGCATTGCTCTGGATGCTATTTATTCCATGCATTGCTCTGGATGCTATTTATTCCATGCATTACTTTGGATGCTCTTTATTCCATGCATTGCTGGACGCTCTTTATTCCATGCATTGCTCTGGATGCTCTTTATTCCAGGCACTGCTCTGGACGCTCTTTATTCCATGCATTGCTGGACGCTCTTTATTCCATGCATTGCTCTGGACGCTCTTTATTCCATGCATTGCGCTGGGCGCCCTTTATTCCACGCATTGATCTGGACGCTCTTTATTCCACGCATTGCTCTGGACGCTCTTTATTCCACGCATTGATCTGGACGCTCTTTATTCCACGCATTGCTCTGGACGCTCTTTATTCCACGCATTGATCTGGACGCTCTTTATTCCACGCATTGCTCTGGACGCTCTTTATTCCAGGCACTGCTCTGGGTGCTCTTTATTCCATGCATTGCTCTGGACGCTCTTTATTCCACGCATTGCTCTGGACGCTCTTTATTCCACGCATTGATCTGGACACTCTTTATTCCATGCATTGCTCTGGACGCTCTTTATTCCATGCATTGCTGGGCGCTCTTTATTCCATGCATTGCTCTGGACGCTCTTTATTCCATGCATTGCTATGTACGCTCTTTATTCCATGCATTGCTGGGGACGCTCTTTATTCCATGCATTGCTGGGCGCTCTTTATTCCATGCATTGCTCTGGACGCTCTTTATTCCATGCATTGCTCTGGATGCTCTTTATTCCATGCATTGCTGGGGACGCTCTTTATTCCATGCATTGCTCTGGGCGCTCTTTATTCTGTGCATTGCTGGGGACGCTCTTTATTCCATGCATTGCTATGTACGCTCTTTATTCCTTGCATTGCTCTGTACGCTCTTTATTCCATGCATTGCTCTAGACGCTCTTTATTCCATGCATTGCTGTGGACGCTCTTTATTCGATGCATTGCTCTCTACGCTCTTTATTCCATGCATTGCTGTGGGCGCTCTTTATTCCATGCATTGCTGTGGACACTCTTTATTCCATGCATTGCTCTAGACGCTCTTTATTCCATGCATTGCTGTGGACGCTCTTTATTCCATGCATTGCTCTCTACGCTCTTTATTCCATGCATTGCTATGGATGCTCTTTATTCCATGCATTGCTCTCTACGCTCTTTATTCCATGCATTGCTATGAACGCTCTTTATTCCATGCATTGCTCTGGACTCTCTTTATTCCATGCATTCCTCTGGACGCTCTTTATTCCATGCATTCCTCTGGACGCTCTTTATTACATGCATTGCTCTGGGCGCCATTTATTCCATGCATTGCTTGGGTGCTCTTCATTCCATGCATTGCTCTGGGCGCTCTTTATTCCATGCATTCCTCTGGACGCTCTTTATTCCATGCATTCCTCTGGACGCTCTTTATTACATGCATTGCTCTGGGCGCCATTTATTCCATGCATTGCTTGGGTGCTCTTTATTCCATGCATTGCTCTGGACACTCTTTATTCCATGCATTGCTATGGATTCTTTTTATTCCATGCATTGCTATGGGCGCTCTTTATTCCATGCATTGCTGGGCACTCTTTATTCCATGCATTCCTCTGGACACTCTTTATTCAATGCATTGCTGGGCGCTCTTTATTGCATGTATTCCTCTGAGCGCTCTTTATTCCATGTATTGCTCTGGACGCTCTTTATTCCATGCATTGCTCTGGGCGCTCTTTATGCCATGCATTGCTCTGGGCGCTCTTTATGCCATGCATTGCTCTGGGCGCTCTTTATGCCATGCATTGCTCTTTACGCTCTTTATTCCATGCATTGCTCTGGGCGCTCTTTATTCCATGCATTGCTCTTGACGCTCTTTTTTCTGTGCATTGTGATCGACGCTCTTTATTCCATGCATTGCTATGGACGCTCTTTATTCCATGCATTGCTCTGGGCGCTCTTTATGCCATGCATTGCTCTTTACGCTCTTTATTCCATGCATTGCTATTGAGGCTCTTTAATCCATGCATTGCTCTGGACGCTCTTTATTCCAAGGATTCCTCTGGACGCTCTTTATTCCATGCATTGCTCTGGACGCTCTTTATTCCAAGCATTCCTCTGGACGCTCTTTATTCCAAGCATTGTTGTGGGCGCTCTTTATTCCATGCATTGCAGGGCGCTCTTTGTTTCATGCATTACTATGGACGCTCTTTCTTCCATGCATTCCTCTGGACACTCTTTATTCCATGCATTGCTGGGCGCTCTTTATTCCACGCATTGCTCTGGGTGCTCTTTATTCCATGCATTGCTGGACGCTCTTTATTCCATGCCTAGCTCTGGACGCTCTTTATTCCATGCCTAGCTCTGGACGCTCTTTATTCCATGCCTAGCTCTGGAAACTCTTTATTCCATGCCTAGCTCTGGACGCTCTTTATTCCATGCATTGCATCGGGCGCTCTTTATTCCATACATTGCTGGGCGCTCTTTATTCCACGCATTGCTCTGGGTGCTCTTTATTCCATGCATTGGTCTGGACGCTCTTTATTCCATGCATTGCTCTGGACGCTCTTTATTCCACGCATTGCTCTGGGCGCTCTTTATTCCATGCATTGCTATGGGCGCTCTTTATTCCATGCATTGCTATCGGCGCTCTTTATTCCATACATTGCTGGGCGCTCTTTATTCCATGCATTCCTCTGGACGCTCTTTATTCCATGCATTCCTCTGGACACTCTTTATTCCATGCATTGCTGGGCGCTCTTTATTCCATGCATTGCTGGGCGCTCTTTATTCCACGCATTGCTCTGGGCGCTCTTTATTCCATACATTGCGGGACGCTCTTTATTCCATGCATTGCTCTGGACGCTCTTTATTCCATGCATTGCTCTGGGTGATCTTTATTCTATCCATTCCTCTGAGTGCTCTTTATTCCATACATTGCTATGGGCGCTCTTTAGTCCATGCATTGCTATGGGCACTCTTTATTCCATGCATTGCTATGGGTGCTCTTTATTCCATGCATTGCTCTGAGTGCTCTTTATTCCATGCATTGCTGGACGCTCTTTATTCCATGCATTGCTATCGACGCTCTTTTTCCATGCATTGCTCTAGACGCTCTTTATTCCATGCATTGCTCTGGACGCTCTTTATTCCATGCATTGCTCTGGACGCTCTTTATTCCATGCATTGCTGTGGGCGCTCTTTATTCCATGCATTGCTCTGGGTGCTCTTTATTCCAAGCATTGCTACGGACGCTCTTTATTCCAAGCATTGCTCTGGACACTCTTTTTTTCTGTGCATTGTGATCGATGCTCTTTATTCCATGCATTGCTCTGGGCGCTCTTTATTCCATGCATTGCTCTGGATGCTCTTTATTCCATGCATTGCTCTGGATGCTCTTTATTCCATGCATTCCTCTGTACGCTCTTTATTCCATGCATTCCTCTGTACGCTCTTTATTCCATGCATTCCTCTGTACGCTCTTTATTCCAAGCATTCCTCTGGACGCTCTTTATTCCATGCATTGTTCTGGGCGCTCTTTATTCCATGCATTGTTCTGGGCGCTCTTTATTCCATGCATTGCTGGGCGCTCTTTATTCCATGCATTGCTCTGGGCGCTCTTTATTCCATGCATTGCTCTGGGTGCTCTTTATTCCACGCATTGCTCTGGGTGCTCTTTATTCTATCCATTCTTCTGAGCGCTCTTTATTCCATACATTGCTATGGGCGCTCTTTAGTCCATGCATTGCTATGGACACTCTTTATTCCATGCATTGCTATGGGTGCTCTTTATTCCATGCATTGCTCTGGGTGCTATTAATTCCATGCATTGCTCTGGGTGCTATTTATTCCATGCATTGCTCTGGGTGCTATTTATTCCATGCATTACTTTGGATGCTCTTTATTCCATGCATTGCTGGACGCTCTTTATTCCATGCATTGCTCTGGATGCTCTTTATTCCAGGCACTGCTCTGGACGCTCTTTATTCCATGCATTGCTGGACGCTCTTTATTCCATGCATTGCTCTGGGTGCTATTAATTCCATGCATTGCTGTGGGCGCTCTTTATTCCATGCATTGCTCTGGATGCTCTTTATTCCATGCATTCCTCTGTACGCTCTTTATTCCATGCATTCCTCTGTACGCTCTTTATTCCATGCATTCCTCTGTACGCTCTTTATTCCAAGCATTCCTCTGGACGCTCTTTATTCCAAGCATTCCTCTGGACGCTCTTTATTCCATGCATTGTTCTGGGCGCTCTTTATTCCATGCATTGTTCTGGGTGCTCTTTATTCCATGCATTGCTGGGCGCTCTTTATTCCATGCATTGCTGGGCGCTCTTTATTCCATGCATTGCTGGGCGCTCTTTATTCCATGCATTGCTCTGGGCGCTCTTTATTCCATGCATTGCTCTGGATGCTATTTATTCCATGCATTGCTCTGGGTGCTCTTTATTCCATGCATTGCTGGACGCTCTTTATTCCATGCATTGCTCTGGGTGCTCTTTATTCCATGCATTGCTGTGGACGCTCTTTATTCCATGCATTGCTCTGGACGCTCTTTATTCCATGCATTGCCGGACGCTCTTTATTCCATGCATTGCTCTGGGCGCTCTTTATTCCTTGCATTGCAGGACGCTCTTTATTCCATGCATTGCTGGACGCTCTTTATTCCATGTATTGCTATGGGCGCTCTTTATTCCATGCAATGCTATGGATGGTCTTTATTCCATGCATTGCTGGACACTCTTTATTCCATGCATTGCTCTGGACGCTCTTTATTCCATGCATTGCTGGATGCTCTTTATTCCATGCATTGCTGGATGCTCTTTATTCCATGCATTGCTCTGGACGCTCTTTATTCCATGCATTGCTCTGGACGCTGTTTATTCCATGCATTGCTCTGGGCGCTCTTTATTCCATGCATTGCTGGACGCTCTTTATTCCATGTATTGCTATGGGCGCTCTTTATTCCATGCATTGCTATGGGCACTCTTTATTCCATGCATTGCTATGGGCGTTCTTTATTCCATGCATTGCTATGGGCGTTCTTCATACCATTCATTGCTCTGGGCGCTCTTTATTCCATGGATTGCTACAGTAATCGCTCCCATAATTTGTAGACTAGGGGAGTGCAGAGACATGCACGGATGACAATCTGCACATTAATATCTTGCTTTTAATGGCTCAGTGTCAGTGAAGAACTGTTTTTAAATGATGTATATGTGGCCAGTTATCACCTCTACCCATGGTTCCCCCGTCTCCCATTAGTATTCCCCCCGCACATCATTACAGAATCTCTTTGAATAGGATTCCAGGGTTGGTGATTTACACCGGAAGGATGGAGTCCTAATACCTTCATTATAAGTGCTGCTTGATGTCCCAGTTAATTAACCGACACCTCAAGTGTAAGACTGATGGTCAGAGAATCGTAAAATGAAATCAAAAGCATTATCATCTTTAATATTTCGAAAAGGGAGGAGGAAATGTCAAATGAGGGGTGTTTGGGTTTATCGTTCATCTTTCCTCCTTTGAGGGGTGCTGAACAACCCCCTCCTTCTCTTTGTCTGCCTCTTACTGTCCCACAGAAGCTGTGGTCAAACAGCTAGGGCCCGATTCACAAAGGTAAACTGAGACAAAAGTCTAACTTTATGACTTTCGGTATTCACAGAGGGCATTTACGAGTAGTAAAGTTAGACTTTTGTCTCAGTTTACCCTTGTGAATCAGGCCCCAAGAATATCAGCTATCGATGCAGGAGACCTGACTAGTTACCAACTTTGTGTGATCCTGGGCAAATTAAATATTCCCCCTCTATATCAGTTCACATTGAACGAATTAAGGAAAAGACTCAATCAATCAATCAGGGAATTGTAAGCGCGCTACTCTCCCGTGAGGGTCTCAAGGTGCTGAGGGGGGGTCCGCAGATCTGGTTAGCCGAAGAGCCAGGTCTTGAGGGTCTTCCTGAAGGTGTTCAGGGAGGGGGCGTGTCTGATGTCTGCCGGTAGCTCGTTCCAGGTCTTGGCTGCAATGTGAGAGAAGGATCTTCCGCCTGCTCTGGCTCTGAGGATGCGCGGGGTTTCGGCCAGTGCGAGGTTGGAAGATCAGAGGTTTCTTTTGGGTACGTGGAAGTTGATTCTGTCGTTGAGGTATTTGGGTCCGTTGTTGTGTAGGCATTTGTAGGCGTGAGTGAGGATTTTGAAAGTGACTCTTTTCTCCACGGGGAGCCAGTGGAGACTTCGTAGGTGTTGGCTGATGTGTTCGTGTCGGGGGATGCCGAGGACGAGTCTGGCGGCGGTGTTCTGTATTGTTTGGAGTTTGCGGAGTAGGGACTTGTTGATGCCGGCGTAGAGTGCGTTTCCATAGTCCAGTCTGCTGGTGATGAGTGCGTGGGTGACTGTCTTCCTTGACTCAGGGGGGATCCACATGAAGGTCATGCGGAGGGTGTTGAAGCAGCTGGAGGTGACGGCGTTGACCTGTCGGTTCATGAAGAGTGATGAGTCGAGTACGTTGCCGAGGTTCTTGGCATGGTCTGAGGGGGTAGGTGGGCTTCCAAGGGCGGTCGGCCACCAGGTGCTGTCCCATGCAGAAGGGGTGGTACCGAGGACGAGGACTTCTGTCTTCTCGGCGTTGAGCTTCAGGCAGCTGTTTGTCATCCAGACTGCGACGTCTTGCATTCCTTTCTGGAAGTTGAGTTTGGCAGTGGTGGGGTCTTTGATGAGGGAGAGGATGAGCTGGGTGTCGTCGGCGTAGGATACGATGTTGAGGCCGTGTTGTCGGACGATGGCTGCGAGTGGGGCCATGTGGATGTTGAAGAGGGTGGGGCTCAGTGATGAACCCTGTGGGACTCCGCAGGTGATTTTCGTGGGGTTGGAGAGGAAGGGTGGGAGTCTGATCCTTTGCTTCTTCCGGTGAGGAATGATCGGATCCAGTCCAGGGCTGTTCCTTGTATGCCTGCGTCGTGTAGTCTGGCGACTAGTGTGCAGTGGGAGACTGTGTCGAAGGCTGCTGATAGGTCAAGTAGGATGAATATATAAAATATTTTAATATGAACAACATGAAAAACGGAACATTTCCTTCATGCCAGTCTTTCACTCACTTTCCTCTCATCATCTCCAATGAAACGCGTGGGGCTGCTGTAGACAACTGCGTATAAGGTAGATACAGTGATGGCGGCTTCAGAGCTGTGCATGCGTCTTTGGTCTTGCTACTATCAGCTTTGGCACATTTCATACTACTAACCACAAGGTGGCGTTATTTACACACTTTGACTATAGTACTATTTTAGTTTCTTATTGAAAGATTTCTTATTTGCAGAGTAAGCATAGCCCCACTCGCACTTCACCCCTCCTCTCCCACAACTATGAAAAACAAGCAACACTTTAACTGATTGTATTTTTGAACTTAAATATACTAAACAGAAGAAACCTCATTTTTATTATGGTATGTTACGTTATTTTTCATATTAGAATGCACCGACCTCAGAGAGTCTAATGCAGCAACAAGAATAGCACAAAACACGTGTGTAATATTTATTATCTGCTTGTATTGGAATTGGAATTTTTGTGTGTTTTGATGATGAAACAAATGTTTCGAGCTATCAAATAAATTTAGACTTTAGAAGTGTGTTCATGGTTTTAGATGCGCGTGCTATCCAGGCAGTGACGTGTCATGCTTTCATCTGTTTCTTAAATTGATAACAGTAAACCTGCCTTCCGAGTGCAAACATAGGACTGCCTGTACTCGAATGCACACCTCATATTACATAGCTGAAGATACTCTTAAAAGGCACCTTTAAATCTTGTCTAGCTGATACAAAAAGACTGTGGCAGCAAGGCTCAGATCTGGGACTGCAACTCTGAGGCCAAAAATGCCTGAGAACAGGCAGATTGCAGGCGCTCCACAATCCTAAACTTTACAAATTAGCATCGTCCTGACTTGCACTTTACATATTTGCGTTGTACAGCGTTATCCTTGCGTGATGTACACATTTGCACCTAACTCATCTCTCCCTTAAAGACTTGTTCCTTACATTTAGCTTCTCTACCGATATGCACTTTAATGATTGTCCCTCAACAGGTCTGCTCTTTACAAAGTTGCCCTTCATAGATTTGTTTTTTACAGATTTACATCAAACTTTGGAAAACTGTCTTTTTGTGCAGGTCCAGTGCACAGCAGTGTCAGTGCTTAATTTGAGCCGGTGGTTTTCGGTGCTCGGCACCTGCACTTAATTGTCAACACCGGCGCTTATTACAGTCTTCCACCTGGTGGCGCTGTTGATCTAATTTAGAGGTGATCACAACACAGTTGTTTATTGTTTCAATGTATTAAAAATGACTAGGGCTCCCGGCTTTATGGTATTTATTTTTTTGACATTTCCCTCTGTATTTATCCATATTTATTTTTTGCTAATTTTATCTGTATTTATCCATATTTATTTTGAGTTTTGTGCAAAAATGAAGCTGAAATGAGTATATTTCCACGTTTATTTAACCGATAAATATGCACTCATGCTTGAATGCCTGCCAGATTTCAGTGATATGAACACCCGCAGAAGATAAATCAATGCACTTATATGAAAATATGCACATTTCAGTATTAACCTTGTGCATATCTACTGGTGTTAAAGCCTCTATACTAAAATTCCTTTCTTTTTTAACCCCCTTACCTATCAATTCACACAGCTATTGGCCTGGTAGTCATGGCAGACAGTATTTAGAATTACTCAAAAAGCAACCCAATTTCCGTTTTTATCCACATTTAAAAATAAATACAGGCAAGAAAATAAATGTTTTCTGTCTGTATTTATCTGTAAAAATCTGAAAAAACGGAAAACAGGGAGCCTTAAAAATGACTAATACCTGACGCCCAAGCCATTCTTATAGCTTTAGGGGCCTGAAATAGTCCGAATTGTCACACTGGTAGGAGTGTGAGGGTTAGTAGTTGTGCTGGCACTATCACTGACAGCTCAGGCAGGGGCAATGGGTGGTACAAGCTGCAAGGGCCTCCTGACGAGGGCCCTGGCACTTATATGTTTACAAATTAAGCACTGCAGCTGCTGGCTTCATGCACATGGTGCTGCTGGTGGATTCCCCGTGTTTGAAACCCCTTCTGCCTTCCTTGTTGCCATCAGCAGTTTGTGGTCGCTTGTTCGGTGTTTGCTGAAGGTTTGTGTGTTTTTCACACTTCTGCCCATAGCTTATCCTCTTTGCACTAGATACCCTTGGTGTGTAAGAGGCGCTGCTCTGAACATTCACAAGTCACTCCTGGCGGCAGTAAGGCACTGTTACTCGCAGGGGCGCTTCTGGGACCCACCTTACTTTCGATTTCAGCGGTGGCTCCTCCGCTATGGTAAAGGAGTGTCGCCCCCTGCTGAGTGCCAGGCATCTGACAGAAACGGAGGAAAATAAAATTGTAATAAAACCATTTTATTATCATTTAATTTTTCTTTCTGCTAAAGGCAGCCAAGTCTGGGCGGGGCGGGGCCATGACGAGAGCAGGGGAGGAGTAGTGCACACTGTAAGTGCACATGACGGTTTGGCTGGCTCAGTCTCAGACTCAGTAGCGAAACTACAAACTCAGCAGCGATATTACAGACTCAGAAGAGATACTACAGACTCAGCAGAGATACAAAAGACTCGGTATACTACAGACTCAGCAGTGAAACTACAGACTCAGCAGTGATACTACAGACACAGCAGTGATACTACAGACACAGCAGTGATACTACAGACACAGCAGTGATACTACAGACACAGCAGTGATACTACAGACACAGCAGTGATACTACAGACACAGCAGTGATACTACAGACACAGCAGCAATACTACTGACACAGCAGCGATACTACAGACTCAGTATACTACAGACTCAGCAGCGATACTACAGACTCAGCAGCGATACTACAGACTCAGCAGCGATACTACAGACACAGCAGCGATACTACAGACACAGCAGCGATACTACAGACTTAGTAGCGATACTACAGACTCAGTAGCGATACTACAGACTCAGTAGCGATACTACAGACTCAGTAGCGATACTACAGACTCAGTAGCGATACTACAGACTCAGTAGCGATACTACAGACTCAGTAGCGATACTACAGACACAGCAGCGATACTACAGACACAGCAGCGAAGCAGCGATACTACAGACTCAGCAGCGATACTATAGACTCAGTAGCGATACTACAGACACATCAGCTATACTACAGATGCAGCTGCGATATTACAGATTAAACAGCGATAGTAGAGACGCAGCAGTGATACTACAGACTCAGTAACGATACTACAGATGCAGCAGTGATAGTACAGATAACAGACGCAGCAGCAGTACTACAGGCCCAGTAGCGATACTATAAATACAACAGCAATAGTACAGATGCAGCAGCGATGCGATATTACTGATGTAATAGCAATACTGCAGACACAGCAGCAATACTGCAGACACAGCAGCAATACTACAGGCTCAGTAGCGATACTACAGACTCAGCAGCGATAGTACAGACACAGTAGCGATACTACAGACACAGCACACTCAATAGAGATAGTACAGACTCAGCGGCGATACTACAGATAAAGCAGCGATAGTAGAGACACAATAGTGGTACTACAGACTCAGTAGCGATAGTACAGACACAGCAGCGATACTACTGACACTGCAACGATACTACAGTCACAGCAACGATACTACAGAATCAGTAGTGATCCTACAAATATAATCGTAGATCCATAAGGCAAATGATTGATGAGGAACGAGTGAGACTCCACTGAAGTGTCAGAGGCCGGTGAACGGGAATGAGTAAGACTCCACTGAAGGGGAGAGGATGTAGCCTAACGGCTAGGGTGGTCGACCTCAAATCTGGGGAACCAGGTTTGTGTCTCGGCAACAACGCTCAACATCCTGTTGGCAAATCATTTATTCTCACTGTGCCTAACAAAAATGAATGTGTCCTTACGTAACGCAACTGGTGCTCATGTAAAGCGCTCTGATGCCCAATACCTTCGGGTCAAGTTCGCTCTATATAAAACTCCAGAAAAAAAAAACATGTAAGAGGCGGGTGATGGGTAACGAGTGAGACTCCACTGAAGTGTAAGAGGCCGGTGATGGGGAACGAGCGAGACTCCACTGAAGTGTAAGAGGCCGGTGATGGGGAACGAGTGAGACTCCTCTGAAGTGTAAGAGGCCGGTGATGGGGAACGAGCGAGACTCCACTGAAGTGTAAGAGGCCGGTGATGGGGAACGAGTGAGACTCCACTGAAGTGTAAGAGGCCGGTGATGGGGAACGAGCGAGACTCCACTGAAGTGTAAGAGGCCGGTGATGGGGAAAGAGTGAGACTCCGCTGAAGTGTAAGAGGCCGGTGATGGGGAAAGAGTGAGACTCCACTGAGGTGTATGAGGCCGGTGATGGGGAAAGAGTGCGACTCCGCTGAAGTGTAAGAGGCTGATGATGGGAATTGAGTGAGACTCTGCTGAAGTGTAAGAGGCCGGTGATAGGGGAATGAGTGAGACTCCGCTGAAGTGTAAGAGGCCGGTGATGGAGAAAGAGTGAGACTCCGCTGAAATGTAAGAGGCCGGTGATAGGGAATGAGTGAGACTCCGCTGAAGTGTAAGAGGCAGTGATAGGAGAATGAGTGAGACGTCACTGAAGTGTAAGAGGCTGGCGATGGGGAATGAGTGAGAATCCACTGAAGTGTATGAGGCTAGTCGTGGGGAATGAGTGAGACTCCGCTGAAGTGAAAGAGGCCGGTGATGGGGAATGCGGGAGATGCCACTAAAGAGTAAGAGGTCAGTGATGGGGAATGAGTGAGATGCCACTGAAGTTGACAGGTATAAGGAATAAGCGAATATCCTTTGTAGTGAACAAGGACAGTTATGGAAAAAAGTGAGACTGTTAAAGTGTATGAGACCAGTGATGGGGAATGAGTGAGACTGTTGATGTGTACGAGACCGGTGATGGGGAACGAGTGTGACTGTTGGTGTGTACAAGACCAGTGATAGACTGTTGGTGTGTACGACACTGGTGATGGGGAATGAGTGAGACTGTTGGTGTGTGTGAGACCGGTGATGGTGAACAAGTGAGACCATTGATGTGTACGAGACCGGTGATAGGGAGCGAGTGACACTGTTAGTGTGTACGAGACCGGTGATGGGGAACGAGTGACACTGTTGGTGTGTACGAGACCGGTGATGGGGAACGAGTGACACTGTTGGTGTGTACGAGACCGGTGATGGGGATCGAGTGAGACTGTTGGTGTGTACGAGACCGGTGTTGGGGGATGAGTGAGACTGTTGATCTGTACAAGACCAGTGATGGGGAACGAGTGAGACTGTTGATGTGTACGAGACCAGTGATGGGGAATGAGTGATACTCGACTGAATTAGATGAGGCCAGTGATGAGGAATGAGTAAGATGCTGACAGAGATAGGGAATAAGTGAGTCTCCTTTGTAGTGCACAAGGCCAATGATGCAGAATGAGTTAGACTGTTAAACTCACGAGGCCAGTGATGGTCAATGAGTGAGACTCCATTGAAGTGTAAGGCACCAGAGATGGGTAAGGAGTGAGACTCATTGAAGTGTAGGAGGCTAGTGATGGGAAGTGAGTGAAACGGCAGTGAAATGTATCAGACCGGTGATGGTGAATGAGTGCATCACCACTGAAGTGTAAAGCACCAGAGACGGGTAAGGAGTGAAACTCTTTGAAGTGTAGGAGGCAAGTGATGGGAAGTGGGTGAAACTCTATTGAAACCCCATTGAAGTGTATTAGACCGATGATGGTGAATGAGTGCATAACCACTGAAGTGTGCAAGGCCACTGATGGGGAATGAGTGAGACTGTTGATGTGTACGAGACCGGTGATGGGGAATGAGTGAGACTGTTGGTGTGTACGAGGCCAGTGATGGGGAACGAGTGAGACTGTTGGTGTGTACAAGACCGGTGATGGCGAACGAGTGAGACTCTTGGGGTGAATAAGACCAGTGATGGGGAACGAGTGAGACTGTTAGTGTGTATGAGACCAGTGATGGGGAACGAGTGAGACTGTTGGTGTGTACGAGACCAGTGATGGGGAACGAGTGAGACTGTTGATGTGTACGAGACCAGCGATGGGGAATCAGTGAGACTCGACTGAATTAGATGAGGCCAGTGATGAGGAATGAGTGAGACACCACTGAAGCTGACAGAAATAGGGAATGAGTGAGTCTCCTTTGTAGTGCACAAGGCCAATGATGCAGAATGAGGGAGACTGTTAAACTCACGAGGCCAGTGATGGTCAGTGAGTGAGACTCCATTGAAGTGTAAAGCACCAGAGATGGGTAAGGAGTGAGACTCTTTGAAGTGTAGGAGGCTAGTGATGGGAAGTGAGTGAAACTCCAGTGAAGTGTATTAGACCGGTGATGATAAATGAGTGGGTCACTGCTGAAGTGTAAAGCACCAGAGATGGGTAAGGAGTGAGACTCTTTGAAGTGTAGAAGGTAAGTGAAGGGAATTGAGTCAAACTCCAGTGAAGTGTATGAGACCGGTTAGGGTGAATAGGTGGGACACCGCTGAAGTGTAAAGCACCCGAAATGGGTAAGGAGTGAGACTCTTTGAAGTGTAGGAGGCAAGTGATGGGAAGTGAGTGAAACTCCAGTGAAGTGTATGAGACCGGTGATGGTGGTTGGGTAGGTCAGCACTGAAGTGTAAAGCACCAAAGATGGATAAGGAGTGAGACTCTTTCAAGTGTAGGAGGCAAGTGATGGGAAGTCAGTGAAACGCCAGTGAAGTTTATTAGACGAATGATGGTGAATGAGTGCATCATCACTGAAGTGTAAAGCACCAGAGTTGGGTAAGGAGTGAGACACTTTAAAGTGTAGGAGGCAAATGATGGGAATTGAGTGAAACTCCATTGAAGTGTATTAGACCGATGATGGTGAATGAGTGCGTCACCACTGAAGTGTGCAAGGCCAGGGATGGGGAATGAGTGAGACTCGGCTGAATTAGATGAGGCCAGTGATTAGGAATGAGTGGGTCACCACTGAAGTGTAAAGCACCAGAGCTGGGTAAGGAGTGAGACACTTTGAAGTGTAGGAGGCAAGTGATGAAAAGTGATGGGAAGTGAGTGAAATTCCATTGAAACTCCATTGAAGTGTATTTGACTGATGATGGTGAATGAGTGCATCATCAGTGAAGTGTGCAAGGCCAGGGATGGGGAATGAGAGAGACTTCATTGAAGTGTGCAAGGCCAGTGATGGGGAATGAGTGAGACTCAAATGAATTAGATGAGGCCTGTGATGAGGAATGAGTGGGTCAACACTGAAGTGTAAAGCACCAGAGCTGGGTAAGGAGTGAGACACTTTGAAGTGTAGGAGGCAAGTGATGGAAAGTGATGGGAAGTGAGTGAAACTCCATTGAAGTGTATTAGACCGATGATGGTGAATGAGTGGGTCTCCACTGAAGAGTGCAAGGGCAGTGATGGGAACTGAGAGAGACTCCTTTAAACTGCATGAGGCCGGTAATGGGCAGTGAGTTTCTCCAGCTGTGCGTGAATTCACAAATCTCTTTTCCAAGTGCCTGTCACCAGTGACGTGAGAATCGCTTGGGCCAGGATATTCCTCAGCCTCCGGTTGGGCGAGACCCTGGCTCTGCCCTCATGCGAATCCATCCGGATTCCCTATGTAAACGCCCAGTGCAAACTGCAATTGTTTTCATTTGCATTGCGTGCCTTGGCACACCAGCTGCAGATAATCCCTTGTGTTGTGTGTGCCCTCGCCTGGCTAGGGGAGGCAGGGCTGTGAATAGGTGTGCAAGACTCACCGGAGCCTCAGGAGGTCTTGCGACCCCCAGGTGACAAGCCATGTTGACTGACGTGCAGTGTTTGTGGCTCTGGGGTCAGTGTGCACCTCTTCACCTCCTGACACTTCTAGTAACTGCGGTTTATACCTCTAATCGGTGCCTGTTTATTAACTCGCTCTAGCCTGGAGTCACTTATTAAAGAACATTTAAAGACACACTCACACCTGTCCCTCTGCCGGTCAAAGGTTGGGTGACGTCATCCGCTGTAGTATTGTCAGGTATTGAATGTTTTGTGATCTCAATTCTGCTGATCCTAGAAGGGGTGTAGAGTCTTCCATACATTGTTGCATTCTAAACACACTTTCATGTTTTTGGGTCAAAATGTATTTGCAGGGCACGCATTTTAGTTTTTTTGCTCTCTTTTTTCCAATAAGTTTAAAGGGAAGGCATTTAGGGTCAGAGCCTTCATGAAGCAAGGTAAGGCAATTTCAGTAAATCAGGAGCGCTCTTGCGGCAAAATACAGTTTCATGAAGCACCAGACAGCCTTGCATCGTTCCTTCAGGCTCCAGGGCACCCTTTCATTTCTTCCCTCTCATCGTTCCTTCAGGCTCCAGGGCACCCTTTCATTTCTTCCCTCTCATCGTTCCTTCAGGCTCCAGGGCACCCTTTCATTTCTTCCCTCTCATCGTTCCTTCAGGCTCCAGGGCACCCTTTCATTTCTTCCCTCTCATCGTTCCTTCAGGCTCCAGGGCCTCCCATTCATTTCTTCCCTCTCATCGTTCCTTCAGGCTCCAGCGCACCCATTCATTTCTTCCCTCATCGTTCCTTCAGGCTCCAGGGCACCCATTCATTTCTTCCCTCTCATCGTTCCTTCAGGCTCCAGCGCACCCATTCATTTCTTCCCTCTCATCGTTCCTTCAGGCTCCAGGGCACCCTTTCATTTCTTCCCTCTCATCGTTCCTTCAGGCTCCAGGGCCTCCCATTCATTTCTTCCCTCTCATCGTTCCTTCAGGCTCCAGGGCACCCTTTCATTTCTTCCCTCTCATCGTTCCTTCAGGCTCCAGGGCCTCCCATTCATTTCTTCCCTCTCATCGTTCCTTCAGGCTCCAGGGCACCCTTTCATTTCTTCCCTCTCATCGTTCCTTCAGGCTCCAGGGCACCCTTTCATTTCTTCCCTCTCATCGTTCCTTCAGGCTCCAGGGCACCCTTTCATTTCTTCCCTCTCATCGTTCCTTCAGGCTCCAGGGCACCCATTCATTTCTTCCCTCCCATCGTTCCTTCAGGCTCCAGGGCACCCTTTCATTTCTTCCCTCTCATCGTTCCTTCAGGCTCCAGGGCACCCTTTCATTTCTTCCCTCTCATCGTTCCTTCAGGCTCCAGGGCACCCTTTCATTTCTTCCCTCTCATCGTTCCTTCAGGCTCCAGGGCACCCTTTCATTTCTTCCCTCTCATCGTTCCTTCAGGCTCCAGGGCACCCTTTCATTTCTTCCCTCTCATCGTTCCTTCAGGCTCCAGGGCACCCATTCATTTCTTCCCTCCCATCGTTCCTTCAGGCTCCAGGGCACCCTTTCATTTCTTCCCTCTCATCGTTCCTTCAGGCTCCAGGGCACCCTTTCATTTCTTCCCTCTCATCGTTCCTTCAGGCTCCAGGGCACCCTTTCATTTCTTCCCTCTCATCGTTCCTTCAGGCTCCAGGGCACCCTTTCATTTCTTCCCTCTCATCGTTCCTTCAGGCTCCAGGGCACCCATTCATTTCTTCCTCTCATCGTTCCTTCAGGCTCCAGGGCACCCATTCATTTCTTCCCTCTCATCGTTCCTTCAGGCTCCAGGGCACCCATTCATTTCTTCCCTCTCATCGTTCCTTCAGGCTCCAGGGCACCCTTTCATTTCTTCCCTCTCATCGTTCCTTCAGGCTCCAGGGCACCCTTTCATTTCTTCCCTCTCATCGTTCCTTCCAGGCTCCAGGGCACCCTTTCATTTCTTCCCTCTCATCGTTCCTTCAGGCTCCAGGGCACCCTTTCATTTCTTCCCTCTCATCGTTCCTTCAGGCTCCAGGGCACCCTTTCATTTCTTCCCTCTCATCGTTCCTTCAGGCTCCAGGGCACCCATTCATTTCTTCCTCCCATCGTTCCTTCAGGCTCCAGGGCACCCTTTCATTTCTTCCCTCTCATCGTTCCTTCAGGCTCCAGGGCACCCTTTCATTTCTTCCCTCTCATCGTTCCTTCAGGCTCCAGGGCACCCTTTCATTTCTTCCCTCATCGTTCCTTCAGGCTCCAGGGCACCCTTTCATTTCTTCCCTCTCATCGTTCCTTCAGGCTCCAGGGCACCCATTCATTTCTTCCCTCTCATCGTTCCTTCAGGCTCCAGGGCACCCATTCATTTCTTCCCTCTCATCGTTCCTTCAGGCTCCAGGGCACCCATTCATTTCTTCCCTCTCATCGTTCCTTCAGGCTCCAGGGCACCCTTTCATTTCTTCCCTCTCATCGTTCCTTCAGGCTCCAGGGCACCCTTTCATTTCTTCCCTCTCATCGTTCCTTCAGGCTCCAGGGCACCCTTTCATTTCTTCCCTCTCATCGTTCCTTCAGGCTCCAGGGCACCCTTTCATTTCTTCCCTCTCATCGTTCCTTCAGGCTCCAGGGCACCCTTTCATTTCTTCCCTCTCATCGTTCCTTCAGGCTCCAGGGCCTCCCATTCATTTCTTCCCTCTCATCGTTCCTTCAGGCTCCAGGGCACCCTTTCATTTCTTCCCTCTCATCGTTCCTTCAGGCTCCAGGGCCTCCCATTCATTTCTTCCCTCTCATCGTTCCTTCAGGCTCCAGCGCACCCATTCATTTCTTCCCTCATCGTTCCTTCCAGGCTCCAGGGCACCCATTCATTTCTTCCCTCTCATCGTTCCTTCAGGCTCCAGCGCACCCATTCATTTCTTCCCTCTCATCGTTCCTTCAGGCTCCAGGGCACCCTTTCATTTCTTCCCTCTCATCGTTCCTTCAGGCTCCAGGGCACCCATTCATTTCTTCCCTCTCATCGTTCCTTCAGGCTCCAGCGCACCCATTCATTTCTTCCCTCTCATCGTTCCTTCAAGCTCCAGGGCACTCATTCATTTCTTCCCTCTCATCGTTCCTTCAGGCTCCAGGGCACCCATTCATTTCTTCCCTCTCATCGTTCCTTCAGGCTCCAGGGCACCCATTCATTTCTTCCCGCTCATCGTTCCTTCAGGCTCCAGGGCACCCATTCATTTCTTCCCTCTCATCGTTCCTTCAGGCTCCAGGGCACTCATTCATTTCTTCCCTCTCCTTCAGGCTCCAGGGCACTCATTCATTTCTTCCCTCTCATCGTTCCTTCAGGCTCCAGGGCACCCATTCATTTCTTCCCTCTCATCGTTCCTTCAGGCTCCAGGGCACCCATTCATTTCTTCCCTCTCATCGTTCCTTCAGGCTCCAGCGCACCCATTCATTTCTTCCCTCTCATCGTTCCTTCAGGCTCCAGGGCACTCATTCATTTCTTCCCTCTCCTTCAGGCTCCAGGGCACCCATTCATTTCTTCCCTCTCATCGTTCCTTCAGGCTCCAGGGCACCCATTCATTTCTTCCCTCTCATCGTTCCTTCAGGCTCCAGCGCACCCATTCATTTCTTCCCTCTCATCGTTCCTTCAGGCTCCAGCGCACCCATTCATTTCTTCCCTCTCATCGTTCCTTCAGGCTCCAGGGCACCCATTCATTTCTTCCCTCTCAGAAAGGATCAAAAGACTCTCTATTTCGGTCTCGCCTATCACACAGCACAAGCCAAAAACTTAAAGTGGGCCAACATCCCACCCTTTGCTTACCATTGGTTGCTTTACTGTCAGTCTCATTTGCTTGTTTCTTATTCCATGACTTGCTTTCCTCTTTTTATGTTTGTCCCTCCCCTGGAGCCTAGCCTCTTTACCATCCTTTTGATTAACTGAATTGTATCCTTCCACTGCTCACTTTTAGAGATGTAATTATTTTTGGGACTTGCCTACCAGAAAGAACAAGTTCTCTGGTTTGCAAAAACAAATATTGTCAGCTTACAGTGGGCTTCAAGCACGTCCGTTGCTTACTACTAGTTGGCTTTATAGTCAGTCAAAATTGCTTGCTTTTTATTTGTTAACTTATGTGAGCTTTCCTTCCTCTTCTTGTGTTTATCCCTGCCCCTGAGCACAGCATCATTAATTATGTCCTCCTACTGCATACTTTTGAGGAACTACATTTTTCTCCTTGGTTAAATACTCCATGAACGTGTTTTCCAGCTGTCTCTGTTGTGTTCTTCTCTCTCTCCCTCCGCCTTGCTCTGTGTTATTCTCCCTCCCATATGCTTCTCACAGGATTTTGATGCCTAGACTTGTACCTGGTTCCCACCGGCTCTGAAGTCGGTAGCTCAGGTCGTTATGCCACATCCTCTCCCTCAGGCTCTTTGGAAGCTGTCAGAGCTCTCACCCTGCTCGGCTCATATTTCTCCTGCCCTTGTTATAGGGGGGACTGCCAGGTTTCCTACAACGCAGCCTCACCTGGATCCACCATCAGAAACCATTGGCCCACCTCTGACCTTCCATATTTGGATCCGTCAAGCGAGGCATGGCCGGTCCAGGGAGGGAAACCAAACGACCCTGATGCACAAGGACAAAACTCGCTAAATGTGACAGGCAGTCCTGCACCATGGGGCACAATGTCGACATTGAGAAAGGCGACTGTGACGAAATACGTCTGTCCAGTCCAGTGTGGTTGTCGTGGTGGCAATAAATTATCATTAAAAACAAGTTCAGATGAGTGTGCTTCTACTGGTGTGGCCAGGAACGGGCCACGGACTGGGCAATATATATATATATATACATACATTGTGCATATTCCCTTTGTTTTTCTTCTAATCCTGCTCTCATGCCAGGGTCTGCTTTATGGGTTCTGGCTCTACAATTATGGGGAGTTGGAAGCTGACTGCCTGGACTTTAGGCAGGTACAGTGCTGTTCTCCTAAACATCTCTGCAACCCCCATTTGGACCCAGTTACTTGGATTTAGCACCAGTCAAGGAAGGCCCCTCTCCTTCTTGTGTCCTTCTTTGACTTCTCTTGACAGGGGACACACAGAACCACCAGCTGCCCTGTCCATTCTCCAGATCAAAAGGCACGTGGCTGTAAAGAGTGTGAAACATCCCCTGAAATGAGATGCCACTCAAAACAAAGAGGGTTTGGGAAGAAACCCCAAGTCAGTATTGAATGGTTTCTCACCAACTGGTGTTGAGGCTTCACATTGCAGAGTCGGGGAGAAATATTTCTAAGTTCCAGGACTGGAGTCGTTGAGAGCCACCTCCCCTGGCAGGCGAGGAACAGACCCAGAAGTCCCAGGTCTGCCCTAGTACGACCTGAGTCAAGAAAGAAGCCCGCCCTTGGTGCTGCACGAAGACTTTCTGGAGCCCCTCTGCAGAAGGGAGCTGCTTTGAGGAGATCACAGCCCAGCTGGTTAAATACAAGGAGCTGGCCAGAGGAGGACTAGACATATCAACCTTTATAGCACCAGTCCACGGAGCCCGGGGAAGGGTCAGTCACTACAACCACTTCGGTGATCTCCCCTTCATCCGCAGGCTTCAGCACTGAGCCCCCAGGTTTCCTCAAAAAAGAAGAGCCGGTGCTCTCATCAGCAGGCAGCTTTGAACAACCATTTCCCTTATTAGCGTTGCCGAACACAGAACCAACAAACCCTGCAAGTGGGGCTGGGATGTGGCGTAATGGCCAGAGCTGCCGACTTCGGAGCTGGGGTACCAGGTACGAGTCTCTGCGTCGGCTCAACATTTTGTGATTCTGGGTGAATCACTTAATCTCTCCGTGCCTACCAAAAATGAATGTGTCCTTAACTGATGCTCAAGCGCCGGTGTTGATGATTAAGTGCCAGTGCTGAGTACCGGAAACCACCGGCTCAAATTAAGCACTGCCCTGTGCCAAAGTCAGGAGGCAAGATCAGTCTGTAATGTACAAGATGTGTTGCGGTGCTTCTCACTTCTCCATCCTCATTAAGTAGTATTTCGCTGTGCGTAGAGTAAATACTTTGTGCTGAGTTCTGAGTCTGTAGCTCACACCATCTCCTGAGTAAACCCTGGAACGTTCTGCCTAAAAGGATGGACTTGGTGCTTAGTTTTGCGTCCAGTATTAGGGTGGTCCAACAACTTCAGAGGTAAAAGACCCCAACTGACAACACTGGAACCACAGAACTATTATTCATCCTGTAATTCCCACAAACCAGTCCCTCAATTCCACTGTTTGAAACTTAGGTCATTTTTTTCAAGAAATCTGCGCAGTTTTTTTTTATTCCACACAAACATATACTTTTTAAGCAGATAGATTTGAGTACATTACATCAAGGAGAGACACCTAAATGTACTCACTGACTGCCAGTAAGTGGCCCTTTCCCCTGTAAGGTGCTCCCCGTTGTTCATTAAGACCCATGCTTGCAAACTGAAATCACTTCCCAAACAGAAAGAACTCCACGCTGGACCTGTTGTTCTTTCACATTTATCTGTCATTTTGCTGTATTTTTCTGTCACCTTGGCAATGCCCTGCTATAAACAAAAAGGTGATAGGTGAAATGCTTGAACTTACCCCAGTTACTGATAATTACTCAGGTTGCATTCCAATCCATCGTTTTTTGCCCATTATGCCACTCTAGACAGAGACCAGCCATATGTAGATCAGCCTTGCTCCTGCTCCTACAGAATTAGTTCAGCTCAAGCTGCCCCCCAGATGGAGACCAAGTGTCAGATTTTAACACAATGCACCAATCAGAGGGTCAGGAAGCATGCCACGTGGAGGTGATGGAGAGCAGGCAGTGGGGACTATAATTACGGAGGGCAATAACTTCCGGGCCCCATTCACCTGAGGAGAGGGACGTGACTTTCAGGTCAGAGAGGACTGAGTGCTATAAGTAGTTAGCAGACTTGAACACTGTGTCTGACAACATCAGTTGTTTTTAGTCTTTCGCTTGACACTTGATGTCCGCCCGCCATCATAACGGGGATGGGACCGACCGCCAGACGTGCGGCGGTCCCACCGGCCAAATTAGGATGAGCCCGCCATACTGGCGGGCGCATCCTGGCCTTTTACCATTGCGCGCAGTGTCTGCCACTTGGTGCAGGGAACTGCAGGGGGGTACCATGGGTACCCCCCAAATGCACCCCCGGGGGCCCGCAACGGGCCCCCAAAGCCAATACCCGCCAGCCTTTCCATGGCCATCGATGGCTTAACGGTCGCCACCGCCGGCTTGGCGGTGGGTACGCCATCGTAATGAGCCCCATAGTTCGCACCCACATCTCTGTTCCCTCACCTTTGTTCTTTTTCACCTTTATCAGTTCCCTCAGTTCCCGTCCTCCCCTCTTCCTGTCCTCCCCTCTTCCCGTCCTCCCCTCTTCCCGTCCTCCCCTCTTCCCGTCCTCCCCTCTTCCCGTCCTCCCCTCTTCCCGTCCTCCCCTCTTCCCGTCCTCCCCTCTTCCCGTCCTCCCCTCTTCCTGTCCTCCCCTTTGTTCTTGTTTTGAACTGATCATGGTTTTTTGAGTTCACTATGGTTTTTCACCAACTCCTGACTTCCCTATGATTTGGCTTGACTACATGGAACCTGCTTTTATAGCTTGCTACAGAACTCCCTTTTTTGGCTTCGGTCACTAGGACTCCACCTGCTAGTAGACGGGTGTGCATTTCAGTTCTCGGGGTTGTCTAGGGATTCGTTACAGTGATGCTGCCTCTCACATCGTGTAAGCCGCTCACGCTTCTGCCGAAATATTTTCATAGTATATAGTTCAGTTTCTCAAATCCTTACTACCTCTTGGTTTCTGTTCTAGAAAATTAGTCGTCATACGCCACTGCAACGCTGCGGCATCCTGTGCCTCAAGGAGTACAGTCTAGGCCTTCTAACAACCATCCTGCGGGAAACAAGGGTCTCGCTGCCTCTCTCTCGCATCCCTACACCCCTCTTCCCTAAGTTCTAATAGGTGCTCCTCCCCCCTAGACACTGATACAGGGAGAGGGGCCACCTCAAAAGGGAGAAGGAGGGTGAGCCTCGCTGTCCCACGAGCCCCGTTACAACGGCCGTCACAAGAAGCAACTCCAGACTGGTTTGGGTTAGTTTAGGCCTCGTCAGTGAAGCATAGATTGATTCATACGGGATCCATGGCTGGCAGTGTGGGCTGAACTATTCATACCGGGGCAGGACGGGGACAGATTTGCCTATGTTGCTCCATGTTCAGAGTGACACAGGTGATGAGAAGCAATTGACTACAATGCGACCCAAAGCGATCGCCTGTGGCTGAGATTAGATGAAACATTCCTTTCATCACTTTGTGTTTATTGTTGGGGTTTGTAGTTTATCAGATGAGATGACTAGCAGTGGCGGCTCCTCCATTGGGGCGTGGGGGCGTTGCCCCACTGCTTTCTCGCCGTGCGAGAAGCAGAAACATGAAATGGTAAAACTACCATTTCATGTTTCTGCTTCTCGCACGGAGGGAAAGCAGAAGTGCCTGGAGTGCCTAGTTGGGGGCGGGCGGGTGGGCGTTCATTCTCGAGTGCAGGGGAGGCGTGGCTAGCCCACTGTCTTTGGTGCTGACGGTTTGTTAGGGCTCAGCGCCGACCACACCAGTCATGCGCAGTTGCGCACTCTCTCTATGTAGGCTGCATGCATAGAGAGAATGGCCCCTGGTCTACAGGCGCCCGGCCGGGCGCCGCCCGCCTCCAATCACAACGCTGCTGGCTTAGGGGAACGAGAAGGAGGCTGTCTAGATTTACACAGGCCCGGCCGGGAGCAGCAGGAGCGGTGGCGCGTGATCCGGAGGAAGCAGTGGGAGGAAGGTATTAAGGTAGGTTTAGTTTTAACTTTATTTTCAATACTGTCCCGCGCCCCCACACCCGCGCGGCCCCCCCCCCCCCTCCGTCTTGCCGATCGCGACTGATGCTGGAAGCAGTTGTTTTGGGAAGAAGCATGGAGTGGTGCATTTTGGACCATCCCAAAATGCACATCAAGATTATTAAATACGTTTATAGACACTTAGTAGAACTAGACTGTCCCTAAGCACACATCTTTCAAAAGTGCTGTTGGGTAGATCGGAGATCGGGAACAACACAGATTTGAATGTCTGTATACATTTGTTTAGCTAGAGCACCTCAGCTGTGAAATACTGAGCTGGACATGTAGCCCAGTTCTAGCTGCTGGAGTCATGTGTGTGGGACCAGACTAACTTGTCAGGGCAGGTCCGGTGCTACTCATAACACCTGACATCTGAAGGGAACCCCTGGCTAAGCACTCTACCAGCCACCTCATTAGGCTTGGTTAGTGCCCCAAGTCCCTACACCAGTCTGCCCTTGTGTTTGCTCCTCCAGCTTGAGGTTTGCATGGCTCTTGCAGTTACTGTTTTATGTGTGACTGAAGATCCGTGGCAATCGACAGGTATGAGCCAGATAGGAGGGTGATTCCTGCTAGGGGAGCTTGCCACAGAGGCAGCAGATGGCAATCTATTACAGACCTGTCCTCCACAGTGTACCCCATGGACAGGAGGGGTGTAGTAACCGGAACTCATTGATCCCTATAAATAACATGCCTCGTAGTTGGATGTTTTGGTTGTTTTCGTTTCATTTGCTGCGTGTGCTAGTTCTATTGTATGCAATTCAAGAACCAATAAGATAGCACAGCGGGTTGGGTGCACACTGAAGCAAACTGTTTGTAATAAGCAGATCACGGGTGCAGGTGCACAAGAGTTTCTCATGCCTGCTGTCAAGATCTGTGAGTAACATGCAGATTACAAGTTTCAATTCCTGAAAGACGTTATAGGGTTTTACATCAACTGTGCAGAAATCTGACTAATGTGCGTGCCATATCTTAGAATCCCCATGGGTCAACTTAGCTTTTCCTCCTCCCAAAGCCAATAAAGCAGTCCGATTGAGACGGGTAATATAGAGGGGCTTTTAATGCTCTTAATAAAAACTGTGCCGTCCAGTCCCTTAAACACTTGAACAAAATCAGTAATATTTATAGGGATAGGCCTCATCGACATCCAAATGGTTGGATTTAGCTGCCCAGGTCTGAGCAACTTCCGTTATGCAGTTGGGCAGCTGCAGTACGAGGAAGCAAAAACTGTGCCCACGACAACACTGAGTGTTTCTTATGAAACTGAGAATACCTCCGCTGCCAGCACTGTGCCCAAGAGGCCACAGCTCGGCCTTGCGTGAACACCCTGTTTCCAGAACAACTATTAGTCCTGTCAGAAAGTGAACGGCAAAAATTGACCCAAATAAGATATTAAATTGCATGCTTTTAACATGCCAATTTGTTTGCGCTCCAAAGTGATGGTCTTTGAAATGCCACAAACCTATTTTCACATTCTGTATAATTAATTAAGTCATAGGTGACTCTGCTCTGAACTTACACCCTTAGGACTTATTGGTATCTCGGTTATTCATGTTCTGAAAACCATTTGGGTACACAATGGAAGACTGTACCCCTGGAAAATATGCAAAATGCACATCGATGCAGCTGTCTGTTGTTTAGTAATTACGCTGTCCAGCTTCATCTCTATACTCTTCCAAGGTGGCAAAATGGCAACGTGTTGGCACTCTGTAAATAGATACATGCATTGAGAAGTATTTGTTAAAAGTGAGACTTTTTAACATGAACTGAGAAATGTTCCTGTCCCCTCCTGATTACAATACTATAAGTAAACTAAGAGTCATATCAGCGGTCATGTATACCCTATACGTGGGACAGATTCTTATTATTCATGGATAAAAGTTGCACCATCTTACACCAATTGTTTTTACATTTCTTGGGGGGAGACACCCGAATTCCCTCTCATAACCGCGCAGATTGCGCGCTCACCAAAATTGGTTAACCAGTCTTACGCCCCACCTCTTTCTAATTCCACCAGCCACCACTGATGACTAGGCCTGGGCGAGTTTGCGGTGTTCCACTATGCGGAACTCCACGAAGTGACCAAAAAACTCTGCTGCACTATGCGGAGTTCCAGAAACGGTGGAGTGTGTTAGGTTGCGCCGTGTGCGCTGATTTTTAGTTCCAAGTGTTTGTCCCGCGCTGGAAAATCAACACGAATGGCACCACGCGCAGCACAAGGGGGCGCTGCTTCTATCTGCCTCTCGAGTAGATGTTCTTCTCGAGCGGCAGCTTTATCAACACGACCAGAAGGTTTCTCAACGCGAGCGGTCGCGACCACCCGCGACCGCCCGCATTGAGAAATCTCTCTAGGAGGTGGTCTAGCGTTGGATTTTCCTCGCTCGCGCTCGATGTTGGCGAGCTAGGGAAAATCAATGTGTGCTCTGCGGAGTGCGGAAAACTCAGCAAACTCCGCGAAGGGGGCAAAGTTCACAGCACAGGCCTAGAGATAACAAGGGCAAGTATGGGGCATAACATGCAGATGTTGGTACTAAGCACACCAAAATGCCCATGTTCCGTTTTGCACCAGGTCTTTTTTACCCGGACAATTTCGGCAGATTTGACTTGTTTAAGTTTATTGATGAATAATCAGACACTCGTAATGGAGGCCCAAGTGTTACATCAAAGTCCAGGTCACGTGATGAAGATGCTGCGGCGGCGTCAGTGAAGGCAGCCTGGCTGCGCCCGCTTCCGCCGCACGCACATGCGCCGCTTGCGCACGGTTTGCGCCCTCAAAGGCCCTTTGTTTGGCAGCGCCTGATTGCCAGGCTCAGGAACAAGTGGGGAGGGGGCAAGATAAGGGGCCTCTGGGGAGACAGGTGCGCTAGGACGGGGCCTGCGGGCTGCGCACCTTATCAGGACCCGGCTGCAGCTGCGCCTGCAATCACCCACGGTTTGCAGCAGCACATAGAAGCCGCCGCTCAGAGAATTGATTTCAACAGTTGGATGAGCGTAGATAATCCTTCAGGGGTTTAATAACTACAGTAATAAAGTAATTATGAGAAGATGAGATACGCAGCTGTGGATTAAGAAGGTAAGATGTGTCCGCGTTTTACTGTGGTCAACAAAACCAGTGTCACGGGTTTGGGAAGACTTTTCAGCAGAAAACACATATTTCGAATTTTGCCGCAGATTTTGGATATTTTTGAAAATCACCTGCAGATTTTCCAACCCAGCCAGTTAGGTCAAGAGAAAGTGTGCAGAGACACTAGAAATGAAGAAGGAATGACTGGGGAACAGAAGCGGAGCAGCAGACGCAACCTTCAAGTAATGCGTGCAGCACTGGAGGCAGTGAGAGCAGGGGCGTAACTCCACCACCTCCCCCTGCCCGAGGCAGTGAGAGCAGGGGCGTAACTCCACCCCCCCTGTATGCACCACTGGAGGCAGTGAGAGCAGGGGCGTAACTCCACCCCCCTCCGCGTGTGCACCACTGGAGGCAGTGGAAGCAGGGGAGTAACTCCACCACCCCGTGCACCACTGGAGGCAGTGGGAGCAGGGGCGTAACTCCACCCCCCGTGTGCCCCACTGGAGGCAGTGAGAGCAGGGGCGTAACTCCACCCCCCCCTCCGCGTGTGCACCACTGGAGGCAGTGGAAGCAGGGGCATAACTCCACCCCCCCGTGCACCATTGGAGGCAGTGGGAGCAGGGGCGTAACTCCACCCCCGCCGGAGGCAGTGAGAGCAGGGGCGTAACTCCACCCCCCGTGTGCACCACTGGAGGCAGTGAGAGCAGGGGCGTAACTCCACCCCCCGTATGCACCACTGGAGGCAGTGAGAGCAGGGGCGTAACTCCTCCCCCCCCACCCCCGGAGGCAGTGAGAGCAGGGGCATAACTCCACCCCCGTGTGCACCACTGGAGGCAGTGAGAGCAGGGGCGTAACTCCACCCCCCGTATGCACCACTGGAGGCAGTGAGAGCAGGGGCGTAACTCCCCCCCCCGGAGGCAGTGAGAGCAGGGGCATAACTCCACCCCCCCCGTGTGCACCACTGGAGGCAGTGAGGGCAGGGGCGTAACTCCACCCCCCGTATGCACCACTGGCGGCAGTGAGAGCAGGGGCGTAACTCCACCCCCCGTGTGCACCACTGGAGGCAGTGAGAGCGGGGGCGTAACTCCGCTCCCGTGTGCACCACTGGAGGCAGTGAGAGCAGGGGCATAACCCCCCGTGTGCACCACTGGAGGCAGTGAGAGCAGGGGCGTAACTCCACCCCCCCTCCACGTGTGCACCACTGGAGGCAGTGAAAGCAGGGGCGTAACTCCACCCCCTCCGCGTGTGCACCACTGGAGGCAGTGAGAGCAGGGGCGTAACTCCACCCCCCGGAGGCAGTGAGAGC
Organism: Calotriton arnoldi; assembly: GCA_963921515.1. Lineage (NCBI taxonomy): Eukaryota > Metazoa > Chordata > Amphibia > Caudata > Salamandridae > Calotriton > Calotriton arnoldi. Next base: position 253,967 of record CAWUFW010006254.1, on the reverse strand, counting down.
AGGGCCATAACTCCACCCCGTGTGCACCACTGGAGGCAGTGAGAGCAGGGGCGTAACTCCACCCCCGTGTGCAGCACTGGAGGCAGTGAGAGCAGGGGCGTAACTCCACCCCCGTGTGCACCAGTGGAGGCAGTGAGGGCAGGGGCATAACTCCACCCGTGTGCACCACTGGAGGCAGTGGGAGCAGGGGCATAACTCCCCCCGTGTGCACGACTGGAGGCAGAGAGAGCAGGAGCGTAACTCCCCCCCCCCCCGGGTGCACCACTGTAGGCAGTGAGAGCAGGGGCGTAACTCCCCCCGTGTGCACCACTGGAGTCAGTGAGAGCAGGGGCATAACTCCCCCTGTGTGCACCACTGGAGGCAGTGAGAGCAGGGGAATAACTCCCCCCTCCCCTGTGTGCACCACTGGAGGCAGTGAGAGCAGGGGCATAAGCCCCCTCCCCTGTGTGCACCACTGGAGGCAGTGAGAGCAGGGGCGTAACTCCCCCCCCATGTGTGCACCACTGGAGGCAGTGAGAACAGGGGCGTAACTCCCCCTGTGTGCACCACTGGAGGCAGTGAGAGCAGGGTTGTAACTCCCCCCCCATGTGCACCACTGGAGGCAGTGAGAGCAGGGGTGTAACTCCCTCCCATGTGCACCACTGGAGGCAGTGAGAGCAGGGTTGTAACTCCCCCCCCCATGTGCACCACTGTAGGCAGTGAGAGCAGGGGCGTAACTCCCCCCGTGTGCACCACTGGAAGCAGTGATGTGAGCAGGGGCGTATTTCCCCCCCTGTGCTCCACTGGAGGCAGTGAGAGCAGGAGCGTAACTCCCCCCGTGTGCACCACTGGAGGCAGTGAGAGCAGGGGCGTAACTCCCCTCCCCGTGTGCACCACTGGAAGCAGTGAGAGCAAGGGCGTAACTCCCCCCATCTGCACCACTGGAGGCAGTGAGAGCAGGGGCATAACTCCCACTCCCCCGTGTGCACCACTGGAGGCAGTGAGAGCAGGGGCATATTCCCCCCTCCCCGTGTGCACCACTGGAGGCAGTGAGAGCAGGTGTGTAACTCCCCCCCTCGTGTGCTCCACTGGAGGCAGTGAGAGCAGGGGCATAATTCCCACCGTGTGCACCACTGGAGGCAGTGAGAGCAGGGGCATAACTCCCCCTGTGTGCACCACTGGAGGCAGTGAGAGCAGGGGCGTAACCCCCCCACCCCCCTGTGTGCACCACTGGAGGAAGTGAGAGCAGGGGCATACCTCCCCTCCTGTGTAAACCACTGGAGGCAGTGAGAGCAGGGGCGTAACTCCACACCCCGTGTGCACCACTGGAGGCAGTGAGAGCAGGGGCGTAAATCCCTCCTGTGTGCTCCACTGGAGGCAGTGAGAGCAGGGGCATAACTCCCCCCCCCCTGTGTGCACCACTGGAGGCAGTGAGAGCAGGGGCTTAATTCCCCCTCCCGTGTGTGCACCACTGGAGGAAGTGAGAGCAGGGGTGTATCTCCCCCCCTCGTGTGCTCCACTGGAGGAAGTGAGAGCAGGGGCGTAACCCCCCCTGTGTGCACCACTGGAGGCAGTGAGAGCAGGGGCGTAATTCCCCCCGTGTGCACCACTGGAGGCAGTGAGAGCAGGGGCGTAACTCCCTCCCGTGTGCACCACTGGAGGCAGTGAGAGCAGGGGCGTAATTCCCCCCGTGTGCACCACTGGAGGCAGTGAGAGCAGGGGTGTAACTCCCTCCTGTGTGCACCACTGGAGGCAGTGAGAGCAGGGACGTAACTCCCCCTGTGTGCACCACTGGAGGCAGTGAGAGCAGGGGCATAACTCCCCCGTGTGCACCACTGGAGGCAGTGATAGCAGGGGAGTAACTCCCCCGTGTGCACCACTGTAGGCAGTGAGAGCAGGGGCATAACTCTCCCCATGTGCACCACTGGAGGCAGTGAGAGCAGGGGCGTAACTCCCCCGTGTGCACCACTGGAGGCAGTGATGAGAGCAGGGGCGTATTTCCCCTGTGTGCTCCACTGGAGGCAGTGAGAGCAGGGGCGTAACTCCCTGTTTGCACCACTGGAGGCAGTGAGAGCAGGGGCGTAACTCCAGTGGTGGCTCGCAGAGGGAGTGCTGCGGGGCAGGGGAGGGGCTGGGTGGGGGGGTAGTGGAGTCGGACATACGACGGGCAGGAGAAAAGTAAATAAATAAAACTATTCACCTTGCGCTCGCTGCATCGCCGAGTTGGTGATGCAGCGAGCGAAAGGTAAATAGTGTTATTTATTTATTTACTTTACTCCTGCCCTTCGTATGTCTGACTCCACTACCCACCCCACCCAGCCCCTCCCCCGCTCACCGCCCCACAGCACTCCGTCTGCGAGCCGCCACTGCGTAACTCCCCCCGTGTGCACCACTGGAGGCAGTGAGAGCAGGGGCGTAATTCCCCCCGTGTGCACCACTGGAGGCAGTGAGAGCAGGGGCGTAACCCCCCCTGTGTGCACCACTGGAGGCAGTGAGAGCAGGGGCGTAATTCCCCGTGTGCACCACTGGAGGCAGTGAGAGCAGGGGCGTAACTCCCTCCCGTGTGCACCACTGGAGGCAGTGAGAGCAGGGGCGTACTCCCCCGTGTGCACCACTGGAGGCAGTGAGAGCAGGGCGTAACTCCCTCCCGTGTGCACCACTGGAGGCAGTGAGAGCAGGGGCGTAACTCCCCCCTGTGTGCACCACTGGAGGCAGTGAGAGCAGGGGCATAACTCCCCCCGTGTGCACCACTGGAGGAAGTGAGAGCAGGGGTGTATCTCCCGCCCTCGTGTGCTCCACTGGAGGAAGTGAGAGCAGGGGCGTAACCCCCCCTGTGTGCACCACTGGAGGCAGTGAGAGCAGGGGCGTAATTCCCCCGTGTGCACCACTGGAGGCAGTGAGAGCAGGGCGTAACTCCCTCCCGTGTGCACCACTGGAGGCAGTGAGAGCAGGGCGTAATTCCCCCGTGTGCACCACTGGAGGCAGTGAGAGCAGGGGTGTAACTCCCTCCTGTGTGCACCACTGGAGGCAGTGAGAGCAGGGACGTAACTCCCCCTGTGTGCACCACTGGAGGCAGTGAGAGCAGGGGCATAACTCCCCCGTGTGCACCACTGGAGGCAGTGATAGCAGGGGAGTAACTCCCCCGTGTGCACCACTGTAGGCAGTGAGAGCAGGGGCATAACTCCCCCCATGTGCACCACTGGAGGCAGTGAGAGCAGGGGCGTAACTCCCCCCGTGTGCACCACTGGAGGCAGTGATGAGAGCAGGGGCGTATTTCCCCCCGTGTGCTCCACTGGAGGCAGTGAGAGCAGGGGCGTAACTCCCCCTGTTTGCACCACTGGAGGCAGTGAGAGCAGGGGCGTAACTCCAGTGGTGGCTCGCAGAGGGAGTGCTGCGGGGCAGGGGAGGGGCTGGGTGGGGGGGTAGTGGAGTCGGACGTACGACGGGCAGGAGAAAAGTAAATAAATAAAACTATTCACCTTGCGCTCGCTGCATCGCCGAGTTGGTGATGCAGCGAGCGAAAGGTAAATAGTGTTATTTATTTATTTGCTACTCCTGCCCTTCGTATGTCTGACTCCACTACCCACCCCACCCAGCCCCTCCCCCGCCTCACCGCCCCACAGCACTCCGTCTGCGAGCCGCCACTGCGTAACTCCCCGTGTGCACCACTGGAGGCAGTGAGGCAGGGGCGTAATTCCCCCCGTGTGCACCACTGGAGGCAGTGAGAGCAGGGGCGTAACCCCCCCTGTGTGCACCACTGGAGGCAGTGAGAGCAGGGGCGTAATTCCCCCCGTGTGCACCACTGGAGGCAGTGAGAGCAGGGGCGTAACTCCCTCCCGTGTGCACCACTGGAGGCAGTGAGAGCAGGGGCGTAATTCCCCCCGTGTGCACCACTGGAGGCAGTGAGAGCAGGGGCGTAACTCCCTCCCGTGTGCACCACTGGAGGCAGTGAGAGCAGGGGCGTAACTCCCCCCTGTGTGCACCACTGGAGGCAGTGAGAGCAGGGGCATAACTCCCCCCGTGTGCACCACTGGAGGCAGTGATAGCAGGGGAGTAACTCCCCGTGTGCACCACTGTAGGCAGTGAGAGCAGGGGCATAACTCCCCCATGTGCACCACTGGAGGCAGTGAGAGCAGGGGCGTAACCCCCCGTGTGCACCACTGGAGGCAGTGATGAGAGCAGGGCGTATTTCCCCCGTGTGCTCCACTGGAGGCAGTGAGAGCAGGGGCGTAACTCCCCCTGTTTGCACCACTGGAGGCAGTGAGAGCAGGGGCGTAACTCCCCCCGTGTGCACCACTGGAAGCAGTGAGAGCAAGGGCGTAACTCCCCCGTGTGCACCACTGGAGGCAGTGAGAGCAGGGGCGTAACTCCCCCCGTGTGCACCACTGGAGGCATTGAGAGCAGGGGCATAACTCCCCCTCCCCCCTTGTGCAAGATTGGAGGCAGTGAGAGCAGGGGCGTATTTCCCCCCCTCCCTGTGTGCACCACTGGAGGAAGTGAGAGCAGGGGTGTAATCCCCCCCCCATGTGCTCCACTGGAGGCAGTGAGAGCAGGGGCATAACTCCCCCCCGTGTGCACCACTGGAGGCAGTGAGAGCTGGGGCGTAACGCCCCCCCTGTGTGCACCACCGGAGGCATTGAGAGCAGGGGCGTAACTCCCCTCCCTGTGTGCACCACTGGATGCAGTGAGAGCAGGGGCGTAACTCCAGTGGTGGCTCGCAGAGGGAGTGCTGCGGGGCAGGGGAGGGGCTGGGTGGGGGGGTAGTGGAGTCGGACATACGACGGGCAGGAGAAAAGTAAATAAATAAAACTATTCACCTTGCGCTCGCTGCATCGCCGAGTTGGTGATGCAGCGAGCGAAAGGTAAATAGTGTTATTTATTTATTTACTTTACTCCTGCCCTTCGTATGTCCGACTCCACTACCCACCCCACCCAGCACCTCCCCCGCCTCACCGCCCCACAGCACTCCGTCTGCGAGCCGCCACTGCGTAACTCCCCCCGTGTGCACCACTGGAGGCAGTGAGAGCAGGGGGGTAACTCCTCCCTCCCCATTTGCACCACTGTAGGCAGTGAGAACAGGCGCGTAACTCCCAGGGCCGGACTGGGAACCGAAACCAGCCCTGACAAACGGCTCGGCCGCCCCTCCTGGGGGGGAGGGGGAGCGGCCGAGCTGTTTGCTAGGGCCTGTTTCGGCCGATTTTGTTACAGGTAGCCGATATTGCCGGCCCTCAGTAACAAAAACGGCCCCCCAGGGGCCCAAAACCGGTCCCCACCCTGGCGGCCCACCGGGGAAACACCCGGTGCCCGCTACGGCCAGTCCGGCCCTGGTAACTCCCCCAACCCCACCACCCCCCCCCCCCGGAGGCAGTGAGAGCAGGGGCGTAACCCCCCCCCCCCCTGTGCACCACTGGAGGCAGTGAGAGCAGGGGCGTAGCTCCCCCCCTGTGCACCACTGGAGGCAGTGAGAGCAGGGGCGTATTCCCCCCGTGTGCACCACTGGAGGCAGTGAGAGGAGAGCAGGGGCGTAACCCTCCACCCCCACCCCCCCCAGTGTGCACCACTGGAGGCAGTGAGAGCAGGGGCGTAACACCCCCCCGTGTGTACCACGGGAGGCAGTGAGAGCAGGGCGTAACTCCCCTCCTGTGTGCACCACTGGAGGCAGTGAGAGCAGGGGCTTAACTCCCCCCCCCACCTCCGTGTGTACCACTGGAGGCAGTGAGAGCAGGGGCGTAACTGCCCCGCCCCCGTGTGCACCACTGAAGGCAGTGAGAGCAGGGGCTTAACTCCCCCCCCCCCTCTCCGTGTGCACCACTGGAGGCAGTGAGAGCAGGGGCGTAACTGCCCCCCCCTCCCCCCCTGTGTGCACCACTGAAGACAGTGAGAGGAGAGCAGTGGCGTAACCTCCTCCACGCCCCGTGTGACCTACTGGAGGCAATGAGAACAGGGGCGTAACTGGCCCCCCCTCTCCCCGCACACCCTGTGTGCACCACTGGAGGCAGTGAGAGTAGGGGCGTACCCCCTCTCCCCCCCTTTGCCCCTCATTCGGGCCACGGCCGTTGAATATCTGTGAGAGATTGGAGGCTCGGGGCCCCTCGTCACTTTAAGGGGTTACGACAGCCATCTCATTTGTTTAAGGGCCTCTCAGCTGAGCTGCAGGCTGATGCCACCCAGATGTGTGCTCTTGGGTGCACCACACAAACCTGGGTTGAGGCGAGGTGTGTGGGGATGTATACCCTGGCACCAGCACACAGAGCCTGGCAAGAGATTTATGTGAGGAGTGCAGATACATTGGACAGTCCAGCCGAGCACAGGAGGTTCCCTGCTGGTAATTGGCAAACGTATTAAAATTCCGGCTTTAATGCTGTACAGGTGTACTCTGAGGTGTGATCTATGATGCCTTGGTGCTATCGCTTTGTTCGCCCTAAGTTGGCAGGGTATGCCCAGACGTGGGTCCCTTGCTCACTTTGCCACTGGATTCAAGATAGCCTGGCTGATGAGGGTTTTGAACCCGAAACCGGTCCCAGGATGCTTGTTTCCGGTCCAGGGAAAACATGGCTTGGCAGTTCGCGCTGGACTGTTCCCATGAGGCACAGGGTCAGACTGATTTGCATATGGCCATGTCTGAACTGGGGTGGTGGAGTGAGCTAAAGAATGATGATGGATTAAACCCAGATCAGTTGACTGGGGGTGAGTGTTTGATTTGCTCTAGCGCTCCGTCCATCATCCCCTTTGGTATCGCTATCATATGCAAAGCCATATGTCATGAGTGACGTCACTTGATATGTAGTTTGGAATTTCCTGCATGATGTCATTTTTGACTCCATTTGTGAGGCATTTTACCTAGTACTGCACTATTTCCACTAAATTCCATATAAATGCATGCCAGGCGAGTAGAGGAGACGGATACAAAGAGGCCACCCTGAGTCCTTTCACTGCCCACATCATGCCAGGCCAATAGACGAGACGGATACAAAGAGGCCACCCTGTGTCCTTCTACTAGCCACATCATGACAGGCCAATAGTCGAGAAAGATACAAAGAGGCCAGCCTGTGTCCTTTCACTGCCCACATCATGGCATCATGGCGGGCCAATAGACGAGACGGATACAAAGAGGCCACCCTGAGTCCTTTCACTGCCCACATCATGCCAGGCCAATAGACGGGACAAATACAAAGAGGCCACCCTGAGTCCTTTCACTGCCCACATCATGGCATCATGCCAGGCCAATAGACGAGACGGATACAAAGAGGCCACCCTGAGTCCTTTCACTGCCCACATCATGCCAGGCCAATAGACGGGACAGATACAAAGAGGCCACCCTGAGTCCTTTCACTGCCCACATCATGGCATCATGCCAGGCCAATAGACGAGACGGATACAAAGAGGCCACCCTGAGTCCTTTCACTGCCCACATCATGCCAGGCCAATAGACGGGACAGATACAAAGAGGCCACCCTGAGTCCTTTCACTGCCCACATCATGCCAGGCCAATAGACGGGACAGATACAAAGAGGCCACCCTGAGTCCTTTCACTGCCCACATCATGGCATCATGCCAGGCCAATAGACGAGACGAATAGAAAGAGGCCACCCTGAGTCCTTTCACTGCCCACAGAATGCCAGGCCAATAGACGGGACAGATACAAAGAGGCCACCCTGAGTCCTTTCACTGCCCACATCATGGCATCATGCCAGGCCAATAGACGGGACAGATACAAAGGGATCACTCTGTGCCCTCTTTATCTGAACCTCGCCGGGTCAGTAGCAAAGGGCACTCCCTGCATCTGGAAATAATGCTTTACATGTCCGATGTCCAGCACAAAAGTCTCACTCTTGGTTTTCACAGAAGAATAGTTTATTGAGAGACTGGTCAGGCCTCGGCTCAAGTGTAACTCGGTACAGTCTTTCTTTATGAACGTCGATAGTCAGTGCAAAATACGCTTTAATGTGTAAAAACTGGACGAGCCTTCGCCTCGAATTTGAATACAGCTTTTAATCTCGGGGAGATGCAGGAGTCGCCGCCTTATGTCCAGTGAAGAACTTGTGCCAAAGTCTCTCTGGGGGGCAGAACAGGGTGAGAGGCAGAGCCATAGAAGGAGCCACACTGCAGACTAATCCGGAGTTATTAGTCTGGAAGTACTCAAAGTGTCTGGATAATGTCAGACGTGCATGGCCAGGCATGAGGCATGCTGGGATATGTAGATAGAGGGGCAGGTACATCAGCTGAAAGAGGGCACCTCTGTGCGCAGTGTGCCCGTCACCAGCATACATGAAAGTTGTAAAGTATGGCGCCCCCTTCTGTCGGCCACATCCAAAAAGAATGACAACAGATGAGTAATTGAGGGACTCCTAACAACATAAGGCTGGTGTACACCCCAAATCTTCAATCAATCAGCATTTGTAGAGTGCAGCACTGTCACCCTGGGGGAATCTGGGCGCTGGGGTGCGGGGTCTCTGTCGTGCCAGCTCCCCCTGCGACAAGTCTTGAGGAAACAGCAGGAAGAGGGAAGAAACAAAAAGAAAAAGGCAAAAAACAGTAGAAAGATAAGTGAGCAGGAAAGACAAAACAGGGGGCAGAAAAACGAGCAGACAAGGCAAAAAGAGCAGAAGAGGACAAACCAGAGGGCAAAAAAATAAGCAGAAAATGCCAAACAGAGAGCAGAAAACCAACAGAAGTGGCAAAACAGGGGCAGAAAAACGAGCAGAAAGGCAAAACAAAGGGCAGAAAAAGACAAAACAGAGGGCAGAAGAATAAGCAGAAAAGCAAAACAGAGGTATAAAAGCGAGCAGTAAAGGCAAAACAGAGCAGAAGTGGCAAAACAGAGGGCAGAAAAATGAGCAGAAAGGCAAAACAAAAGGCAGAAAAAGGCAATACAGAGGGCAGAAAAATAGCAGATAGCAAAACAGAGGTATAAAAACGAGCAGTAAAGGCAAAACAGAGCAGAAGAGGGCAAAGCAGAAGGCAGAAATATGAGCAGAAAAGGCCAAACAGAGGGCGGATAAAACGAGCAGAAAGGCAAAACGGAGGGCAGAAAACCAGCAGAAAAAGGCAAAAGAGAGGGCAGAAAAACAAGCAGAAAAGGCAAAATGGACAGCAGAAAAAAGGCAAAACAGAGGGAAGAAAAACCAGCAGAAAAAGGCAAAAGAGAGGGCAGAAAAATGAGCAGAAAAGGCAAAACAGAGAGCAGAACAATTAGCAGAAAAGGCAAAACAGAGCAAGAAATGAGCATAGGAAGCAACAACAGAGGGCAGCAGGGAGACAGCCAGCAGAGGGTAGAGGACTGTGGGCAAGCTGGACAGGAGAACTGTCGCCGGGGGAGCTGGCACGAGGACCTGCTTAACTGGAAAGGATGAGTAATGTTAAGAGGCCAACAGAAGGGAGGGGCAGGGAGACAGAGATATTCACATTTCTGAAAAGAATACATCTAAGCACCCACTCTGTCCCTACCGAAGACTGCGTCTGTCACTGGATGTTGGGGTGACCCGCTAGAGTTTTTTAGAGTCTGGCGGATGGGTTACTCTGTCCCAAACATAATATCCTACTCACCTTATTAGCTCTTAGTTTAAAATTTTAACGTTTTGACTCCTGGACCAGTCTCTTAGTAGAGTTGCAGTAACTCAAAGGTCAAAGAATTAAATAAGAATGGAGAAAAAAAACTGTGAGAGTGATGCTGAATACTGACTGAGAGTGGGGTGCATGACCTGGAGGAGTGTGACCTACCCATAGAAACACACGACCTGGAGGAGTGTGACCTACACAGAGCAATGCATGACCTGGAGGAGTGTGACCTACACAGAGCAATGCACGACCTGGAGGAGTGTGACCTACACAGAGCAATGCACGACCTGGAGGAGTGTGACCTACCCGTAGAAACACATGACCTGGAGGAGTGTGACCTCCCCGTAGAAACACACGACCTGGAGGAGTGTGACCTACCCGTAGAAACACACGACCTGGAGGAGTGTGACCTACATGTAGAAACACATGACCTGGAGGAGTGTGACCTACCCATAGAAATACACGACCTGGAGGAGTGTGACCTACCACGTAGAAACACACGACCTGGAGGAGTGTGACTCTACATGTAGAAACACATGACCTGGAGTAGTGTGACCTACACGTAGAAATACACGACCTGGAGGAGTGTGACCTACATGTAGAAACACATGACCTGGAGGAGTGTGACCTATATGGAGCAGTGCACGACCTGGAGGAGTGTGACCTTCCTGTAGAAACACACGGCCTGGAGGAGTGTGACCTTCCTGTAGAAACACACGACCTGGAGGAGTGTGACCTACACGTAGAAACACACGACCTGGAGGAGTGTGACCTACCCGTAAAAACACATGACCTGGAGGAGTGTGACCTACCCGTAGAAACACACGACCTGGAGGAGTGTGACCTACCCGTAGAAACACACGACCTGGAGGAGTGTGACCTACATGTAGAAACACATGACCTGGAGGAGTGTGACCTACCCGTAGAAACACACGACCTGGAGGCGTGTGACCTACATGTAGAAACACACGACCTGGAGGAGTGTGACCTACATGTAGAAACACACGACCTGGAGGAGTGTGACCTACATGTAGAAACACACGACCTGGAGGAGTGTGACCTACATGTAGAAACACATGACCTGGAGGAGTGTGACCTACACGTAGAAACACTCGACCTGGAGGAGTGCGACCTACATGTAGAAACACATGACCTGGAGGAGTGCGACCTACATGTAGAAACACATGACCTGGAGGAGTGTGACCTACATGTAGAATCACACGACCTGGAGGAGTGTGACCTACATGTAGAAACACACGACCTGGAGGAGTGTGACCTACGTGTAGAAACACATGACCTGGAGGAGTGTGACCTACACGTAGAAACACACGACCTGGAGGAGTGTGACCTACATGTAGAGATGCACAACCTGGAGGAGTGTGACCTACACAGAGCAACGCACGACCTGGAGGAGTGTGACCTATATGGAGCAGTGCACGACCTGGAGGAGTGTGACGTACAGGAAGCACTGCATGACCTGGAGGAGTGTGACCTACACGCAGCAACGCACAACCTGGAGGAGTGTGACCTACACGTAGAAACACACGACCTGGAGGAGTGTGACCTACACGTAGAAACACACGACCTGGAGGAGTGTGACCTAGATGTAGAAACACATGACCTGGAGGAGTGTGACCTACACGTAGAGATGCATAACCTGGAGGAGTGTGACCTACACGGAGCAACGCACGGCCTGGAGGAGTGGGACCTATATGGAGCAATGCACGACCTGGAGGAGTGTGACGTACAGGAAGCACCGCACGACCTGGAGGAGTGTGACCTACACGTAGAAACACACGACCTGGAGGAGTGTGACCTACCCTTAGAAACACATGACTTGGAGGAGTGTGACCTACCCGTAGAAACACACGACCTGGAGGAGTGTGACCTACCCATAGTAACACACGACCTGGAGGAGTGTGACCTACATGTAGAAACACATGACCTGGAGGAGTGTGACCTACCCATAGAAACACACGACCTGGAGGAGTGTGACCTACACAGAGCAATGCACGACCTGGAGGAGTGTGACCTACACAGAGCAATGCACGACCTGGAGGAGTGTGACCTACACAGAGCAATGCACGACCTGGAGGAGTGTGACCTACACAGAGCAATGCACGACCTGGAGGAGTGTGACCTACCTGTAGAAACACATGACCTGGAGGAGTATGACCTACACGTAGAAACACACGACCTGGAGGAGTGTGACCTACCCGTAGAAACACATGACCTGGAGGAGTGTGACCTCCCCGTAGAAACACACGACCTGGAGGAGTGTGACCTACCCATAGAAACACACACGACCTGGAGGAGTGTGACCTACATGTAGAAACACATGACCTGGAGGAGTGTGACCTACCCATAGAAATACACGACCTGGAGGAGTGTGACCTACCCGTAGAAACACACGACCTGGAGGAGTGTGACCTACATGTAGAAACACATGACCTGGAGTAGTGTGACCTACACGTAGAAATACACGACCTGGAGGAGTGTGACCTACATGTAGAAACACATGACCTGGAGGAGTGTGACCTATATGGAGCAGTGCATGACCTGGAGGAGTGCGACCTATTTGGAGCAGTGCACGACCTGGAGGAGTGTGACCTTCCTGTAGAAACACACGACCTGGAGGAGTGTGACCTACATGTAGAAACACACGACCTGGAGGAGTGTGACCTACCCGTAGAAACACATGACCTGGAGGAGTGTGACCTACCCGTAGAAACACGACCTGGAGGAGTGTGACCTACCCATAGAAACACACGACCTGGAGGAGTGTGACCTACATGTAGAAACACATGACCTGGAGGAGTGTGACCTACCCGTAGAAACACACGACATGGAGGAGTGTGACCTACCCGTAGAAACACACGACCTGGAGGAGTGTGACCTACATGTAGAAACACATGACCTGGAGGAGTGTGACCTACACGTAGAAACACACGACCTGGAGGGAGTGCGACCTACATGTAGAAACACATGACCTGGAGGAGTGTGACCTACACGTAGAAACACATGACCTGGAGGAGTGTGACCTGCATGTAGAAACACACGACCTGGAGGAGTGTGACCTACATGTGAAACACACGACCTGGAGGAGTGTGACCTACATGTAGAAACACATGACCTGGAGGAGTGTGACATACACGTAGAAACACACGACTTGGAGGAGTGTGACCTACATGTAGAGATGCACAACCTGGAGGAGTGTGACCTACACAGAGCAACGCACGACCTGGAGGAGTGTGACCTATATGGAGCAGTGCACGACCTGGAGGAGTGTGACGTACAGGAAGCACCCGCATGACCTGGAGGAGTGTGACCTACACGCAGCAACGCACGACCTGGAGGAGTGTGACCTACATGTAGAAACACATGACCTGGAGTAGTGTGACCTACACGTAGAAATACACGACCTGGAGGAGTGTGACCTACATGTAGAAACACATGACCTGGAGGAGTGTGACCTACCATGGAGCAGTGCACGACCTGGAGGAGTGTGACCTATATGGAGCAGTGCACGACCTGGAGGAGTGTGACCTTCCTGTAGAAACACACGACCTGGAGGTGTGACCTTCCTGTAGAAACACACGACCTGGAGGAGTGTGACCTACACGTAGAAACACACGACCTGGAGGAGTGTGACCTACCCGTAGAAACACATGACCTGGAGGAGTGTGACCTGCCCGTAGAAACACACGACCTGGAGGAGTGTGACCTACCCGTAGAAACACACGACCTGGAGGAGTGTGACCTACATGTAGAAACACATGACCTGGAGGAGTGTGACCTACCCGTAGAAACACACCGACCTGGAGGCGTGTGACCTACATGTAGAAACACATGACCTGGAGAGTGTGACCTACATGTAGAAACACACGACCTGGAGGAGTGTGACCTACATGTAGAAACACACGACCTGGAGGAGTGTGACCTACATGTAGAAACACATGACCTGGAGGAGTGTGACCTACACGCAGAAACACTCGACCTGGAGGAGTGCGACCTACATGTAGAAACACATGACCTGGAGGAGTGTGACCTACACGTAGAAACACATGACCTGGAGGAGTGTGACCTACACGTAGAAACACACTGACCTGGAGGAGTGTGACCTACATGTAGAAACACACGACCTGGAGGAGTGTGACCTACATGTAGAAACACACGACCTGGAGGAGTGTGACCTACGTGTAGAAACACATGACCTGGAGAGTGTGACCTACACGTAGAAACACACGACCTGGAGGAGTGTGACCTACATGTAGAGATGCACAACCTGGAGGAGTGTGACCTACACAGAGCAACGCACGACCTGGAGGAGTGTGACCTATATGGAGCAGTGCACGACCTGGAGGAGTGTGACGTACAGGAAGCACTGCATGACCTGGAGGAGTGTGACCTACACGCAGCAACGCACAACCTGGAGGAGTGTGACCTACACGTAGAAACACACGACCTGGAGGAGTGTGACCTACACGTAGAAACACACGACCTGGAGGAGTGTGACCTACATGTAGAAACACATGACCTGGAGGAGTGTGACCTACACGTAGAGATGCATAACCTGGAGGAGTGTGACCTACACGGAGCAACGCACGGCCTGGAGGAGTGGGACCTATATGGAGCAATGCACGACCTGGAGGAGTGTGACGTACAGGAAGCAACGCACAACCTGGAGGAGTGTGACCTACACGTAGAAACACACGACCTGGAGGAGTATGACCTACACGTAGAAACACACGACCTGGAGGAGTGTGACCTACCCGTAGAAACACATGACCTGGAGGAGTGTGACCTCCCCGTAGAAACACACGACCTGGAGGAGTGTGACCTACCCATAGAAACACACGACCTGGAGGAGTGTGACCTACATGTAGAAACACATGACCTGGAGGAGTGTGACCTACCCATAGAAATACACGACCTGGAGGAGTGTGACCTACCCGTAGAAACACACGACCTGGAGGAGTGTGACCTACATGTAGAAACACATGACCTGGAGTAGTGTGACCTACACGTAGAAATACACGACCTGGAGGAGTGTGACCTACATGTAGAAACACATGACCTGGAGGAGTGTGACCTATATGGAGCAGTGCATGACCTGGAGGAGTGCGACCTATTTGGAGCAGTGCACGACCTGGAGGAGTGTGACCTTCCTGTAGAAACACACGACCTGGAGGAGTGTGACCTACATGTAGAAACACACGACCTGGAGGAGTGTGACCTGCCCGTAGAAACACATGACCTGGAGGAGTGAGCAGAGCCTACCCATAAGAGCAACACACGACCTGGAGGAGTGTGACCTACATGTAGAAACACATGACCTGGAGGAGTGTGACCTACCCGTAGAAACACACGACCTGGAGGAGTGTGACCTACCCGTAGAAACACACGACCTGGAGGAGTGTGACCTACATGTAGAAACACATGACCTGGAGGAGTGTGACCTACACGTAGAAACACACGACCTGGAGGAGTGCGACCTACATGTAGAAACACATGACCTGGAGGAGTGTGACCTACACGTAGAAACACATGACCTGGAGGAGTGTGACCTACATGTAGAAACACACGACCTGGAGGAGTGTGACCTACATGTAGAAACACACGACCTGGAGGAGTGTGACCTACATGTAGAAACACATGACCTGGAGGAGTGTGACATACACGTAGAAACACACGACTTGGAGGAGTGTGACCTACATGTAGAGATGCACAACCTGGAGGAGTGTGACCTACACAGAGCAACGCACGACCTGGAGGAGTGTGACCTATATGGAGCAGTGCACGACCTGGAGGAGTGTGACGTACAGGAAGCACCGCATGACCTGGAGGAGTGTGACCTACACGCAGCAACGCACGACCTGGAGGAGTGTGACCTACATGTAGAAACACATGACCTGGAGTAGTGTGACCTACACGTAGAAATACACGACCTGGAGGAGTGTGACCTACATGTAGAAACACATGACCTGGAGGAGTGTGACCTATATGGAGCAGTGCACGACCTGGAGGAGTGTGACCTATATGGAGCAGTGCACGACCTGGAGGAGTGTGACCTTCCTGTAGAAACACACGACCTGGAGGAGTGTGACCTTCCTGTAGAAACACACGACCTGGAGGAGTGTGACCTACACGTAGAAACACACGACCTGGAGGAGTGTGACCTACCCGTAGAAACACATGACCTGGAGGAGTGTGACCTACCCGTAGAAACACACGACCTGGAGGAGTGTGACCTACCCGTAGAAACACACGACCTGGAGGAGTGTGACCTACATGTAGAAACACATGACCTGGAGGAGTGTGACCTACCCGTAGAAACACACGACCTGGAGGCGTGTGACCTACATGTAGAAACACATGACCTGGAGGAGTGTGACCTACATGTAGAAACACACGACCTGGAGGAGTGTGACCTACATGTAGAAACACACGACCTGGAGGAGTGTGACCTACATGTAGAAACACATGACCTGGAGGAGTGTGACCTACACGCAGAAACACTCGACCTGGAGGAGTGCGACCTACATGTAGAAACACATGACCTGGAGGAGTGTGACCTACACGTAGAAACACATGACCTGGAGGAGTGTGACCTACACGTAGAAACACATGACCTGGAGGAGTGTGACCTACATGTAGAAACACACGACCTGGAGGAGTGTGACCTACATGTAGAAACACACGACCTGGAGGAGTGTGACCTACGTGTAGAAACACATGACCTGGAGGAGTGTGACCTACACGTAGAAACACACGACCTGGAGGAGTGTGACCTACATGTAGAGATGCACAACCTGGAGGAGTGTGACCTACACAGAGCAACGCACGACCTGGAGGAGTGTGAGCCTATATGGAGCAGTGCACGACCTGGAGGAGTGTGACGTACAGGAAGCACTGCATGACCTGGAGGAGTGTGACCTACACGCAGCAACGCACAACCTGGAGGAGTGTGACCTACACGTGAGAAACACACGACCTGGAGGAGTGTGACCTACACGTAGAAACACACGACCTGGAGGAGTGTGACCTACATGTAGAAACACATGACCTGGAGGAGTGTGACCTACACGTAGAGATGCATAACCTGGAGGAGTGTGACCTACACGGAACAACGCACGGCCTGGAGGAGTGGGACCTATATGGAGCAATGCACGACCTGGAGGAGTGTGACGTACAGGAAGCACCGCACGACCTGGAGGAGTGTGACCTACACGTAGAAACACACGACCTGGAGGAGTGTGACCTACCCTTAGAAACACATGACCTGGAGGAGTGTGACCTACCCGTAGAAACACACGACCTGGAGGAGTGTGACCTACCCATAGTAACACACGACCTGGAGGAGTGTGACCTACATGTAGAAACACATGACCTGGAGGAGTGTGACCTACCCATAGAAACACACGACCTGGAGGAGTGTGACCTACACAGAGCAATGCACGACCTGGAGGAGTGTGACCTACACAGAGCAATGCACGACCTGGAGGAGTGTGACCTACACAGAGCAATGCATGACCTGGAGGAGTGTGACCTACACAGAGCAATGCACGACCTGGAGGAGTGTGACCTACCTGTAGAAATACATGACCTGGAGGAGTGTGACCTACACGTAGAAACACATGACCTGGAGGAGTGTGACCTACATGTAGAAACACACGACCTGGAGGAGTGTGACCTACATGTAGAAACACACGACCTGGAGGAGTGTGACCTACATGTAGAAACACATGACCTGGAGGAGTGTGACATACACGTAGAAACACACGACTTGGAGGAGTGTGACCTACATGTAGAGATGCACAACCTGGAGGAGTGTGA
Source organism: Calotriton arnoldi (assembly GCA_963921515.1). Classification (NCBI taxonomy): domain Eukaryota; kingdom Metazoa; phylum Chordata; class Amphibia; order Caudata; family Salamandridae; genus Calotriton; species Calotriton arnoldi. Next base: position 236,594 of record CAWUFW010006254.1, on the reverse strand, counting down.
CCTACACAGAGCAACGCACGACCTGGAGGAGTGTGACCTATATGGAGCAGTGCACGACCTGGAGGAGTGTGACGTACAGGAAGCACTGCATGACCTGGAGGAGTGTGACCTACACGCAGCAACGCACGACCTGGAGGAGTGTGACCTGCACGTAGAAACACACGACCTGGAGGAGTGTGACCTACACGTAGAAACACACGACCTGGAGGAGTGTGACCTACATGTAGAAACACATGACCTGGAGGAGTGTGACCTACACGTAGAGATGCATAACCTGGAGGAGTGTGACCTACACGGAGCAACGCACGGCCTGGAGGAGTGGGACCTATATGGAGCAATGCACGACCTGGAGGAGTGTGACGTACAGGAAGCACCGCACGACCTGGAGGAGTGTGACCTACACGTAGAAACACATGACCTGGAGGAGTGTGACCTACCCGTAGAAACACATGACCTGGAGGAGTGTGACCTACCCATAGAAACACACGACCTGGAGGAGTGTGACCTACATGTAGAAACACATGACCTGGAGGAGTGTGACCTACACGTAGAAACACATGACCTGGAGGAGTGTGACCTACATGTAGAAACACACGACCTGGAGGAGTGTGACCTACATGTAGAAACACACGACCTGGAGGAGTGTGACCTACATGTAGAAACACATGACCTGGAGGAGTGTGACATACACGTAGAAACACACGACTTGGAGGAGTGTGACCTACATGTAGAGATGCACAACCTGGAGGAGTGTGACCTACACAGAGCAACGCACGACCTGGAGGAGTGTGACCTATATGGAGCAGTGCACGACCTGGAGGAGTGTGACGTACAGGAAGCACTGCATGACCTGGAGGAGTGTGACCTACACGCAGCAACGCACGACCTGGAGGAGTGTGACCTACACGTAGAAACACACGACCTGGAGGAGTGTGACCTACACGTAGAAACACATGACCTGGAGGAGTGTGACCTACACGTAGAGATGCATAACCTGGAGGAGTGTGACCTACACGGAGCAACGCACGGCCTGGAGGAGTGGGACCTATATGGAGCAATGCACGACCTGGAGGAGTGTGACGTACAGGAAGCACCGCACGACCTGGAGGAGTGTGACCTACACGTAGAAACACATGACCTGGAGGAGTGTGACCTACCCGTAGAAACACATGACCTGGAGGAGTGTGACCTACCCATAGAAACACACGACCTGGAGGAGTGTGACCTACCCATAGTAACACACGACCTGGAGGAGTGTGACCTACATGTAGAAACACATGACCTGGAGGAGTGTGACCTACCCATAGAAACACACGACCTGGAGGAGTGTGACCTACCCGTAGAAACACACGACCTTGAGGAGTGTGACCTACCCGTAGAAACACACAACCTGGAGGAGTGTGACCTACAGGTAGAAACACATGACCTGGAGGAGTGTGACCTACTGGTAGAAACACACGACCTGGAGGAGTGTGACCTACACGTAGAAACACATGACCTGGAGGAGTGTGACCTACATGTAGAAACACACGACCTGGAGGAGTGTGACCTACACGTAGAAACACATGACCTGGAGGAGTGTGACCTACACGTAGAAACACATGACCTGGAGGAGTGTGACCTACACGTAGAAACACATGACCTGGAGGAGTGTGACCTACACGTAGAAACACACGACCTGGAGGAGTGTGACCTATACGTAGAGATGCACAACCTGGAGGAGTGTGACCTACACGGAGGAACGCACGACCTGGAGGAGTGTGACCTATATGGAGCAGTGCACGACCTGGAGGAGTGTGACGTACAGGAAGCACTGCATGACCTGGAGGAGTGTGACCTACACGCAGCAACGCACGACCTGGAGGAGTGTGACCTACACAGTGCAATGCATGACCTGAAGGAATGTGACCAACACGCAGCACCGCACGACATGGAGGAGTGTGACCTACACAGAGCAATGCATGACCTGCAGGAGTGTGACATACATGCAGCAACGCACGGCCTGGAGGAGTGTCACTTACATGGAGCAACGCATGACCTGGAGGAGTGTGACCTACACGGAGCAACGCACGACCAGGAGGAGTGTGACCTAAACAGAGCAACGCACAACCTGGAGGAGTGTGACCTACACAGAGCAATGCATGACCTGGAGGAGTGTGACCAACACACAGCACCGCACGACCTGGAGGAGTGTGACCTACACGTAGAAACACACGACCTGGAGGAGTGTGACCTACACGTAGAAATGCACAACCTGGAGGAGTGTGACCTACACGTAGAAACACATGACCTGGAGGAGTGTGACCTACACGTAGAAACACACGACCTGGAGGAGTGTGACCTATACGTAGAGATGCACAACCTGGAGGAGTGTGACCTACACGGAGGAACGCACGACCTGGAGGAGGTGTGACCTATATGGAGCAGTGCACGACCTGGAGGAGTGTGACGTACAGGAAGCACTGCATGACCTGGAGGAGTGTGACCTACACGCAGCAACGCACGACCTGGAGGAGTGTGACCTACACAGTGCAATGCATGACCTGAAGGAATGTGACATACATGCAGCAACGCACGGCCTGGAGGAGTGTCACTTACATGGAGCAACGCATGACCTGGAGGAGTGTGACCTACACGGAGCAACGCACGACCAGGAGGAGTGTGACCTAAACAGAGCAACGCACAACCTGGAGGAGTGTGACCTACACAGAGCAATGCATGACCTGGAGGAGTGTGACCAACACACAGCACCGCACGACCTGGAGGAGTGTGACCTACACGTAGAAACACACGACCTGGAGGAGTGTGACCTACACGTAGAAATGCACAACCTGGAGGAGTGTGACCTACACGGAGCAACGCACGACCTGGAGGAGTGTGACCTAAGCAGAGCAACGCACAACCTGGAGAAGTGTGACCTATACGAAGCAACGCACAACCTGCAGGAGTGTGACCTACACAAAGCACGGCATGACCTGGAGAAGTGTGGCTTACATGGAGCACCGCATGACCAGGAGGAGTGTGACCTACATGTAGAAATGCACAACCTGGAGGAGTGTGACCTACACGGAGCAACGCATGGCCTGGAGGAGTGTGACCTACACGGAGCATCGCATGACCTGCAGGAGTCTGACATACATGCAGCAACGCACAGCCTGGAGGAGTGTGACCTACATGAAGCAACGCATGACCTGGAAGAGTGTGACCTACACAGAACAACGCACAACCTGGAGGAGTGAGACCTACATGAAGCAACGCACAACCTGGAGGAGTGTGACCTACTCAAAGCACCGCTCGCCCTGAGGAGTGTGGCCTACACGGAGCAAAGCATGACCTGCAGGAGTGTGACATACACGAAGCAACGCACGACCTGGAGGAGTGTGACCTACACGCAGCACCGCACGACCTGGAGTAGTGTGACCTACACGGAGCAATGCATGACCTGCAGGAGTGTGACATACATGCAGCAACGCACGGCCTGGAGGAGTGTGACTTACATGAAGCAATGCATGACCTGGAGGAGTGTGACCTACACGGAGCAACGCACGACCAGGAGGAGTGTGCCCTAAACAGAGCAACGCACAACCTGGAGGAGTGTGACCTACACAGAGCAATGCATGACCTGGAGGAGTGTGACCAACACGCAGCACCGCACGACCTGGAGGAGTGTGACCTAAACGTAGAAATGCACAACCTGGAGGAGTGTGACCTACACGTAGAAATGCACAACCTAGAGGAGTGTGACCGACACGGAGCAACACATGGTCTGGAGGAGTGTGACCTAAACAGAGCAACGCACAACCTGGAGGAGTGTGACCTATACGAAGGAACGCACAACCTGCAGGAGTGTGCCTACACAAAGCACGGCATGACCTGGAGGAGTGTGGCCTACACGGAGCAACGCATGACGAGGAGGAGTGTGACCTACACGTAGAAATGCACAACCTGGATGAGTGTGACCTACAAGGAGCAACGCACGGCCTGGAGGAGTGTGACCTACATGGAGCAACGCATGACCTGCAGGAGTGTGACATACATGCAGCAACGCAAAGCCTGGAGGAGTGTGACCTACATGAAGCAACGCATGACCTGGAAGAGGTTGACCCACATGGAGCAACGCATGACCAGGAGGAGTGTGACCTACATGAAGCAACGCACAACCTGGAGGAGTGTGACCTACACAAAGCACCACACGACCTGGAGGAGTGTGGCCTACACGGAGCAACGCATGACCTGCAGGAGTGTGACATACACGAAGCAACGCACGACCTGGAGGAGTGTGACCTACACAGAGCAACGCATGACCAGGAGGAGTGTGACCAACACGCAGCAACGCACGGCCTGGAGGAGTGTGACCTACATGAAGCAACGCACGACCTGGAGGAGTGTGACCTACACAAAGCAACACATGACCTGGAGGAGTGTGACCTACATAGAGCAACGCACAACCTGGAGGAGTGTGAGCTACACAGAGCAATGCATGACCTGGAGGAGTGTGTCCTACACAGAGCAACGTATGAACTGGAGTAGTTTGACCAACACGCAGCACCGCAAGACCTGGAGGAGTGTGACCTACACGGAGCAATGTATTACCTGCAGGAGTGTGACATACATGCAGCAACGCACGGCCTGGAGGAGTGTGGCCTACATGAAGGAATGCATGACCTGGAGGAGTGTGACCTACATGAAGCAACGTACAACCTGGAGGAGTGTGACCTACATGAAGCATCGCACGACCTGGAGGAGTGTGGCCTGCACGGAGCAACGCATGACCTGCAGGAGTGTGACCTACACTGTGAGAAGTTGGCCTGGTATATGCTGTCCACTAATTATAGTGGGCACCTTGCACCAGTCCAAACAACACCTTATTGGAGATAGGTTTAAGACAACCTTTATTGAAAGCTATCCTAGTGGTAGCTATGGCGAGCAGCCTTCAGGCTAAGTCTTGAAGGAATGTAAAGCAGCTTGTTTTACCAGTATATAATCTCTTGAGTGACCAAATGAAAGAGGACCACACCAGGTGTATATATATAAAATATATGTATTTAGTCTTAAACACACCCCTCTAGTCTCTTTATGAGGCTAGAGTTCGAAGTACATACGTTACAAGTCAAATATCAACAGTAATAGCACAAATACACGTTTGAGCCCTAGGGGCGTACCAAACCATATACTAAAATAGTGGTATAAGAACCACGACTGAGTTAGACACAAGGCCTAGAGCCTGTAGAAGTGCTTGGACCACAAGGAACCACCCAAGGTAGTGACACAGGGGACCCACGGGGGACGCGTGCAGTGTGAGAACACAGCCGCGAATCGCCGTTAACTTCTATGGGGAAAGTCGCGGTTCGAATTTTAAAAGGAAAGGACACTTAGAGGAGGACTTGGAGCAAATCCCTTTAGAACTAGGCAGTTCTAGAGTCAATACCCACGGGAGCACCAGAGTACTCGAGTTACCTCACCCAGGGAAGCCGGGTGCATAGGTGTCTTTTGTCGTCGGGTTTCGTCGTCGTTTTCAATGGCGATCTGCTGCAGCAGGCTGCTGGCGGCCAAGTCGAAAGTGTCCGGGTGGATCCAAGGGTGGATCGAAGATCTGAAGTACCTGAAAGCAGAGGGGACAGAGTCTGGGTCACTAGCCAGTGACCAGGAAGGCGAGGAGCCGATGCCCACCGATGTCGGGTGCTTCAGGTAGGTTGACGGTCATCTTGACTCTTCAGGTACGAGGTCCAGGAGGCGTCGACGACAACCAGGAGCTGGATTCGAGCTGTCCCACAATGTCTAACGATTGCTGCGGTGTCGGCGACCGGATTGGAGCCAACAAGCCTTGGCAACGGCAAGTCATGGGGAAACAGAGAAAGGACGGTGATGCAGACCAGCAAGGTCTGAGGGACTCACCCAGCGAGGGTAAGTCAGGGCACGTCTGGAGCAACCAGGAAAGCCCAAGCAGAAGAAGAGTTGCCTTCGGGAGGGCCCACTAGCCAACGGACTAGCAATTGCAAAGGAGCCTCGAGTGGACGCACGTGGAGCTGGCTCACAGGACACTCGTGGAGTGGAGGCCAGTGATCTTCGGTGCAGTCGGTGCTGGAGGCGGGGGCTACTCGGATCTTAAAGCACAACTTCGAGGGAGACCAGGAAGAGGATGCACTGGCAAAAGTTCTCGGTGTCCAGGGGTCACGGTTCCACATTACCCACGACAGCTACGGGCCTCAGCTTCGCTGGGGACTCAGGGCAGCCTCGGGGACGTCAGGAAATCCACCTCTGGTGTTGCAAAGACTTCGGCGTCCGGCGGGAGCTTCAGCAATGCAGACCGGACAATTGCTTCGTTGGTGCCTGCCAAGCAGGGGAGTAACTCCTTGACCCCAAGGGAGATTCTTCAGTCCTCTAATCTTGAAGTAGAGCGTCGAAGGTCCAGGATACAGCTTCAGAGTTTCATCCAGGGTAATCTAAAGTCCTAAGGACTGGGGTCCCATACTTATACTAAGTTAGGGGGTTGGACATACTCTGGGGACCCACCTATGGGAGGGTCAGGGAAGAGGGGTGGTTACACCCATTCCCTTTGTCCAGTTTTGTGCCAGAGCAGGGGCTGGAAGCCCCTGAACCGGTTTGAACTGGGGTATGCACAGGTACACCAAATGTGCCCCCAGTGCTGGACTTCAAAGCACTCTGAGAGTGCACCCACCCAGCCCCAATACACATCAGCCTGTCTGGGAGGTGGTTACACCTCCCTGCAACAGGAAAGCTATTGTCCAGGCCTCCCCTGCCGGAGTTTCGGTCAGCAGCAGGAGGCCGGACTCGTGTCTGTGGCTGCAGCATCCATTTTGTGATGCCAGGGCTCTGTAAAGTTAATACCGGGTATGCCGGTGTGTACATGTCTCACCCTCTAGAAGGGTGAAATGCTACCCCCGCTGCCAGAACTGGCGGGGGGTAGTATTCCAAGATGTTTGACACCAAACACGACATGTTTCCGTGCAGCCATCCCAAAGTTAGCATTTAACGCGAGGTTATAATGCACTTAAGAGTATATGGTCAGGCTGCACTACAAACAGCATCAGAGAAGGGTCTCCGAACGCTGCAGAGGGGCTCTGCTCATGCAGGGGCACCCTCTCACATAAGAACCAAGCACTCTGCCTTCAGGATTGATAAGGCCTGCCATAGGAGTGACTTATGGGTTTATAGGTGTTTATATATGTAGTGATATAGGTAACCTATATCACAGTAAGGGGTGCAGGCACCACCTTACCCAGGCTGCAGTAGCAGACCTGTGGTGTCATTTTGGAGGGCCTTCCAGGGGTGGCACAATACATGCTTCAGCCCCTGGCAGGCCTCTGGGGTACCTATGCCCTGGGTACATAGTATACCATATACTAGGGACTTATAAGGGCACTCCAGATTCCAATCAGAGATGTACCTGAGGTACATGGAAACCATTTTAGAGAGGAAGCAGCTAGGCTGGGGTTCTGATTAGCAGGGCCCCAGCCAGATTAAAGTCGAAAAAACAGTGAAGCATCAGCAAAAAGTGGGGGTACCCATGTGAAGCAGATCCTACTCTCCTACACAACCCCCCCCCCCAAACGCAGGGACATTAAACTAACCTTGTCCAGTTGAGTCTTCATGTTCTAAGTGGAAGTACCTAGAGAGTCCATCTGCATTGGCATGGTTACTCCCAGGTCTATGTTCCACTGTAAAGTCCATCCCCTGTAGGGAAATGGACCACCTAAGCAGTTTGGGGTTTTCACCCTTCATTTTGTTTTAGCCATAAGAGGGGCTTATGGTCTGTTTGAACAAGGAAGTGAGTACCAAACAAGTATGGCCTCAACTTCTTCAGAGCCCAGACCACAGTAAAGGCCTCCCTCTCAATGGCTGACCAACGTTTCTCTCTAGGGGTCAGCCTTCTGCTAATAAAAGCTACTGGCTGATCCTGACCTTCTTCATTCAATTGTGACAGTACAGCCCCTACCCCCAATTCAGATGCATCTGTTTGGACAATGAACTTCTTGGAGTAATCAGGACTCTGTAGAATGGGAGCAGTGCACATGGCCTGCTTCAGGTCATCAAATGCCTTTTGACAGCTAACTGTCCACTGAACCTTTTGGGCATTTTCTTGGAAGTTAAGTCATTCAGGGGTGTCACTATTGATCCATACCCCTTGACAAATCTCCTATAGTACCCAGTCAGGCCTAAAAAGGCTCTCACCTGAGTCTGGGTAGTTGGAGCAGTCCAGTCCATGATGGTTTGGATCTTGCTCTGCAAGGGTTGAACCTGGCCTCCACCCACAAGGTGGCCCAGGTACACAACCTGACTCTGCCCCATCTGGCACTTGGTGGCCTTGATAGTCAGGCCTGCTTTCTGCAGGGCCTGCAAAACATTTCTGAGGTGGACCAGGTGATCCTCCCAGGTGGAGCTAAAGACAGCAATATCATCTAGATATGCTGCACTATAGGCTTCCAGACCTGTAAGGACTGTGTTCACCAACCTCTGAAAAGTGGCAGGTGCATTCTTCAGACCAAAGGGCATCACCACAAATTGATAATGCCCACTAGGGTTGAGAATGCTGTCTTTGGCTTTGCATCATCAGCTAGTCTGATCTGCCAGTAGCCAGCTGTCAGGTCAAATGTGCTTAGATACTTGGCTGAGGCCAAAGTGTCTATTAGCTCATCTGCCCTGGGTATTGGATGGGCATCAGTCCTAGTGACTGCATTGAGGCGCCTGTAGTCCACACAAAACCTCATCTCTCTTTTCCCACCACTGGTGTGAGGTTTTGGCACAAGGACCACTGGACTAGCCCAAGGGCTATCTGAGGGTTCAATAACTCCCAAATCCAACATCTTCTGGACTTCTGTCCTGATACAGTCCCTGACATGGTCAGGTTGCCTATAAATCTTCTTTTTAATAGGCAGACTGTCCCCAGTGTCCACTTCATGAGTGCACCAGGTGGTCTGACTTGGTGTCAGAGAGAACATATGCCTGAACTGATTCAGCACCTGTCTGCAATCAGTTTGCTGCTGGGCAGTGAGGCTGCCTGCCAAGGCTACACCATCCACTGACCCATCATCAGGGTTCTGTGAGAGCAGGTCAGGGAGTGGGTCACTCTCTTCCTCCTGTCCCTCATCAGTAGCCATGAGCAAGCCCATGTCTGCCCTGTCCACATATGGTTTCAATCTGTTGACATGGAGAACCCTGTGGGGACTCCTGGGTGTTCCTAGGTCTACTAAATAGGTAACCTCACCCTTCTGTTCAACAATGGTATGGGGTCCACTCCATTTGTCTTGGAGAGCTGCGGGGGCCACTGGCTCCAACACCCACACCTTCTGCCCTGGCTGGTAAACAGTCAGTACAGCCTTTTGGTCATGCCAGGCTTTTTGGAGTTCCTGGCTAGCGTCAAGGTTTTTAGTTGCCTTTTTCATGTACTCAGCCATCCTGGACCGGAGACCAAGTACATAGTCCACTATGTCCTGCTTTGGGGGCTTGAGAGGCAACTCCCATCCTTCCTTCACCAGGCACAATGGACCCCTGACAGGGTGACCAAACAAAAGTTCAAAAGGGCTGTAGCCAACCCCTTTTGAGGCACCTCCCTGTATGCAAATAAAAGGCAGGGCAAGAGTATGTCCCATCTTCGCCTAAGCTTCTCTGGGAGCCCTTTAATCATGCCCTTCAAGGTTTTGTTGAATCTCTCAACTAAACCATTGCATTGTGGGTGATAGGGTGTGGTGAACTTGTAAGTCACTCCACACTCCTTCCACATTGCCTTCAAGTATCCAGACATAAAGTTGGCACCCCTGTCTGATACAACCTCCTTAGGGAAGCCCACTCTTGAGAAAATTCCCAGGAGGGCTCTTGCCACTACAGGTGCTGTAGTGGTCCTAAGGGGAATAGCCTCTGGGTACCTGGTGGCATGGTCCACCACCACCAGGATAAACCTGTGCCCAGATGCTGTTTGGGGATCCATGGGACCAACAATGTCAATCCCCACCCTTTCAAAGGGAACCCCCACCACAGGTAGTGGTATCAGGGGGCCTTTGTAGTGCCACCTGCCTTGCCACTGGCCTGGCAGGTTACACAGGAGCGACAAAACTCCTTGGTGTCTTCAGACATGTGGGGCCAGTGAAAGTGAGGGACAATTCTGTCCAAAGTCTTGTTCTGGCCCAGGTGACCTGCTAAAGGAATGTCATGGGCTAGGGTCAATAGGAAGCCCCTGAACTTCAGAGGTATAACCAACCTCCTGGTGGCACCTGGCTTGGGGTCTCTACACTCTGAGTACAAGAGTCCATCATCCCAATACACTGTATGGGGACCACTAGCTTTCCCAGCAGCCTCAGCAGCAGCTTGCTGTCTGAGGGGTTCAAGAGAGGGGCAGCTCTTCTGCTCCTGGCTCAGATCTGCCCTGGAAGGGCCCCCTGTCCCCAAGAACTCAACCTGATCAGGCTCAAGCTCCTCTGGGACAGTTCCTTCCTCAGGACTGGGATCGTCTCCCTGAAGAGACTGATCTTCCTTCTGAGCCAAGGGGGAAGGCACTGCCTTTACCCTACTACTCCTCCTCTTGGATGGCACTTGGTCCTTTGTTCCAGGATCCAAGGCCTGTTCAGTGTTAGGCATTTTGCTCTGTGACCTGGTCACAGCAAACACATCTGCAGGGATGCCCAGCATTTCTGCATGGGTCCTGAGCTCCACTTCTGCCCAAGCTGAAGTTTCTAGATCATTGCCAAGCAAGCATTCAACTGGTAGGTCTGCACTTACCACAACCTTCTTAAGGCCAGTTACCCCTCCCCAGGAGAAGTTAACAACTGCCAGAGTATGGTATGTTCTGACATTGCTAGCATTGGTCACTTGGTACATCTCACCAAGTATAATCTGCCCAGGATCCACAAGATCTTGTGTCACCATGGTGACACTTGCTCCTGTGTCCCTAAATGCCAAAGCCTCCTTTCCATTTATTAATGGCTGTTGCCTGTACTTGCCCAGATTACTGGGACTCACAGAGGAGGTCACATCCATGCCTCCATCACAGACTAGGACAGCCTGAGTGAGTTCTCTGACTAGGTCAGAGCTCATCTCCTTACCCAGGGTCAACCCTACTAAACCCTTGGTTTGTGTATTCCCACCACCAATTGTAACTGCACTAGGGGGGAACAGGTGCCTTAGGGGCATTGGTGGGGGCTGGAACAGAGTCTTTGGACTTGGTGCAATCACTGGTCCAGTGTGTCTTTTGCTTACAGACTTCGCACCATGGTTTCTTTTGGCCTTTCCCTTTGTTAGACTGTGAATCCCCACCTGAAGAAGATTTTTGGGGGCCTTGTGAAGACTTTTGGTCTTTACCCTTCTCCCCACCCTTGTCAGAGTTCTTAGAATCTTGCTTCTTTGGGTCACCACCTTGGTTCTGTACCTTCTGCCTCACCCTGGTTCTGACCCATTTGTCTGCCTTCTTTCCCAATTCTTGGGGAGAGGTCAGATCAGAGTCCACCAGGTACTGATGCAACAGCTGATATTGACAGTTATTAAGAATCTGCTCCCTCATGATAAGATTGTACAATCCTTTGAAGTCACATACCTTACTGCCCACTAACCAACCTTCCAGAGTCTTAGCAGAACAATCAACAAAGTCCACCCAGTCTTGATTCTGTGCCTTTTGGGTTTTTCTGAACTTTAACCTGTATTGTTCAGTGGTTAGGCCAAACCCATCAATCAATGCACTTTTTAAGACTGGATAATTATCAGCATCCTCTTCTCTAACAGAGAGGAGCTTGTCTCTACCTTTGTCTGCAAAGGAGAGCCACAAGATTGCTGCCCACTGCTCCTGAGGGACCCTCTGTACTTTACAGGCCCTCTCCAGTGCAGAAATCCATTTGTGGATGTCATCCCCACTCTGGTAGGGAGGGACAATCTTGCTCAGGTTTCTATGGTCATTAGGACCTTTCCCTACCACTAGGGAAGTTGCTGCCACCATGGGACTCTAGTCCCAATTTTTTCTTTGCCTTTCAAGCTCTAGGGACTCCCTGTCTATAGCCAACTGCTCTCTTCTGAGTCTCAACTGAGCTTCTCCATACTTGAGCAGTCTTTCTTTCCTCTCACTGGAGGATTCCCTCCTATGAGAGGAAACAGAGGTCCCTACTGAGGTGTCAGAGTGGTTAGACTCCTGAGAAGGAGATCTAGACCTCCTAGGCACACTCACAACTCTTCCTGGTGGGACAAAGGGGAGGTCCGTCTGATCCTCCTCTTCCTCCACAGGAATAGCTGGGTTCTCCAGGTCAAGGTCATTGTCACCTTCGTGGCCCGTTTCAGAGGGGGGGGGGGGATCCTGGGTGATTTCACCCCTGGCCCCTTCCTCATCTTCTGCCCCACCCTCTCTGCCTACCCCTTCAGGCCCAAAGGGTCTTCTGAGATCATCCAGCAGTAGCATCTCCATGAGACGTTGGGTGTTGGCACTTTTGCCTGTCTTCAGCTTCCTAATCTTGCACAACTCTCTCAATTCCAAGAATGGGAGGTTGTCATATTTGGAGGGAAGAAGCCTACTGGCTTCTGGCAAGGACTCACTGGGTCCTGGCTTTGAAGACATTACTAGTGAGGTGTGGTGTATGCACTACCTACTCTAGTGTGGCCTACTAAACTCTCTTGAGTTGTAGAAAGGGTGTGCTAGCCCTTAACACACAACTCTAAGTTCAGTAGAACTTACTGTATACTAAGCTTGTATTTATATGTACCTAAGGTACCTTTAGTGGTTTTCAGTTGATCAATTCAATTGAGATTATCTGGTAAAACAATAGCAAGCTGGAATCCCACACGCTGCACACCAATGTGAGAAGTTGGCCTGGTATATGCTGTCCACTAATTATAGTGGGCACCTTGCACCAGTCCAAACAACCCCTTATTGGAGATAGGTTAAAGACAACCTTTATTGAAAGCTATCCTAGTGGTAGCTATGGAGAGCAGCCTTCAGGCTAAGTCTTGAAGGAATGTAAAGCAGCTTGTTTTACCAGTCTATAATCTCTTGAGTGACCAAATGAAAGAGGACCACACCAGGTATATATATAAAATATATGTATTTAGTCTTAAACACACCCCTCTAGTCTCTTTATGAGGCTAGAGTTCGAAGTACATACGTTACAAGTCAAATATCAACAGTAATAGCACAAATACACGTTTGAGCCCTAGGGGCGTACCAAACCATATACTAAAATAGTGGTATAAGAACCACGACTGAGCTAGACACAAGGCCTAGAGCCTGTAGAAGTGCTTGGACCACAAGGAACCACCCAAGGTAGTGACACAGGGGACCCACGGGGGACGCGTGCAGTGTGAGAACACAGCCGCGAATCGCCGTTAACTTCTATGGGAAAAGTCGCGGTTCGAATTTTAAAAGGAAAGGACACTTAGAGGAGGACTTGGAGCAAATCCCTTTAGAACTAGGCAGTTCTAGAGTCAATACCCACGGGAGCACCGGAGTACTCGAGTTACCTCACCCAGGGAAGCCGGGTGCATAGGTGTCTTTTGTCGTCGGGTTTCGTCGTCGTTTTCAATGGCGATCTGGTGCAGCAGGCTGCTGGCGGCCAAGTCAAAAGTGTCCGGGTGGATACAAGGGTGGATCAAAGATCTGAAGGACCTGAAAGCAGAGGGGACAGAGTCTGGGTCACTAGCCAGTGACCAGGAAGGCGAGGAGCCGATGCCCACCGATGTCGGGTGCTTCAGGTAAGTTGACAGTTGTCTTGACTCTTCAGTCACGAGGTCCAGGAGGCGTCGACGAAAACCAGGAGCTGGATTCGAGCTGTCCCACGATGTCTATCGATTGCTGCGGTGTCGGCGACCAGATTGGACCCAACAAGCCTTGGCAACGGCAAGTCATGGGGAAACAGAGAAAGGACGGTGATGCAGACCAGCAAGGTCTGAGGGACTCACCCAGTGAGGGTAAGTCAGGGCACGTCTGGAGCAACCAGAAAAGCCCAAGCAGAAGAAGAGTTGCCTTCGGGAGGGCCCACTAGCCAACGGACTAGCGACTGCGAAGGAGCCTCAAGTGGACGCACGTGGAGCTGGCTCACAGGACACTCGTGGAGTGGAGGCCAGTGATCTTCGGTGCAGTTGGTGCTGGGGTCGGGGGCTACTCGGAGCCCAAAGCACAACTTCGAGGGAGACCAGGAAGAGGATGCACTGGCAAAAGTTCTTGGTGTCCAGGGGTCACGGTTCCACGTTACCCACGACAGCTATGGGCCTCAGCTTCGCTGGGGACTCAGGGCAGCCTCGGGGAAGTCTGGAAATCCACCTCTAGTGTTGCAAAGACTTCGGTGTCCGGCGGGAGCTTCAGCGATGCAGACCAGACAATTGCTTCTTAGGTGCCTGCCAAGCAGGGGAGTCACTCCTTGACCCCAAGGGAGATTCTTCAGTCCTCTAATCTTGAAGTAGAGCGTCGAAGGTCCAGGATTCGGCTTCAGAGTTTCGTCCAGGGTAATCTAAAGTCCTAAGGACTGGGGTCCCATACTTATACTAAGTTAGGGGTTGGACATACTCTGGGGACCCACCTATGGGAGGGTCAGGGAAGAGGGGTGGTTACACCCATTCCCTTTGTCCAGTTTCACGCCAGAGCAGGGGCTGGAAGCCCCTGAACCGGTTTGAACTGGGGTATGCACAGGGACACCAAATGTGCCCCCAGTGCTGGACTTCAAAGCATTCTGAGAGTGCACCCACCCAGCCCCAATACACATCAGCCTGTCTGGGAGGTGGTTACACCTCCCTGCAACAGGAAACCTATTGTCCAGGCCTCCCCTGCCGGAGTTTCGGTCAGCAGCAGGAGGCCAGACTCGTGTCTGTGGCTGCAGCATCCATTTTGTGATGCCAGGGCTCTGTAAAGTTAATACCGGGTATGCCGGTGTGTACATGTCTCTCCCTCTAGAAGGGTGGAATGCTACCCCCGCCGCCAGAACTGGCGGGGGGGTAGTATTCCAAGATATTTGACACCAAACACGACATGTTTCCGTGCAGCCATCCCAAAGTTAGCATTTAACGCGAAGTTATAATGCACTTAAGAGTATATGGTCAGGCTGCACTACAAACAGCATCAGAGAAGGGTCTCCGAACGCTGCAGAGGGGCTCTGCTCATGCAGGGGCACCCTCTCACATAAGAACCAAACACTCTGCCTTCAGGATTGATAAGGCCTGCCATAGGAGTGACTTATGGGTTTATAGGTGTGCATATATGTAGTGATATAGGTAACCTATATCACAGTAAGGGGTGCAGGCAACACCTTACCCAGGCTGCAGTAGCAGACCTGTGGTGTCATTTTGGAGGGCCTTCCAGGGGTGGCACAATACATGCTTCAGCCCCTGGCAGGCCTCTGGGGTACCTATGCCCTCGGTACATAGTATACCATATACTAGGGACTTATAAGGGCACTCCAGATTCCAATCAGAGATGTACCTAAGGTACATGGAAACCATTTTAGAGAGGAAGCAGCTAGGCTGGGGTTCTGATTAGCAGGGCCCCAGCCAGACTAAAGTCGAAAAAACAGTGAAGCATCAGCAAAAAGTGGGGGTACCCATGTGAAGCAGATCCTACTCTCCTACACACACAAAGCAACGCACAACCTGGAGGAGTGTGACCTACACGGAGCAACGCATGACCATGAGGAGTGTGACCTACACGCAGCAATGCACGGCCTGGAGGAGTGTGACCTACATGAAGCAATGCACGACCTGGAGGAGTGTGACCTACATAAAGCAACACATGACCTGGAGGAGTGTGACCTACATGGAGCAACGCATGACCTGCAGGAGTGTGACCTACACGCAGCAACGCACGGCCTGGAGGAGTGTGACCTACATGAAGCAATGCACGACCTGGAGGAGTGTGACCTACACGAAGCAACACATAACCTGGAGGAGTATGACCTACACGGAGCAATGCATGACCTGCAGGAGTGTGACGTACACAAAGCAACGCATGACCAGGAGGAGTGTGACCTACACAGAGCAACGCATGACCTGGAGGAGTGTGACCTACATGCAGCACCACACGGCCTGGAGGAGTGTGACTAACACGCGGCACCACACAGCCTGGAGGAGTGTGACTATCACGCAGCACCGCACGATCTGGAGGAGTTGATCTACACGAAGCAACGCATGACCTTGAGGATTGTGGCCTACACAGAGCAATGCACAACCTGTAGGAGTGTGACCTACATGAAGCAACGCACGACCTGGAGGAGTGTGACATACACGGAGCAACGCATGACCTGAAGGCTTCCTGTGTGATGGCTTCCTGTGATAATGCTGAATGTCCAGTGCCTTGACGGCTTCGTGTGTGAATGCTTCCTTTGATGACGCTGAGTGTCCAGCGCCTTGGAGACTTAATGTGTGAAGGCTTGCTGTGACACTACTGTGCATCCAGTGCTGTGAAGGCTTCCTGTGTGAAGGCTTCCTATGATAATGCGGAATGTCCAGTGCCTTGGAGGCATCCTGTGTGAAGGCTACCTTTGATGATGCTGAGTGTCCAGTGCCTTGGAGACTTAATGTGTGAAGGCTTCCTGTGACACTACTGTGCGTCTAGTGCTGTGAAGGCTTCCTGTGATAACGTTGAATGTCCAGTTGCTTGGAGGCATCCTGTGTGAAGGCTTCCTGTGACAACACTGAGCGTCCAGTGCTGTGAAGGATTCCTGTGTGAAGGCTTCCTCTGATAACGCTGAATGTCGAGTGCCTTGAAGATTCCTGTGTGAAGGCTTACTGTGACAACACTGAGCATCCAGTGCTGTGAAGGCTTCCCGTGGGAAGGCTTCCTGTGATAATGATGAGCATCCAGTGTGGTGACAGCTTCCTGTAAGAACAGTGAATACCCACTGCTCAGTGCCAGTAAAGGTAGTATATGCTGAATGTCTCACCGTGAAGGCTGTGCTCGCTACAGGTCATGTCGTGACTCTGATGGGCAGTTATGCTGGGAAGGAAGTCTCATTGGGGACTGCAGCAAGCAGAGCAGGGGCAGTTATTTACAACCTGCTGGTTTGGGTTCTTTCTAGAAAGGGGCTACGCGTGTATGAGTTACATCCATTTGTCTGTGTTGTATTCAACTATTTAAGTCACTGGCAGGCCATGCATCTTGTAAGATGACTTGTTGTGCCATTTGTTTAGGGTGAAGACAACATCTGTGCAGATGTACAGCCATGAGACTCACCTTGGAATTGTTTTTCTTCCTCCCTACAGCCTCAGCACAGGCCGGCCTGATGGGGAAGTGCCGGCGGCCCCGCACCGCTTTCACCAGCCAACAGCTCCTGGAACTGGAGAATCAGTTCAAAGTCAACAAGTACCTGTCCCGGCCAAAGCGCTTCGAGGTGGCTACGTCGCTGATGCTGACGGAGACGCAGGTAATACTGGTGGCAGGCCTCTGGGGGTCACACTTTTATAAACAGCAATGTTGTGTTAATACCGGGGGCATGCCTCTGGGGGTCAGACTCTTATAAACAGCAATGTTGTAATACTGGGGCAGGCCTCTGGGGGTCACACTCTTATAAACAGTAATATTGTGGTAATATGGGGGCAGGCCACTGGGGGTCACACTCTTATAAACATCAATGTTGTGGTAATACCGGGGGCAGGCCTCTGGGGGGAGCACACTCTTATAAACAGCAATGTTGTGGTAATACTGGGGCAGGCCTCTGGGGGTCAGACTCTTATAAACAGCAATGTTGTAATACTGGGGCAGGCCTCTGGGGGTCACACTCTTATAAACAGCAATTTTGTGGTAATATCGGGGGCAGGCCTCTGGGGGTCACACTCTTATTAACAGCAATGTTGTGGTAATACTGGGGTTTGGGCCTCTGGGGGTCACACTCATAAACAGCAATGTTGTGGTAATACTGGGGCAGGCCTCTGGGGGGTCACACTCTTATAATCAGAATGTTGTGGTAATACTGGGGCAGGCCTCTGGGGGGTCACACTCTTATAATCAGAATGTTGTGGTAATACTGGGGCAGGCCTCTGGGGGGTCACACTCTTATAATCAGAATGTTGTGGTAATACTGGGGCAGGCCTCTGGGGGTCACACTCTTATAAACAACAATGTTGTGGTAGTACTGGGGGCAAGCCTCTGGTGATCACTGTGAGAAGTTGGCCTGGTAAATGCTGTCCACTAATTATAGTGGGCACCTTGCACCAGTCCAAACAACCCCTTATTGGAGATAGGTTAAAGACAACCTTTATTGAAAGCTATCCTAGTGGTAGCTATGGAGAGCAGCCTTCAGGCTAAGTCTTGAAGGAATGTAAAGCAGCTTGTTTTACCAGTCTATAATCTCTTGAGTGACCAAATAAAAGAGGACCACACCAGGTATATATTCAAAATATATGTATTTATTGCTTAACACACCCCTCTAGTCTCTTTATGAGGCTATAGTTCGAAGTACATAAGTTATAAGTTAGTTATCAACAGTAATAGCACAAATACACGTTTGAGCCCTAGGGGCGTACCAAACCATATACCAATAAAGTGGTATAAGAACCACGACTGAGCTAGACACAAGGCCTAGAGCCTGTAGAAGTGCTTGGGCCACAAGGAACCACCCAAGGTAGTGACACAGGGGACCCACGGGGGACGCGTGCAGTGTGAGAACACAGCCGCGAATCGCCGTTGACTTCTATGAGGAAAGTCGCGGTTGGAATTTTAAAGAAAAGGGACACTCAGAGGAGGACTTGGAGCAAACCCCTTTAGAACTGGGTTGTTCTAGAGTCTATACCCACGGGAGCCCAGAGTACTCGAGTTACCTCACCCAGGGAAGCCGGGTGCATAGGTGTCTTTCGGGGTCGGGTTTCGTCGTCGTTTTCAATGGCGATCTGCTGCAAAGTGCTGCTGGCGGCCAAGTCGAAAGTGTTCGGGTGGATCCAAAGGTGGATCGAAGATCTGAAGAACCTGAAAGCAGAGGGGACAGAGTCTGGGTCACTAGCCAGTGACCAGGAAGGCGATGAGCGGATGCCCACCGATGTCGGGTGCTTCAGGTTGGTTGACGGTCGTCTTGACTCTTCAGCCACGAGGTCCAGGAGGCGTCGACGACAACCAGAAGCTAGATTCGAGCTGTCCCACAATGTTTGTCGATTGCAGGGGTGTCGGCGACCGGATTGGACCCAACAAGCCTTGGCAACGGCAAGTCTCGTGGAAATAGAAGAAGGACGGTGGTGCAGACCAGCAAGGTCTGAGGGACTCACCCAGCGAGGGTAAGTCAGAGCACGTCTGGAGCAACCAGGAAAGCCCAAGCAGAAGAAGATTGGCCTTCGGGAGGGCCTATTAGCCAATGGACTAGCGACCGCGAAGGAGCCTCGAGTGGATGCACTTAGAGCTGGCTCACGGGACACTCGTGAAGTGGAGGCCAGTGATCTTCGGTGCAGTCGATGCTGGAGGCGGGGGCTACTCGGAGCCCAAAGCACAACTTCGTGGAAGACCAGGAAGAGAATGCACTTGCAAATGCGCTCGGTGTCCAGGGGTCACAGTTCCACATTACCCACGACAGCTATGGGCCTCAGCTTTGCTGGGGACTCAGGGCAGCCTCGGAGAAGTCTGGAAATCTACGTCTGGTGATGCAAAGACTTTGGCGTCCGGCGGGAGCTTCAGCGATGCAGACCGGACAATTGCTTCGTTGGTGCCTGCCAAGCAGGGGAGTCACTCCTTGACCCCAAGGGAGATTCTTCAGTCCTCTAATCTTAAAGTAGAGCGTCGAAGGTCCAGGATTCCGTATCAGAGTTTCGTCCAGGTAAATCTAAAGTCCTAAGGACTGGGGTCCCATACTTATACTAAGTTAGGGGGTTGGACATACTCTGGGGATCCACCTATGGGAGGGTCAGGGAAGAGGGGTGGTTACACCCATTCCCTTTGTCCAGTTTCGCGCCAGAGCAGGGGCTGGAAGCCCCTGAACCAGTTTAAACTGGGGTATGCACAGGGACACCAAGTGTGCCCCCAGTGCAGGACTTCAAAGCACCAGAGAGTGCTCCCGCCCAGCCCCAATACACATTATCCTGTCTGGGGAGGTGGTTACACCTCCCTGGGACAGGAAACCTATTGTCCAGTCCTCCCCTGCCAGTGTTTCAGTCAGCAGCAGGAGACCAGACCCGTGTCTGTGGCAGCGGCATCCATTTTGTGATGCCAGGGCTTGGAAAGAAGTTACCGGGCAGGCCCGTGTGTACATGTCTCTCTCTCTAGAAGGGTGGAATGCTACCCCCGCTGCCAGAACTGGCGGGGGAGTAGTATTCCAAGATGTTTGACACCAAACACGACATGTTTCCGTGCAGCCATCCCAAAGTTAGCATTTAACGCGAGGTTATAATGCGCTTAAGAGTATATGGTCAGGCTGCACTACAAACAGCATCAGAGAAGGGTATCCTAACGCTGCAGAGGGGCTCTGCTCATGCAGGGGCACCCTCTCACATAGGAACCAAGCACTCTGCCTTCAGGATTGACAAGGCCTGCCATAGGAGTGACTTATAGGTTTATATGTGTGAATGTATGTAGTGATATAGGTAACCTATATCACAGTAAGGGGTGCATGCACCACCTTACCCAGGCTGCAGTAGCAGACCTGTGGTGTCCTTTTGGCTGGCCTTCCAGGGGTGGCACAATACATGCTTCAGCCCCTGGCAGTCCTCTGAGGTACCTATGCCCTGGGTACATAGTATACCATATACTAGGGACTTACAAGGGCACTCCAGATTCCAATCAGAGATGTGCCTAAGGCACATGGAAACCATTTTAGAGAGGAAGCAGCTAGGCTGGGGTTCTGATTAGCAGGGCCCCAGCCAGACTAAAGTCGAAAAACAGTGAAGCATCAGCAAAAAGTGGGGGTACCCATGTGAAGCAGATCCTACTCTCCTACACAACCCCCCGAACGTAGGGACATTAAACTAACCTTGCCCAGTTAAGTCTTCATGTTCTAAGTGGAAGTACCTAGAGAGTCCATCTGCATTGGCATGGTTACTCCCAGGTCTATGTTCCACTGTGAAGTCCATCCCCTGTAGGGAAATGGACCACCTAAGCAGTTTGGGGTTTTCACCCTTCATTTGTTTTAGCCATAAGAGGGGCTTATGGTCTGTTTGAACAAGGAAGTGAGTACCAAACAAGTATGGCCTCAACTTCTTCAGAGCCCAGACCACAGCAAAGGCCTCCCTCTCAATGGCTGACCAACGTTTCTCTCTAGGGGTCAGCCTTCTGCTAATAAAAGCTACTGGCTGATCCTGACCTTCATCATTCAATTGTGACAGTACAGCCCCTACCCCCAATTCAGATGCATCTGTTTGGACAATGAACTTCTTGGAGTAATCAGGACTCTGTAGAATGGGAGCAGTGCACATTGCCTGCTTTAGGTCATCAAATGCCTTTTGACAGCTAACTGTCCACTGAACCTTTTTGGGCATTTTCTTGGAAGTTAAGTCATTCAGGGGTGTCACTATTGATCCATACCCCTTGACAAATCTCCTATAGTAGCCAGTCAGGCCTAAAAAGGCTCTCACCTGAGTCTGGGTAGTTGGAGCAGTCCAGTCCATGATGGTTTGGATCTTGCTCTGCAAGGGTTGAACCTGGCCTCCACCCACAAGGTGGCCCAGGTACACAACCTGACTCTGCCCTATCTGGCACTTGGTGGCCTTGATAGTCAGGCCTGCTTTCTGCAGGGCCTGCAAAACATTTCTGAGGTGGACCAGGTGATCCTCCCAGGTGGAGCTAAAGACAGCAATATCATCTAGATATGCTGCACTATAGGCTTCCAGACCTGTAAGGACTGTATTCACCAACCTCTGAAAAGTGGCAGGTGCATTCTTCAGACCAAAGGGCATCACCACAAATTGATAATGCCCACTAGGGGTTGAGAATGCTGTCTTTGGCTTTGCATCATCAGCTAGTCTGATCTGCCAGTAGCCAGCTGTCAGGTCAAATGTGCTTAGATACTTGGCTGAGGCCGAAGTGTCTATTAGCTCATCTGCCCTAGGTATTGGATGGGCATCAGTCCTAGTGACTGCATTGAGACCCCTGTAGTCCACACAAAACATCATCTCTCTTTTCCCACCATTGGTGTGAGGTTTTGGCACAAGGACCACTGGACTAGCCCAAGGGCTATCTGAGGGTTCAATAACTCCCAAATCCAACATCTTCTGGACTTCTGTCCTGATACAGTCCCTGACGTGGTCAGGTTGCCTATAAATCTTATTTTTAATAGGCAGACTGTCCCCAGTGTCCACTTCATGAGTGCACCAGGTGGTCTGACTGGGTGTCAGTGAGAATATGTGCCTGAACTGATTGAGCACCTGTCTGCAATCAGTTTGCTGTTGGGCAGTGAGGCTGCCTGCCAAGGCTACACCATCCACTGACCCATCATCAGGGTTCTGTGAGAGCAGGTCAGGGAGTGGGTCACTCTCTTCCTCCTGTCCCTCATCAGTAGCCATGAGCAAGCCCATGTCTGCCCTGTCCACATATGGTTTTAATCTGTTGACATGGAGAACCCTGTGGGGACTCCTGGGTGTTCCTATGTCTACTAAGTAGGTAACCTCACCCTTCTGTTCAACAATGGTATGGGGTCCACTCCATTTGTCCTGGAGAGCTGCTGGGGCCACTGGCTCCAACACCCACACCTTCTGTCCTGGCTGGTAAACAGTCAGTACAGCCTTTTGGTCATGCCAGGCTTTTTGAAGTTCCTGGCTAGCCTCAAGGTTTTTAGTTGCCTTTTTCATGTACTCAGCCATCCTGGAACGGAGACCAAGTACATAGTCCACTATGTCTTGCTTTGGGGGCTTGAGAGGTAACTCCCATCCTTCCTTCCTTGACTGGGTGACCAAACAAAAGTTCAAAAGGGCTGTAGCCAACCCCCTTTTGAGGCACCTCCCTGTATGCAAATAAAAGGCAGGGCAAGAGTATGTCCCATCTTCGCCTAAGCTTCTCTGGGAGCCCTTTAATCATGCCCTTCAAGGTTTTGTTGAATCTCTCAACTAAACCATTGCATTGTGGGTGATAGGGTGTGGTGAACTTGTAAGTCACTCCACACTCCTTCCACATTGCTTTCAAGTATCCAGACATAAAGTTAGCACCCCTGTCTGATACAACCTCCTTAGGGAAGCCCACTCTTGAGAAAATTCCCAGGAGGGCTCTTGCCACCACAGGTGCGGTAGTGGTCCTAAGGGGAATAGCCTCTGGGTACCTGGTGGCATGATCCACTACCACCAGTATAAACCTGTGCCCAGATGATGTTTGGGGATCCATGGGACCAACAATGTCAATCCCCACCCTTTCAAAGGGAACCCCCACCACAGGTAGTGGTATCAAGGGGCCTTTGTAGTGCCACCTGCCTTGCCACTGGCCTGGCAGGTTACACAGGAACGACAAAACTCCTTGGTGTCTTCAGACATGTGGGGCCAGTGAAAGTGAGGGACAATTCTGTCCCAAGTCTTGTTCTGGCCCAGGTGACCTGCTAAGGGAATGTCATGGGCTAGGGTCAATAGGAAGCCCCTGAACTTCAGAGGTATAACCAACCTCCTGGTGGCACCAGGCTTGGGGTCTCTACACTCTGAGTACAAGAGTCCATCATCCCAATACACTGTATGGGGACCACTAGCTTTCCCAGCAGCCTCAGCAGCAGCTTGCTGTCTGAGGGGTTCAAGAGAGGGGCAGCTCTGCTGCTCCTGGCTCAGATCTGCCCTGGAAGGGCCCCCTGTCCCCAAGAACTCAACCTGGTCAGGTTCAAGCTCCTCTGGGACAGTTCCTTCCTCAGGACTGAGATCATCCCCCTCAAGAGACTGATCTTCCTTCTGAGCCAAGGGGAAGGCACTGCCTTTACCCTACTACTCCTCTTCTTGGAGGGCACTTGGTCCATTATTCCAGAATCCAAGGCCTGTTCAGTGTTAGACATTTTGGCTTGTGACCTGGTCACAGCAAACACATCTGCAGGGATGCCCAGCATTTCTGCATGGGCCCTGAGCTCCACTTCTGCCCAAGCTGAAGTTTCTAGATCATTGCCAAGCAAGCATTCAACTGGTAGGTCTGCACTTACCACAACCTTCTTAAGGCCAGTTACCCCTCCCCAGGAGAAGTTAACAACTGCCAGAGTATGGTCTGTTCTGACATTGCTAGCATTGGTCACTTGGTACATTTCACCAAGTATAATCTGCCCAGGATCCACAAGGTCTTGTGTCACCATGGTGACACTTGCCCCTGTGTCCCTAAATGCCAAAGCCTCTTTTCCATTGATTAAGGGCTGTTGCCTGTACTTGCCCAGATTACTGGGACTCACAGAGGAGGTCACATCCATGCCTCCATCACAGACTAGGACAGCCTGAGTGAGTTCTCTGACTAGGTCAGAGCTCATCTCCTTACCCAGGGTCAACCCTACTAAACCCTTGGCTTGTGTAGTCCCACCACCAACTGTAACTGCACTAGGGGGAGCAGGTGCCTTAGGGGCATTGGTGGGGGCTGGAGTAGAGTCTTTGGACTTGGTGCAATCACTGGTCCAGTGGGTCTTTTGCTTACAGACCTTGCACCATGGTTTCTTTTGGCCTTTCCCTTTGTTAGACTGTGAATCCCCACCTGAAGAAGATTTTTGGGGGCCTTGTGAAGACTTCTGGTCTTTACCCTTCTCCCCACCCTTATCAGAGTTCTTAGAATCTTGCTTCTTTGGGTCACCACCTTGGTTCTGTACCTTCTGCCTCACCCTGGTTCTGACCCATTTGTCTGCCTTCTTTCCCAATTCTTGGGGAGAGGTCAGATCAGAGTCCACCAGGTACTGATGCAACAGCTGATTTTGACAGTTATTAAGAATCTGCTCCCTCATGATAAGATTGTACAATCCTGTGAAGTCACATACCTTACTGCCCATCAACCAACCTTCCAGAGCCTTAGCAGAACAATCCACATAGTCTACCCAGTCTTGAGTCTGTGCTTTTGGGTATCTCTGAACTTTAACCTGTATTGTTCAGTTATTAGGCCAAACCCATCAATCAGAGCACTCTTCAAGACTTTGTAATTGTCAGCATCCTCTTCTCTTACAGTGAGGAGCTTGTCTCTACCTTTGTCTGCAAAGGAGAGCCACAAGATTGCTGCCCACTGCTCCTGAGGGACCCGCTGTACTTTACAGGCCCTCTCCAGTGCAGTTATCCATTTGTGGATGTCATCCCCACTCTGGTAGGGAGGGACAATCTTGCTCAGGTTTCTATGGTCATAAGACCTTTCCCTATCTCTGGGGAAATTGCTGCCACCATGGGACTCTAGTCCCAACTTCTTTCTCTCTCTATAGAGATCTAGGGACTCCCTGTCTATAGCCAATTGCTGTTTTCTGAGTTCAAGCTGGGCTTGCTCATACTGAATCAGTCTCTTCCTCCTCTCATGAGAGGATTCCCTTCCATGAGAAGAGACAGAGGTCCCTACTGAGGTGTCAGAGTGGTTAGACTCCTGAGAAGGAGATCTAGTCCTTCTGGGCACACTCACAACTCTTCCTGGGGGGGCAAAGGGGAGGTCATTCTGATCCTCCTCCTCCACAGGAGGAATTGGGTTTTCCAGGTCAAGGTCATTTTCACCTTCCTGGCCAGTTTCAGAGGGAGGGCCCTGGGTTTCTTCACCCCTGACCCCTTCCTCATTTTCTGCCCCACCCTCTCTGCCTACCCCTTCAGACCCTAGGGGCCTGCTGAGATCATCAGCTAGTAGCACCTCTCTAAGGTGTTGGGTGCTGGCACTTTTGCCTGCCTTCAGCTTCCTAGTATTGCACAATGCTCTCAATTCCAAGAATGGGAGATTATCATATTTGGAGGGAAGAAGCCCACTGGCTTCTGGCAAGGACTCACTGGGTCCTGGCTTTGAAGACATTACTAGTGAGGTGTGGTGTATGCACTACCTACTCTAGTGTGGCCTACTAAACTCTCTTGAGTTGTAGAAAGGGTGTGCTATCCCTTAACACACAACTCTAAGTTCAGTAGAACTTACTGTATACTAAGCTTGATTTATATGTACCTAAGGTACCCTTAGTGGTTTCCAGTTGATCAATTCAATTGAGATTATCTGGTAAAACAATAGCAAGCTGGAATCCCACACGCTGCACACCAATGTGAGAAGTTGGCCTGGTATATGCTGTCCACAAATTATAGGGGGCACCTTGCACCAGTCCAAACAACCCCTTATTGGAGATAGGTTAAAGACAACCTTTATTGAAAGCTATCCTAGTGGTAGCTATGGAGAGCAGCCTTCAGGCTAAGTCTTGAAGGAATGTAAAGCAGCTTGTTTTACCAGTCTATAATCTCTTGAGTGACCAAATGAAAGAGGACCACACCAGGTATATATTCAAAATATATGTATTTATTGCTAAACACACCCCTCTAGTCTCTTTATGAGGCTAGAGTTCGAAAGTACATAAGTTATAAGTTAGTTATCAACAGTAATAGCACAAATACAAGTTTGAGCCCTAGGGGCGTACCAAACCATATACCAATAAAGTGGTATAAGAACCACGACTGAGCTAGACACAAGGCCTAGAGCCTGTAGAAGTGCTTGGGCCACAAGGAACCACCCAAGGTAGTGACACAGGGGACCCACGGGGGACGCGTGCAGTGTGAGAACACAGCCGCGAATCGCCATTGACTTCTATGGGGAAAGTCGCGGTTGGAATTTTAAAGAAAAGGGACACTCAGAGGAGGACTTGGAGCAAACCCCTTTAGAACTGGGTTGTTCTAGAGTCTATACCCACGGGAGCACCAGAGTACTCGAGTTACCTCACCGAGGGAAGCCGGGTGCATAGGTGTCTTTCGGGGTCGGGTTTCGTCGTCGTTTTCAATGGCGATCTGCTGCAAAGTGCTGCTGGCGGCCAAGTCGAAAGTGTTCGGGTGGATCCAAAGGTGGATCGAAGATCTGAAGAACCTGAAAGCAGAGGGGACAGAGTCTGGGTCACTAGCCAGTGACCAGGAAGGCGATGAGCGGATGCTAACCGATGTCGGGTGCTTCAGGTTGGTTGACGGTCGTCTTGACTCTTCAGCCACGAGGTCCAGGAGGCGTCAACGATGACCAGGAGCTGGATTCGAGCTGTCCCACGACGTCTGTCGATTGCAGGGGTGTCGGCGACCGGATTGGACCCAACAAGCCTTGGCAACAGCAAGTCTTGTGGAAATAGAAGAAGGACGGTGGTGCAGACCAGCAAGGTCTGAGGGACTCACCCAGTGAGGGTAAGTCAGGGCACCCCTGGTGCAACCAGGGAAGTCCAAGCAGAAGAAGATTGGCCTTCGGGAGGGCCTACTAGCCAACGGACTAGCGACCGCAAAGGAGCCTCAAGTGGACGCACTTAGAGCTGGCTCACGGGACACTCGTGGAGTGGAGGCCAGTGATCTTCGGTGCAGTCGATGCTGGAGGCGGGGGCTACTCCGAGCCCAAAGCACAACTTCGTGGAAGACCAGGAAGAGGATGCACTTGCAAATGCGCTCGGTGTCCAGGGGTCACGGTTCCACGTTACCCACGACAGCTACGGGCCTCAGCTTTGCTGGGGACTCAGGGCAGCCTCGGGGAAGTCTGGAAATCTACCTCTGGTGATGCAAAGACTTCGGCGTCCGGCGGGAGCTTCAGCGATGCAGACTGGACAATTACTTCATTGGTGCCTGCAAAGCAGGGGAGTCACTCCTTGACCCCAAGGGAGATTCTTCAGTCCTCTAATCTTAAAGTAGAGCATCGAAGGTCCAGGATTCTGTATCAGAGTTTCGTCCAGGTAAATCTAAAGTCCTAAGGACTGGGGTCCCATACTTATACTAAGTTAGGGGTTGGACATACTCTGGGGACCCACCTATGGGAGGGTCAGGGAAGAGGGGTGGTTACACCCATTCCCTTTGTCCAGTTTCGTGCCAGAGCAGGGGCTGGAAGCCCCTGAACCAGTTTGAACTGGGGTATGCACAGGGACACCAAGTGTGCCCCCAGTGCAGGACTTCAAAGCACCAGAGAGTGCTCCCGCCCAGCCCCAATACACATTATCCTGTCTGGGGAGGTGGTTACACCTCCCTGGGACAGGAAACCTATTGTCCAGGCCTACCCTGCCGGAGTTTCAGTCAGCAGCAGGAGGCCAGACCCGTGTCTGTGGCAGCGGCATCCATTTTGTGATGCCAGGGCTTGGAAAGAAGTTACCGGGCAGGCCGGTGTGTACATGTCTCTCCCTCTAGAAGGGTGGAATGCTACCCCCGCCGCCAGAACTGGCGGGGGGTAGTATTCCAAGATGCTTGACACCAAACACGACATGTTTCCGTGCAGCCATCCCAAAGTTAGCATTTAACGCGAGGTTATAATGCGCTTAAGAGTATATGGTCAGGCTGCACTACAAACAGCATCAGAGAAGGGTCTCCGAATGCTGCAGAGGGACTCTGCTCATGCAGGGGCACCCTCTCACATAGGAACCAAGCACTCTGCCTTCAGGATTGACAAGGCCTGCCATAGGAGTGACTTATAGGTTTATATGTGTGTATGTATGTAGTGATATAGGTAACCTATATCACAGTAAGGGGTGCATGCACCACCTTACCCAGGCTGCAGTAGCAGACTTGTGGTATCCTTTTGGCTGGCCTTCCAGGGGTGGCACAATACATGCTTCAGCCCCTGGCAGGCCTCTGAGGTACCTATGCCCTGGGTACATAGTATACCATATACTAGGGACTTACAAGGGCACTCCAGATTCCAATCAGAGATGTGCCTAAGGCACATGGAAACCATTTTAGAGAGGAAGCAGCTAGGCTGGGGTTCTGATTAGCAGGGCCCCAGCCAGACTAAAGTCGAAAAACAGTGAAGCATCAGCAAAAATTGGGGGTACCCATGTGATGCAGATCCTACTCTCCTACACACACACTCTTATAATCAGCAATGCTGTGGTAATACTGGGGGCGGGCCTCTGGGGTCACACTCTTATAAACAGCAATGTTGTGGTATTTCTGGGGGCGGGCCTCTGGGGATCACACTCTTATAATTAGCAATGTTGTGGTAATACTGGGTACAGGCCTCTGGGGGTCACACTCTTATAAACAGCAATGTGGTGGTAATACTAGAGGCAGGCCTCTGGGGGTCAGACTCTTATAAACAGCAATGTTGTGGTAATACTGGGGCAGGCCTCTGGGGGTCAGACTCTTATAAACAGCAATGTTGTGGTAATACTGGGGCAGGCCTCTGGGGGTCACACACTTATAATCAGGAATGCTGTGGTAATACTGGGGGCGGGCCTCTGGGGGTCACACTGATAAACAGCAATGTTGTGGTAATACTGGGGCAGGCCTCTGGGGGGTCACACTCTTAAAATCAGCAATGTTGTGGTAATACTGGGGCAGGCCTCTGGGGGTCACACTGTTATAAACAGCCATGTTGTGGTAATACTGGGGCAGGCCTCTGGGGGTCACACTGTTATAAACAGCCATGTTGTGGTAATACTGGGGGAGGCCTCTGGGGGTCACAGTCTTATACATAGAAAAGTCATGGTGGTTAAACCCTTTGCAAAAACATTCAGTAGAAAAAAAAAGAAAACAATATCCTCATGAATGCAGTATGCCAGTCCCCAAGAGTTCTTTCTCTAATTACAAGGTTTCTTAATTTGCTCTCTGTGCAAACAGATATTTGTGCTATAAATAGGATACATTTTTAAAGACACTCATGACCACGGTATCATAACAGTTTATCATAGCTTGGCAATGTGATAAAGGGCAAATGAAAACATACATTTTGGTATCTCTTTCGCTGGATGTTTAAATTTTGGATGGTGGACGTGGGAAGACAGAACTTTGCAACAGATGTGTTTAGTTCACACAAAGGTCTGATATACCTCAACCGTGTCCTTGACTTCATTGAGATAAGACCCAGTGCAATCTACAATGGCCTTTGTCGGTGTCATTTATTATGGCCTCTGCTGGAGTAATTCCTCATAGTCTTCACATAGTATTCGCTGGTGTAATTGAAAAAGTCGTACGCTTGTGTGATTCATAATGGCCTTCTGTGGTGTAATTCATAATGGCCTCTGCCGGTGTAATTTGTGATGGCCTTTGGTATTGTAATTCACGATGGTCCCTGCTGGTGTGATTCACGATAGTCTCTGCTGGTGTAATACCAACTGTCTTTACTGGTGTAATACATACTAGTCTCTGTTGGTGTAATTCATAATAGTTTTTGCTGGTGCAATACAGAATAGTCTCTGCTCGTGTGATTCACTGTGGCTTGTGCTGGTATGATTCACATTGGTCTCCGCTGGTGTAATTCATGATGGCCTCTGCTGGTGGGATTCACAATGGCCTCTGCTGGTGGGATTCACAATGGCCTCTGCTGGTGTAATTCACGTAATCCATTGCTGGTGTAATGCACAATGGCCTCTGCTGGTGTGATTCATAATGGTGTCTGCTGTTGTGATTTACAATTTCCTCGCTGGTGTAATTCACAATTTCCTCTGCTGGTGTAATCCACAATTGTCTCTGCTGGTGTGATTCACAATACTCTCTGTTGGTGTTATTCAAAATACCCTCTGCTGGTCTGGTTTACAATGGCCTCTGCTGGTGTGATTCACAATGGCCTCTGCTGGTGTAATTCACAATAATCCTTTGCTGGTGTAATTCACAATGGTCTCTGCTGGTGTGATTCACAATAGTCTCTGCTGGTGTGATTCACAATAGCCTCTGCTGGTGTGATTCACAATAGTCTCTGCTGGTGTGATTCACAATAGTCTCTGCTGGTGTTATTCACAATAGCCTCTGCTGGTGTGATTCACGATCGTCTCTGCTGGTGTGATTCACGATCGTCTCTGCTGGTGTGATTCACGATCGTCTCTGCTGGTGTGATTCACAATAGTCTCTGCTGGTGTGATTCACAATGGTCTCTGCTGGTCTGGCTTACAATGGCCTCTGCTGGTGTGATTCACAATGGCCTCTGCTGGTGTGATTCACAATCGTCTCTGCTGGTGTGATTCACAATCGTCTCTGCTGGTGTGATTCACAATGGTCTACGCTGGTGTAATTCACAATAGTCTCTGCTAATGTGATTCACAATGGCCTCTGCTGGTGTGATTCACAATAGTCTCTGCTGGTGTGAATCACAATGACCTCCTCTGGTGAGATTCACAATAGTCTCTGCTGGTGTGATTCACAATGGCCTGTGCTGGTGTAGTTCACAATAGTCACTGCTGGTGTGATTCACAATCGTCTCTGCTGGTGTGATTCACAATCGTCTCTGCTGGTGTGATTCACAATAGTCTCTGCTGGTGTGATTCACAATGGCCTCCGCTGGTGTGATTCACAATGGCCTCCGCTGGTGTGATTCACAATGGCCTCCGCTGGTGTGATTCACAATGGCCTCTGCTGGTGTGATTCACAATCGTCTCTGCTGGTGTGATTCACAATCGTCTGTGCTGGTGTGATTCACAATGGTCTCCGCTGGTGTAATTCACAATATTCTCTGCTAATGTGATTCACAATGGCCTCTGCTGGTGTGATTCACAATAGTCTCTGCTGGTGTGATTCACAATAGCCTCTGCTGGTGTGATTCACAATGGCCTCTGCTGGTGTGATTCACAATGGTCTCCCTGGTGTGATTCACAATAGTCTCCGCTGGTGTGATTCACAATGGCCTCCTCTGGTGTGATTCACAATTGTCTCCGCTGGTGTAATTCACAATAGTCTCTGCTAATGTGATTCACAATGACCTCCTCTGGTGTGATTCACAATAGTCTCTGCTGGTGTTATTCACAATGGCCTGTGCTGGTGTAGTTCACAATAGTCACTGCTGGTGTGATTCACAATAGTCTCTGCTGGTGTGATACACAATAGTCACTGCTGGTGTGATACACAATAGTCTCTGCTGGTGTGATTCACAATAGCCTCTGCTGGTGTGATTCACAATAGCCTCTGCTGGTGTGATTCACAATGGCCTCTGCTGGTGTGATTCACAATGGTCTCCCTGGTGTGATTCACAATGGTCTCCCTGCTGTGATTCACAATAGTCTCCGCTGGTGTGATTCACAATGGCCTCCTCTGGTGTGATTCACAATGGTCTCCGCTGGTGTAATTCACAATAGTCTCTGCTAATGTGATTCACAAAAGTCTCTGCTGGTGTGATTCACAATAGTCTCTGCTGGTGTTATTCACAATGGCCTCTGCTGGTGTGACTCACAATACCCTCCGCTGGTGTGATTCACAATATTCTCTGCTGGGGGCTTTCACAATGGCATCTGCTGGTGTGATTCACAATGGCATCTGCTGGTGTGATTCACAATGGCCTCTGCTGGTGGCATTCACAATGGCCTCTGCTGGTGGCATTCACAATGGCCTCTGCTGGTGTGATTCACAATCGCCTCTGCTGCTGTGATTCACAACGGCCTCTGCTGGTGTGATTCACAATAGCCTCCGCTGGTGTGATTCACAATGGCCTCCTCTGGTGTGATTCACAATAGTCTCTGCTGGTGTGATTGACAATAGTCTCCACTGGTGTGATTCACAATGGCCTCCGCTGGTGTGATTCACAATAGTCTCTGCTGGTGATATTCACAATAGCATCTGCTGGTGTTATTCACAATAGTCTCTGCTGGTGTGATTCACAATGGCCTCCTCTGGTGTGATTCACAATGGCCTCTGCTGGTGTTATTCACAATGGCCTCTGCTGGTGTTATTCACAATGGCCTCTGCTGGTGTTATTCACAATGGCCTCTGCTGGTGTCATTCACAATGTCCTCTACTGGTGTGATTCACAATAGTCTCTGGTGGTTTGATTCACAATAGCCTCCTCTGGTGTGATTCACAATAGTCTCCCGCTGGTGTGATTCACAATAGTCTCCGCTGGTGTGATTCACAATGGCCTCCTCTGGTGTGATTCACAATAGCCTCCTCTGGTGTGATTCACAATAGTCTCCGCTGGTGTGATTCACAATAGTCTCCGCTGGTGTGATTCACAATAGTCTCCGCTGGTGTGATTCACAATGGCCTCCGCTGGTGTGATTCACAATGGTCTCTGCTGGTGTGATTCACAATAGCCTCTGCTGGTGTGATTCACAATGGCCTCTGCTGGTGTGATTCACAATAGTCTCTGCTGGTGTGATTCACAATAGTCTCTGCTGGTGTGATTCACAATGGCCTCTGCTGGTGTGATTCACAATGGCCTCTGCTGGTGTTATTCACAATGGCCTCCGCTGGTGTTATTCACAATGGCCTCCGCTGGTGTGATTCACAATGGCCTCCTTTAGTGTGATTCACTATAGTCTTCTCTGGTGTGATTCACAATAGTCTCTGCTGGTGTGATTCACAATAGTCTCTGCTGGTGTGATTCACAATAGTCTCTGCTGGTGTGATTCAAAATGGCCTCCTCTGGTGTGATTCACAATAGCCTCTGCTGGTGAGATTCACAATAGCCTCAGCTGGTGTTATTCACAATGGCCTGTGCTGGTGTTATTCACAATGGCCTCTGCTGGTGTGATTCACAATAGCCTCTTATGGTGTGATTCACGATAGTCTCTGCTGGTGTGATTCACGATAGCCTCTGCTGGTGTGATTCACGATAGCCTCTGCTGGTGTGATTCACAATAGCCTCTGCTGGTGTGATTCACGATAGCCTCTGCTGGTGTGATTCACGATAGTCTCTGCTGGTGTGATTCACGATAGTCTCTGCTGGTGTGATTCACAATAGCCTCTGCTGGTGTGATTCACAATATTCTCCGCTGGTGTGATTCACAATAGTCTCCGCTGGTGTGATTCACAATGGCCTCCTCTGGTGTGATTCACAATAGCCTCCTCTGGTGTGATTCACAATAGTCTCCGCTGGTGTGATTCACAATAGTCTCCGCTGGTGTGATTCACAATAGTCTCCGCTGGTGTGATTCACAACGGCCTCTGCTGGTGTGATTCACAACGGCCTCTGCTGGTGTGATTCACAACGGCCTCTGCTGGTGTGATTCACAACGGCCTCCGCTGGTGTGATTCACAACGGCCTCCGCTGGTGTGATTCACAACAGACTCCGCTGTTGTGATTCACAATAGTCTCTGCTGGTGTGATTCACAATCATCTCTGCTGGTGTGATTCACAATCATCTCTGCTGGTGTGATTCACAATCGTCTCTGCTGGTGTGATTCACAATAGTCTCTGCTGGTGTGATTCACAATAGTCTCTGCTGGTGTGATTCACAATGGCCTCCGCTGGTGTGATTCACAATGGCCTCCGCTGGTGCGATTCACAATGGCCTCTGCTGGTGTGATTCACAATCGTCTCTGCTGGTGTGATTCACAATCGTCTGTGCTGGTGTGATTCACAATGGTCTCCGCTGGTGTAATTCACAATAGTCTCTGCCAATGTGATTCACAATGGCCTCAGCTGGTGTGATTCACAATAGTCTCTGCTGGTGTGATTCACAATGGCCTGTGCTGGTGTAGTTCACAATAGTCACTGCTGGTGTGATTCACAATAGTCTCTGCTGGTGTGATACACAATAGTCACTGCTGGTGTAATTCACAATAGTCTCTGCTGGTGTGATTCACAATAGCCTCTGCTGGTGTGATTCACAATGGCCTCTGCTGGTGTGTTTCACAATGATCTCCCTGGTGTGATTCACAATAGTCTCCGCTGGTGTGATTCACAATGGCCTCCTCTGGTGTCATTCACAATGGTCTCCGCTGGTGTAATTCACAATAGTCTCTGCTAATGTGATTCACAATAGTCTCTGCTGGTGTTATTCACAATGGCCTCTGCTGGTGTGACTCACAATACCCTCCGCTGGTGTGATTCACAATATTCTCTGCTGAGGGCTTTCAAAATGGCCTCTGCTGGTGTGATTCACAATGGCCTCTGCTGGTGGCATTCACAATGGCCTCTGCTGGTGTGATTCACAATGGCCTCTGCTGGTGGCATTCACAATGGCCTCTGCTGGTGTGATTCACAATGGCCTCCGCTGGTGTGATTCATAATGATCTCCGCTGGTGTGATTCACAATGGCCTCCTCTGGTGTGATTCACAATAGTCTCTGCTGGTGTGATTGACAATAGTCTCCGCTGGTGTGATTCACAATGGCCTCCGCTGGTGTGATTCACAATAGTCTCTGCTGGTGATATTCACAATAGCATCTGCTGGTGTTATTCACAATAGTCTCTGCTGGTGTGATTGACAATAGTCTCCGCTGGTGTGATTCACAATGGCCTCCGCTGGTGTGATTCACAATAGTCTCTGCTGGTGATATTCACAATAGCATCTGCTGGTGTTATTCACAATAGCCTCTGCTGGTGTTATTCACAATGGCCTCTGCTGGTGTTATTCACAATGGCCTCTGCTGGTGTTATTCACAATGGCCTCTGCTGGTGTGATTCACAATAGTCTCTGGTGGTTTGATTCACAATAGCCTTCTCTGGTGTGATTCACAATAGTCTCCGCTGGTGTGATTCACAATAGTCTCCGCTGGTGTGATTCACAATGGCCTCCTCTGGTGTGATTCACAATAGTCTCCTCTGGTGTGATTCACAATAGTCTCCTCTGGTGTGATTCACAATAGTCTCCGCTGGTGTGATTCACAATGGCCTCTGCTGGTGTGATTCACAATGGTCTCTGCTGGTGTGATTCACAATGGTCTCTGCTGGTGTGATTCACAATAGCCTCCGCTGGTGTGATTCACAATGGCCTCTGCTGGTGTGATTCACAATAGTCTCTGCTGGTGTGATTCACAAAAGTCTCTGCTGGTGTGATTCACAATGGCCTCTGCTGGTGTGATTCACAATGGCCTCTGCTGGTGTTATTCACAATGGCCTCCGCTGGTGTTATTCACAATGGCCTCCGCTGGTGTGATTCACAATGGCCTCCTTTAGTGTGATTCACTATAGTCTTCTCTGGTGTGATTCACAATGGCCTCTGCTGGTGTGATTCACAATGGTCTCTGCTGGTGTGATTCACAATGGCCTCTGCTGGTGTGATTCACAATGGCCTCTGCTGGTGTTATTCACAATGTCCTCCGCTGGTGTTATTCACAATGGCCTCCGCTGGTGTGATTCACAATGGCCTCCTTTAGTGTGATTCACTATAGTCTCCGCTGGTGTGATTCACAATGGCCTCTGCTGGTGTGATTCACAATGGTCTCTGCTGGTGTGATTCACAATGGTCTCTGCTGGTGTGATTCACAATAGCCTCCGCTGGTGTGATTCACAATGGCCTCTGCTGGTGTGATTCACAATAGTCTCTGCTGGTGTGATTCACAAAAGTCTCTGCTGGTGTGATTCACAATGGCCTCTGCTGGTGTGATTCACAATGGCCTCTGCTGGTGTGATACACAATGGTCTCTGCTGGTGTGATTCACAATGGCCTCTGCTGGTGTGATTCACAATTTCCTCTGCTGGTGTAATTTACAATAGCCTCTGCTGGTGTAATTCACTATAATCCTTTGCTGGTGTAATGCACAATGGCCTCTGCTGGTGTGATTCACAACGGCCTCTGCGGGTGTGATTCACAAGAGCCTCTGCGGGTGTGATTCACAATGGCCTCCTACGGTGTAATGCATTATGGCCTCTGCTTGTGTAATTCACAACAGCCTCTGCTGGTGTAATTCACAACAGCCTCTGCTGGTGTGATTCACAATAGGCTCTGCAGGTGTGATTCACAATGGCCTCAGCTGGTGTGATTCACAACGGCCTCTGCTGGTGTGATTCACAATAGTCCCTGCTGGTGTGATTCACAATAGCCTCTGTGGGTGTGATTCACAATAGTCTCTGCTAGTGTGATTCACAATGGCCTCTGCTGGTGTGATTCACAATAGCCTCTGCTGGTGTGATTTACAACGGCCTCTGCTGGTGTGATTCACAACGGCCTCTGCTGGTGTGATTCACAATGGCCTCTGCTGGTGTGATTCACAACGGCCTCTGCTGGTGTGATTCACAACGGCCTCTGCTGGTGTGATTCACAACAGTCTCTGCTGGTGTGATTCACAACAGTCTCTGCTGGTGTGATTCACAACAGCCTCTGCTGGTGTGATTCACAACATCCTCTGCTGGTGTGATTCACAATAGCCTCTGCTGGTGTGATTCACAACGGCCTCTGCTGGTGTGATTCACAACGGCCTCTGCTGGTGTGATTCACAATAGCCTCTGCTGGTGTGATTCACAATAGCCTCTGCTGGTGTGATTCACAATGGTCTCTGCTGGTGTGATTCACAACGGCCTCTGCTGGTGTGATTCACAATGGTCTCTGCTGGTGTGATTCACAACGGCCTCTGCTGGTGTGATTCACAACGGCCTCTGCTGGTGTGATTCACAACGGCCTCTGCTGGTGTGATTCACAACGGCCTCTGCTGGTGTGATTCACAACGGCCTCTGCTGGTGTGATTCACAACAGCCTCTGCTGGTGTTATTCACAATGGCCTCTGCTGGTGTGATTCACAATAGCCTCTGCTGGTGTGATTCACAATAGCCTGTGCGGGTGTGATTCACAACAGTCTCTGCTGGTGTGATTCACAACAGTCTCTGCTGGTGTGATTCACAATAGTCTCTGCTGGTGTTATTCACAGTGGCCTCTGCTGGTGTGATTCACAACAGTCTCTGCTGGTGCGATTCACAATAGCCTCTGCTGGTGTGATTCACAACAGTCTCTGCTGGTGTGATTCACAACAGTCTCTGCTGGTGTGATTCACAATAGTCTCTGCTGGTCTCTGCTGGTGTGATTCACAATAGCCTCTGCTGGTGTGATTCACAACAGTCTCTGCTGGTGTGATTCACAATAGCCTCTGCTGGTGTGATTCACAATAGTCTCTGCTGGTGTGATTCACAATAGCCTCTGCTGGTGTGATTCACAATAACCTCTGTGGGTGTGATTCACAATAGCCTCTGTGGGTGTGATTCACAATAGCCTCTGTGGGTGTGATTCACAATAGTCTCTGCTGGTGTGATTCACAATAGCCTCTGCTGGTGTGATTCACAATAGCCTCTGCTGGTGTGATTCACAATAGCCTCTGCGGGTGTGATTCACAATAGCCTCTGCGGGTGTGATTCACAATGGCCTCCTCTTGTGCAATGCATTATGGCCTCAGCCCGTGTGATTCATGATTCTCTTTGCTAGCGTACCTTGCTAGAGTGGTGATCTAGTGGCAGCCTATCAGCAGACAGAAGGTGTGTTTGAGTCTAGTGCCTTTCAAGAGTAACTAATATAGCACTATCTCACACACGAAGAATGCAGTTTTTTCTGCAGTCTTGCATCTCAAATGGCATATTATCTGGAAAAGCAGAGTCTATATTCATAAAACCCTGCATCAAAAACGTACCTTTTCTTAAGTTTCTGATTGTCCCCGCTCCCTTTTTCTTTCAAATACCCTCTTCTTCCCTTCCATCCTCTGCATCCCTCCTCGGAGCACGATCTACTCTGAGTCAGGTGTATGTTTGCCTTATTCTCTACTATTGAATTTCTGTAAATTGCCCACAACTATTTTCAAAGATCACAACCTGTCCTTCTTTGAAAAAGCACCCGGTGCTATCTAGCAGAGACCATAACCACCAATTACCAATGACGCTGCACTAGGCACTAACTGACGCTGCACTAGGCACTAACTGACACTGCACTAGGCACTAACTGACGCTGCACTAGGCACTAACTGACACTGCACTAGGCACTAACTGACGCTGCACTAGGCACTAACTGACGCTGCACTAGGCACTAACTGACGCTGCACTAGGCACTAACTGACACTGCACTAGGCACTAACTGACACTGCATAGGCACTAACTGACACTGCACTAGGCACTAAACTGACGCTGCACTAGGCACTAACCGACGCTGCACTAGGCACTCAACCGACGCTGCACTAGGCACTAAACTGACGCTGCACTAGGCACTAACTGATGCTGCACTAGGCACTAACTGACACTGCACTAGGCACTAACTGACGCTGCACTAGGCACTAACTGACGCTGCACTAGGCACTAACTGACACTGCTCTAGGCACTAACTGACACTGCATAGGCACTAACTGACACTGCATAGGCACTAACTGACGCTGCACTAGGCACTAACTGACACTGCACTAGGCACTAACTGACACTGCATAGGCACTAACTGACACTGCACTAGGCACTAACTGACACTGCACTAGGCACTAAGTGACGCTGCATAGGCACTAAGTGACGCTGCACTAGGCACTAACTGACACTGCACTAGGCACTAACTGACACTGCACTAGGCACTAACTGACACTGCATAGGCACTAACTGACACTGCACTAGGCACTAACTGACACTGCACTAGGCACTAAGTGACGCTGCATAGGCACTAACTGACGCTGCACTAGGCACTAACTGACACTGCATAGGCACTAACTGACACTGCACTAGGCACTAACTGACACTGCACTAGGCACTAACTGACACTGCACTAGGCACTAACTGACACTGCATAGGCACTAACTGACACTGCACTAGGCACTAACTGACACTGCACTAGGCACTAAGTGACGCTGCATAGGCACTAACTGACGCTGCACTAGGCACTAACTGACACTGCATAGGCACTAACTGACACTGCACTAGGCACTAACTGACACTG
This sequence comes from Calotriton arnoldi, assembly GCA_963921515.1. Taxonomy (NCBI): domain Eukaryota; kingdom Metazoa; phylum Chordata; class Amphibia; order Caudata; family Salamandridae; genus Calotriton; species Calotriton arnoldi. The sequence goes on along the minus strand of CAWUFW010006254.1, from coordinate 197,137 downwards.
CACTAGGCACTAACTGACGCTGCACTAGGCACTAACTGACGCTGCACTAGGCACTAACTGACGCTGCACTAGGCACTAACTGACACTGCACTAGGCACTAACTGACGCTGCACTAGGCACTAACTGACGCTGCACTAGGCACTAACTGACACTGCACTAGGCACTAACCCTGGGACCTGGAGCAGCGTGCACTGCTGCCTGCCGTAAAGCACTCCAACGCCTTGTCAGGGGTAGTTCGCCATATACATTCAATGAAAATACAACAGGCAAGTAACCTATCTATGATTGTTGTACAGTTTTGAGTGGTGTCACGCACAAACAGCGGATCACAAAATAGCTACCGAGTCCTAACTAACACAAAACCCATAATGCATTCCGCTGCCTTTTGGCTACCTGTGGATAAATAAATGCCACATAAATAAACATGCAAAATAGCAGCGGCGGCTCCTCCTCTATGGCGGAAGAGCGTCGCCCCCCTGCCAGAAGCCTAAAAACGTGAAAAATAAAATGAAAATAAAACGTGTTTATTATCGTTTTATTTTTCCTTCCCAGGCTGAGTCTCTGGGGGCGGGGCCATCGGGGTAACAGTGACGGAGGGGGAGTGGTGGGCACTGTTGCCTTTCGGCTACCTGTGGGTAAATAAATGCCACATAAATAAACATGCAAACTATCTCTGCGCAGGCGCGCTTCTACTGCAGATGCTCCCAACAGTAGCTAAAACATTGAAGTTAGTACTGTGTAATAACATTTTAATAGTGTTTGCGGCCCTGCCCTCCACTTTTTGTGGCACCATTAAACAGAGATATTATTAACCAACTCAGGGGTGCTCATTTTATCAAGCCCCATAAGGGAAAAGGCTGAGCCGGCCTGGTTGGGTATCACATGCGACCTGCAGTACGCAACAGATGTATGCAGCAGGCTCATTAACCCACTGAGCTGCGCGGTTATGAACGGAGTCTTCCAGAGTGGAATTGTGATCGGCTACGTGTTCTACCTGTGATTACTGGGAGTGCGCGCTCCTGTGGAGGCTTCAAAGCGGCACGCGCAGTGTTACAGTGGATTCACTTCTGAAATCACACACACTTGTATATCCCTTGGCGTATCAGCAACGTTGATTGAACAGAAGGCAAAGTACGGGGATTTAATTCTAATGAAGTGATGGGATCCGCGGATAAGGTTGTGGCGCAGTCCTCTTTCTCCTTGGAAGGGGCGGGACGCGGGCCGGAAGTAGAACAAGAGTTTACACCAGGAAGGTCTCTGGGCTAGCAAGTGATGCACTGTAAAGTGCTTAAGCACCAGTGCTTGTTGTGGTGCCGGGCACATACCGGTCAGAGCTCCCTAGCGCATAGTACTTTTCGTGCTGTGATCATGGCTGGCCTGTGCACTCTGTATGCTTGTCATTAGTCCACTTGGTCAATGCATAGCGCTCTCCTGCCTTTAGGAGCTATATTGGTGCAATACAAATATGGAAATATACGAGATTGTTTACAACCACTAAAGAAATGATCAAACCACCAGGTATTGAACGTAACCTGGGGGCCTATTAGCAATAACCGGCGATAATTATCGCTAAGCGCACTTAGCGCTAGGATAATTATCGCAGGCTATCGCAGGTTTCTATCGCGGAGATAGCGTGCTATCAGCAACGCTTATCTCCAATGCAATAGAAACCCTGGAGAACAGTGTGAATATCGCTTGAAAACAAGCGATAATCGCACTGTGACCAGTGTTAGCTTGGTGATAGCGCGAGGGGGATTTAGCCATGTAATCCACCTCCCATTGGATTACATGGCTAAATCAGGTCTGGACCAGGCGTTAACAAACCAGTGCTAAACGTGTTTAGCGCTGGTTCGTTAATCACCTCCCCTGCCTCGCTAATAGGCGATAGCGACCTTAGCGACTGTTTCAATCAATCAATCAATCATGTCACTTATAAAGCGCACTACATACCCGCGAGGGTCTCAAGGCGCTGGGGGAAGAGGGGGGTGGTGCTGCTACTGATCGAAGAGCCAGGTCTTGAGGAGTCTTCTGAAGGCCAGTAGGTCTTGGGTCTGTCGGAGGTTGGTGGGGAGGGTGTTCCAGGTCTTGGCGGCGAGGTGGGAGAAGGATCTGCCGCCGGCGGTCGCTTTCCGGATGCGGGGGACTGTGGCGAGGGCGAGGCTGGTCGAGCGGAGCTGGCGGGTGGGGGTGTAGAAGCTGAGTCGTCTGTTGAGGTAGGCTGGTCCGGAGTTGTGGAGTGCTTTGTGTGCGTGGGTGAGGAGCTTGAAGGTTATCCTCTTGTTGACAGGGAGCCAGTGCAGGTCTCTCAGGTGGGGTGTGATGTGGCTGCGTCGGGGGATGTCGAGGATAAGACGTGCAGAGGCGTTCTGGATGCGTTGCAGCCGTCTCAGGAGCTTAGCCGTCGTTCCTGCGTAGAGGGCGTTTCCGTAGTCCAGCCTGCTGGTGACGAGGGCCTGGGTGACTGTTTTTCTTGTTTCGGTGGGGATCCACTTGAAGATCCTGCGGAGCATTCGGAGGATGTTGAAGCAGGATGAGGAAACGGCGTTGACCTGCTTAGTCATGGAGAGGGTGGGGTCGAGGATGACCCCTAGGTTGCGTACGTGGTCGGTGGGTGGCGGGGCTGTTCCCAGTGATGTTGGCCACCAGTCGCTTTTAGGTTGGGAACACCTACTTTGCATGCCATTAGCGATAAATATCGCTGGCATGCAAAGCGGCACCCAACCCGGTCGCTATCGCCTAGAAGCTGTCGCTAACAGCAGTTAGCGACAGCTTGCTAATAGGGCGATTGAATTATCGCCGCTTTAGCGGGGAAAAAGTCCCGCTAAAGCGGCGATAATCACGTTGATAATATGCCCCATAGTTATTTACAGAGACACCAAGTGAGATAACGACAAAGTAGCCCTTTGTCTCTTTCTACAGAAAGTGACTTTGCACTCTGGCCAGGGAGGATACGCCCTGCCGCATTCTTATATATGTTGGTGAACTATAGCAATAAGGTTATTAGCAGGGATAAACGAGATGAACAGAATAAGATACAATTCTTTATAAAAACTCAACAAATGACAAAAACCGTATTTTTGTAAAAGTTAATTCTCATAAATACTATATGAAAATACAATTAGAAACATTGGTTCATTAAAATTCTGCCTAATGCCAGAATAATGATTTCTTAAACCAAGACTTACCCCACCCTTCCCCAGAGAAGTTGTCCGCAGGGGGCTAAGATTGCCACCTGGATGAGCAGTAGCTGCCTGAAGCTCAACTCGGAAAAGACAGAAGTCCTCGTCCTCGGAACCACCCGAACGGCTTGGAACAACACCTGGTGGCCCACCGTCCTGGGCACCCCCGACCCCCACGGACCATGCCAGAAACCTCAGCATCGTACTCGACTCCTCCCTCCCCATGAAACGACAGGTCAACACCGTCACCTCAAGCTGTTTCAACACCCTCTGCACCCTCCGTAAGACTTTCAAATGGATCCCCCCCCCCCGAATCAAGGAAAACAGTCACCCACGCACTCATTACCAGCAGACTGGACTACGGAAACGCCCTCTATGCCGGCATAAACAAGTCTCTACTCCGCAAGCTCCAGACGATACACAACACCGCTGCCAGACTCGTCCTCGGTATCCCTCGACACGAGCACATCAGCCAACGCCTACGGAATCTCCACTGGCTCCCCGTCGAGAAGAGAATCACTTTCAAGATACTCACCCACGCCTACAAAAGCCTACACAACACCGGCCTCCGGCCCCCAATACCTAAACGACAGAATTACCTTCGACGTACCCAAAAGGAACCTCCGATCCGCCAACCTCGCCGAAACCCCACGCATCCGCAGAGTCAAAACAGGGGGAAGAGCCTTCTCCCACATCGCGGCCAAGACCTGGAACGAGCTCCCGAACGACATCAGACGTGCCCCCTCCCTGAACACCTTCAAGAAGGCACTCAAGACCTGGCTCTTCGGTTAAACGGAACTGCTGACCTAAATCCCCCCCCAGCGCCTTGAGACCCTCACAGGTGAGTAGCGCGCTTACAATTCCCCTGATTGATTGATTGACTAGGCAGGGTTTCTTACCGAAGGACAGTCTAAACATTTTGAGATTTTGCAAGCCAAGTGCAAGTTCTTGCCCTATGAGATAAAGAGTTTTCCTTAGAGTTTGCCACAGTGGCGGCTGCCACAGAATAGTACAGGTAGGGCGGGGGTAGGGGTGGAGAAAAAAATATAAAATCTCACCTGGCTGACGGATGCCGCCTCTCCTCCGTCTTCTTCTATTCCTCCCAGACCAGAAGCAGGAAGCACACAAGCTTCCCTAAGCCAATCACAGCGCTGCTGTCACTAGCATGACAGCAGCGTTGTGATTGGCCTGAGCGGCCTGGTTCGGCGCTCACACAGGGAGTGGGAGCCAGTGCATGTTCTCCACCCAGGCTGTGCATTACATGCTGGTGGAAAACATGCTAAGTGCACATGACTGTTTGGCCGTCCCAAGGCAGCAGGCCAAACCATCATGCGCACTTAAGCGCCCCAGCCCCTCCTCCCCATGCTGGCTGTGACAACAGCCCAGTCCCACCCTGCAAAACTGCCTCGGAAAAAGAAAATGATAATAAAATTGTGTTATTATCATTTTATTTCCCCTTTTTCCATTGGTCAAAGAGCAGTGGGGCTGCGCTCCTCAGCCTTAGCGGAGGAGCCGCCACTGGAGTTTAGACTTCTTAAGCATCACCGCAGCTAGAGATGGGATTTCTTAAAGTTGTGTCACTGATCTGACAGGATATATGTATTTGGTAATGTAATTGGTAACCCTGTCCAGGTAGAGAGTACAGGACACGAGTAAATACTGGAATAGGATATGAACATGTCACTGGGTGCACGTGTGTGCCTTATGCAGGGGTAATGTATGGGGGTGTACCCACTGTGATTAAATATGATGAAAGACTTTAGTTCTGGTAGAAGCCTCTGTGTTAAAATTATTAGAATAATAAAGAACACTTTTAACATGTGTTTTGGCGGTGTCCCTATTTCAGAGAGTACTTGGGTTAGATTTGTATTGTACTCACATAGTGACTGGAGAAGTCTATTGTAAAGAAAAGACTTTGCCAAACTTGAGTAATACATGTGGGGATGTATGGAAAGGCAGACATAAAATACATGTATTTGTAGTAATCTCTGTTCCCATTCAGTGATTACACAGAGTTGGAAATCAACCGAGCCGCTCAGTTCTGCAAAATAGCTTCATATAAATTGAAACATATTACAAATATGGAGAAGCGTGGAACACCAAAAACCAACCAACGTCAACCGTAAGTAGCTCTCTGGTGCGCAGCCAAGACTCCGAAATCGGAAGCTTTTGCTTGGTTGAATTGATATATGTGCACGAATATTGAGAGTGAATATTCAAGACGAAAATGTGTTTATTTTCAGAACTCATTAATTATTTGGAGAAAATGGCTGAATTTCCAAAATACATTTAAAGCTAATATTTAGTGATAAATCACGTGACATTGGGGAGACTTTTTACAAATGTCATTACCTTGGGGCCAGAGGCCTTGCAGCTATGGCTGTTATGTATTACCCATGTAGAGAAATTCCATATTGACAATGCCTTTTTTTACATTACGGCTGGCAACCATTGCCTGATGCACTGAGGGGATCGCTGGCATAAGGTGGGCACTAAGGTAATCTTGTCTGATGGGGTAACTATTACCACACTAATAATACTAATTGATTTGGTGCGTTTCAGTTAACATAAGTAGCTCTTTTACAGAAAAGGTAGGAGACCCCTGGTCTAAAGTCTGAGATACTTCTTCTGTGGACCTATTGAAAATAAGGACCCCCATTACAAAGAAGCCCACCGGAACTATCTGTTTGATTATGTTTGTTGCCATTTCCCCCTTTAGCCCATCGAAACCCCCTTTCACCTCCTCCGCTTTCTTGCGCAGGTCTTGGGTCATTCAATTCTCATCCTCCCCGGACCCAAGTTTGTGGTTGTCATTGTCTTTTTTATTTTTTGGACTAACTGGATTCTTGATAATGAATTCGGGATTTTAACATACTGATATTTTAGAAAAACACTCAGGCGACGGCCATGTCCAGGCATGACATAAGCAATCCAAAGACATTGTAAAATCACGAATTTAGTAGTGCTGCTTAATACCGAGATGTCCTTGAAACCACAAATAAAGACGAAAGTGAAGTATAGGAACAGTTCAACAACATAGCACTCTAAAGTTGTGTAACACGGCTTTACATAGATCATTGCCACACAACTTACCTTGGCTTCCAGACTCAGAGACGCATGGGCTACAAAAAGTTTTGAACTGAACAGCAAGGTTCATTACAAAATAATGAGGCCATAAACAGACAGTCATGGCTACTTTTTAGGTCACCAGCAGAGCCTTTTTAGGTCTGGTATCAGACAAGACCTTTTCATTTTACAAAATTATACACATAATGTACTTAGTTAAAAGGGCTTTCAGTTAGCTCTCTTCATCCAATGATCTGTTGTTGTCATTCACAGTTTGATTCCACCCACTACTGCATACAATATGGGGAAAGGGTCAGCTCACTTCAGCCATTGGCTATTTCACTGTGACTGACGTCATTCTGCGCTCCCACATGGAGCGCAACCGCACACAAATTAGTTCCATTCAGTGTCAGAGACTACTGTGGTGAAGTGTGCTTTTTAAAGACCAAAAAATATGTTTGCTTTAAGCCAATATCTTTATTTGTATTGTGATGCCTGGCAACCCACCCAATAATAAAGTTTTACAAAAAACTCAAACCAAAACAAGCCTTTGCTAATGCTGTTTTTAATGCAAATAATTTTTTGCCTAAATTATGATCCCACGGTTAAAATCTTGGGAGCAAATGACTTTGTGGGACTATAATTTTAATCACGAGATACGCTGAGCTCCAGGTGGAATGCCCCTGCCAATATGTTCTTTGACACTGAAGGCAGAGAGCTAATAACATTGGAGTCTGCACCTGGGCACATTGGCAGGAATCGGAGACTCGGGGAGGCATTGACAGAGGAAGAGAAGAGTTTTAAGACAGCGTTTGAGGCTCATGTAAGGAACACACTGACACTCATTGAGTCCTCTGCTATTTTCTGAAGTGTTTTTGACTTTTTCTGGTCTTATAATCATTTCAAAATGCATTAGCTCTTCTATATGGTCACGGGACTGCAATATCCCTATAATGTATGGCAGGGGGTACTTTATCACATATACTGTGTCAACTGGGCACTTTTCAGTACCTTCAGAGGTTGTAAAGTATATTTATGTACATGGGTGCAGGAGACAGGTGATTGGCTGTGTGCCTGGGGCACGGCTATCAATAGTCTGGCAGGTGCAGTAGCACCAGGGCGCGGGGGATGTGAGGGACCTACTAGGTACCTTAAATAGCTCCCTTTTTTTTACTACCAAACCAAGGGATGAGTAGCCATTTTCCTGGCTTGCATCAAGGACCGTGGCACCCTAGCAACCCCACTGTGTACACGGTGTGTGAGGGTAGTGTGGGCGGGGCAGACAGCCACCAATCACCAACTGCCAACGAGCAAATTGCTTTCATACTCGGAATTGGCGAGAAACGTAAACAGAAGCCCACCAATACAAGAAAGAAAAGAACACATAGGGGCAGATTTACTAGCCCCTTGCGCCACTTTTGCGTCACTTTTAATAATGGGAAAAGTGACGCAAAAGTGGCGTAAGGGGCTTGTAAATCTGCCCCATAGTATCTACAAAAATAGAGAGATTATGCTTTCCAGCAAATAAGGCGATCAGAAAAGAGGTGACTTCCATGTGACATGCTCCGTTGGGCTCCGAATCCGCACGTTATTATCGGTAAAAAGGGCCGAACTGGCGGCCTGGTTCGAGGTTCAGGAAACGAAACCATTTAAATAAGCGCTCAGAACGTTTACATCCCGTTTTCCTGCATGGTTTTTCGCCAGCCACTTTCAGAAGTGGGCCGACAGCGACACTCTGTGGTCGAATCGCGCATTTCTTCTTTTACAAAAACAAAGAGTCAGACTTGCTGTATTTTTATGGCCTGGTCGCCGACTTTTAAGTGATAGATAGTCCCATAGGGGCTTATTTACAAGCCCCTTGCGCCACATTTGCGTCATTTTTCCCCATGTTAAAAATGACGCAAAAGTGGTGCAAGAGGCTTGTAAATCTGCCCCATAGTGTCTTACGCCTTTACGCTGTCTACAGAAAACTAAACAGAAATCACCAGAATGTTTCCAACGCGATGCTCCTGCTTTGGTTGGGTATACTTTCAAGAGCATGAAGTGGGCAAAGTGCAACACACCCCCCTACGCCCGCTTCTTTACCTCCATCCTTGAGTTCTCCCTGCAGCAAAATAGAAGGGCGTTGATAGGTCACGGGTGGGACAAGTGGTAAACACATTCCTTCGATGTCATCGGATGTCCAAAGCGGAGTGACGTACCTTTATCTGCTGCTGGCGAATCGCTTTTCACCCAAAAGACAGACATCAGCCATGAAAGCTACACACAATCCTCGTTCTTCTTTTAAAGGCACAAGGAGATCGAGTGATTTGCCCAGAATTACAGGGTGTTGAGACGACGCCGCGACTCGAGCCCGGTTCCCCAGTTCGAAAGTCGGCAGCTCTGGCCCCGACGCCGCATCCTCTGCCAAGCAATAAACAGCAACATATAACAAACTCACACATTTTTTTTGTTGCAAAAATAACTCTCAACACTCCAGTAAAAATTCTGCAGCGTTTCACCAGATAGCTGCAACAGTCCCAGGGCCAGGCTAGCCCAGTGGCCTAATGGGGCACTTCAAGGTGGCCTAGACAGACCCCCCAGGATATTGCGGCATGGATTAGCAAATTTAGCGGCACAAATATGGAAATTTAGCGGCATTTTTGCGGCACTTTATTTTACTCATAATCATCCATTTTCAGCTTTAAAACATTGGAAACTGTTTTAGCAGAGTATTCCACTTTGAAATAGGCAACCTGGGATATGGAACAGAGGAAGCAGCCCTGTTGGTGAATCTGGTGCAGTCACTATTACACAGTAGGTAATGGCATATATATATGAGTTTTATATAGCGCTAGCTAGACCCAAAGGTATCAGAGAGCTTCACAACAGTAAATGTTCACATCAAAGATAACAAGTATAGACAGAGCAGCTGAGTTGTATCATATAAAATCAGTGGTTGAGCAGGAGGGAGGAAGAATATTAAGGAAGGTCAACTTGACGGCCTGAATGATAGACGACCCGCTAGTTGAGATGCCGGTTTAGGAGGACGTCCTTCAGTTGAGTAGGATGGTTAACTTCAGTTATATTTAACGTAATGCCTCCAATCTCTCCTCTTCAATCCTCCAGCAACTGCCAACTCTCTCTGCCTCATGCCAACATTCTAAATGAGCTTCAGTGTTCCCTCAACCTTCTAGAGGACAATAACGGGTGGATGGGGGAAAACGCAGGACAGGGAATGGGAGAGTCCATTATATGTTTTCTTTAACCTCTGGGCTGGACAAGTGTTCTGGCCATCACCATCCCACTCTGACCTACTTACTCCAGGTTGCCTTTACCCTCTGTCCATTTCAACATGAATTTGCAGACAGGAAGTGCTATACAACGCCTGTGGTTACTTGAACCTTCCACGTGGTCCTAGCTTCTGTTCCCTTTACCACAGTTGGGTCAGGCCCCTGCAGGTTTACACAAAACCGATAAAATAAGCACACTTGAGTTGGTCAATCATATCATAGGCTACAGAGTTTTGAAACTTAAATGATAGAGTGCTACATAAACAATTGACTCCCTGCGCTAGTGAGCGAGATTAATCTGAGAAAATAAAAACATTTGTCTTCAGAAGCACATTTACTGGTAGCATGTTCCAGTAGATTACATACACACAAAGCTTTAATTGCCTAATTACCTTTCCAGTTTGTATACATTCCATCACCCCTGCTCTCTACTGTATGCGAGTTTTCATTCATGTTTTTTTTCTAGATCGTTTTTACATCGCTTCCTTCGTGTATGCTTAATAGTGTGAGACTCCATCCCAGGTTTTCCTCGGTATGGTCTCTGGACCCAGCCAGTGCAATGTTTAACGTAATTCTCTGTTGCTCTCTCAGCCTCTCGCTGTGTCTGCCGCCAGGAATTCTCGCATCCTATTGCCGAAAGCTCCTGCCGGTTCGGTACAGCCGCATGTGAAGCAAAAGTGCCCCCTGGTCCTGCCCTGTGCACAATCTCCCCACACATCCACAATGCATCCCCACGGGCTAACAGTGACCGCTCGCAACCTCAGGCGGAGCCAGCTTGCCACAGCAGTCAGTGCCTGTGAACCAAGGCTCGCAGCGCATCACAGAGCGCGGATCAGCATATTTCACAAATCATTGCACCAATAGCACTTATGTAAAAATCGCTGCATTTTTACAAAAGTGCCGATTTCGCGGGCATTTTTGTAAAAATCGCTGCATTTTTACAAAAGTGCCGATTTCGCGGGCACTTTTGTAAAAATCGCGGCATTTTTACAAAAGTGCCGATTTCGCGGCACGAAATTGCGAAATCCTGGAGGGTCTGCCTAGAGGGCCAGTGTAACCAGGGAGGCACCTACCCGCAGTGGTTGTAAACTGATGGGTGTTACATTCTGATGTGCAGGCTAGCTCTATGGTGTAAATTACATGTTAGACTGGACAGCTCACAAACAGCAGCGCTCGCCTTGAGCATATATTTTCACATATGGACTGTAAAGTGTACCATTTCATCACATTTCTACAAGCATTTTTCTTGCAAGGGCGGGCTTGGGGGAGGAGGGGTGTTCAGAGTGTTAGACTTGGACATCGGACGGTCCAGGTGCTGGGACCGACCTTCCTACAATCAAAACTCAGATTATACAACCAAAAAAAAGCCTTGGGTCCGGGACACCCCCGTGTCAAATTACCCCCCCTTGCTAAACAAGCATTTGCAATGCAATAGGTCTCGCATTTGTCAGAGTTAGAGCTATTGGCGTTGTAGATGGCAGTCTTTATCTGCGTATGAAATCAGTAGCCTCATATAGTGCAACAAATGAACTGAAATACTCTAGTAGAATGTAAGTCATAGAAATAGGTCTAACATAACATAAACGTGCAGTGATTGTGACTCTCAGGAAGGAATGTGTTCACAGCACACTTTTCGATGTGTACATGTAGTTTTTATTTTCATCATTATCATATGCACTCAAGAGTATTAATTCACGTTATAGACCTTGCCAGTAGAGATGGGTGCAAAAATCATTGCAGCTGGTGTATTTATCCACTCAACACACTTTCTTTCTTCAGCTCATTTTTGTTGCTCTGACCGACAATGAGTTATGTAATGTTATACACGGCCCGACAATGTCACAGACCATTGTGATGAAAATATAACAATGAAAATACATATTTCCCAAAAATAAACTGTATGCGCTTTTATCATAATTGCATCAGAGATCGGTATCACATGCACATTGAACAGAGAAGCTGAATAAAGAAACATGAAATCGAACATAAATGTCTACTAAAAAAAAACCTAAACAATTGCTTTCTGAAGCCCACTCGTGAGTAAACATGTTGTGTGGGGAACGTTTCTAGTTCCTTCTTAAGTTGGGGGAGACAATTGACTTCAATGTATTTGGGAAAGGCTGGAGGATAAGAGCTGATGACTCCCTACAGGGAACAGTTCGCTGTAATTGTTACAATTACTTTTATATAGCACTTACTGCCCATGAAGAAGTGTGTGATTGATTTTCTCACAGTATCGATTAGCACGTCACATGGCCCGCCTCTTTCTAACAGACCTTTTTCTACCATCTACAGATATAACTGTTGCTTCTGTAAGTGCTCCATTCATAAAGGCGCCGTCCCAGCAGGAGTGCGGGCCCAGGACAAAGGGCGCCCAAAGGCGGACAGTAAAGTGCCAAGCAGTGGGCTTGGGTCATGGGATCGCAGTGACATCCGGGGAATGCAATAGGTGTTGCATGTTTTTAATGGAAATGTTTTTACTTATGCGACAGACCGGATGGCACATCGGGCACCTCAGCTGAAAAAGCACTGCCATGAGTCGGAAGAAGCAGCGACCTCGGAGGGGTGGTGGGGGCGGGCATGCACTGTTGTAGAAGGGGTGAGGTGATGTGAGAACAGCATGGGGAGATTAAAAGATTAAGTGACGGGCCAAACTGAAAAATGAAGCGGGCACGCAGGTTTCATGGCAGGAGCATGAGCAGGGGCAGGGCAACCACTTAAAGAGTGCTGTTGAAGTTCGGGAAAGAACGTGAAGCGTATTAGCACATGTAACAGGGACAGTCCTTATGGGATGATACGAAAGCCCAATAGGAGGAACAAGTAAGCCTATCCACCAATGAAAAGTGAGCATTTACATTAACATGGGCGGTGCTTAATGCCCATAGTCTAGGAACAAAGTGCCTCGCAGAGCAGCGCATGCGCTGCCCAGGCTCAACCTAAAAAAGGAGAAAAACTACAGGGACAAAATACAGCCTGATTAGGCAAAGAATGTGACGACAAAAATATCAACTGAGCATTTGGACTGCCTTTAGCTCAAGACTTGGGCTACTTGTATAGTGGAAAACAACAGGAAATGTAGATAAACGAATAGAAAGAAACAAAGTAAACCGGCCATCACTAGATTAGAAAGTTTGGGAAAAATACCATTAACCAAGGTCATTTTGGACAAGGTTTTATCCAAGGACCACACTTCCTTTTTGGAAATGAAAGAGGAAAGAGACTATGTTTGATGGTACTTGGAACAAAGAATCTTCTGGCAAGAAAAAAAGAAATCTCTCCCCAGGGAACTTCCATCAGTCACCCATGGAATATATTTAGGAAGGTCAAACCTGTCTGAATTTAACATCAGATATACGTCAGGTAATTATTGCAACATGCAAATTTGTTGCATTTTGGAATGGCAAAGTCTCCTGTATGGTATACAGTCATGTTCCCCTGCAGACGAGTGTGCAACTGTGAATATCTGGTACCCTGGCTTTCAGGTGTCTCCTATTAGATAGCGCAGAAGCACTCACAGCCAGAGTAGCATCCTCCCAAAAGAGTGAGGACAAACCAGACGCATGCTGAGGGCTCTGACCACGACTGGCATTAGAAAAGGACTTGCTCTGGTGAGATTTACATAATGTGACTAGACTAATGACTTGAGGTAGAGTTTGGCAGATGGGTACTCCATCACAAACATGGTAAATATACTGCCGGTTTTATTACAAGTGCATTATTTCCTAGTATTGTTGTCAAACTCTAAATCGGGCCCCACGAGTGTCAAACTGAGTGCATGAACTCTGAACGAGGGAGGAAACACTGCAACTGTGCCTGAAACCAGATGTACCATACTTGAAGCCTACTTAAGAGATGGTGAGAGGAAGGGGACATGGCCCCATGACAGTGGAAATTCGCACTTGCCTACTGTAGTGAGTAGTACTTCGTTTCTGAGTGTATTAGATTACTATCTTTTTATAAAATACAATAACTGAGTTTGACAAATTATTACGCTGCTTGGTGACTGTTGAGTTCTATGCTTGCTGCTCCCCCACGCTACCTTCCCCAGAGGCCTGACTGCTGAGAATCAAGTGCTGAAGGAGTTATGTCTGACCCACTTTACACAGTCATAGTAGGACAGGCATTGGGGCATCTGAGGCAAATAAACTCAGATTCCATGGCTGAGACGCTAAATGTGAGGCCTTGGCCTTCAGATTGTCCCTCACCCCGTCGTGCTCCTTTTCAGGCGGTCTTATCTACAGGCTCCTGTACACAGTTTTTAGAAGCCGCCCGTGACACGCTGGCCAGCATGCTAATAGGGAAAAGCGCCCTCACAGTGCTAGGCGATTTTAATATCCATCTGGATGATCACAATGACCCGTCAGCAAGGAGATGCCTAGCTGACCTGGACGCCCTACAACTCACACAACTGGTACCTTCCGCCACTCACAAAAAAGGCCATACCCTAGACCCCATCTTCTCAAATGACTCCAGACTGGAGGTGCTAGCACCCAAACGGATGCCTTGGACAGACCACTCCCTGATCCCGTTGCGCCTCCTTAAACTTCACACAGTTGACCATAAAAAAGAACTTCCGGAAGTGGGGCGCAAATGGCCTAGAAGAGTCCCTGAGGCTTGGATCAATTAATCAATCAATCAATCAATCATGTCACTTATAAAGCGCACTACATACCCGCGAGGGTCTCAAGGCGCTGGGGGAAGAGGTGGGTGGTGCTGCTACTGATCGAAGAGCCAGGTCTTGAGGAGTCTTCTGAAGGCCAGTAGGTCTTGGGTCTGCAGAAGGTTGGTGGGGAGGGTGTTCCAGGTCTTGGCGGCGAGGTGGGAGAAGGATCTGCCGCCAGCGGTCGTTTTCCGGATGCGGGGGACTGTGGCGAGGGCGAGGCTGGTGGAGCGGAGCTGGCGGGTGGGGGTGTAGAAGCTGAGTCGTCTGTTGAGGTAGGCTGGTCCGGAGTTGTGGAGTGCTTTGTGTGCGTGGGTGAGGAGCTTGAAGGTTATCCTCTTGTTGACAGGGAGCCAGTGCAGGTCTCTCAGGTGGGGTGTGATGTGGCTGCGTCGGGGGATGTCGAGGATAAGACGTGCAGAGGCGTTCTGGATGCGTTGCAGCCGTCTCAGGAGCTTAGCCGTCGTTCCTGCGTAGAGGGCGTTTCCGTAGTCCAGCCTGCTGGTGACGAGGGCCTGGGTGACTGTTTTCTTGTTTCGGTGGGGATCCACTTGAAGATCCTGCGGAGCATTCGGAGGGTGTTGAAGCAGGATGAGGAAACGGCGTTGACCTGCTTAGTCATGGAGAGGGTGGGGTCGAGGATGACCCCTAGGTTGCGTGCGTGGTCGGTGGGTGTCGGGGCTGTTCCCAGTGATGTCGGCCACCAGGAGTCGTCCCATGCTGAAGGGTTGGAACCAAGGATGAGGACCTCCGTCTTGTCCGAGTTCAGCTTCAGGCGGCTGGTCCTCATCCATTCGGCGACGGCCTTCATTCCTTCATGGAGGTGGGCTTTGGCGGTGTGAGGGTCTTTGGTGAGGGAGAGGATCAGCTGGGTGTCGTCGGCATAGGAGATGATGTTGAGGTTGTGCTGTCGGGCGACGTGGGCGAGGGGTGCCATGTAGATGTTGAACAGCGTTGGGCTGAGGGAGGAGCCTTGGGGTACGCCGCAGATGATCTTGGTGGCTTTGGATCGGAAGGGGGCGAGGCGGACGCTTTGTGTTCTGCCGGAGAGGAAGGATGTGGTCCAGTCCAGGGCCTTCTCTTGGATCCCGGCGTCGTGAAGGCGTGTTCGTAGTGTGTGGTGGCAGACCGTGTCGAAGGCGGCTGATAGGTCCAGGAGGATGAGGGCTGCTGTTTCTCCGTTGTCTAGCAGGGTCCTGATGTCATCGGTGGCGGCGATGAGGGCGGTTTCGGTGCTGTGGTTGCTGCGGAAGCCGGACTGGGAAGGGTCCAGGATGTTGTTCTCCTCGAGGTAGCGAGTCAGTTGTTTGTTGACGATTTTCTCGGTGACCTTCGCGGGGAACGGGAGCAGAGAGATGGGTCGGAAGTTCTTGAGGTCCTTGGGGTCTGCCTTGGGTTTCTTGAGTAAGGCGGTGATCTCGGCGTGCTTCCAGCTTTCCGGGAAGGTTGCTGTCTCGAAGGAGATGTTGATTATTTTCCGGAGATGGGGCGCGATGGCTGTACTGGCTTTGTTGAAGACGTGGTGAGGGCACGGGTCTAGCGGTGAGCCGGAGTGGATGGTGTTCATGATCTCGCTGGTGTCCTCGTCGTTGATGTTGGTCCAGGAGAGCAGGCGGTTGGTGGTTGTGGGGGCAGTGGTCTCGGTGGTTGCCGGGGCGGTCGTGGTGTTGAAGCTGTCGTGGATGTCGGCGATTTTGCGGTGGAAGAAGGTGGCCAGTGAGTCGCACAGGTCTTGCGACGGCGGGATGTCGTTGGTGTTGGAGCTGGGGTTGGAGAGTTCCTTCACGATGTTGAAGAGCTCTTTGCTGTTGTGTGCATTGTTGTCTAGGCGGTCTTTGAGTGAAGCCCTTTTGGCGGATCTGATGAGGTGATGGTGACTGCGGGTGGCGCTCTTGTGGGCGGCGTAGCTGTCCGCAGTCCGTTCGTGGAGCCAGATCTTCTCCAGTTTTCGGCATGTTCGTTTGGAGGCCTGGAGGTCTTCGGTGAACCAGGTGGCTTTCTTGCTGGTGTGGCTGTTGGGCGGATTCTTGAGCGGGGCGAGGGTGTTGGCGCAGTCGTCGATCCACTGTCTGAGGTTGCGGGCGGCGGTGTCGGGGTCGGAGGGTTCGGCGGGTGGGCTCAGGGCGAGGGCTGTGGTTAGCTGGTCTTCGGTGACTCTGCTCCAGCAGCGGCGAGGCATTTGTTCGGTGCGGTGGTGCGTGGTGGGCTTCCTGTAGGTGAAGTGGATGCAGTGGTGGTCAGTCCAGTGGGGTTCGGAGGTGTGGTTGAAGGAGACGTGTGGGCTTGCGGAAAAGATGGAGTCTAGCGTGTGGCCGGCGGCGTGGGTGGGTGTAGTCACGAGCTGTCTGAGTCCGAGGGTGGCGAGGTTGTCGATCAGGGTGGTGGAGTTGGTGTCCTTGTTGTTCTCGAGGTGGAAGTTCAGGTCCCCGAGGAGGATGTAGTCCGTAGAGGCGATGGCGTGTGTGCTGACGAAGTCAGCGATAGAATTGCTGAACTGTGGTCGGGGTCCGGGGGGTCTGTAGATGAGGGTTCCTCTGAGGGTGGTGTTGGGATCGGTGTGGATCTGGAAGTGCATGTGTTCGGCGGTGCTGAGGGTGTCGTCGGTGTTGGTTGAGACTCTGAGGGTGTTCCTGTGGATGATGGCGATGCCTCCTCCGACTCCGTTGGTGCGGTCCCTGCGGGTGATCTTGTAGCCGTCCGGGATGGCAATGGCGATGTCGGGGGCTGAAGTGGGATTCAACCAGGTCTCCGTCAGGAATGCGACGTCTGGGGAGGTTGAGTCGAGAAGGTCCCAGAGTTCGATGGCGTGTTTGCGGGCGGAGCGGGTGTTGAGGAGGATGCATCTGAGGTAGTTGGGTTTTTTCCTGGGCGGTGGTTTGGCGGGGCGGGTGCTGGCGAAGCTGCAGTTCCGGCAGGTGAAGGGCCCTTGGGTGCGCTTCGGGGTGGCCCGGTAGCAGGAGTGATCTTTTCCGGGGTTGAGTGTGTGGAGGGTGCTGGCGTCGTATCGGCATCTGTTGATGTGGCGGGCGCGGGGGATGCCCAGACCAGGGGTTCTGGCGCTGGGCGCGGTCCCGGCGCGGACGGGCGCAGACGGGCTTGCCTTAGGCGCGCCCGCTGCGCATGTCCGCTGCGCGGCCGCCCAGCGGCCGCCATAAATGGGGAGGTGGGAGGGAGGAGCAGGGAATGGGGCAGCGAATGGGCAGTGAGGGGGCGGGGCCGCAGGGGCGCAGCGGCGGGAAACAGGCACGGAAAGGAAAAACGAGCACAATCAGGGCAGCAAGGGGGCACAGAAAGGAAAAACTAGCACAATCAGGGCAGCAAGGGGGCACAGAAAGGAAAAAGCGAGCACAATCAGGGCAGCAAGGGGGCACAAAGGAAAAAAACGAGCACAATCAGGGCAGCAAGGGGGCACAGAAAGGAAAAAACGAGCACAATCAGGGCAGCAAGGGGGCACAGAAGGAAAAAAACGAGCACAATCAGGGCAGCAAGGGGGCACAGAAAGGAAAAACGAGCACAATCAGGGCAGCAAGGGGGCACAGAAGGAAAAAACGAGCACAATCCGGGGCAGCAGCAGGGCACACAGACGGAGCTGTGTGGTGGGGAGCGACCTACCAGTCAAGGTCAGGGGTCGCTCTCTTCACCACGCAGCGGCCGCCATAAATGGGGAGGTGGGAGGGAGGAGCAGGGAATGGGGCAGCGAATGGGCAGTGAGGGGCGGGGCCGCAGGGGCGCAGTGGCGGGAAACAGGCACGGAAAGGAAAAACGAGCACAATCAGGGCAGCAAGGGGGCACAGAAAGGAAAAAACTAGCACAATCAGGGCAGCAAGGGGGCACAGAAAGGAAAAAACGAGCACAATCAGGGCAGCAAGGGGGCACAGAAAGGAAAAAACGAGCACAATCAGGGCAGCAAGGGGGCACAGAAAGGAAAAACGAGCACAATCAGGGCAGCAAGGGGGCACAGAAGGAAAAAACGAGCACAATCAGGGGCAGCAGCAGGGCACACAGACGAAGCTGTGTGGTGGGGGAGCGACCTACCAGTCAAGGTCAGGGGTCGCTCTCTTCACCACGCAGCGGCCGCCATAAATGGGGAGGTGGGAGGGAGGAGCAGGGAATGGGGCAGCGAATGGGCAGTGAGGGGGCGGGGCCGCAGGCGCAGCGGCGGGAAACAGGCACGGAAAGGAAAAACTAGCACAATCAGGGCAGCAAGGGGGCACAGAAAGGAAAAAACTAGCACAATCAGGGCAGCAAGGGGGCACAGAAAGGAAAAACGAGCACAATCAGGGCAGCAAGGGGGCACAGAAAGGAAAAAACGAGCACAATCAGGGCAGCAAGGGGGCACAGAAAGGAAAAACGAGCACAATCAGGGCAGCAAGGGGGCACAGAAGGAAAAAACGAGCACAATCAGGGGCAGCAGCAGGGCACACAGACGGAGCTGTGTGGTGGGGAGCGACCTACCAGTCAAGGTCAGGGGTCGCTCTCTTCACCACGCAGCGGCCGCCATAAATGGGGAGGTGGGAGGGAGGAGCAGGGACTGGGGCAGCGAATGGGCAGTGAGGGGGCGGGGCCACAGGGCGCAGCGGCGGGAAACAGGCACGGAAAGGAAAAAACGAGCACAATCAGGGCAGCAAGGGGGCACAGAAAGGAAAAAACGAGCACAATCAGGGCAGCAAGGGGGCACAGAAGGAAAAAAACGAGCACAATCAGGGGCAGCAGCAGGGCACACAGACGGAGCTGTGTGGTGGGGGAGCGACCTACCAGTCAAGGTCAGGGGTCGCTCACAGATCTTGAGTCCTCCGTACCACCAGACACTAAAGACCTAGAAGAGGCCCATAACAACTGGCTAACCTGGATAAATGGTTCCATAGACCAGAACTTCAAGAAGCCAGGTCCACTGACGGAATTTTTTTCGAACAGATCGTCCTGGTTCTGCCCAATGCTGGTCGCTCAAAAGAAGAGCTGGAAAAAGCTGGAACGAAACTGGAGGAAATCTTACGATCCAGAGCTCAAAAGAGCCTATAAACTAGCCATACAGCTCTATCACAAGAGCATCAGGAAAGCGCAAGCCGCTTTCTTTGAAGGAAAAATAGCAAAATCTGCTAATTCCTCTAAGGAGCTCTTTAAAATAGGCAAGTCCCTTACCACAATTGACCCCGGAACGAACATCTCCAAACATTCAAAAGAGAGATGCAATGGGCTAGCCTCATTCTTCAAGAGCGAGGTGGAAAATATTTATAACTCCCTCCACCCTAACTCCACCAAGAAATTAGCTACCCCAGAGGACTCCAACAGCACCACAAAATCCCCAGGGAAGGGAGAACAAGCAGGACTCCCCACCTCTCCCGCCCTCTTATCCTTCCCCAAAATGAGTGAAGAACAGGTGGGCTCCTTGTTACAGACTATCAAATCTGGCTCTCCTCTAGACCCGGCTCCACCACATATTCTTGCCCAGGGCGGGAGAGCTGTCCAATCTAATCACTCTCTCCTTCGAAAATGGCAAGGTACCTACAGAGTGGAAGCACGCCATTATCAAACCCCTTCTAAAAAAAAAACAACTTGACCCTGCCGCTCTGGCTAACTATCGCCCAATATCCCTGTTGCCCTTCCTGGGCAAGATCGCAGAGAAACACGCGAACAGCACGATCTCACATTTCCTGGACGACAACAGCATCATACACCAGACCCAGATGGGATTCCGACCAAAACACAGCACGGAGTCAGCACTGCTTGTGGTCACTGAAAAACTTAAAAACATTTTAGACCAAGGCAGATCCGCAGCGCTTGTACTACTGGATCTAAGCGCGGCGTTGGACACGGTAGACTACACAGTACTGATCCAAAGGCTTGAGGAAGTTGGAATTAGAGGAACAGCCAACCAATGGGTGGCGTCATTCCTGAGTGGGAGATCCTTTCAATGCATGGAGGCCGGAGTCACGTCAGACTCCCTCTCAGCACCATGGGGAGTCCCTCAGGGATCCTCCCTAAGCCCGACTCTCTTTAACATATACCTTAGCGCCCTGGCCCACATAACACAGGAGTTTGGCCTCTCCATCATGTCATATGCCGATGACACACAACTAGTGGTCTCAATCTCAGATTCCCTTAACTCGGACCATAGACAACTAGTCCCTTGCCTGGAAAAAATCGGATCCTGGATGGTTGACTGTAGCCTCAAGCTGAATGGGGACAAAACCGAGCTAATGATTCTGGGCAGCAACTTCAGCCCCCGCTTGGAGATACCCTGGCCAGCTAAATGGGGGCCGCCCCCCCTCCTAAAACATCCATAAAAAATCTAGGAATGTGGCTGGACCAGAACCTGACAATGGAGGTCCAGGCCAAAAAACTGTCAAGTACCTGTTTTGGGATACTTCGTATGATCAGAAAAATAATGTCCCTGCTCCCAGAAAAGTCCAGGAAGACGGTAGTGCAGGCCTTGGTGGTATCGAGGCTTGACTACGGCAACTCTCTCTATCTGGGTTCTCCCAAATACGTCACGAATATACTGCAAGTGGTACAGAATGCAGCTGCACGACTTCTTCTGAACATACCCAAACATCAATCAGCAAGATCCTCCTTGAGGGAACTTCATTGGCTCCCGGTCCAAGCCAGGATCAAATTTAAGTCCATAAGCCTGGCTCACAGAGCCATGTATGGGAGAGGTCCCACTCTGATACAAAAGTTGGTCTCACATTATTCACCCCGCCGCCACCTTAGGTCCGGCTCTAACTTTCTGATGAATACTACCAGAATCAAGAGATCTAGGTGGGGTGGAAGGTCATTCACACACCTGGTACCTAAACTGTGGAACAGCATGGATCCAGAACTCCGACTAATAGAAAACGAAGCGTCCTTCAAAAAAAGACTCAAAACATGGCTTTTTCCCTAAACTCATGCGCTAACACCTGCTTGTCCTGTTTCACCTCAGCGCTGGGATGCCCAAGGGTAGCCATGCGCTTTACAAATCCCCTAAACTAAACTAAACTAGTGTATTTGCCCCAAAATGGACTCTGACAGTGTAGTAAGCACCAAAGTCTGGATATTATGCTTGGCAGTTCTTAGCAGTATGATGGAAAAAGAAAGGCTCAATTCGGATATCGGTGGTGTCTAGAACAGTTGCAAATACACAGGGAATATTAAACAAAGGGTTTGCAAAACATACTTACCGGGGGCGGAGGTACCACGTAGGACACCCGTCCTGGCAACGCTATCTATCACCACCTAAAAAGAAAACAAAAGAAAACCATTTAACAAAGCGGACAGGAGAAAGTACAAATACAGAAAACCAAAGACACAGCATTGATGCATGAGTGTTTACCACCAAAACAGGACTTGTCATGGGAAGGTGTGCCCACAGGCCCTGACGGGAGCAAGTTAAAAAGATTCAAGGAGAAAGAGGAGAAGTCGACTGGAACGCCGCGGGTAACCACAAGGGGGATGCTGAAGTGTGCCCAGACGTCTCAACTCCTGCTGTGTGCAACGGAGACGAGGAGGCCAGGCAGGGGAGCCTACCTCCTCACGTTCCGGATCTACCACGACCCAGGGCAGGGTCGTGTCTTCCCCGGTGGGTCCTATCTTGTTAGCGCCTGATGTCTTTTCTTTCGCGCCCTCCTACCCTGCCAAATTGGGAACACACTCCTAGGCGCTACGAAGGGGGGGAGGGATGGCAATGAGAAAGGAAGCTACATCCAATAAAATGACCCAGACTGAGCCACAGGACACAATTAGTAGGGTGACTTAGTAATTAACAGCTGAGAGGAACTGGAACATTAAAAACGCTTTTCTTGTTTTTCCCTTATTTTTGTTTATATACAAATAATGCGTTACAGTGGAAAAGACAGCATGGATAGTAAATTACGTTGTCCGGAATAGAAGTAGGACCGCAGAAGGTAACATGAGCTAGAAGTAGCCAAGAGAGACGTCAGAGCATTAGAAACAAGCAGAAGGGTGCAAGAGCAAATCGGGCGCCGTGCTGAAACATAAAGCACGGCACCCATGCATATAGCTGTGTGTTCTGCAGGACGCCCCCTTGCAGCGGAATAGCAGTCCGCGACGGGCGGAAAACAATAATTAACTAGGAAAGTGAAAGCACGCCATGCGAGCGTTGTGCTCAAACGCCGCAAGCCGTACACGTCGCCTGTCCGGGCGCGTGCACATCTCCTGTCCCCCTTCCAAACAAAAATCGACGACAATAGATCTTGCCAAGCGAGCAGGTCATGCGCTGCGTCGCTAGGCAAGACCTAAAAACCATCTCAAGCTTTGGAATGTACTCCCAAAGAGGAGGACATGCAATAACCACTGAGAGCTCGGAAGAGAAAGTAAAACCAGCTTTTCCAAAAACAGGCTCAATTGATTCCCAGACCACAGTGTCCGGCTTATAAATGGTCCTTGCATTCCTAACCTCACATTCCTATACAGCCACATGCATAAGACGTGCATACGCGCCTCTGCACCAGGTCTGGAGCACTCTCTCCCGGTCTCACGCACAATACTAAAATTCAACTCAAGCACGTGTTACCACAACTAACAGCCTTCTCCCATCCATGGACTAGCGAATACGCTTTTAGTCAGCTGACCCTCTTGAAGGTGCTTTGGTGCCTTGACAAGAGGTAGGAAGGTGCTATAGAAATACTAGAGTACAATAGGGTATAGTGAATATATCTATCAACAAAAAAAACCTAGCTGAGGACCTATCAGCATTTTTGGCTGCTCACTTTTTTTGGGGAGTTTTATATAGCGCAAACTCGACCCGAAGGTATCAGAGCGCTTTTCATAAGCACCAGTTGCATTACAGACGGACACATTCATTTTTGTTAGGCACAGGGAGATTACGTGATTTGCCCAGAATCACAGGATATGGAGCATTCCTGCCGAGACTCGAACACAGTTCTCCAGCTTCGAGATCGACCGCTCTAGCCGTTAGGCCACATCCTCTCATCTTTAATACTGTTTTGTGTTTTAGCTGCACATTTCAGTATTGTTTTGTGTTTGCTCGGTCATTTTGCTTAATTATTTTCATGATATTTCATGATTTATTTTGCCTTTTCAAGATGGCGCCCCAGGACCCACATTAGTCCTTTTTTATGTTTCTCACTAGGTGTATTGGGTAGTAACACTGCTGATCATCTGATCAAGGCTATCTTGGCAGAAACACGTCATGTCTGTGCACAAAATAAAAAGATAATTTGGGAACACAGTATCTGCCCTCAGTGAGCGCTTTTTCTGGAAGTTGTACTTTTGTGGATGTGGTTATTCTGTGCTGGCAATGCTCCTCCGGACGAGGTGCTACAGCCCAGTAGGGTTACGGGTGCCTCAGGAGCCTAAGATGGGCTTAGCTAACTATAACTTGCACCCTCGCCATGCACTGATAACTGCTTCCCATATTACATCACCCATGACATGTTCTATGACATCATTGATAACATCACTGCAACATCTGAAATTACATCTTGGATGACAAGACTGTGCATGGTGGGGGCACAAGTTATAGATACTTGAGATAACTGTAACTGGTGAATTTCAGTGTCTTTTTCAGTTTAAAACGTTATGTTGGCACTGAAAGTTTCACCTAACTATAACGTCACTTTCACCTTTGTTTTTTCAGTTAATATATATATATAATAATATATATATATTATAACGAATTTGCCCTCAAGGAAGACACACTCTCGAAGCAGGTAAACTGTCCTGAGTTCTTTATTTGTAGGCAAAACTGGCATCTACATGAAGAAAAAGTTCCTTTCCTGACGCGTTTCGGGCCTCCTGGCCCTTGTTCACAGGCTAAATGAAACAAACAACACTCAGGCACTGCACCTTATCAATAGACTGCAGGTGGTCCACAACGCAGCAGCACGCACGATACTCAGCCTACCCCTAAAAACCAATATGTCCCCTTTCCTCAGAGAACTGCATTGGCTCCTTGTAAGGAAGAGGATTACGTTCAAAAATTTACTACTCATCCATAGAGCGTTGCATGGAACAGATCCTAGTTACCTGAAAGTGAGAATCGGATTCTACATCCCTTCTAGAAGTCTGCGTTCAACAAATCTTCTTTTGGCCAAAATCCGTCGGATCAGTAAATCTAGCATGGGAGGCAGGTCCTTTTCTTTTCTGGGTCCTACCTTATGGAATAACCTGCCACTGGATCTGAGACGCCTCACTTCCACCGCTCTATTTCGGAAGAAGCTGAAAACATGGCTCTTCTTGAACAACTAATTCTGTGTCTTTGTCTTTTGTTTCTCAGTTTCCTACATTTGTAGTGCAGAGCGCCAGGACACTCTACGGAGTAACAGTTGCGCTTTAGAAGTTACCTTTACATTACATTACATATACAGACACACACACATTTATATAAATAAATATATATATATATACACCCATACATATATAGATCAAACCAATACCCTTTCAGACATAGAGTGCTGCATAAATTATGCAAAAAAGGGTCATAGAACTCTGGGTAGTCCCCAAGTTTAGGTGGAGAGCAGCTCCTGTATAGAGCACCCTACAACACCAGCGACACTCTGCATTTGTATATATCTATAAATATATCTATATATATCTATATTATCTACTGGCGGTCGCCAGTAGATAGTTATAGTTAGGACCTTTATCCATAGGAAATCCGCAACATTCTATTTGAAATAACTCTTGCGAATCATCGCGAAAGCTTCCAACTTGTTGGGGCGCCACGCTCCGCTCCTACCCTGAAAGTCTCGGGTTGATTCGTCAAGCGGGGGCCGAGAAAAAAGGGGGGTCCCAAAACGCGTTTTCTCAGTTTTTTCCATGTTAATTCCCATAGGAAATTTTAGCCGCGGCTACAGCCCGAACTGCTGAACGGAATTACACCAAATTTTGCAAAATGGTAGCGCTTGGTTCAGAAAGCGACCTTTTTCTTAAATGGTGTAAATCCGTGCAGTAGTTGCGGAGAAATTCAAAAAATAAGAGTGAAAAAATCGATTGCCCATAGGAAACTTTATGCAAGGCTACAGCAAAAACTGCTGAACGGAATTACACCAAATGTGGCAAAAAGGTAGTGCTTGGTTCAAAAAGCACCCTTTTTAAAAATGGTGTAAATCCGTTCAGTAGTTGCAGAGAAAATCCAAAATAAAAGTTTCGATATTTAGAGGCACGGAGGATCCGCGCACCCTCCCGACCACGAGCTGCATGCTAATTGGCTGTCAACACTCCAAACCAGGAAGTGTTGGCAGCCATCTTGTCCCTCGGTAGAACCGAGGGACAAGAAAAGACAAAAACAAGGGCGCAAAACGCAAAAAGGGGGCAGGGTAGAAACACCCTGACCCCCTAGCCCTGCTCAGGGGGTCCTACAAGGACCCCCAGGGCCCCAAAAAATATATATTTTTTAAAAATCGGCGGGATGCGCTTAGGGTGCGCGGATTTCGCGGAGAAAAAAAAACGAAACGCGGGCTCCCGCACTTCGTGGTTAATTGGCCCCCGGGTGGGCCAAGTCCCGGGGGCATGGGGGATTTATGTAATAATTTTGGGGGCCTCTAAGGCCCCCAAGCCCCAGGGACCGTCACCCCCCGGGGCTCAAAATTGAAATAGAATGTAAATTAAAAAATGTGTGAGGGGGCTACAGCCCCTCACATGCCCCGGGGTCCACCATCTCCCGGGGCACTAATTAGTCAAAATGCGGGGGTCCATTTCGGACTCCCGAGCCCCGGGATCACCACCTCCCGGGGCTTTGCAAAAGATGTGAGGGGGCCGTGGGGCCCCCTTCTGGAGCCTGTGATGGCCCTGGGGACCACCACTCCCCAGGGCCGGCTCCTGCAGTGTCCCGGGTGCCCACCCCGGGACACTGCTGTTTGCTATGGTAGGGCGGGAGCACGTCTCCCGCCCTACCGTAGCAAACTCTGGTTTGGATTTTGGAAGAGAGAGCAGGTAACCTGCTCTCTCTTCTAATATCCAAAGCAGAATTGCTTTTCCACACGGGGAGCTGCATGTTAGCAGCTCCCCATGTGGAAAAGCAATGCCGGCTCTCGCAGGACGCGGGGAGCCGGCGGGACCATGGGGGCATTGGGGCTCCCCCCACGGTCCCCAACGAACTGAGTAGGCTCCGGGGGATGGGGTCCCCGGGGCGAATAAAAATTAGTGGTAGGAGCCCGTTTTTTTTTTTTTTTAAATGGAGTCGCGTCCCGAGCACGGCGCTCAGCGCGGCCCTTGGTGTGAACGCGAGGAGTACGCGACTCCCAGCGCGGCCCCCTGGTGTGAACGCGAGGGGTACGCGACTCCCAGCGCAACCCCCTGGTGTGAACGCGAGGGGTACGCGACTCCCAGCGCGGCCCCCTGGTGTGAACGCGAGGGTTACGCGACTCCTGGCCGCGTTGGGTGCGCGACTCCCAGGGGAAAAAAAAGGGAGACTTTTTTATAATAAATCTAGGTTGCATGTTTGGATCTTGGGTGGCTCTAAAAAGAGCCCTTGTGTTTATTGCAAGAAGATGGTAGCTACATGTAAGTGCCAATGCAGAGTCTCAAGTTGTAGAGAAAGACTCTGTTTCCCTCATCTGGAGGTCACATGGGATTCGCGCACCGTGCGCACACGGCGCGCGCACCCGACGCGGTTTCGCGAAAATACATTTAAAAGTAATATAAGTGTATTACAAGTAGAAATATATTATTTTTATGAATACCTTAGATAATCTCTTGCCTTCATATGTACATTAAAGACACATACATATTATTTTTGAATATAAAAACTTTCGCGGGAGTCGCGCACCCTGCGCGCCCGAGCACGTATCGGACGTCACGCGGGGCCTGCCACCGCGCAAGCGTCGCGTACGCTAATTCGTATGTGTCGCGTATAAGCCGGAGCAGGAATCGCGTACCGGTCGCATACCAAACGCGCACACATGTAATATACGTATGTAACGTGACTAAAAACACGCACCCGTCGCATACCATACGCGGATCCTGGAGTTGGAATAGTAAATTATACTATTCCTAAGTCCAGCGCGCCCCCTACAGCAAGTCGATCTAATGACTTGCGATGTAAAGGTATCGCGTTCTAACAACGCGGTCGTTGTAACGACCGTGTTGTAATATAACGCGATGTGATGGCATGCGTTGTAACGTGCACTGTGCCTCGAGCTCCTCACAGTGTCTGTAGTGTACTGTGCCTCGCGCTCCTCCCACTGTCTACAGTGCACTGTGCTTCCAGCTCCTCGCAGTGTCTATAGTGTACTGTGCCTCGAGCTCCTCACACTGTCTATAGTGTACTGTGCCTCAAGCTCCTCCTACTGTCTGTAGTGTAGTGTGCCTCTTGCTCCTCCCACTGTCTACTGTGCACTGTGCCTCGAGCTCCTCGCAGTGTCTACAGTCCCCTGTGCCTCGAGCTCCTTGCAGTGTCTGTAGTGTACTGTGCCTCACGCTCCTCCCACTGTCTACAGTGCACTGTGCCTCAAGCTCCTCACAGTGTCTGTAGTGTACTGTGCCTCGCGCTCCTCCCACTGTCTACAGTGCACTGTGCCTCAATATCCTCGCAGTGTCTACAGTGCACTGTGCCTTGAGCTCTTCGCAGTGTCTATAGTGTACAGTGCCTCGAGCTCCTCGCACTGTCTATAGTGTACTATACCTCAAGCTCCTCGCAGTGTCTATAGTGTACTGTACCTCAAGCTCCTCATATTGTCTACAGTCTACTGTGCCTCGAACTCCTCAGACTTCTGTAGTGTACTGTGCCTTGAGTTCCTCCTACTGTCTGTAGTGTAGTGTGCCTCGAGCTCCTCGCACTGTCTACAGTGTACTGTGCCTCGAGCTCCTCACACTTCTGTAGTGTACTGTACCTCAAGCTCCTCCTACTGTATGTAGTGTACTGTGCCTCGAGCTCCTCACACTTCTGTAGTGCACTGTGCCTCGAGCTCCTCACACTTCTGTAGTGTACTGTGCCTCGAGCTCCTCGCACTGTCTACAGTGTACTGTGCCTCAAGCTCCTCACACTTCTGTAGTGTACTGTGCCTCGAGTTCCTCCTACTGTCTGTAGTGTAGTGTGCCTCGAACTCCTCCCACTGTCTACAGTGCACTGTGCCTTGAGCTCTTCTCACTGTCTACAGTGTACTGTGCCTCGAGCTCCTCACACTTCTGTAGTGTATTACACTTCAAGCTCCTCGCAGTGTCTATAGTGTACTGTGCCTCGAGCTCCTCCTACTGTCTACAGTGTACTGTGCCTCGAGCTCCTCACACTGTCTACAGTGTACTGTGCGTCGGACTCCTCACCCTTCTGTAATGTACTGTGCCTCGAGTTCCTCCTACTGTCTGTAGTGTAGTGTGCCTCGAGCTCTTCGGACTGTCTACAGTGTACTGTGCGTCGGACTCCTCACACTTCTGTAATGTACTGTGCCTCGAGTTCCTCCTACTGTCTGTAGTGTAGTGTGCCTCGAGCTCTTCGGACTGTCTACAGTGTACTGTGCCTCGAGCTCCTCACACTTCTGTAGTGTACTGTGCTTTGAGCTCCTCTCACTGCCGACAGTGTACTGTGCCTCGAGCTCCTCACACTTCTGTAGTGTACTGTGCCTCAAGCTCCTCACACTTCTGTAGTGTACTGTGCTCGCGCTTCTACCACTGTCTACAGTGTACTGTGCCTCGAGCTCCTCACACTTCTGTAGTGTACTGTGCCTCGCGCTCCTCCCACTGTCTACAGTGTACTGTGCCTCGAGCTCCTCACACTTCTGTAGTGCACTGTGCCTCGAGCTCCTCACACTTCTGTAGTGTACTGTGCCTCGAGCTCCTCACACTGTCTGTAGTGTACTACACTTCAAGCTCCTCCTACTGTCTATAGTGTACTGTGCCTCAAGCTCCTCCCACTGTCTACAGTGTACTGTGCCTCGAGCTCCTCACACTTCTGTAGTGTAGTGTGCCTCGAGTTCCTCCTACTGTCTGTAGTGTAGTGTGCCTCGAGCTCCTCCCACTGTCTACAGGGTACTGTGTCTCAAGCTCCTCCTACTGTCTGTAGTGTACTGTGCCTCGAGCTCCTCCTACTGTCTGTAGTGTACTGTGCCTCGAGCTTCTCCTACTGTGTGTAGTGTACTGTGCCTTGAGCTCCTTGCACTGTCTACAGTGTACTGTGCATCAAGCTCCTCACACTTCTGTAGTGTACTGTGCCTCGAGTTCCTCCTACTGTCTGTAGTGTGCCTCGAGCTCCTCCCACTGTCTACAGTGCACTGTGCCTCGAGCTCCTCCTACTGTCTGTAGTGTACTGTGCCTCGAGCTACTCACACTTCTGTAGTGTACTGTGCCTCGAGATCCTCCTACTGTCTGTAGTGTAGTGTGCCTCGAGCTCCTCCCACTGTCTACAGTGCACTGTGCCTTGAGCTCTTCTCACTGTCTACAGTGTACTGTACCTCAAGCTCCTCACACTGTCTACAGTGTACTATACCTCAAGCTCCTCGCAGTGTCTGTAGTGTACTGTGCCTCGCGCTCCTCACACTGTCTACAGTGTACTGTGCCTCGAGCTCCTCGCAGTGTCTGTAGTGTACTGTGCCTCGCGCTCTTCCCACTATCTACAGTGCACTGTGCCTCGCGCTCTTCCCACTGTCTACAGTGCACTGTGCCTCGAGCTCCTCGCAGTGTCTGTAGTGTACTGTGCCTCGCGCTCTTCCCACTGTCTACAGTGCACTGTGCCTCGAGTTCCTCACACTGCACTATGCCCTATTTATCTTCAGAAAATGCTCTCAGGGTAGGATGCGTTTGGCACCCAATGGGCTACCATGTTCCCTCCCTCCTGATCACCACTTCCTGGGAAGTGTGACACCTGGCTTTCCCAGAATGCACTATTCTGCTCACTCCCAACATGGCGAGACCCCAGTCTTGGCACTCAGAGCTCCTTAGCCCACCCCCAGAGGTGTGGCTACCAAGGGGCTACACACCCCTGGAAAAACCGGTCTGACAACTGACTTCTCCTCTTCTGTTTCCAGTGCCAGCCTGTCTGCCTAAACCATTGGGTGCCCCTCTCCTAAGTGTTACCCATTTGCCCTTCAAATGCGGCTTCTCCTTTGAAGCTCACCTTTTGGGCCAACAGCCGTGTGGCTTCTTGCAGGATGGAGGTAACACCTTTCTCCCATGTATGCCCCTATTGTGTCCTTTCCTGGGAGTCATTAGATCATCTCCCCAGGAGGGCAGAAAGCTGTCTTCAGGACAAGCCCTGTGTACATCAGTAAAGGAGCCTTGAAAACCTCGGGCAACTAAAATGGCAACTTCTAAAGTTACACTTTGCCCACTAATGACATTAAATTCGATTTAAGCGTAAAAGAAGGGGCCCCCTACTATTTAGGTGAGGTTCCTTAAGGTAGGGAAATTCAATCAATGTAAAGAATTAAGGCAACCATTCATATAATGATAATTGAAAATGATGTGTGAACAATGAAGAATGGAAAGAACCAAGGCAACAACTATTTATCAAAAGTACAAAATATCATTTATTTTAATTCTTAACAGTTGGACGATCTATAATATACATACACTCACTTTCATGTCCGTCAATCATACTTCCATGCATACTCAAAACAGTTTAAAAACATTGTTGAGATAGTAACATTTTCCACAAAATTGATAGATGGGTACAATGTAATAGGAATGAATTCAATTAAAACACAGTGGCACAAAAACAAATGACTGGTGGTGTTCTACGCGCGTTTCGGCACACACGGGTGCCTTCGTCAGGAGAAAGGCCACAGTTGGAACATATGAGGATTCTACTTAAGACTGTTATAATAACCAGCCGTGTTCTAGGATGACATAAAAACGGTACCGCTCTTGGTTTGTTTATCTAAACCTCAGATATCGAAGACTTTTACTAAAGTGAAAAAGTGTCATTCACAAATGATTTGAATGCGTCCCTTTCTATGAATATTGTGCTGTATGTTAACTGATGTATTCGAGATAAAGATTCGTCGTGACAGATGAAGGTAAACTGTCTTAATATGGGATAAAGTACAAGGAATATTTGTTTCGTCTTTTATTCATAGGTTTATTAAGGTTCGATGCAAATGAGGAAGCTCAAATAGTATTATTAATGGTAAAAGGATTTGTTTTCAATGGCATGGAGCCTCCGGATATGGGGTTCCTACTCACAGCGGCTCTGGATGAAGACTAACCATTATTGATACTATTAACCGTCTTAAGTATAATCCTCATACGTTCCAACTGTGGCCTTTCTCCTGACGAAGGCCCCCCTGTGTGCCGAAACGCGCGTAGAACACCACCAGTCATTTGTTTTTGTGCCACTGTGTTTCAATTGAATTCATTCCTATTACATTGTACCCATCTATCAATTTTGTGGAAAATGTTACTATCTCAACAATGTTTTTAATCTGTTTTGAGTATGCATGGAAGTATGATTGACGGACATGAAAGTGAGTGTATGTATATTATAGATCGTCCAACTGTTAAGAATGAAAACAAATGATATTTTGTACTTTTGATACAGTTGTTGTTGCCTTGGTTCTTTCCATTCTTTATTGTTTATACATTATTGTTAATCATCATTCCATGAATGGTTGCCTTCATTCTTTACATTGATTGAATTCGGTTTAGCCATTAAATTGGATTTAATGCACTGATTCTTTTGATAGCAAACAGTGTCAATCTTAGAAGTCCCATTCAGAGGTTAGCAGTGCTGAGGTGCCAGCCTGTAACTCTATACTTGCCTATGGGGCTACCAGCCTTTCCACAGTAAAAATAACAATTTAGGGTTTTTGCTGTTGGAGCGAGTAAAAGTACGTTTCACTTTTTAACATACAGGCCCTAAGAGCTTGTTAGGCCTACCTTAGGGGTGACTTACATACATTAAAAGGGGAGGATTGGGCTTTGCCATTACTTTAAATGGCAAAGTCGAGGTAGCAGTTAAAAGCTGCCCTTCCAGTCTGCAGTGACAGACTGGGAGCCATGTTTTACGCTGTCCCACTCAGGGCGGCACAACAAGTGCTGCAGTCCCTGGGGGTGAACACTCTAACTTACAGGCCCTGGGTACCCCTGGTACCATATACTAGGGACTCACAAGTAAGTTAGGCTGTGCCAATTTGGGATAAACCAATTAAACATACACCCTTTTAAGGGTCAGAGCACATGCACTGAGTCCTGTTTAGCAGGGTTCAGGGCATTTCAGAACCATTTCACCAGTAGCTAGTAGTCAAAATGGGGGCAGACTTTTGCGGTAAACCTGCAAAACATCGGTTTCCTTACATGTCCCAAGGTTCCTCCACTGTTGTTTCTTATTCACACTGTCCTATGTGTACCACACTTCCATACTCTATACTCCGATATGCATCAAACTCCTCACGCTCCCTGTGCCTGGCATTCTGGAATGCCACGGTGGAGCGAGTGCGGATAGTGGTTTTTGGAAGAGCTGGAGTGTAGGTGCCTGTCCACGGATCCCATATGAGGATGGGGAAATAGTTTTCAGTCAAGCTGCTGACAGTGGTGTTAGGGGTGACTGACTGACCCAGTGTGAGTACCAGGGTATTCAAGGAATCACAAGTGAGACCGCTGAAGAAGCGGCGCGACTCTCAAACTAGGGGGATGACATACCATAGAGAGGGAGGATCCCATCCCATAGGAAGCTATAGGGCCAGATCCACAACAGAGTTCAGAAGGCACATGGCAGACACAGGGGAGTAATCATAGTGTGAGACCAAAGAGATGCAGGAGGTGAAGTGGGGTCCTCCGTTCTGCAACAGATGGAGGCGAGCAGACTAGATAGGCCCAACACATGTTCTGTGACATCGGTGTCCATGTATCAATGCATCGCTTCATGAAAGAGTAACTCAGGCGTGGGGCGAATCCCTGCTTTCATAGTGTGTCCATCTCCAAGAGGGAAGTATACTGTAGCAATAACGTCTATGGCTTCTTCACCGCGGTACAGTGAAGCTTGTGTGGGGTCTCTGTCCATGTTCCTAAGCGTGAGCCTTTTCTTTTACTGCCTGGTTCTGAACTCTTCTAAACACCTTTCTTGTTCCCACAGGTAAAGATCTGGTTCCAGAACCGGAGGATGAAGTGGAAGCGCAGCCGGAAAGCTAAGGAGCAACAGGCACAAGCCGAGGTGGAGAAGCAGAAAGGAGGCAGCAAGGCCTCGGTCAAGCCTGCCCAGGAGCTGCGTGCTCCAACGGAGGCCGAGGAGGACAATGAGGAAGATTTGGACCAGGACGAGGAGGACGTGGACCTGGACCAGCACCAGAGCAGCCCAGACTTCTTACACCATACAGCAGACCTGGGCTTCAGCCCAGATTCTTCGTGCTCAGAGGTGGAGCTTAGCCCTGCCGGGCGGATCATGTCTGCCGTATGAAGGCGTGCGGCTTGGTACAACAGACAAGATGAAGGAGCATGGGAAAGACACATGAACTCATTTATTTATAAGACTAAATTCAACAGACTACTTATAGTCATGGTCCTTCATCTCCACGCTGGAGTCTCCGCTTCTTAAGCCGGCGGAGAGCAAAACAGAGCAACAGACTCTAAAATGGCTGCCGCTCTCAGCAATAGCGGGTGAGCGTGGCAGCATGGAGGGACGGCAGAGCCTCGTTCCTAACCTCCCTCCCGAGAGGACACTATTCAGAGAACTGAATAACTTATGGGCATCATTGCTCTATTTATCTCTTAATTATTCTGTGTCAGTGAATGTCTACATTTGGGGACGATGGAGTGTGATGGGCGATACTGTCTTAAATTGCATCATGTTTTCTCGATAAAGCTATTTGCTACAGTGCAAGGCGGTCTCTTTTCTAGTGAGGAAGTGAGTGAAACGTCATGACGTAAAGGGAGCAAGCCACCTACCATCCACCTATGTCTGCATATTCGCTCTTCCAAACCAGGGAGTGGAGAGATCTTAGGGGTCTAGTTACGAGAATGTCACCCAGTGCAGCGCAGCAAGCCACCTTGCTGCGCTGCACTGTGTGACAGGGAAAGGGCAGGAATGCGCAGTATTTAAGGCAACTGTAGCGCTGGGCGCCATCTGTTAGTGGGTATTCATACCCTTTTTATTCGTTTTATGTTTTCTTTTTCTCACGTTTTCTTTGCTTTGTTTTAATCTACCAGTAGCTTACCTTGACAGGGGAGCCGGCTTAAGGTAAGGGGGTTGCTGGACCCTGGGTTGGTTATTCTCTTCTCCAACTCTTTTCCGGCCACACGCCAACAGTGTTGGAACTTGGCCACGCCCCCTCATTTCATCACCCCATAATTGAGGGCTATTTAAATGCACTGTCAGCACGACCGTGCAGCGGACGCACAGCTGGTGTGCCAAAGGGCGCCTAAGGCAAGCCCGTCTTCGCCCGCCTGCACTCGGACCGCAACAGGTAACCTCCCTTTCTTATTCGTGAGATGAATTCCGCTCCCTCAAGTGTCATAGTAAGCGGTTTTCAGGACCCACGCTGGTACCATTAAATCCCACAAATATTACAACTTATCCAGAGTGCCAACTAACTCGGACCAAATCTAAGAAACGAATATGACACTTTACTCCACACGCGTTTACAACGCAGTCCATTACCCTGCATTTTTTACTCTGCAAAATATTTTACAACGCAGGGCTTTACACCGCAATCCATTACAATACATTGTCCATTACAACGCAATTTACTATTCTAACTCCACCGGGGCATTGCAATGGGGAATGCGTTGCAAGGGTTTGTGGTGTAAAGCCCTGCGTCGTAAAAGATTTTGCAGAGTAAAAAACGCGGGGTAATGGACTGCGTTGTAACGCAGTCGTTGGAAAAGATGTTTTCCCTAAGAAACAGAGTTGAAACCCCCCCACATCCTTCACTACCAACTCAGCTACGGTACCCAGCAACTTCAAATGTACACTCATAAACACCAGGTCTCTCATTAAAAATGCACTGGCTTTCGCCGATTTTCAAGAGACTCGTTCGCTGGAAATGGCATTTGTCACCGAGACCTGGGCAGATGCTGCCTCGGACCCGGATCTCATCTTGGCTTCTCCCCCTGGTTTTGTCATCTCTAGGCTAGATTGTCCGGGGAAAAGGGGTGAGGGTTCGCGATTATATACAGGGATTATTTCAAAGCATCCTTCGGGCCATTGCAGGCTATTTCAGACTGTGAAGCGCTTTCATATAAAATAACTCTGAGAAATCAATACTACTTCAACGGGGCTATTATCTATAGGCCCCCGGGCCCTAGAGCAGCGTTTCTGATCAACATCAGTCAGCTGATGGACATTAAAGTCAATTTTACTGACTTTACCACTTTAGGGGATTTTAATATCCATCTGGAAAATCCATTAGACAGTGATGGCATTCTTTTTACTGACTCTTTGGCAAGCGCGGGCCTTGTTCATCTAGTGAAAGGACCCACGCATGTTGCCGGCCATTCTTTAGATGGGATTTTTTCTGACAACCCCTACCTTAGAGTCACATCCATCCTTCCCCTCACCTGGTCGGACCATTCTGCGGTTATGTTTCACTTTAGTATGGAAGTTGGGGGTCCTACTGCCCACTCTCAACCACGCCGAACTCTAAGACGTTCTTGGCATGAAATTACTCCGGAGGCGCTTAAAGCGCATTTAGCTGAATTCATATCTGAGATTTCTGCAGACTTTGACGAGGCTACTAATAACTATCATAAATGGATTTCCTTAAATGTTAATTTGCTTGCCCCTCTCAAAATTCTCAATCATAAAAGGACTTCCTTCTCTGAACCCTGGTTCAATGACAACCTCTGAAGCCTAAAACAAGCATGTCGTAGGCTCGAAAGGAATGACCCCTATGATAAAATGTCTTACACAATGGCTATCCAGGCCTACAGAGCTATGGTTCTCAAGCCAAATCTTGTCACTTCACTGCCAAAATAAAAGCCTCACTAAACGTTCCCAAAGAAGTCTTTGCAACAGCGAACAAGCTGAGTAAGTTACTAGAACCAAAAAATAACCAAGTCAATCAAGAATTCTGCAACTCATTAGGGGATTTTTTTCAGAATAAAATCAAAGCTGTTTATAATACCTTTGCCTTCAATCATACCGCTAATGGGAAACCTGAGGAGGAGATCGCATCTCCCACATTGGTGGGGACCACCTCTTCTGATGGCCCATTGGACAATAACACCCTCTTGGAAGCATTTAACCCCCTTTCAGAATCTATGGTTCAGACCTTTCTCTGCCAAAAAAGGTCAGGGTCCCCCTTGGATCCCTGTCCCCCAAAGTTTCTTCACTTAGTACCTGACATCACGGCTAATCATTTGAAAGACATCTTTAATAAGTTGTTTACGGAAGGCCACTTCCCCAAAGAATAGATGAAGGCCTCCATTCTTCCTCTGTTAAAAAAAAAACTTGGACTGTAAGGACCCAGATAATTATACACCAATTTCATGGCTCCCCCTTCCTGCAAAAATTGTTTATCAAGAACAATGATCTCCTAGATGCTACACAATACGGCTTTAGAAGCCAGCACAGTACTGAGTTAGCTTTGATTATTGCCTCAGAGGAATCAAGCTACGCTGCAAAACGGTCCCCCGGTAACAAAAACAGCCCCCCAAGGGATTTAAAACCGCCCCCACCCTGGTGGCCCACAGGGGAAACGTCCGGTGCCCGCTACGGCCAGTCCGGCCCTGATTCCATGATGGTATGCGTGAAATTGGAAACTGGGTGTCTAGTAACTGTCTGAAGTTAAACTCTGGAAAGACAGAGGTCCTGCTGTTCGGGAGGAATACCTCTTTTTGGTCTCCTATTTGGTGGCCACAGCAAATGGGAGAGCTCCCCTTCCCAGCTACCAAGGTAAAAAAATCTAGGAGTGTATTTTGACTACAAGCTATCCTTTGAAGCCCAAATACACTCTATCACATCGTCTTGCTTTTTCATGTTAAAAACTTTCAGGAAAGTCTTGTCTTTTATTCCACAGGACCTGACGAAAAAGCGGTAATTTCCGCACTTATATTGTAAAAAATGTACTATTGCAGTGCGCTCTTTTTTAATATCCAGAAAAGATTTCTAAACAAGCTGCAGGTTCTCCAAAATAATTATATATCTCCTCGTTACGCGTCACCTGAGAAGGCAACACTTCTTGGCTCATTCCTAGGCCGACCAGTTCTGGTAAATCTGGGAATGCGTCAAAAACATGAGAGTTGCATGAGAACACCTGCACAACGCCCATGGAACGCCTTCCCAGGTCAGAGTAAGGCAACGCAGCGATTTGCGCTGTGTTGCTTTACTCCATATTTATGGAGCCACTCAGGGCCATGCAAAGTGGCCTTGCGCGGCTTCATAAATGACATGTATGGTTTGCGTCGCTCTTGCACCACGTTGCGTGGTGCAAGAGTGATGCAAACGGCTCATAAATAGGCCCCTTACTCTTGGCTTTGGTGTCCTTAACGTATGGTTGCCAGTAAATTCCTCAATTGGTTGAAATCATAGCAGGAGCTTGATGCAGTATCGCAAGCCATAAATTAACATCAATTGGATGAATGAGTGAATGCCTAGGACATGGGATGGGAAAGGAAGATGCTAAGGCGTGGGAAGGCAGGGAAGTGAATCTTTATCCCCGGTGCAAGTACACACACCGACCACCAGTACATCACCCTCCAACCGACACCCTGCAATCCCTGCACCGGCTACATTCTAATTCCCACCTTCCACATTCTAAACCCCACCTTCCACATTCCAATCCCCACCTTCCACATACCAATCCCCACCTTCCACATTCCAATCCCCACCTTTCACATTCCAAACCCCACCTTCCACATTCCAATCCCCACCTTCCACATTCCAATCCTCACCTACCACATTCCAATCCCCACCTTCCACATTCCAAACCCCCACCTTCCACATTCCAATCCCCAAATTCCACATTCCAGCCAGGGCTGCAATTCCAACACATCTTCCCCCCTACTATAACAAATAGCAGCAACAGCAAAAAGTGAAACATTAACATACAAATAAAAATACCTATCATAAAGATAAAGATGAAATCAATATAAGGCATTGAGAACATAACAAATCTTTCACAAAAGTACATTATAAATAAACAGATGTGCAATATGAAGAAAAGCAAGCGCGTAGAACGAAACAAACCTTGCTTACCTACAATGTAATGCTTAAAACGTTCTTGTCTCTGTCTGTCTTCGTGTGCACCGCTCTGCAATGACTTCGACTCATTTTTCTGCAGGACTTCTGCTGCTCCGAAACAAGCATCTACAACTTTCACCTTCTTCCGGGGTACACCAGCAATTCTGTCTTTATTCAAATCTTGCCATTCCTGGTATACACCACCAATGACATAACCTGTAGCAACATAACTTGGGGCCACATGTACAAACCTATATGTCAGTCGCAAACGGGACGATTCACAGAAGGCTTTTTGGGATGTAGAAAGTCCTCTTTGTGATTCCCTAACCTATTATCGAACCGCAGATTGAGTTTGCAATTCGGTATTAGAAAGGTGCGTGTTTAGGGCGTCCCTTCCAAATACTGAATCGCAGTAGTATGTGTGAATGTTTTTGTGAGAAGTTGGCCTGGCATATGCTGTCCACTAATTATAGTGGGCACCTTGCACCAGTCCAAATCGACTCTTATGGTAGATAGGTTAAAGACAACCTTATTGAAAGCTATCCTAGTGGTAGCTATGGAGAGCAGCCTTCAGGCTAAGTCTTGAAGGAATGTAAAGCAGCTTGTTTTACCAGTCTATAATCTCTTGAGTGACCAAATGAAAGAGCACCACACCAGGTATATATTCAAAATATATGTATTTATTACTAAACACACCCCTCTAGTCTCTTTATGAGGCTAGAGTTCGAAGTACATAGGTTATAAGATCTTAAATCACAGTAATAGCACAAATACACGTTTGGGCCCTAGGGGCGTACCAAACCATATACCAATAAAGTGGTATGCGAACCACGACTGAACTAGACACTAGGCCTAGAGCCTCTAGAAGTGCTTGGACCACAAGGAACCACCCAAGGTAGTGACACAGGGGACCCACGGGAGACGCGTGCAGTGTAAATACACAACCGCGATACGCCGTTAACTTCTATGGAGAAAGTCGGGATCGGGAAAATAGAGGAAAGGGACACTTTAAAGAGGACTAGGACAAAACCCTTTGAGATCTAGGACTTTGAAGAGTCTCTACCCACGGGAGCACCGGAGTACTCGTGTTACCTCACCCAGGGAAGCCGGGTGCATAGGTGCCTTTCGGGGTCGGGTTTCGTCGTCGTTTCGAATGGCGATCTGCTGCAAAGTGCTGCTGGCGGCCAAGAGAAAAGTGTCCGGGTGGATCCAAGAGTGGATCGGAGTTCTGGTGAACCTGAAAGCAGAGGGGACAGAGTCTGGGTCACTAGCCAGTGACCAG
The DNA here is from genome assembly GCA_963921515.1 of Calotriton arnoldi. NCBI lineage: Eukaryota > Metazoa > Chordata > Amphibia > Caudata > Salamandridae > Calotriton > Calotriton arnoldi. The sequence goes on along the minus strand of CAWUFW010006254.1, from coordinate 157,671 downwards.
GAAGGCGATGGACAGATGCCCACCGATGTCGAGTGCTTCAGGTGCGTTGACGGTCGTCTCGTTTCTGCAGCCACGAGGTCCAGGAGGCGTTGTCGGCGACCAGGAGCAGGATTCGGGCTGGTATACGATGTCTGTCGAGTGCTGCGGTGTCGGCGACCGGATTGGACCCAACAAGCCTTGGCAACGGCAAGTCTCGATGTAGCTGAAGATCGTCGATGGTGCAGACCAGCAAGGTCTGGGGAACTCACCCAGCGAGGGTAAGTCAGGGCAGGCCTGGAGCAACCAGGGGAGCCCTTTGGTTTCTTTAGAAAGTCTTCTGGGGACCCACGAGCCGGCTGGCAAGGGATCGCGAAGACACCTCGGGCGGAATCACTCAACAGGGGCCCACGGTCACTCAGGACAGTGTAGGCCTCTGATCTTCAGAGAGGATTCCTGCTGGAGGTTGGGACCACACGTGGTCCAAAGCACAGGTTCGTAGAACGTTGTGAAGGGGTTGCACTCGACAATAGTGCACGGTACCCAGGGGTCGCGGTTCCTCGTCACTCGTGGGGTCCACTTGCCTCAGCTTCGCTGGGGACTCACGATGGCCTTGGAGAAGTCAGGAAATCCACTTCTTGGGCTGCAGGGACTTCGGACTCCGGCGGGAGCGGCGTAGTTTGCGACCGTCGTTATCGTTTTTGGTGCCTGCCAAGCAGGGGAGTCACTCCTTGACCCCAAGGGAGATTCTTCAGTCCTCTAATCGTGATGTAGAGCGTCGAAGGTCCAGGATTCAGTTTCAAAGTTTAGTCCAGGGATATCTAATCTTGCTGTGGCAAGGGTTCCCCATTTTAACCAGTAAAACAGGGAGGGACTAACTCTATGACCCCACCTATGGGAGGGTCAAGGGAGGGGTGGCTACACCCACTTCCCTTTGTCCAGTTTCGCGCCAGAGCAGGGGCAGGTAGCCCCTGAGCTGGTTTGAACTGGCATATGCACAGAGGAGCCTTTGCTCCCCCAGTGCAGGACTTCAAAGCACTCTAAGAGTGCACCCACCCAGCCCCAATACACATTATCCTGTCTGGGGAGGTGGTCACACCTCCCTGCAACAGGAAACCTATTGTCCAGGCCTCCCCTGCCGGAGTTTCGTCCAGCAGCAGGAGGCCAGACTTGTGTCTGTGGCAGCAGCATCCATTTTGTGATGCCAGGGCTTCAGAAAGAAGTTACCGGGTAAGCCAGAGTTAACATGTCTTTCCCTCTAGAAGGGTGGAATACTACCCCCGCCGCCAGGATTGGCGGGGGGGTAGTATTCCAAGATGTTTGACACCAAACACGACATGTTTAGGTGCAGCCATTCCAAAGTTAGCATTTTACCGCGAGGATATAATGCGCTTAAGAGTATATGGTCAGGCTGCACTACAAACAGCATCAGAGATGGTCTCCGAACGCTGCAGAGGGGCCCTGCTCATGCAGGGGCACCCTCTCACATAGGAACCATGCACTCTGCCTTTAGGATTGATAAGGCCTGCCTTAGGAGTGACTTATAGGTTTATATGTGGGTATGTATTTAGTGATATAGGTAACCTATATCACAGTAAGGGGTGCATGCACCACCTTACCCAGGCTGCAGTAGCAGACCTGTGGTGTCAGTTTGGATGGCCTTCCAGGGGTGGCATAATACATGCTACAGCCCCTGGCAGGCCTCTGAGGTACCTATGCCCTTGGTACATAGTATACCATATACTAGGGACTTATAAGGGCACTCCAGATTCCAATCAGAGATGTGCCTAAGGCACATGGGAACCTTTTACAGAGAAAGCAGATAGACTGGGGCCCTGAATAGCAGGATCCCAGTCCAACTAAGTCATAAACCAGCAAAACACCATAAAAAAAGTGGGGGCAACCATATAGTCAGATTCCACCTTCCTACATAACCCCCCCAAACGAAAGGAGATAAGGCTAACCTTGGCCAGTTGAGCCTATATTGACTAAGTGGCCATATAAGGAAGCACCTGCACTAGCATGGTTGCCCCCTATGTTATGGTCCACTAAGCAATCCCTCACCCTAAGGGTATGAGAGGGTCTCCACCATGGGGAATCACTACCTCTGGTGTGCTTAGGTAAAGTACAAGGCTGGAGAGGTGTCTGAGTAGGGAAGTGAGGCCCTAGGAATGTTGGCCTCAGCTTCCTCAGATCACTGGTCACCATGTATGCCTGTCTTTCCATGACTGAGTTGCACTTTGCTCTAAGGGTCAACCTTTGGCTGCCTACAGCTGGGGGTTGGGTCCCTTTGGATGGAACACTGGAGGGACATGGCAGGTTTGGAACCTTCTGGTCCCAGGTTTGCCCTTGCCTACCAGAGTCCTTCTGGGGAGGTCCCTACATAAAGGTATGGGGGATCCCTCAGTGTGTAGAGGAATTTTCACCTGGCTAGGGCTACTAGACTGGGTGCCCCTAATCTGCTGATGGGGGCTTCCTCTGGACAGGGGGCCCGGGGGTCCACTGACCTCCCTGACCTCTGCAGCCCTGGGCTGACTGAGGCAGGGTAGAGAGGGGCAGGTTACCTGCTCCAGACTAGGTACCACCTTGGAAGGGTCCTCTGCCATCAGGGGTGTGGCCAGGCCAGGCCTGACTACCTCTGTGGCGGTTCCTTCACTAGGGGTAGGGTCAGTTCCCTGAGGAGGCTGACCCTTACCTACTGTCTGGGGGAAGAAGACTTTTCTTCAACCCTTGTGCTCTCTTTTGGGGAGAGTGGGCCATTCTTTCAGGCTCCATCTCTCCAAATTCTTGGGCTGGGGCTGTGGCCATCACAGCCCCACTAACCTTTGCAGGGACGCCCAACATCCTAAGATGGGTTTGGTGTTCAACTTCAGCCCAGGCTGAAATTTCCAAATCATTGCCCATCAGGCAATCTACAGGTAGGGTTGGGGACACTGCTACTCTTTTTGGGCCTGTGACCCCCTCCCAGCTGAGATTGACTATGGCCATGGGGTGATCTGTTCTGACACCATCAATGTTGGTCACCTGGTATTTAAACTCAGGTAAAAGCTGGTGAGGGGGACTAGTTTCCCTGCCACCATGGTGACACTAGCCCCTGTGTCCCTAAATGCCACAGCTTTCTGACCATTAATCATTGGCTCCAGTCTGTACCTGCCCAATGCTATGGGACCCATGGTAAAGGTGGCAAATCCTATACCACCATCAGAGTCAGAGGAGTCTGTTGAGGGGTCCCTGTCTAAACTAGGGCCCACCTCTGTTCCTCTTGCAAAAGCACCTAACTTTTTGGGTGCACTACTCCCAACTGGAGGATTACTACTGGTAGTACCAGGAGGGGTGGTAGTAGTTGTGGGAGGAACATTTTCTTTATTGCCAATCCTGGGGCAACTGGGATCAGTTTTCCAGTGCCCAGGCTTTTTACAGACATGGCAATATGGTTTCTTTTCAGGAGAGGAAGGAGTTTGGGACCCACCACCAGAAGAGGAATTTTGGGGCCCTGTAGGGGACTTATCCTTAGATTTATCCCCACCTTTCTCTTGGGACTTAGTAGAATCTTTCTTCTGGTCACCACCCTGATTTCTAGTTTTTACTCTGGTTCTGACCCATTTGTCTGCCTTCTTTCCCAATTCTTGGGGAGAGGTCAGATCAGAGTCCACCAGATACTGGTGCAAAAGCTGGTTTTGACAATTATTAAGGATCTGCTCCCTCATAATCAAATTGTACAATCCTAAAAAGTCATGCACTTTGTTGCCATGTATCCAACCTTCCAGAGCCTTTGTAGCACAATCTACAAAATCAACCCAGTCTTGAGTCTGAGCTTTTGGGTTTCTCTGAACTTCAACCTATACTGTTCAGTGGTTAGGCCAAACCCATCTATCAGAGCACTCTTCAAGACTGTGTAATTGTCAGCATCCTCTTCTCTTACAGTGAGGAGCTTGTCTCTACCTTTGTCTGCAAAGGAGAGCCACAAGATTGCTGCCCACTGCCTCTGGGGGACCTTCTGAACTTTACAGGCCCTCTCCAGTGCAGTTATCCATTTGTGGATGTCATCCCCACTCTGGTAGGGAGGGACAATCTTGTTTAGGTTTCTATGGTCATAAGACCTTTCCCTATCTCTAGGGATATTGCTGCCACCATGGGACTCTAGTCCCAACTTTCTTCTCTCTCTAAGGAGATCTAGGGATTCTCTATCTAAAGCCAATTGCTTCTTCCTGATCTCTAGTTGAGTTTCCTCATACTGGACCAGTCTCTTTCTTCTCTCATGAGAGGATTCCCTCCTGTGAGAAGAAACAGAGCTCCCTATTGAGGTGCCAGAGTGGTTAGACTCCTGAGAAGGAGACCTAGACTTTCTGAGCACACTCATGATCCTTCCTGGGGGACAAAGGTGTGGTTCTCCAGATCCTCATCTTCATCTTCCCCAGAAGGGATTGGGTTTTCCAGGTCAGGGTCATTGTCACCCTCCTGGTCAGTTTCAGAGGGGGGGCTGGGGGTAGTAGTACCCCTGGCCCCTTCCTCATCTGCTGGCCCACCCTCTGCTCCTACCTCTTCAGTCTCTGAAGACTTACTAAGATCATAAGCCACCAACAACTCCTGGAGGTGTTGGGTGGTGGGACTTTGGCCTGTCCTTAATTTCCTCACGTTACACAAAGCTCTCAGTTCCAAGAATGGGAGTGTGTCATACTTGGAGGGGGAAGCTCAATGGCTTCCTGCAGGGTATCTTTGGATCCTGCTTTTAAAGACATTACTAGTGTGGTGTGGTGTATGCACTACCTACTCTAGTGTGGCCTACTAAACTCTCTTGAGTTGTAGAAAGGGTTGTGCTATCCCTTAACACACAACTCTAAGTTCAGTAGAACTTACTGATATTCTAAGCTTAAATTATATGTACCTTAGGTACCTTTAGTGGTTTTCAGTTGATCAATTCAATTGAGATTATCTGGTAAAACAATAGCAAGCTGGAATCCCACACGCTGCACACCAATGTGAGAAGTTGGCCTGGCATATGCTGTCCACTAATTATAGTGGGCACCTTGCACCAGTCCAAATCGACTCTTATGGTAGATAGGTTAAAGACAACCTTATTGAAAGCTATCCTAGTGGTAGCTATGGAGAGCAGCCTTCAGGCTAAGTCTTGAAGGAATGTAAAGCAGCTTGTTTTACCAGTCTATAATCTCTTGAGTGACCAAATGAAAGAGCACCACACCAGGTATATATTCAAAATATATGTATTTATTACTAAACACACCCCTCTAGTCTCTTTATGAGGCTAGAGTTCGAAGTACATAGGTTATAAGATCTTAAATCACAGTAATAGCACAAATACACGTTTGGGCCCTAGGGGCGTACCAAACCATATACCAATAAAGTGGTATGCGAACCACGACTGAACTAGACACTAGGCCTAGAGCCTCTAGAAGTGCTTGGACCACAAGGAACCACCCAAGGTAGTGACACAGGGGACCCACGGGAGACGCGTGCAGTGTAAATACACAACCGCGATACGCCGTTAACTTCTATGGAGAAAGTCGGGATCGGGAAAATAGAGGAAAGGGACACTTTAAAGAGGACTAGGACAAAACCCTTTGAGATCTAGGACTTTGAAGAGTCTCTACCCACGGGAGCACCGGAGTACTCGTGTTACCTCACCCAGGGAAGCCGGGTGCATAGGTGCCTTTCGGGGTCGGGTTTCGTCGTCGTTTCGAATGGCGATCTGCTGCAAAGTGCTGCTGGCGGCCAAGAGAAAAGTGTCCGGGTGGATCCAAGAGTGGATCGGAGTTCTGGTGAACCTGAAAGCAGAGGGGACAGAGTCTGGGTCACTAGCCAGTGACCAGGAAGGCGATGGACAGATGCCCACCAATGTCGAGTGCTTCAGGTGCGTTGACGGTCGTCTCGTTTCTGCAGCCACGAGGTCCAGGAGGCGTTGTCGGCGACCAGGAGCAGGATTCGGGCTGGTATACGATGTCTGTCGAGTGCTGCGGTGTCGGCGACCGGATTGGACCCAACAAGCCTTGGCAACGGCAAGTCTCGATGTAGCTGAAGATCGTCGATGGTGCAGACCAGCAAGGTCTGGGGAACTCACCCAGCGAGGGTAAGTCAGGGCAGGCCTGGAGCAACCAGGGGAGCCCTTTGGTTTCTTTAGAAAGTCTTCTGGGGACCCACGAGCCGGCTGGCAAGGGATCGCGAAGACACCTCGGGCGGAATCACTCAACAGGGGCCCACGGTCACTCAGGACAGTGTAGGCCTCTGATCTTCAGAGAGGTTCCTGCTGGAGGTTGGGACCACACGTGGTCCAAAGCACAGGTTCGTAGAACGTTGTGAAGGGGTTGCACTCGACAATAGTGCACGGTACCCAGGGGTCGCGGTTCCTCGTCACTCGTGGGGTCCACTTGCCTCAGCTTCGCTGGGGACTCACGATGGCCTTGGAGAAGTCAGGAAATCCACTTCTTGGGCTGCAGGGACTTCGGACTCCGGCGGGAGCGGCGTAGTTTGCGACCGTCGTTATCGTTTTTGGTGCCTGCCAAGCAGGGGAGTCACTCCTTGACCCCAAGGGAGATTCTTCAGTCCTCTAATCGTGATGTAGAGCGTCGAAGGTCCAGGATTCAGTTTCAAAGTTTAGTCCAGGGATATCTAATCTTGCTGTGGCAAGGGTTCCCCATTTTAACCAGTAAAACAGGGAGGGACTAACTCTATGACCCCACCTATGGGAGGGTCAAGGGAGGGGTGGCTACACCCACTTCCCTTTGTCCAGTTTCGCGCCAGAGCAGGGGCAGGTAGCCCCTGAGCTGGTTTGAACTGGCATATGCACAGAGGAGCCTTTTGCTCCCCCAGTGCAGGACTTCAAAGCACTCTAAGAGTGCACCCACCCAGCCCCAATACACATTATCCTGTCTGGGGAGGTGGTCACACCTCCCTGCAACAGGAAACCTATTGTCCAGGCCTCCCCTGCCGGAGTTTCGTCCAGCAGCAGGAGGCCAGACTTGTGTCTGTGGCAGCAGCATCCATTTTGTGATGCCAGGGCTTCAGAAAGAAGTTACCGGGTAAGCCAGAGTTAACATGTCTTTCCCTCTAGAAGGGTGGAATGCTACCCCCGCCGCCAGGATTGGCGGGGGGTAGTATTCCAAGATGTTTGACACCAAACACGACATGTTTAGGTGCAGCCATTCCAAAGTTAGCATTTTACCGCGAGGATATAATGCGCTTAAGAGTATATGGTCAGGCTGCACTACAAACAGCATCAGAGATGGTCTCCGAACGCTGCAGAGGGGCCCTGCTCATGCAGGGGCACCCTCTCACATAGGAACCATGCACTCTGCCTTTAGGATTGATAAGGCCTGCCTTAGGAGTGACTTATAGGTTTATATGTGGGTATGTATTTAGTGATATAGGTAACCTATATCACAGTAAGAGGTGCATGCACCACCTTACCCAGGCTGCAGTAGCAGACCTGTGGTGTCAGTTTGGATGGCCTTCCAGGGGTGGCATAATACATGCTACAGCCCCTGGCAGGCCTCTGAGGTACCTATGCCCTTGGTACATAGTATACCATATACTAGGGACTTATAAGGGCACTCCAGATTCCAATCAGAGATGTGCCTAAGGCACATGGGAACCTTTTTACAGAGAAAGCAGATAGACTGGGGCCCTGAATAGCAGGATCCCAGTCCAACTAAGTCATAAACCAGCAAAACACCATAAAAAAAAGTGGGGGCAACCATATAGTCAGATTCCACCTTCCTACAGTTTTGCGACCAAAATGCAGTTGAAAAACATTCGCAATATACCGCCAATTTTAAATTAGCGATAAACCATTTACAAACGGGAAGGGGTCTCCAAGGGACCCCTTACCCTTTATGAATGTATGTAAATGCATTGTTTAAGATCAGGAAGTGGTCCCACGGACCACTGCCTACTCTTAAAAAATGGAAAGTTAACTTTTCCTTTTTTTTTAAACGCATCCAGTTTTCCTTTAAGGAAAACAAGCTGCATTTAAAAAAAGATTGCTTTATTTAAAAGCAATCACAGACATGGGGTCTGCTGACTACAGCAGGCCACCATCCCTGTGATTTTAGCGATTTCCAATGGGTCGCAAACCGAGACTTACCTCATTAATTCTCATGAGATAGGTCTATTTGTCACCCCCTAGGAATCGCAAATGAAACTCAAAAGAGTGTCATGCATTTGAAATAATGATTTCCTAATTGCGAGTCACAGGATATCGCAATTAGGAACTCGCTATTTCAAAGTTTCGTACATGTGGCCCTGGGTTTCTGAACTTTGACCCACCTAACTACCTACAACCAGGTCTCGCAGACCACTTCTTTGAGGACAAACTTCACATTCACTTTTTACATTTTTCCTTACATTAACTACGCCAGACAAACGTGACGCATCAATTGAGCATCTGCCCATCCATTCATAATCAGTTTGGACCCAGGAACGCGACCTGAACGTGACCTCTCAAAAATTCGAAATGGGTTACCTCAGTCGCTGCATTGGGTGTCATCCTGTACACCCGTAGCATGGGCTCAACGGCAGTACATCACCCTCCAGCTGCAACCTGGTATCCTGCACCATCCACATTTCAATCCCCACTTTCCACATTCCAGGCAGCCTGTGCTGAAATCCCATAATGGATGAATGAATGGATGGATGGATAGATGGATGGATGGATCAATGAATGAATGAATTTATGGATTTCTTGCACAACGCTTACACCTGATTGCTATTAAGACCTGTCTGACTGGCAGCGGAGCCGTTTGTAGGCTTGAAGAGATGGGTTTTCAGGTTCTTCCTGGACGTGGGTTGGTCTGTCTTGGTGCTCTTCCCAGCGGAGAACCTCTGCCTCAATTGTTGTCACTGGTCTTGGACACGGGGGCCATATTCTACAACTATAGGGGGCTCATTTATGGGATTTTGACGTAGGGCAGTACAGCAGGGCACCTTGCTGGGCTACCCTATGCCAGAGTAAAAGGTCAGGAATGCACCGTATTTAAGCAATTCGCTGCTTTCCTGTCATTTCTCCCTGCGCTGGCACCGTTCGGCAGCTTAGTGCCAACTTAGGGACCCTTGCATGGTGCAAGGGTGCTTCTGCTGCAGGCAGGGTTGTTTTTGTGCAGGTTCCTGTACAAAAACAATCCTACAAGGCGTTTTCCTCTTTCCATGTGTGCTGCAAAATGCAGTACACATGGAAAGAGGAAAAAAGCGAGGAGAAATTAACATATTTCTCCTTGTTACGCCTCACCTCGGGAGGCGTATGGATTTAGTGCTTCCCCAGGTTTACATAACTTTGTAAATCTGGGGCAGTGTCAAATTCCATGGGTGTTGTGTGGGAAAACCCACCGGAATGCCCATAGAACGCTTCCTGGGTGCAGAGTAAAGTGATGCAGCAATTTGCACTGAGTCACCTTACTCATGATTCGTGAGGCCATTCAAAGCCATAGAGGGCGGCTTTACATGGGTTCATAAATCGAAATGAGAGCCCTGCGTCACGCATGTACCACTTTACGTGGTGTCAAAGTGATGCAGGGCTCTCATACTCAAGCCCCACAGTATTTTTCTGCGGCTGTGGAGAAGACACTGGGCCTAGCAGAGCTGTGGTGGGAGGTCAGCACTTTCGCGTGATGTATAAAGTAACAGGGACCTGCAGGCGATGCCCGCTCTCAGGGAGATAGACCAAGAGGTGGATACGCTTTCTGAGCTCCAGGTTTCAGACTGATGTACAGAATAAAGGTTCTTCCTCTGGAAATTTAAAGTAGGGATCTCCACTCTAAGGTGGTCTTACACAGGTGGGTGTGACCCATCCAGTGACTACCCACTAATCTGAAAGAGCAGACGGGACTGGTGGGCTGAGCTCTATCCAGGGGAACTGCAAGAGAAAGAGAACAACCCCTAATCCTCTTACCGATGCAATAAATAACTGAAAATCTGCAAATGAGGCCAATGACCACATTTAAAAATGCCATCCAATGCAAGACACCCACCAGTTTATTCATCCTGAACGTGATGCAATATATAAACAAGCATTTGCAATGCAATTTACAATGGCAATAGCTCAAACTCTTGTAAATGCGAGACCTATTTCACTTCAAAGAAGCTGCGTCCATTGTCCAGGACTGATTGAAAGTGAAAGCACGCATGGCGAGGAAAGCACGTCGTGCCTGCAGTAGGAGAAACCCATTAAAGATAAGAGTGCTTACAGTCTAAATTAAAACATACAATGTCGCAACAGAAGTAAAAGGGCCAGTCGCCATGGGAGGTTACAAATGCGGACAAGGCAGTACCAAGCAGGGACTAACAAGCCTAATCATGATTGTCAAGCCGGTGTTTATGAAGGACAATGACACAAGCCAATGATAAATATGGGCGGCGAGTGGGCGCGGCTTCAAAGCCATACTCCAATACAGCATGTCTCGCAACAGCGCATGCGCTGCCCAGGCTCGACCTAAAAACATGCTGCAGTCTACTGGGAGTGACTGAAAGGGATGACATTTTAGATGCATGTATGTTTAGTATTTCAGTATGCAGACAATCTATAAGTGGGAAGATTTTTAGGGACACACAAACATAATATAATTAATTGTCACTCGTTGAGGCAGGGGACCCCCAGGTCAGTAGTGTAACACCACAATGTTTGGCCGACACATATATAAGCCACCAATAAGTTGGCAAGAGTTGGATAAATTAGACAGACATGGGTAGATTTTCTCTTTCGAGTGAGGAACTGGTGGCAATAACATGACATCTAACCACTATGGAAAATATGTGAGTGAGGCTTCGACTGAGTGGCGAAGGGGCAAGTGACGATGATGCACAATCACCCCTTTCAGATACAGTCTCTTTTCATAATAGTGGTTCAGCTTCTTCCTTTTTTTCTAGTAAGTTGTGTGTAGAGAGGGGACTTAGCACGAGCCTCTTTCCCAGAAGTGAGTAGAGACGATTCTTCCGGGAACAGTCCAGTATACGAGAGAGAGGGGTGGCTGGTCCTGGGTGTGAGGAGCAGAGTGCAACCAAATATCACCTCTCGGTCACCACTGTGGTTACTAATCTAACCGCCTAACCTAGCTCCAGGCATTCCTGCTATGTTATCATCTACATACACACTGGGCGTGCGCGAGTCAGGGTGCATTCCCCTTGAGCTCTTATCTACATACACACTGGGCGTGCGCGGGTCTGGGTGCATTCCCCTTGAGCTCTGATCTACATACACACTGGGCGTGCGTGGGTCTGGGTGCATTCACCTGGAGCTTCAATCTACATGCACACAGGTGTGCATGGGTCAGGATGCATTCCCCTTGACCTCTGATCTACATACACACTGGGAGTGCGTGGGTCAGGGTGCATTCCCCTTGAGCTCTGATCTACATACACACTGGGCGTGCGTGGGTCAGGGTGCATTCCCCTTGAGCTCTGATCTACATACACACTGGGAGTGCGTGGGTCTGGGTGCATTCCCCTTGAGCTCTGATCTACATACACACTGGTCGTGCACAGGTCTGGGTGCATCCCCCTTGAGCTCTGATCTACATACACACTGGGCATGCATGGGTCAGGGGTGCATTTACTGGAGCTTCAATCTACATGCACACTGACCATGCGCGGGTCAGGGGTGCATTCACCTGGAGCTCCAATCTACATGCACACAGGCGTGCACGAGTCAGGGGTGTATTCACCTGGAGCTCCAATCTACATGCACACTGGGCGTGCATGGGTCAGGGGTGCATTTACTGGAGCTTCAATCTACATGCACACTGGCCGTGCGCGGGTCAGGGGTGCATTCACCTTGAGATCCGAGCTACATGCACACTGGGTGAGTGCGGGTCAGGGTGCATTCACCTTGAGTTTCCATCTACATGCACACTGGGCATGCTTGGATCAGGGCTACATTCACCTTGAGTTCCGATCTACATGCACACTGGGTGTGCGCGGGTCAGGGCTGCATTCACCTTGAGCTCCGATCTACATGCAGACTGGGCGTGCGCGGGTCAGAGTGCATTCACCTTGAGCTCTGATCTACATGCACACTGGGCATGCGCTGGTCAGATCTTCATTCACCTGGAGCTCCAATCTACATGCACACTGCGCGTGTGCGTGTCACGGCTGCATTCACCTGGAACGTGTGCATGAGAGTGAGGCGGACAGGGGACAATGACTTGTGCATGAAACTGTGCAGTAGCTTTATGAACATGTACATAATATTTATGGATAAAGATGAATACTAGGGGCTGTATTATAAAAAATGCCCTGGGGGCACAAAGGGCTTGTGCGCCCGCTTTGGGTGCCCCCGGGGCACTTTGGAATTACAGAAGGGGCTGTAGACGCTTGTGCGGCCCCTTCTATAATACAGATAGCACTGACACACATATAGCACCAGTGCTATCTCAAGAGGGTGTTCCCTCGTTTGCATAGGGGTGTGGCCCCATGCAAATGAGGAAATCTCTTTACCTCGGAGCCTACGCCGTATTATGGACGTGGGCGCAAATGTAAAGAAGCTGTCAGGAGGCGCAATGATAGTGTGCCACAAAAAGGTGGCAGCCCTCTGGAGGGGAGACATCCCCTTGCAGGCGGGTGCTGTCACTCACTGCATCCGCCTGCAAGGGTATCTCTCTGCCCTCTTAAAGGTGCAGGTGGATTGCCGCCTGCAAGGGTATCTCTCTGCCCTCTTAAAGGTGCAGGCGGATTGCCGCCTGCAAGGGTATCTCTCTGCCCTCTTAAAGGTGCAGGCGGATTGCTGCCTGCTCAGTGAAACATGGTACGGCTGCTTCAAAGTTGCTCCATATTTCCCTTGAATGCACTAGTCCGGGGCTTGCCTTGGGGCAGCGCATTCAATGCAATAGGGCGCACTTTCCCTGTTTGCGTCATACACGGGCTGTGAAGGTGAATCTAGATACCTGGGGCCGTATTCTAGAAAGTGCCCCGAAGCACAACGGGCATGTAGTGTCCGCTTTGTGCATTACCGGAGCACTTTGGTATTACAGAAGGGGCCTCAGATGCTTGTGCAGCTTCTTCTGTAATACAGAGAGTGCTGGAGCATGTGTAGCCCCAGTGCTATCGCAAGAGGGTGTCCCCTCGTTTGAGTAGGCAAGCGGGGTGGGGGGCTAGCAATTATCTTCAGATTTGTCTGTCTCTGGGTCTGCAGCAGGAAGTACCCCAGACTGAGAAGTTCTATCTTTCCAGATTATGTTAAGTAAAAACTATACTTTTAAGGGCCTTCTGCTGTACAGGCCCCCAGGCTCAAGAACCTCCTTTGTAAACTCCATTAGTCCTCTCATTGAATCTAGTATCAATGCAGCCGATTTCTCAGTACTGGGGGATTTCAATTTTTATCTAGAAAAACTGGAGAACCGCGATACAGCCTCACTAGTCGATACCATGGCTAGCTTTTCTTTGAGACAGATCGTTGAGCATTCTACACACAATGCGGGACATACCTTAGATGGCATATTTACTTCAAATCCATCTATGAAGGTCTGAGAAGTGCTGCCCGTCCCTTAGTCAGACCATAAAGCCATAATGTTTTCAGTGAGTACTGATCAGTACTCCCCGAGACCTCATAACCCTCGCGTTATATCCAAAGGTCATGACTGTAGGAACATTGATCCCATTACTTTTCTAGTGTCCCTATGTAGCTCAAAGCTCGACCTTACTACAGATGCTAATACTGCTGCTCACAGGCTCCGCACCTGGATTAAAGGGGCAGTTGACCCCCTAGCCCCGGTAAAGACCTTTTCCACTAGGAGGAAAAATTCCTCAGAACCCTGGTTCTCCGACAAGTTAAGAGCCCAGAAACAAATTTGTAGAAGGAAGGAGAGGCAGTGTAGAGCAAACTACGACCCTACAGAAAAAACAAAATACGCACAATCATTGGCCGATTACAAAAAATTGATAATGGAAGAGAAAAGCCAATACTTCTCAGCAAAAATTTTGCAGGCAAAGAATTCTAGTAAGAAGCTTTTCTCGATAGTTAAAAGCCTAGCTAAAGTACCAGAGCCCCCTAGGATGGAAAGCAGTGCACAGTCTTTTAAGGTCAAAGTGGAGACAGTGTATAAATCCTTTAGGGACTGTGACAAAACCGTATTTGGGAATTCTCCAGCAGTCACATCTCCTTCCCCACCTAATCTGTTTCTTTTTCCCCTCCTGTCGTGTAGTTCCTATAAGACCTATATAGGATCTGCACGTTTAGACAACACACACTGTGGGACTGGTGTCCAGACTGATTCCAGACACCCCCACCTGGTATGTTAGCCTCAGGACCGTGGAAACATTGACTTACTTTTCGCTCAGTCACTCGTGCTCACTTGTTCTCAGAGAGATACACAGAATAAACGGTTGGGACGTTTTTCAATAAGCATTTATTGAACAGTCGTTATTCTTGCCTAAAATAAGTGCACTGAAATCACCAGCAGGCAGTAGCATATATAAATGAGTAGCAGCACTAAGAAAGTAAACAGATGGTAGGTTTCTACCATTTTGCTAAAATCATAACTACAGGTAAGTATATGAAATACATGGCAATAAAATGCGTACTCCTACGATGCACCCTAACTAGATGTACCCAAGTGTACCTAGCATGTGAGTAGGTGTAAAACCAAGAATCCCTCTAGGATAAAGCCAACCCCATTACCTGATGTGAGACTGCGGAACCCCGTTCTGGTCTCGAGCTGAACACCCCGCAAGGGATGTCAGACCACTGCGAGCTGGAGTGTCTGCATGCAGGAACCTCAGTGTCTTGCGTCAGTGTGTCGGCATGGAAGTCGTGATCTCCTCTCTCTATCTGAGCAAGATGTGATGTTTATATACCCTAAGGTATCCCCAGGGGTTCTACCTTGCTGTGCCAGTGTCGGACTTAGGATGACATCGGGAATGAACTTTATTCATAGTTATGCAGGGGATGGTGGTCCTGCTGTGTTTCAAAGAAACTAAGAATCCTCATGCATAATTTATGAGGCCAGTGTTCAGGGAAAAACCTACATACTGTGTGCAGTATTGTAACTAGGCAAAAGGTCAGTCCCTCAAATCTGTTATATATGTAGTATAGGAGAGAATGTAGGTGAAGGGTTATGATGTTACCCGGACCTATATCAGGGTAGCTATATGAAATATAACACCCACTCCTCATCCGACTGGACGACATAATTAAATTCTAGCGTACTACCAAGGCGGCTAGAGGTTTGTACGCAACAAATATTAAAAACATCTTTAAGCGAAGTTAAAAGCGTTAAAAAACCCTTTAAAAAGTAAAAAAAAAAAGAAAAATTATTCAAGCAGTGGCTCTAAAGTGTCCATTTATATAGTTTGAACAACTACAAGCATCTGAAAGCCATGCAGGTCAAAAGGTTTCAATTTGGAATTTCGTAAAAAGGTAAAAGGCCAAATCTTCCCAGCGTGCGACATGCCAAATGTTTATGTGACCTTGCAGGTAGACGCAACATTGCTGCTGTCTGCATACGCAGCTGACGATCCCTGTAACACCTCGTAAAGAATGTCAATTGAGCACAGATGATCTTCCGTACTGCCTGCAGCAGATGCCGGGGCAGCCTGTGCCATATCCAAGGCCTGAGTGTTGGCGGAGGAGCCGGTGTCCATACCAACAGGAGCAGAAATTACCTGTGGTGGCTCTAAGAATGCTGCCAACAACATGGGAATGCGCTGAGGACACTGCAGAACATGGGCCGTTATCGGGTCCAGTAAAGCATCAACGTCCGGTGGCGCAACCAATGGAAGTGTCAGACAGAGGTCCAACACGCATTCTTCTCCGCAGAACAGGCAGCGGAGAACAGGTAGGACACAGTCCATCCAGACTTGTCTAAATGACAGGAACCAAGAGGCGCTCAGTTCCCGTAGGCAAGGTGTGCCCAGATGTTGTACCATGCGATCACGGTATTTGCGCTCCAGGAGTGCTGTTGCTATCTCCTTGGTGGCTGGGACGTCCATTGCGTAGCAGAAAGGTAACAATCAGGATTCCTGCTATTAGAAACAGGATCAGCGGAAGCCCTCCAAAAATGCTTCCAAAGACGGAATGTATAAAGTTTGATATAACTCCGAGGACCGTCTGAAAGGTGCTTAACATTCCTGAACCTATGGTCTTAAATAGGTGTACAATACCCGTCGTATCAGACATGTTAAAGATACAACTTACCATTTCTGTGAAATGGAAGGGGCAGTTTGTACATATAAGGGCCTGTATCTCTGCCGAGGACCTTGCGGTCTGGAGATCAAAAGTCTCCCGGGCGGAGGTTAAGGGCACGGTTTGCTGCAAATGCATGGCTTTCATTCTGCTCAGAGTGTCAAACCGTATAAAGGAAACATTTAGCGAAGGCCATAACGGCGCCTCCCTGACTGCATGTGTTGGTGGAAACAATACTTGCCTACAGCAAGTAACCCTGGAGCTCACGGTGACTAGATATGCGATGCCTGTAAGCATCCCACAACAACCTTGATCATTCAGCATCAAGTAACTCCCATTCGAGTGAAGCCTGAATACCGGATTAATCACAGCTGCCGGGGTACCTCTTAAATGACAGGACAAGTTCGCCACAGACCCATTACAAGCCCCGTGTAGCATAATATCCTGGCATATGAGAGATCCACTTAACGCGTTCTCGCAGTTAGTTCCGCTTAGAAGCACTTCCAGATCCCCACTCCTGCATCGAAATCTGGATGGTAAATCCCAGGATTCCCTGATGAATTCCTTACCCATTTTTTCATATCTGCCTGCCTGTTGCTGTTCTAGGCAATACTGAAACTGAAAAGTTGCGACCGGTAATGTTATATGGGTGTCGATTAACCACTCTGTGGACGGTGACTCTGCCACAGTAAATGGTAACCTATCCAGCTTTTCAATACGTAGCACTGTATATTTTGCTCCCCTCTGTGCCGTTTTCATCTGTTTTTCTGTTAGATTGTATGCATAAAACAAGGACATACTGTTGATAAAACGCCAAGGCACCTAACCGTCGCGCAATGACTGCAGCGTCCAGCCCAACAAAATAATAGAACGTAACTGACTGTCCGTGTTGCAATATGGACAAATCCTGTTCTAATAATTCGATAGCAGAAGATACAATGTTGCCCAGTGAATATATCATGGATGTTAACGTAGTCATGCCATTGTCAACTACGGCTAACACCTTTTCTAGGTTAATCCTATTTATTTCTCCTAATCTCTCTGCTGCTTCTTATTGTGAGATTTTCCAGATTTCGTTATAGACAGCATATAAAAAACGTTTTTGATGTGGTTTTCTGGGACCTAATAAAAAACCCGTAGGTCCACATCCTCTGTGAGTAGGGGCAAGTGTTGTTTCACCTGTGGTAGTGTTGAGGTCTTTAGCCACTCGAGGCATAACTTCCCAACACTATATGATGTCACTACCCCCGGATGCTCTCGTTGTACATATCGTGGGTCTGGCCAATGGACACTAAACCCTTCGGTGGTACCCCTGAATCTTTCCTGACATAAGTTTGTGTCTGTGGGCCAAACCAACCATCCCTTCCAATTGGGGTCTGATCTATTGTATTGCAATATGTCATTCATCCTAGCCCCTCTATCTGTTGTAAAATCCCCCTCAGTGTTTAACAGTGTTGGAATTTGAGGCGGGTTCAAGTCCTTATTCTTGGCTAGTCCAAGCAGGAAGTCTGTTGCACAGTGTCATTCAAAAAAAAATCATCTGCTGTGGAATGAGGTATGCTCTAAATAGTGCTTCTCTTCCCTGGACTTGCCAGTCTCTAAAACCCCAGATTGATTTTAAATCTACAGTGTCCATCCATAAGTCGAAACCATGTTCAGACAGCTGGGTAATAAAGGAAGCAGAATAAATCTGTTTGGTGTTTGTTAATATATTTTTCTGTGCAGATATAGGTGCAACCTTATAATAATACGAGGTCGAGTCAGAAATGTTAAACCCTGAAAAATATGAGAACTTCTGTGCAAACGTTTTTTAACTACTTTTCGGCGGTGTAGGACAATGTTCCCACTGGTGGTATGTGAAAACATTTCTAGGTTTGCTAGATTTATACAAGAAATGATGACCATAATGTTGGTAACAATCCAGTTTGTCAAAATCTGATGTGTCTTCTAACATTTCAGTGCTAGAGAATGCGGCAGATTGTTCTAAATCAGACAATAAGTTGTTAACAGTTTCAAAATCCCAATCATCAGAAAATGTACTGGAGGTAATGATATCGTTCAATGAAATTTTAAACAAATGTGGAACCTTTAAAAGCTCGGTCGGTCCAAATATATCATAATTTACTTTGTTCCACACTATACCATCCGGTATAGGGACTGCTGAAATGTTCACGAAGGACAAGTCTCTTTGTTCACGATGAGACGAAACATGTGGTTTTAAATTAGGTTTACTTTTGACGTTGCAGAGCTCTGTTGAAGATAAGTTCCATTGATGAGTAAATGGAAAACAATTACTAATCCTATCCAAAAAGAAGAAATAGTATACTGGTGATTATCCAAAGCTCTAGCCAAGGTGATACTAAATAAGTTTTTCTAAGAAAGTTAAAAAGGTCTTTGATCCGTTGTTTGCGAGAAATTTGGGCTGGCGTCGTTTCAGGTTCACTTGGATCCAATGAAAAGGTATCGAAGTCTATGAAATAGCCAGATGCAGTTTGATCTATTTTTGGTAGCTCAGCAGACCTTGTTGAACTTGTGGATTGCTCTTGTTGAGGCATGTTGACGTAGACATCCTTGTTAGGTTGAATTGAAATTTGTCTTTATTCTGATTTGGAAAGTTTGTGTCAAGGGGAACTAGTTCCACTGCATTGTTATCGATTCCGTTGCGTTGTAAAGGTGACTCTTCAAATGTTATGAGTCTTTCTGTTTGAACTTCCTGTATTGTAGCAAGAGGAGGACATCGGCTACTCAGAAGCCCACGAGGCCTACTATTCAGTATCGACCACATAGTGCGGTTTTATCAGATTGATTGAGACGAATCTCTTTTCTTTTCCGGCAAGAGGCGGTAGAAGTACAGTTCTTGATCCTTCAACGGCCAGGACAGGTACAGGCTTTCGATAGGATGGCCCAAATTCTTTCTTGTCCACAATCTTTTCTCTGATCAGATCCCCAACTTTAGGAATCCAGGCAGGTCTTGCCATGGCTGACTTTACTTCCCCAGTGGCTGTTTTCTTTGTCTCGACTAACCCTGGGCGTAGTTCGCGTAGTAGCACTACGCGTAGCTACGCGAAGTGCACTTCGCACTACGCGAGCTACGCGTAGCACTACGCGAACTGCGTAGTGCGGTAGAAAATGCTGTTCGCAATGATTGCACAGTGCCGGATGCTTGTCCGCACTGTGCAATCATTGCAAACGGCATCTTGCACAGTGCAATCGGTCGTTTTCTGCTGCTCGAGTAGATTTGTACTCGAGCGGCAGTTTTCTCAATGCGGACTGGTAGTTTCTCATCGCGAGCGGTCGCGAGCATACGCGACCACTCGCAATGAGAAACCTGACCTCCCCGCGTTGAGAATCTCGCCGGGAGGTTTATTTTCCACGCTCGCGATCGGCAACTTGATGTTGCTGATCGCGAACGAGGAAAAAGTCTCGCCGGGTTGTCATTTTGCTCGCTCGCGGTCGCCAACTTGACGTTGAGGACCGCGAGCAAGCAAAAAATGCCCGCTGCGCTACGCTTTTTTGCACTGTGCTACGTGCAATTCGCGTAGCGCGTAGTTGCGCAAACTACGCAAACTACGCGAGCGTAGCGTAGTTTTCCGCCCAGGCCTAGTCTCGGCGTTACTTAAGGAAGCTCTGGATTCATTCAGATCCTGTAAAACAGCCAAACGTTTATTGATGTCAAACGGTTTTTCATCCGCCACTGTGCCTTCACAATCGAGATCAGGTACCCACATTCTTGTCCCAAATAGGACCTCGTATGGAGTGGTACCTCCCAGAGAGCTTCTTGGCTGGTTATTAAGGGCCCGCTGGACCCCATATAGGTAACTGACCCAACTACCACCCGAGCCTAATACCCTAGCTGTTAAAGATTGCTTTAAGTCCCGGGTTTTCCTCTCCACAACCGAATTTCCCTTGGGGTGGTACGGGGAGGAGTACCGCAATGCTACACCCAAACTTCCCATGACTTCCTTGTAAGCCCTAGAGCTGAACCCGGGGCCACGGTCAGAATGTAATGCACCAACTGCATATGTCCCTATGAAGACTCACAAATCATTTATAACAGTTCGAGCGTCAGCCGAGCGCTGAGGCCAGACCCATAAGAATCTTGAGTAGGAATCCACTGCAACCATGATATATTTGTAAGCCCCATCAGAATGTAAGGGGCTGCAGTGATCCAGGTAAACGCACGCTAGTGGTCTGTCTGATATTAACAAAGGTATCTGCGCTGGGCGAGCTACGGTGGACCCTTTTATCTGTTGACAGATATCGCACTTTAAGACGAAGTCTTTGGTCTGCTTTGTTAACCCTGGCCACCAATAGCGTTGTTTCAATAATGAAACTGTAGCCGTAACTCCTGCATGCGCAGAACCCAGACCCTCGTGTGCAGCCAATATTAAACCTAACCTGCGATCCATGTTTGGTATTACTCTATCCCCCACTCCAGGAATCTGAGCAAATGGAACGTTGTTTGCATCTAACTTGTAGGAGTACTTGAGTGGAAAGCCTTTTGGTAGTGCTTTGCTGTTTTTGCGTGAAGCAATCACAGCTACCATTGTGCTACCGTCTACCCTCATTTTTGAACGGGTGATTGCAGCTACGGATGCAGTGCGTACTGCCCCCTTTGCGGCTTCATCAGCCAATGAATTCCCTTCAACGTGAATTCCATCACGTTGATGACTCAGCGTGTGTATCACGTGAGCTCTTGGTAGTTCGTTCTTCAACTCTGCTACCTGTTCCCATAGTTTTCTATGTTTGATTGTGCCACCTTTTGAATCTCTGAACCCATTTTGTCCCCAATAGTGGAGGTATTCGTTGTATGACTGGACACAGTAAAAGGAATCACACACTATCAGTGTGGGGAATTCTGGATCCGTATTTATCAGTGCCAGTAGTAGTCCTTTTAATTCACCCAACTGAGCCGTGCAGTCTCCGAGAGACTGCGTTTTTGTACAGCTTGGACGGAACTTGCCGTCCTGCATCCTACCTTTTACAATAGCGCATGCTGCACTGTATTGTTGCTTACTTCCAATGGCCGATTGAGCAGATCCATCGGTGTAAATAATGTATTCATACCGATCTAGAGGCATTATTTCATTTGGTAGAGGATATTCTTGTTCGTATTGCAGGAATGCTTGTGTTTTTAGACTAGGGTCATATCTGTACTCTACATCTGTTGCAGTGAGAGAATTAGCCCACTGTATCCATCTTGGATGTAATGCTTTCACATTTGGGACACTTGCCTTTGTGGCAGGCTCTAAGGCCGGTACTTGGGTTACGACAATTATTCGTTTCCCTTGAGCCAGTGCTCTTTCTCTCACTACAGCAGTCTGTACTGGTGTCAGAATTTTTTCTGTGGGTGCAAAACGCATTTCAGCGTTAGTGTACAAATGCGATTTATATGCAATTGGTACTGTTTCCCCGTCATTGAAGGTTAAGTAAGTGTACCCTGATTGACCTGCGACTACGCGGATCACCAGGTTGCGTACGTTTACGCGTGTCTGTAAGTGTTTTGATGATATCATATCAGCTTGTAGGGAACGAAGTATATTTGTGTGTTCCTGAGTCCATTGCCTAACTGAAAAGTCTGGTCTTATGAGGCCGTAGAAAGGTTTTACTCTCTCTGCGTAATCCAAAATGTATATTCTGTCAAAATTCAAAAATCCCAGTATGGTCTGTAAATTTTTTAATGATTTTGGAGGCTTGAGCACTGCGAACTTTTCTAAAAAGTGGGCTGCCAGGCTTTTGCCTTCACTTGAAAGCTCATATCCCAAAATAGGACATTGAGGTGGGCCATCTTTGATTTTTTTAAATTAAATTTGTAGCCCTCGGAGGCAAAACCCAAAATTATGGTGCTCACCCTGGTCAAGTGTTCCTCTAAGTCATCATCCGTTAGATAAATATCATCTACATAGGATAATGCTTCCTCATCCAAATTCTGTAGTAACTCTGTTACCCTTCTTGAGATTAACCCTGGGCTGTTCTTATACCCTTGGGGGAGTCGACAAAATTGACGCTGGGACCCTAGCGCTGAGGAGGCTGTCAAATATCTACTTTCAGGCGCTATATTTTGGCAGAAAAATCCATTTGAGATATCTAATGTTGTTTTGTATTTTTTCCGCACAATGTTATTCATTAATGCGGCACTGTGTGCATTCTGAACTGCAAATGTTTTCGTACATGAGTTTAGGTGTCTATAATCTAAAACTAGACGATATGAATTGTTGGGTTTCATTACGGGAAACAATGGATTATTCATTGATGAGGTGCATGGTTCAATTACACCTTGGTATTCAAGTTGATCGAAGATCTCCCTGACCTGTTTTTAGCTTCCTGTTTTATAGGATACTGTCTTTGTGGAGTTGGGTTTGTTTTAATTGGAATTACGTGATGGGTTGACTCTTCATCCCACCCAACGTGGTTGCGGTATAATGCTGGAGCAAGGGCTACCGCCCACTCCTGTGCACATGTATGTCTTAGGGGTGTGGGGATTAGGTCGGAGAAAACTGGTAAAATCACAGTTTCTCCCTTTGGGCATTCCATAACAATAGTTGGCGGCCAATCTCTTTCTGCTAATAGGATGTCGTAGCCAGAAGTCAGGTTCTCCCAAAAGAGACCCTTCACTTGTCTGGGCTTGTCCCCCTCCATTTGGAATGTTATTTCATGTAACTTGTGTGGGACACTCACCCTAGTATCAGGTGTTTCCACCGTGATATACTCACTCAACTCCGCTGTCACCAGAAATTCCATCAGGTTCCGGTGAGCTATTGTTACTTCTGCTGCGCTGTCTAGCATCGTCAGAGCCCATTCCCCGTTCAGAAGTTGAGTCCTCAGTATCCTTGGCATGTCTAACTTTGAGACCTGCTACCTTCTTCTTCTTAAATTGAGGTTTTGCTTTGGGTTTTTCTTCTTTCTTTGAAGCGTAGTCCGAAGTGCGTTGCCTGTCTTTGGGCTTTGTACGCTCTTCTTGTCTTTGTTCTGACCATCCTTCCCTCTCAGAGTTTTTTGATGAACCCTGAAAGGAACGAGAGGAACGTGTATCAGTGTCCTGATACCTGTCAGGTTTTCTAATGTTATCTCTATTCCTAAGATTATATCTCCTTTCTGGGGGCTCCTGTTGAGGAGACCTTCCCCTGGAGTGAGATCTGTTCTTTTGCTGTTTATTATTGTCCCATTTCTTCTTTGAAGAAACCGGTGTTTGCTTTGCCTGTTCTTTATCTGTACCTCCCACTAGTTGAGGTTTTACAGGTCTTGCTCCCAGTCTGTCTCTACCTAATTCTGCATAAGCAGTTTCAATTATTTTAGGTAGCTCGGTCTCCTGTTGTAATGGAGTGAAATCTCTCAGACGTTGGCGTATTGCCACTGATGCTGCTTCCCCTTTAATATTTGCAAATATTATCGCGGATACCTGGGCGAAGTTATTTAATAACTTCATCCCTAAGTTTAGAGCAGGTTCTGCTCCATACTCGTTCTGTATTTGTCTTAATACATCTGGTATTACCGCTAAAGATGGGATACCATGAGTCCTGGTATATATTGCAGCGAAAACTGTACCCCAAGAAGTACAATCATCTATAGAGGGAGCTAGCCCCACTGGCAAGCAAATCATCAGTATTCTATGCTTTTCCTTAGGACCAGTGTGTGGAAACACTGCCTCCAGCTGTGTTATTTTTTGTGCTATCCAGAAAGGCATTTGTTCACGTTTAGTGGGCATGTTACCCATCACTGCGTGCAGTGTTTGTGGTGTAATTTTGGTTGTAGTAGTTTGGACTGATCCTGGTTGTGTAGCCGGTGTTGGCTGAAGTGTGAGTGTTCTCATCACAAACTGTGTCATGTTTCTGTAAAGTCTTATTAATTCTTTATGCTGTACGAGTAAGTCTCCTCCTGGCATTGTGTCAATGTCAGGATGTGGTGTGTAGGCCGCTTGCACTGGCCAAGTTGCTCCGTCTCTTCCGAGCGGACCGAGTCTTACTCTATTTCTTGTATGGGGGAGGGCGCCTTTAAACCAGTAAAAATGTTCGTGGTAAGTGAGTGGAATTTCAATGTCCTCATATGGACTATTTTCGTTCGGTATGACATCTTCGACATAGTAGTGAAATGTTTTTGTCAAAGCATTTGCCTGCGGGAATCTAATCCATGAATAGAATACCTCTGTTCTATATGATTCTTGTGCCTCAATCACGAAGGTCACTTGCCCACCCCTAATTGTAACACCGTATGCTACTAGTTTTAGGGTGACGGCATTTCTAACATTTTCTGCAATGTGTATTGCATCTGCATCTTCTTCTTCTTCGGCTGTGAAATTTAGTTCTCCTGCCGGGTCTCCATGTAGTGACATTGTTTTTAGTAAGAAGAGATTTTTCAAGGGAACTGAGATAAGGTGTTATGCACAATTAGGAACTATGTATCCTTCAAGCTTGATTAGACCATCAGCCAATACATAGGAATTTTCCTACTCAGCTGCGGCGGATTTTGTTCCCTCCTACTCCAGACATCTCTGGGGAAATGTGAGTAGGGGTCTCTGAGAATAGCACGACTGAACTACTTAGATTTGTCTGTTAAATAAGTGCCAATACCAACGTTGGCAGTGCCATGTCGAGTAGTTCCTATAAGACCTATATAGGATCTGCGCGTTTAGACAACATACACTGCAGGACTGGTGTCCAGACTGATTCCAGACACCCCCACCGGGTATGTTGGCCTGTGTACCAGCTAGCTCACAATGCCACTATAACCTCCTCTTCCCAAAGAGAGAATAGTTCTTGGCAACTATCGAACATGACAACCCTGATCCCTCAGGACCGTGGAAACATTAACTTACTTTTCGCTCAGTCACTCGTGCTCACTTGTTCTCAGAGAGATACACAGAATAAACGGTTGGGACGTTTTTCAATAAGTATTTATTGAACAGTCGTTGTTCTTGCGTAAAATAAATGTACTGAAATCACCAGTAGACAGTAGCATAGATAAATGAGTAGCAGCACTAGGAAAGTAAACAGATGGTAGGTTTCTACCATTTTGCTAAAATCATATATGAAATACATGGCAATAAAATGCGTACTCCTACGATGCACCCTAACAAGATGTACCCAAGTGTACCTAGCATGTGAGTAGGTGTAAAGCCAAGAATCCCTCTAGGATAAAGCCAACCCCATTACCTGATGTGAGTCTGCGGAACCCCGTTCTGGTCTCGAGCTGAACACCCCGCAAGGGATGTCAGACCACTGCGAGCTGGAGTGTCTGCATGCAGGAAACTCACCGTCTTGCGTCAGTGTGTCGGCTGGGAAGTCCTGATCTCCTCTCCCTAACTCAGCAAGATGTGATGTTTATATACCCTAAGGTATCCCCAGGGGTTCTCCCTTGCTATGCCAGTGTCGGACTTAGGATGACGTCGGGAATGAACTTTATACATAGTTATTATGCAGGAGATGGTGGTCCTGCTGTGTTTCCAAGAAACTAAGAATCCTCATGCATAATTTATGAGGCCAGTGTGCAGGGAAAACCCTACGTACTGTGTGTAGTATTGTAACTAGGCAAAAGGTCAGTCCCTCAAATATGTTATGTATGTAGTATAGGAGAGAATGTAGGTGAAGGGTTATGATGTTACCCGGACCTATATCGGGGTACCTATATGAAATATAACACTCCCCCCGCAGAACAGATTACTCAGGTGGTAAAGACTTCCAAATCAGGAGCTCCATCTGATCCTTGCCCCCCAAAAATACTGCACCTTGTTCCTGAAATCATCAGCGAACAACTGGAGGTTGTTTTCAAAGAGATCATCTGCTCATTTTCCCTGATGCTTGGAAAATAACCTTGATTCTCACACTTTTGAAAACACCCAATCTCTATCCAGCCGCTCTCAGCAGCTATAGACCTATCTCTAGACTACCCTTCCTGGCAAAGGCGCTGGAGAAAATACTAAACTCACAGCTCACGGCGTTCATCTCCTCCATGGAACTTTTAGATCCATCGCAATACGGTTTCTGGGAGGGGCATAGCACTGAGACAGCTCTGGTCATGGCTACTGAAGAATTAAGAGCAATCCTGGACACTGGTGGTAAGGCCGCCCTGATTCTGCTAGATCTATCAGCGGCCTTTGACACAGTGAACCATGAAATACTAGCCAATAGGTTATCAGAATTAGGAATCAGAGGCACCGCCCTTAAGCTGCTGACATCATTTCTCTCTGTCAGGGTTCAGTCAGTAGAGTCCGGAGCTTTCTCGTCCGAACAATTCACAGTCCCATGTGGTGTGCCACAGGGCTCGTCCCTAAGCTCTACCCTGTTCAATCTCTATGTTTCCCCTCTGGCTAATATCATCAGGCAGTTCGGTTTCTCAGTGGTCTCACACACTGATGACACCCATCTAGTAGTGTCAGTTTCCAGTAACGTGGAAGAGACAGCAGATCGTTTTAATAGCTGCGTGACCCAGGTCAACCAGTGGATGAGTTCCAACTGCCTAAAATTGAATGGGGGAAAGACAGAGGTTCTCCTCTTGGGTACAGATACCACTTTTGGTCACCCAGATGGTGGCCTTCTAGTTTGGGAGACCTTCCAGTTCCAGTGTAGAAGGTGAAAAATTTAGGGTTCATATTTGATGACAATCTGACCTTCAAAAACCAGATTAGTACCCTCACTTCAACTAACTTTTTCATTTTAAAGATAATCAGGAAAGTTCGCCCTTTCATTCCGCCTGACACCCTAAAAACACTTGTGGCAGCATTAGCCCTGTCCAGATTGGACTATGGTAATGCTTTGTACATGGGTATCCAAACGCTGTCTCTACAAAAGCTACAGCGTCTCCAAAATGCGGCAGCCAGATTGCTGCTGGATACCCCGAGGTCTCAGCCAGTCTCCCACTGTTTGAGAACCTTGCACTGGCTCCCAGTGGACAAGAGGATCAAATTTAAATCCCAATGCTTAGCATTTAAGGCACTGCACGGTGCCGGTCCTCATTATCTGAAGAATCATCTCATCTGGTGCGTGCCTTCCATAGCAAACTCCTACAAGCTCCCAGGTTTAAGAAAGCTCGCTGGGGTGGAAGAAGCTTCTTGTTTGGGATGGTCAAAACATGGAACTCGCTCCCAGCCGGCATAAAGAACAGCCCAAAGCTGTAATCCTTCAGGAAATCGCTAAAAACCTGGGTCTTCGCCAACTAATATTTTTCATCCACAGTTTCATCTGCAACCTTACTGGATTCTCCGGTATTAGCGCCTAGATGCCCCTGGGCATTCGTGCGCTTTATAAATGCTTAAATCAAATCAAATGGGGGTGTGGCCTCATGCAAATGAGAGAATCTCTTTACCTCTGCGCCTATGCCATATTATGGATGTGGGCCCAGCGGCAAAGAAGCTGTTGGGAGGCACCAAAAAGGTGGCGCACAGGTCAGTGCGCACCCCTGATGACAACCCCCCTGGGAGGAAGCAAGCAGTTCCTTCGAATCCCCCAGACATCCCATCCCCTTGCAGGCAAGTGCAGTCACTCACTGCACTCGCCTTCAAGGGGATCTCTCCCCCTTCTTGAAAGTGTAGGTGGTTTGCCGCTTGTACTGTGAACCACAGAGCGGCTTTGAAGCAGCCGCTCCGTGTTTCACTTGAATGCACTTCCCCCAAGGTAGCACGAGTTTCCACTGCCCTGAGGGCAGCACATTCTTCATAATAGGGCACACTTTCCCTATTTGTGCATGGCGCACTTGTTTAAAGGTACACCATGGCGCAAACAGGAAAAGTGCACCGTATCAGTAATAGGGCCCCAGGTGCTGTTCCTGACATAGGACAGCATTTCATGAGCACTGGAGCAGTGGCAACAGTTCGGTCAAGCAGAAGCGGTGGTCGCAGCGTCTCTTGTTGCAGTCAGTCTGTGGAACTCCTTCCCTGATATTCGAAGCACCAACTCCACTCACACATCTTTTAAAAGCTTCTTGAAGACGTGACCTTCCCTCAAATGTGGATTTTATAGTGCCAAGAAACCCCAGGTCAACCAGCGCTTTATAAACCATATTAACACAACATAACACCGCTTGTCCGCGCTAGATTTGTGAGAATGACAATCTGTGGTGAATGAAGCCTCCAGAGAGCAGTGGGGTTGTAGTCCGTGTGATAGACATCGATTTGTTAGTTTACATAAGTAGCACGTCATGAGAGTTAACCACACCATTACTGACCTACACATTTTGAAACCATAAATTCAACTTATTTCATCAGTATTTTGTTCTTTTCCATTTAAAAACACAGACTGTTGACTGAGTTTCCTGAGTAATTATTTCAATCTCCCAAATGTTCGAAAATACCATATTTTGTTGTGTTGGTTCACAAAGGACGAGTTTGGGGGAGGGAGGAGTCTTTTAGATGCAGAGCACTCTGAGCATCGTTACTGAGGGACCTTTAAAGAAACTTTGGGGGATATGTACAAGTCCCTATCACCATGGGAACGTCACTTTTGGTGACGTTCCTGTGGCGATAGGGGCCTTGCCTTAGTTACAAGGCAGCGTTAAGACACTTAACGTGGCTTAACGCTGCCTTGTACATAAGGCCCCCTTTCGCACTATGCTTAGCATGAAAGGGGTGGGAAGTGGGTGTTGAGGTGGGTGTTCCACAGCAACACCCATTGATTTTGATGCTGCCCCCAATGTACAAGGGTGGCTTACATAGGAGGCAGCGCCAAAATTAAGACCAGGTAAAACCTGATCTTAAGTTGGAGAAACGAGGAGAAATGCATTATTTCTCCTCGTTTTTGCTTTTTCCATGTGCGCTGCCTTGTGCAGCACACATGGAAAAAGCAAAATGCCTTAGATTATTTATGTACAGGAAGGTCCCCCTTCCTGTACAAAAACAATCTTTAAAAAGAAAATGCCATTTTCTGACTTTCATGTGTGCTGCATGAAGCAGCACACATGGAAGTGACAAAATGGCATTTCAGGATTGTTTATGTGCAGGAAGGGACACCTTCCTACACATAAACAATACTCCCCTGCACGCAGACACCCTTGCACTATGGCGCAAGGGTGTCTGCGTTGGCGCTACCCTGCTAAGTGTAGCGCCAGCACAGGGGAAAAGCAAGGCTGCACCATATCGTTGTAAATATGGTGCAGCCATGCATTTCTGAAGTGGAGGAGTGAGGCGTTAAGCCATATCGGCCAACGCCTCACTCCGCCACTTCATTGTACATATCCCCCTTTATATTTTCGCCTCTTCTCGAGTGACTGGCATTTTTTTTAGTATGTATATGGCTCTGGGGGCACAAGCATGCAAGCGGAACTATTACTTTAAACTGAATAACAATGAAAAAACATGTATAAACGCCAAAGCTGTTATCAGTGGTATAAGCCTGGTAGAGCGCAGCACGCAAAAAACAAAATATTGCTTGTTTGGTTATGTAGATGTGGCCACAAAGCCAGCACGGTCCATTGACTGATATTAGCTAATATACATTTCACACGCTATGGCGGAGGAGCGTCGCACCACTGCTTTTAAGCAGTGTGAAGAAGAAAAACATAAAATGATAATAACTTTAAGTTATTATCATTTTATGCTTCGTGATGTGTCCTGCTGCTTTGCGGGCGGGCAGGTGGGCGGGGCTGCTCTGCTCATGGAGCAGGGCAAGGGAGGAGTGGTTTGCCCACTCCTAAGTGCGCAGAGACTGTTTGGTCGGCCTTCTTGGGCAGACCAAACCAGTCATGCACACTTCCCTGATCTCCATGAAGGTGGCATTACAGCCTGCATGGAGAACATGCGCACCCCTCCAGCCCCTGGCTGAGTGCTGTGTCACGGTGCTCAGAACAATCACAACGCTGCATTGCAGCATTGTGATTGACTTAGGGGAGGGAGCCTGGCTGCGTTCTTCCTGTTCCTGGAGTCGGAGACAGGAGAGCAGGAGCAGTGACCAGCCTCAAGGTAAGTTTATGTTTTGTTTTTTATTTCGCCCCCGCGCGACACCACCCGCAACACCCCCCCCGCAGCCCCCATTCACGACCCCCGTGCCCGCCCCCACACCGGCAAGCCATGCCGGCCGCCGCTGTTAATACAAACATGTTGCTGCAGCCTCCACTCCCGCCCCCACACTTCTCTTGTACTTATAGTTCAGGATAAATGGGGCCAGGTTGCTGTAATGTGTGCCAACTTCATCCATTTTTGTCTTTTTGGCCTCCAGCAATCTTTTGTAACAAAACTACAAGTCCCAGAATGCAATGTTGTTGGTCGCTCGAAACTCCAAGTACCGCGCAAGGGTGTCACCCACAAAGAGGCACCGACACCTGCATTGGACAGCAGCCCCCCCTTTCTTACCCTGACCTAACGTTGAACCACAGGCCCTCAACACCATTGAGCTGTACCCCTGGGCAGTGCAGGTGAGTTTATCCATTCCTGAACAGCGGCATGCCACGGATCATTCACTGATGAACAATACATTTTACAAGAGCGGTACACACACGGTTTGCCAAAAGGATTGGTTAGAAGTAAGAAACCATAGGGCCCTGCGCTGCTGGAGTGTCACTTTTTGTGACACTTTGGTGGCGCAGATTACAATATCATATCTATGAGGCCAACCCTGCATGGCTTTGTGTGGCCTCATACATATGGAGTGAGGCAACGCAGTGATTTGCGCTGCGTCACCTTACTCTGCGCTCAGGAGGCGTTCCATGGGCGTTGCGGTGGGTGTTACCATGCAACACCCATGGATTTTGAAGCTGCTCCAGATTTACAACAGCATGTAAAACTGGGGAAGCGCCAAAACCTTACACCTCCAAAGGTGAGGCGTAACGAGGAGAAGTAACTTTATTTCTCCTAGTTTTAGGTCGAGCCTGGGCAGCGCACGCGCTGCTCTGCGAGCCATGCTGTTTTGGAGAATGGACTTGAAGCCCCGCCCACTCTCCACCCATATTTTTAATTGGCTTGTGTCATTGTCCTTCGTAAATGCTGGCTTCTGATTCCTTAATAGGATTGTTAGTCCCTCCTTAGTACCGCCTTGTCTTCATTTGTAACCTCCCATGAGGACTGGACCTTTTACTTCGGTTGTTACATGGCAAGTCTTATTTAGTCTGTAAGCACTATTTCCTTTAATGAGTTTCTCTTAGTGCAGGAGAGTCTCTCATGCACAGTTGTGACCACCGGCTTGTTTAACTCGTAGCAAACGGGGAGCTCTTCAGGGGCCATGTGAGACAGAAGGGGGCAACTCAGCGATGCCTTTAGGGTGTTCAAAGGTGCATGATGTAAATTCCGCTAGATCTGGTGTGTTTATTTTCTGAACAAACATCTATGTTAAACATGAATGGCGGCGGCATTATCTAAGTCACGGGTACTCATAGTACGGCCCGCGGGCCGCCAGCGGCCCGGCAAGCCTTCCTTGGCGGCCCGCAGACCTTGCAGACATCGTACCTGTGTTTTTTTGTTTTTTTTAAAGTGTCAGCAAACGCCGCCGGTTGCAGCAGCGCGGACTCAGAGACTCTGCTCTATGGGGGCCAGGCGATTCTTTAAAAGACCATTCACTTGTTAATGAGGCTGAGGTGAAATACAACAAAACCTCATTAACAAGTGAATGGTCTTTTAAAGACCTGTGAAGTACTCGGGTGCGGCTGTGTGCGTTCCCGGGAAGCTGTCTCAGCCCGGGCTGACACACGCAGGGTGAGGTGACAGAGGGTGACAGAGAGAGGAAGACAGACAGAGGGAGGGAGACAGAGAGGGGGAGACAGAGGGATGGAGGCAGGCGGAGACAGAGGGATGGAGGCAGGCGGAGACAGAGGGAGGGAGAGGGAGACAGACAGAGGGAGATAGAGGGAGAGAGACAGAGAGAGAGGGAGAGAGACAGAGGGAGACAGAGAGAGGGAGACAGACAGAGGGAGACAGACAGAGGGAGACAGAGAGAAAGAGGGAGACAGAGAGAAAGAGGGAGACAGAGAGAAAGAGGGAGACAGAGAGAAAGAGGGAGACAGAGAGAGGGAAACAGAGGGAGACAGAGGGCAACAGACAGAGGGAGACAGAGGGAGGAGACAGAGGGAGGAGGGCGACAGACAGAGGGAGACAGACAGAGGGAGACAGACCGAGGGAGGAGGGCGACAGACAGAGGGAGAAGGGCGACAGAGGGAGGGAGACAGAGGGAGGGAGACAGAGGGAGACAGAGGGAGGGAGGGAGACTGAGAGAGGGAAACAGAGGGAGGGAAACAGAGGGAGGGAAACAGAGGGAGGGAGACAGAGGGAGACCGAGGGAGGGAGACAGAGGGAGGGAAACAGACAGAGGGAAACAGACAGAGGGAGACAGACAGAGGGAGACAGAGGGAGGGAGACAGAGGGAGAGAGTCAGGGGGAGACAGACAGAGGGAGACAGAGGGAGGGAGTCAGCGGGAGACAGACAGAGGGAGACAGACAGAGGGAGACAGACAGAGGGAGAGAGACAGGGAGACAGAGGGAGGGAGACAGAGGGGGAGACAGAGGGAGGGAGACAGAGGGAGCGAGACAGACAGAGGGAGGGAGACAGACGGAGGGAGGGAGACGGAGGGAGGGAGACAGACGGAGGGAGGGAGACAGAGGGAGGGAGACAGATAGAGGGAGACAGAGGGAGGGAAACAGACAGAGGGAAACAGACAGAGGGAGACAGACAGAGGGAGACAGAGGGAGGGAGACAGAGGGAGGGAGACAGAGGGAGGGAGACAGAGGGGGGGAGACAGACGGGGGGAGACAGACGGGGGGAGACAGACGGGGGGAGACAGAGGGAGGGAGACAGACGGAGGGAGGGAGACAGAGGGAGGGAGGGAGACAGAGGGAGGGAGGGAGACAGAGGGAGGGAGGGAGACAGAGGGAGGGAGTCAGAGAGAGGGAAACAGAGGGAGGGAAACAGAGGGAGGCAGAGAGAGGGAGACAAAGGGCAACAGACAGAGGGAGACAGACGGAGGGAGATAGAGGGAGGGAGACAGAGAGAGAGGGAGAGAGACAGAGGGAGACAGAGAGGGAGACAGACAGAGGGAGAGAGGGAGACAGAGAGAGGGAGACAGACAGAGGGAGAGAGGGAGACAGAGAGAAAGAGGGCAACTGACAGAGGGAGACAGACAGAGGGAGGGAGACAGAGAGAGGGAGACAGAGAGAGGGAAACAGAGGGAGACAGAGAGAGGGAGACAGAGGGCAACAGACAGAGGGAGACAGACAGAGGGAGGGAGACAGAGAGCGGGAGACAGAGAGAGGGAGACAGAGAGAGGGAATCAGAGGGAGACAGAGAGAGGGAGACAGAGGGCAACAGACAGAGGGAGACAGACAGACAGAGGGAGACAGACAGACAGAGGGAGACAGACAGACACCGACAGACAGAGGGAGACAGACAGAGGGAGGAGGGCGGGAGACAGAGGGAGGGAAACAGACAGAGGGAAACAGACAGAGGTAACCAGACAGAGGGAAACAGACAGAGGGAGACAGACAGAGGGAGACAGAGTGAGATAGAGGGAGACAGAGGGAGGGAGACAGAGGAAGGCAGAGGGAGACAGAGGGAGACAGAGGGAGGGAGGGAGACAGAGGGAGAGGGAGACAGAGGGAGACAGACAGAGGGAGACAGAGAGAGGGAAACAGAGGGAGGGAAACAGAGGGAGACAGAGAGAGGGAGACACAGGGAGACAGACAGAGGGAGGGAGACAGAGGGAGGGAGGGAGACAGAGTGAGGGAGGGAGACAGAGGGAGGGAGGGAGACAGAGGGAGAGGGAGACAGAGGGAGAGCGAGACAGAGAGGGAGACAGAGAGGGAGACAGAGAGGGAGACAGAGAGAGGGAAACAGAGAGAGGGAGACAGAGAGAGGGAGACAGAGAGAGGGAGACAGAGAGAGGGAGACAGAGGGCAACAGACAGAGGGAGACAGACAGAGGGAGGGAGACAGAGGGAGGAGGGCGACAGACAGAGGGAGACAGAGGGAGACGGACAGACAGAGGGAGACAGACAGAGGGAGGAGGGCATCCCGCCGTCGCAACCCCTGTGCGATTCCCTCGCCACCTTCTTCCACCGCAAGATCGCCGACATCCACGACAGCTTCAACACCCAGACAGCCCCAACTAAGATCGATGCACCAGACCCGCCGCACACCATCGACCATGACCCCCTGCCAGCCTGGGCCAGCGTGAACATCGAGGACACCATCAAGACCATGAGCACAATACACTCCAGCTCCCCGTCAGACCCTTTCCCGCACCACATCTTCAACAAAGCCAGCAGCTTCATCGCACCCCACCTGTGCAACATCATCAATCTCTCCTTCGAGACCGCGACCTTCCCAGAGAGCTGGAAACACGCAGAGATCAACGCCCTACTCAAAAAACCCAAGGCGGACCCGAGAGACCTCAAGAACTTCCGGCCCATCTCCCTGCTTCCGTTCCCAGCCAAGGTCATCGAGAAGATCGTCAACAAACAGCTAACCCGATACCTCGAAGAAAACAGCATCCTGGACCCATCCCAATCGGGGTTCCGTAGCAACCACAGCACTGAGACTGCCCTCATCGCCGCCACCGACGACATCAGGATCCTGCTGGACAACGGTGAGACCGCAGCCCTCATCCTGCTGGACCTCTCCGCCGCCTTCGACACTGTCTGCCACCGCACTCTACGCGCACGCCTCCACGACGCAGGGATCCGAGACAAGGCCCTGGAATGTGCCACCTCCTTCCTCGCCGGCAGAACCCAGAGAGTCTGCCTCCCACCATTCCGATCCGAAGCCTCCGAGATCATCTGCGGCGTACCCCAGGGATCGTCCCTCAGCCCAACACTGTTCAACATCTACATGGCCCCGCTCGCACGCATCGCCAGACAGCACGACCTCAACATAATCTCCTTCGCCGACGACACTCAACTGATCCTCTCCCTCACCAAGGACCCCTCGCCGCCAAATCCAACCTCCATGAAGGAATGAAGGCCGTCGCCGATTGGATGAAGATCAGCCGACTAAAACTGAACACGGAGAAGACAGAGGTCCTCATCCTCGGCTCCAACCCCTCAGCCTGGGACGACTCCTGGTGGCCAACGACGCTGGGAGCAGCCCCGACACCCACCGACCACGCACGCAACCTGGGAGTCATCCTCGACTCAACGCTCTCCATGGCCAAGCAAGTCAACGCAGTCTCATCCTCCTGCTTCAACACCCTCCGCATGCTTCGCAAGATCTACAGGTGGATCCCGACAGACACAAGAAGAACAGTCACCCAGGCCCTCGTCAGCAGCAGACTTGACTATGGGAACGCCCTCTACGCGGGAGCCCCGGCCAAGCTCATCAAGCAACTGCAACGCATACAAAACGCCTCCGCACGCCTGATCCTCGATGTACCACGCCACAGCCACATCACCCCCCACCTGAGGAACCTGCACTGGCTCCCCGTCGACAGGAGAATCTCCTTCAAACTCCTCACCCACGCACAAAAGGCACTCCAGAAGACTGGCCCAGCCTACCTCAACAGACGACTCCTCTTCTACGTCCCCAACCGCCAACTCCGCTCCGCCGACCTCTCCCTCGCCACCGTCCCTCGCATTCGAAGAACCACCACCGGCGGCAGATCCTTCTCCCACCTCGCCGCCAAGACCTGGAACACCCTTCCACTAAGCCTACGACAGACCCAAGACCTGCTGACCTTCAGGAGGCTACTCAAGACCTGGTTGTTCGACCAGTAGCAGCACCCCCTTTTTTTCCCCAGCGCCTTGAGACCCTCGCGGGTAAGTAGTGCGCTTTACAAATTCTGTGATTGATTGATTGATTGATTGAGGGCGACAGACAGAGGGAGGGAGACAGAGGGAGACAGATAGAGGGAGACAGAGGGAGGGAAACAGACAGAGGGAAACAGACAGAGGGAGACAGACAGAGGGAGACACAGTAAAATCCCAGGATCTGTACCCTCCAATCTCTGGCCTCTGTCTACACAGACCCGCTTGGCAATTCAATGACAATCCGGAATCTGGGAGTAGTGCTGGATGAGGGCCTCTGCCTTGAAAAGAAGGTGAATGGAGAAGCTGGGGTTTGTTTTGCCTTGGTCCGGGGTCTTAGGAAATTGTATCCAATGTTACCTGTCCAAGCACGATCCCTGATTTCCAGAGGCGTAATACTCAGCAGATTGGACTATTGCAATGCTCTCCTTCTGGGTGCCCCTAATTATTTATTATAGAAATTGGAACGCGTTCTGATAGTCATAGCCAAATTAACACTAAACAGACCTCGGAATTCCTCTGCCTCCGGTGCTCTGAGAGATCTCCAAACTACCCATTAATCAAAGGATTCTTTTTAAATCACTCTGAATTGTTTTTAAGGCATTGCATAACAAAGGACCAAAGCCACTGCAGGCTCGATCGAGGAAATACACGCCTGGAGGGTCACTTCGTTCAACCACGCCCAATTATGTCCAAGAACAGAGATTCAGCAAAGTGCGGCAAGGAGGATTCACTGATAAAGTGGCGCAGCTATGGAACAAGTTACCATCCCAAGCAAGATCCCAAACTGACCTGCTTAAGTTTAGGAAGGCCCTGGAAACTGGGCTCTTCCCTCACTAATCACTGGGAGGACATTCTGGACTTCCGCTGCGATATCTTCTTTTCACTATTTCTGCTCTCATAGATGAGTTTTTGGAAATTTAGCGCCAGGACACCATTCTGGTCACAGTGCACTCTATAAATAACTGATACAAATACAAATGGTTATGCTTGAAAAATGTCTGGATTGCAAGTCACTCGCGTGCTGCATTCCTTTCTTTGTTTTGTTGCGGATTTTCATTGTTTTCTTTTTAAAAACCAAACACTCAGCAGTGCCATTTTGTTTCCTTTTGGGAATGGGAGTGAACTGTTTGAGATGCAGAGGGGAGGTGTAGGGTTTAAGAAGGGCAGTAGTCCTTTGTCATCCTTAAACCATTTTTTATCACTTTAAACTCCTTGTTATTTTTGACAACACTGGCCTGCCCTTCACAATGCTTCTGCTTTAAATGCAGGAAAGAGTAACTCGTCCAGGCTTTCTTTGTTCCAAACCATCAGGAAATCTCCTTCTCCGTTCACTTCCTAATTCTAGTTATATAAACTGTGGGGCATATTAGCAAGGGCACTATCGCCGCTTTAGCGGCACTTTTTGCCGCTAAAGCGGCGATATTCTTATCGCCCTATCAGCAAACTGTCTCTAACAGCCGTTAGCGACAGTTTTCGGGCATTAGCGCCCGTGTTTTACCGCTTTGCATGTCAGCGATATTTATCGCTAATGACATGCAAAGTGGGCGTTCCCGACGAACAAACCTGGGAAACACCCGCTAACAGGCCTATCGCCTATTAGCAAGGTGGCCATGGCCCCAGTTAGCGACGTGAAAAGTCGCGCTAACCGGGGTCATCGCCATTTATTTAACACCTGCAATTAGCAGGTGTTAGCCATATCTAACATGGGGGTGGATTATGCTGATACGACCACAGGGTCGTATCAGCAAGGTTATCGCCGTTTTCCATGAAACATCGTTGGAAAACCAGCGATGTTTCATGGAAAACACCACAATGGCTGGAATAATTATCGCCATAGCGCTAAATGTCGCTAATACAGCGTTAGCATGGCAAATTATTCCGACGATAGCCGGCGATAAAAAAGTGCTCGTTAAACACGCTTTGCGATGTTTAGCGCACTTTTTAGATAATATGCCCATGTATTTATTGATAGCTATCTCCAGGAAACTATCCCTGGCCCATTTCTTTGGGTGCAGAATGGTCTTTTTATGTTTTGTACATATACAAAGGGCACAGATCACACATGGCTCGTATCGTTCACACATTTTATTTAATATACTTTTATTTCAGTTGAATTTTTCGCAAATTTAAATAAATGAAATCTATTGCAGACACTGCCCATTTGTAGGTTGAGTCTGGGCAGCGCAAGCGCTGCTCTGCGAGGCATGCGGTATTCAGGTATGGACTTGCAGCTCCACCCATTTTCCTCCCATCTTTTCAATTGGCTCCTGTTACTGTCCTTTCAAAATGGTTGCTTTTGATTCCTAAATGGTCTCAGTAATCCCTCATTAGTACCGCCTTGTCTGCATTTGTAACCTCCCATAAGTACTGGACTTTTTATTTGTGTTGTTACACGGTCTGTTTTATCTATAGTCTGTGAGCACTATTTTCTTTAATGTCTATTCTGGCTCCTTTTGCAGGCCCGACAGGCTCGCACTAACGCACCTGT
Source organism: Calotriton arnoldi (assembly GCA_963921515.1). NCBI lineage: Eukaryota > Metazoa > Chordata > Amphibia > Caudata > Salamandridae > Calotriton > Calotriton arnoldi. The sequence goes on along the minus strand of CAWUFW010006254.1, from coordinate 119,440 downwards.
TTCCTGACAGTGCGGCGGCCGATCATGGATGCTGCGCTTTATTTGCCCCCTGTACAGCTCTGCACTTCTGCAAGCGCTATGCTGCTGAACAAATGCTTTCACTTTAATATCTGCCATGCACCTTTCTTTACACGAGCCGAGTTTAAAGAAAGGGGCGTGGTCGACATTTATTTATTTATTTATTGAGTTTTATATAGCGCTGGCTAGACCCGGAGGTATCAGAGCGCTTTACATGAGGAAGAAACATTGTTTCAGAACATGGTTATAAAGTTATATCAGTTACTGGAGCTTAGTTGCAGGAATTACATGAGTACAAAATCATAGCATAAACATGAGGAAAAAATAGGCAAGGGGAGAGAAGAATAGGGGAGAGAGGGAAGGACTAGGGGAGGTAGAGGAAAATAATGGGGGGAAGAGGAGGGGGAGGGTATAGGAGGCACAACGGGGAGACGAGGAAAAACAGTGTTCGACGTCAGGCTGAGTAGGTGACGGCCGAGGGGTGAACCAGAGCCAAACTCCTCTATAGCTGCGTGAGACAGCTCCACCGGTCATCGGCGCCTGCCTTTGACATTGAAGTGAAAGCGCGGTATGGGGCACTTTTACAAAATAAAACATTTGTTTGTCAACTTGACGCGGGTCGTCTAAAGAAAGGGGCGTGGCCTACATTAAAATGAAAGCGCAGCATGGGGGGCTTTTACAAACATGCATTTGCAATGCAATAGGTCTCGCATTTTCGAGAGTTTAAGCTATTGGCATTGTAAATTACAATGCCTGTTATTTCTGTTTTAAAAACCAACATATAAATAAAAGGCAATGTAATTTACATTGCCAATAGCTCAAACTCCTGCAAATACGAGACCTCTTTCTATGTGTGCTTCATTCTGCATCACATATAAAAACGCCTCTATGGATTGCTTTTGTGCAGGAAGGTGCCCCTTCCTGCCGGAAAACAATCCTGCCTGCAACGGAGGCAGCCTTGCACCATTGCTGCAAGGGTGCCTATGTTGGCTCTGAGGTGCCAAAATGGCGCCAGCGCAAGGGGAAAGTCAGGGGCGTAACACAGGCCCCCGCATCCCCACAGTGCGAGGGCCCCCAAGCTCCAGGGGGCCCCCTCAGCACAGCACTCTGGCTACAGAGCTCCTGATTGAGCCCAGAGGGGGCCCCTCCACGTGTCTTGCAGGGAGGCCCCCTCGAGTTTCGTTACGCCAGTGGGGAAAGGACAGGAATGCACTGCATTGCATAAATATGATGTATTCCTGCTCTTTCACTTTGGCGTAGGGCCAGTAGCCGCCCGTGCAGGTAAGGGCGGTGGGGTGAGGCGGGGTGGGGGGGTGAAAGTGACAACAAGTAGGATAGGGAACATAAAATAATAATTAAATAAAACCTTTCAACTTGCGCTCGACGCTTCGCCTAGCAGGCGATGCGGCAAGTGCAAGGTAAGTGGTTTTGTTTATTTATTTATTTTACGTTCCCTATCCCGCCATGTGTCACTTTCACCCCATTCATCCTCGCCCCGCCCTACTGTGCTTACCTGCACAGGTCTCTATTGCGTAGGGCAGCACAGCAAGGTGCTCTGCTGTGCTTCCCTATGCCAAATCCCCGTAAATAACGGCCCAGGTTCGAGTCCCAGCATCACCTCAACATCCTTTGATTCCGGGCAAATCACGCAGTCTTCTAGTGCCTGAAAAAACATAAGCTGACCTTGTGTAAGTAATCTGGTGCTCATGTAAAGTGCTCTGACACACTTAGGGCCAAGTTGCAAAAATAAAAAATAAAAATACAACGTTCAAATATTGTTAGGCAAAGAAACTACCTCTCTCACCTGTGGTTGGGGAGTAGGTTATGGTACAGTAACTCTATGATGGGCCTGCCATGTCACTGTTTGGTCGGGCCTTGTATTTTAGCCAAGAACATTCTGAATTCTGGGATCTACACCCTTCCTGTGGCACCCTGGCCACTACAATTCCTAAATGAATCTCCATTGCATCGGCTGCATAAAGACTTTCGGGCTGGTTGGCTACCACGTCCTTGAAAGCATCACTGAAGATAACATATTGCCACTACCTCTCGTTTCATACAGGGCCAGGCCAGCCTTTTACCATTTGTATTTAAGTTCTTATGGAAGTTAACATTTTCAGGTGTTTAGACAGGGAAGTAAGTTATATTTCAGTTGTTTTAAAATGTTACAGGTTTTAACTATATTATATTTTATTAAAAAATATACGATTATTTTGTTATTTAAAATATGATTTCAAATTTTATATAATAGTTATTTATATGTTTTTTTTAAATAAAATTATTAGGAGACATAATTTTCTTTGTAGTTCCATACAAGTCCAACATTTTCTCTACTGTTGTGTTTGACTGGGAGCCCAACACTTTTTCTTTCATTTGCATAAAATGGAGTGGGAATCGTAACTATAACCACTCCGAAGTCCAAAGCTTTCCCTACTGTTGCACAGACTGGAGTGGGAATGGAAATAGTAAATCTGACATCTCCGGAGTCCAACACTTTTCCTACTGTTTTTATAGGATGGAGTGGTACTCGTAAATTGTGGTATTTGAAGGTAGATACTTTGTGTAATGTTTGTAAATTATTATTTATATTAATTTATTTTACTATTGTAATTTTATATTCTTTGCTTGAATTCTTTTATTAATTTGCATTTTTTCTATTATTTATTTTATTTAGTTTACATAATAATATGTTTAACTTTAATAATATTTCAAATATATTACTTCAAAGATTATACTTAATTTAAAAAAACAAAAACGATATTGTAAGACCTTGTTTTTGACAATATTCTTGATATGATATTTTTGTCATTACTATTATACATATTAATCAATTCAATCAATCAATTCAAATCTTTTTTCAGCAAAAAGCCATAACATTCATAAAGCACATATTAATAAACAAATAAATAATATATTTTCCAGCTAAAATTAGGGTTACACAATTCATAGCACAAAAAAAGCAGCGTAGTAACGGGATCAGTAATAGAATCATGCAAAATGGACCTGATACATTTTCCAATAGCTAGTGCCCTTATAAAAAAATGTAGCACTGCATAACAAATCTCCATAGTGCAAACTTTTTGTAAAAACATCAGGCCTTCCGTAAAACAGGGATAAAAAAGGAGCGCCTAAGTTCTGCATATAGAGGATAAAACAATATAAAGTGCCAAGTGCTTTGTTTAACAGTAATATTACAGCGGCATGCGTAGATCGTGTAACCATACACATTGTAGAGGGAAGGCAACCTTAAAATGTATCATAGTAAGTCTAAAAAGAGTTAGGTAGCAGCGATGGATGAGGGTCGAAACCCAGAGTGGGAAGGTTCTTGATTGTTTGTAGTTGATACAGGTACATATCTAACAACTGACAGCAATGACTGAGCCCCCTGTAGCCTCAGATCCAAACAATGCTTGAGGAAACGTCGTTTAACTTTCTCTTTACTTTTTAAAGATATCTTCTGAGAATTATCAAACAGTTCTTTCAGACCTATTATCTCAAAGGATTTTTTCAGGTTTGCGATCCAAGGTATCTGAACAACCCCATCCTGAGGAAAGAAATCAGAAGGTTAGATCTGACCAAGGCTGCCTCTGGATTTCTCCAGATCTTAACCCTTAACAAAAGTGGGCAAGACCCATCCGATCCTCCAAAAAAGGGAGGCCTAATTCCTCGTGACAAATCAGAGTGGCGGTCTCCAAGGGAATCGCAAGTAGCCTCCGTGTGAAGCGGTTCTCTACTCGTTGGAGGATTGTCACTTTGTACACCCCCACAAACCTGCTCTATAAAGCCCAGCCGAAATACGTTCACTTTTATATAAATTATTCATCTCTGATGGGTTTCTGTCCCAACCTATTAGCAAATCTGAAAATTGCCTCTATATTCCTACTAAGATGTTGTGCTCTCGTAGTTAAAAATAAATCCCATTTAAAAGAGGAACTAAAAAGGATCCCTAAGTAATTAAAATCTTTCTCCTTTTCGAGAGCGGTTTTCCCCATAGCAAATGATTTTGATCTTGTACTAGAGGGTCCATAGGTCATTATAAATGAATTGGAATGGTTGACTTTTAGATTCAGTTCTTCCATATATGAGGAGAAACAGTCCAATAAGACCTGTAGGCCGTTTCCTGTGCGAGCAATCAACACGGCATCATCCGCATACAGCAAAATTGGGATAGATTGCCTACCGATTTGTGGAGCGTCTTTTCCAACCTCAGCTAGATGTTTAGAAATCTTGTTTATGAAAAGGAGAAAAAGAAAAGGAGCTAAGATACAACCCCGTCTCACACCCTGTGAAGATCTGATTCGAGTGGTAGTTTTGCCATGCACAACATAACGAACCCCGACAATTAGATCCTGATGTAGGCGTTTAATTAGGGTGAGGAGTTTCTTCTCCACCGCATACTTTCCATCAGGGCTCAGAGTTTTGACCGACTGACTAGGTCGAACACACTAGATAAATCATTAAATGCCAGATGCAGGGTTCCTTTTTTGGCCATTACAAATTTACCTGCTATCATAAAAAAGTTTAGAAACTGGTCTATAGGCCCAATACCTGGTCTACTCTAAAGCCAAATTGCACATTGGACAGGATCTTATTTTCTAAAGCCCACGATTCCAGGCGGGACAGAAGTACTCTGCCTGAAATCTTCATGCAACAATCTAACAGCGAAATTGGTCTATGGCATGATGGTAAGGGCTGATCCCCTTTTTATAAATCGGAATAATTATTGCTGTCCTCAGGAATCGGTTACTTGGCCCATCACAGCGCTCCTGAACATGTTAGTTAGCAGGGGGGCCCAAAGGTCTATGTTGGATTTAAAGATATCTGCAGTCACGCCATCGAGGCCTGCCACTTTCCCGAGTACACATTCCCCAGTGGCGCTAAATACTTCATTGATTTCTATTACCAATGGAAGGCAAATTAATATAATTTACTAGAGGGGTGGATAATGATTGGCTAGACCCAGAATGAAAAATGTCTGTTAAATGGGCCACCTATAAATCTGCTGGGATCAGTACTTCAACCCTCGGTGCAGTTTGCTCTGCAAAAAACAGGTGATTCATTATTTCCCAAAATGAGGTTTTGTCTCTCAACCTGAAAGCCGCCGAAAGATCCTCCCATGCGTTATCTTGGATCTCTTTTTTTCGACTCCTACACAGTGCTCTAACATCTTCTAGAGACAGTGGGTGGGTTTTTAGTGTTGCCTTTAACTGCGTATGCACCAATGTCCAAGTTGAATTATACCATCTATGTGGTGGCCCCTCATCTGAGAGTTTCCTTGAGGTCACTTTATCTGAGATGGATCTACGTATAATGACAAAACCCTCTAAGATAGAGTGAGCCATTGCCTTATCCGAGAGGCTATTTAAAACAGTAACTATATTCAAGGACACAATCTGGCTAATAAAAGCCTCAGGGTCCAGCTCAGCCCATTTAATTTTAGTACCCCTTCTCTTAGAGTACTCTATGTTGGGACATTTATTCTTTGTGGGCCTTATTATCTGATGATTTAGTGATAAAATGAAAGGGTTAGGATCACCCGCACACTTTGCAACGATATCAAAGTCGGAAAGGCATGAAACCAACTGGATGTCATATAGATAAAATCTATGGTGCTCCTTCTAACACTACCCGTAAAAGTTGGAAGTTTACTTTTCTCTTTGCCAACTACGTTGCACGCTAAAATATGATCATACTTCAAAATAAGAGTGTTTAGAGCCTCCGCATATTGAGTATGCTTAAAATGGGTGAGATTTTCCTTATTTTGGTTCATGAAACCGCAGACCCTTTTCCCACTATGGCAACATAAGGTGGTATTAAAATCGCCCACCCAGATTAGAACTGTCTTACATTTGGCTACCAAATAGAAAGAGTCCAGAAAATCATCAAATTTCTCCGTGGCGACAGTGGAATGCTGGTTAAAATTATTATGATAGAAATTTACCAACAAGATATCATACTCAATTGGGAAGGCTAGAAGAGTCACCAGAAAAAAGGAGGAGGACCAAGCTTCCGTGACCTCAGACGATGGAATTTGAACTGATATAAACGTTGCAAGGCCACCCTTCGCCCTTCCCGCTGGTGAAGCGAGGGCATTCGTTATTGACCAGTTTTGGACTGTTGCCCACCCTTGATACTCCCCGAGCATGGATGATCTGGCTATGCGACAGCCTGTACCCCCCAGCCTACCATTTACCCAATGCACCCCTTCATTCATCAGTTGGTCGTGGTCCTCCCTCATATCCTGCCTCAGGGAATGAACTCCTTTCAACACCATCACGAGGGGGGGCTTAAGGAGGTACTTGCAGTATTGGAAGCTTCTGAGGCTCTTGAGGACAACCACGACTATTACTTAACAAGCCACGGGGTCCTTTGACTTGGTCCGAAGCCCACCTCCCTGTGATCTTTCTCCGTAGGTTCACACCATGCCCCTCTTTAAAGAACCATTGGCCCGCCCAGAAGAAGAATTAACGAGCTCCCCTGGAGCTTGTAGCCCACTTCATGACATTGAGTTCGAGACTGGGCCAACCAATCCAGGGAGCAAAGGGCCAGCCAACCGGCCCTCAGCAAAGCAAGGTTCAAATTGGACGGGCTTAACGCATCCATAAGGGATGTTAGGGCGCACTTTGAGACCTCCTCAACTAGCTAATTATTCCCCTCCAGTCAACAAATTGTTACTGTCTATAACTTGTCCTGGGCTTTGCGGAAACATTGAGGGTCCGGGACGCTGTCTTTTGGATTTTGTCCCTCCCCCTGCTCTTTTCCTCTTCCCTCCTTGGCTCTTCGCTTCCCCCCCTTGTCTGGCGATTGGTCGGGGGTTGCAGCCCTTCCAAATGATCAATATGTGCTATACCAGAAGTAATACCGGGGGCAATTGAAATGTCAACAGCATCATGGTTCTTATCCATCATAGTCTGAGTTGGGCCATTATTGACCATTACAACATCACATGGCTCCTGCGAGATGTTTTAGGACAGACCGGGATGACAAGGAGAGGCCGCGCAGCCAGTGCAATCTCCTTGCTTATTGCCCCCTCTCAGCCGTGCCCGTGTAGGTAAGATTGGTGGGGCAGGTTGAGGGGGGGGGGGAGTTGCATTTCAACAGCCGATGACGAGGGAAAATTAATTATTTATTTAATTATCCCTCGTGGTCGTCTGTCGAATCCCCCCACAACCTGGCCCCACCCCTCTTACCTGAACAGGCCGCAGCTGCACCCACTGCCTGCTGCAGAAAACTATCCAAGGGGGCGCCAGGGAGTTATTTTATGTTTCCCCATAATAGATCCACTGGAAAATCCCAAGAGCCAAAAAATATAATAAAAGAAATACCTTAAAATGTAGTCGAAAGAGGGGAGGCCCAGCCTAGCCTCTTCCGGGCTTTGATGGACGAAGACGGGGTTATCTTGGCCCGGTGTTTGCCCGGGCGCACGCCGGAGCGCGTCCCGTGCTGCCGGATGTGGCGTGCGCTAAAGAGCGCCAGTCAATGTCTGGTGCCCCTGCCTCTGGCCTTGGCACGCGTTGGGGGACATACAGCGCCCGCCACAGGGGGCAGCCGGAAATGCGATATGTGCAGGCAGGGAACTGTGTAAGAAGATGATATTTAGGTTAACGATCTTCAAAAATATATTCATTTTGGTATTCGATATTTCTGTTCTCAATATTTTGTCATCCAACTTTCTCAACACTATACTCATTTTAATTTATTGGTAAGTGAAAGAATATTTCAAGGTCCGAAGACGGTTCTCTACCTGTTTAGGACAATGAGGCTTATCTTCAATTTTATAGCAAGCCTGCTGAGCTCACCCCACAGGAGCAGCTGGGAGAGATAAGACACAGCGACCCCAACAGGCCGACTGCCTCCCAGCAGCCTTGGGGTACAGGGATGCAGCAGGGACTGTGCCCAGCCTGTCCCGGTGTCACCTGGCCTGAAGGTCCTTTCTAATTCCCACCTCTCAGTGTCCGGCTTTTATAAGATGATTCAGTAGTGGTTGAAAACTTGTGGAATAAACAATGACCAGAGAGGGCCTTGATACTCTGCCACTTGTTTTCATTCCAAGAGATTGAAATACAGCAAAATGTAGCAGTAATTAGCAGCCTAGAAACTGTGCGCTTTGTTTCACAACAATGATTTAGAAAAAGAACAGCCGGCTCTCAGGTGAAATACTGTGAACAGAGTGATTCTCGCTTTTGAAGAACACAATAGCATATACTAGAGTGTGCTCTATTACTCAGTGTTCACTTGTGACGGATTAGCACGTGTAACCCAAAGAAGAAAGACACAATAATCACAACACCTCCCCGCCAGGAGAGGCCCCCTCGCCTGCTGTCCTGGTCAGGTGCCAGGGATGAACGCAGTGCCTGGTTCCTGCTTCCACCCGCCTGCAGTCCTGGTCAGGTCCCAGGGATGAACGCAGTGCCCGGCTCCTGCTTCCACCCACCTGCAGTCCTGGTCAGGTCCCAGGGATGAACGCAGTGCCTGGTTCCTGCCTCCACCCGCCTGCAGTCGTGGTCAGGTCCCAGGGATGAACGCAGTGCCTGGTTCCACTCGCCTGCAGTCCTGGTCAGGTCCCAGGGATGAACGCAGTGCCTGGTTCCTGCTTCCACCCGCCTGCAGTCCTGGTCAGGTCCCAGGGATGAACGCAGTGCCTGGTTCCTGCCTCCACCCGCCTGCAGTCCTGGTCAGGTCCCAGGGATGAACGCAGTGCCTGGTTCCTGCTTCCACCCGCCTGCAGTCCTGGTCAGATCCCAGGGAGGAACGCAGTGCCTGGTTCCTGCTTCCACCCGCCTGCAGTCGTGGTCAGGTCCCAGGGATGAACGCAGTGCCTGGTTCCTGCCTCCACCCGCCTGCCGTCCTGGTCAGGTCCCAGGGATGATCGCAGTGCCTGGTTCCTGCTTCCACCCGCCTGCAGTCGTGGTCAGGTCCCAGGGATGATCGCAGTGCCTGCTTCCACTCGCCTGCAGTCCTGGTCAGGTCCCAGGGAGGAACGCAGTGCCTGCTTCCACTCGCCTGCAGTCCTGGTCAGGTCCCAGGGATGATCGCAGTGCCTGGTTCCTGCTTCCACCCGCCTGCAGTCGTGGTCAGGTCCCAGGGATGATCGCAGTGCCTGCTTCCACTCGCCTGCAGTCCTGGTCAGGTCCCAGGGAGGAACGCAGTGCCTGCTTCCACTCGCCTGCAGTCCTGGTCAGGTCCCAGGGATGAACGCAGTGCCTGGTTCCTGCTTCCACCCGCCTGCAGTCCTGGTCAGGTCCCAGGGATGAACGCAGTGCCTGGTTCCTGCTTCCACCCGCCTGCAGTCCTGGTCAGGTCCCAGGGATGAAGGCAGTGCCTGCAACCGCCTGCAGTCCTGGTCAGATCCCAGGGATGAACGCAGTGCCTGGTTCCTGCTTCCACCCGCCTGCAGTCCTGGTCAGATCCCAGGGATGAACGCAGTGCCCGGTTCCTGCTTCCACCCGCCTGCAGTCCTGGTCAGATCCCAGGGATGAACGCAGTGCCCGGTTCCTGCTTCCACCCGCCTGCAGTCCTGGTCAGATCCCAGGGATGAAGGAAGTGCCTGGTTCCTGCTTCCACCCGCCTGCAGTCGTGGTCAGGTCCCAGGGATGATCGCAGTGCCTGCTTCCACTCGCCTGCAGTCCTGGTCAGATCCCAGGGATGAACGCAGTGCCTGGTTCCTGCCTCCACCCGCCTGCAGTCCTGGTCAGGTCCCAGGGAGGAACGCAGTGCCTGGTTCCTGCTTACACCCGCCTGCAGTCCTGGTCAGATCCCAGGGATGAACGCAGTGCCCGGTTCCTGCTTCCACCCGCCTGCAGTCGTGGTCAGGTCCCAGGGATGATCGCAGTGCCTGCTTCCACTCGCCTGCAGTCCTGGTCAGATCCCAGGGATGAACGCAGTGCCTGGTTCCTGCTTCCACCCGCCTGCAGTCCTGGTCAGATCCCAGGGATGAACGCAGTGCCCGGTTCCTGCTTCCACCCGCCTGCAGTCCTGGTCAGATCCCAGGGATGAAGGAAGTGCCTGGTTCCTGCTTCCACCCGCCTGCAGTCGTGGTCAGGTCCCAGGGATGATCGCAGTGCCTGCTTCCACTCGCCTGCAGTCCTGGTCAGATCCCAGGGATGAACGCAGTGCCTGGTTCCTGCCTCCACCCGCCTGCAGTCCTGGTCAGGTCCCAGGGAGGAACGCAGTGCCTGGTTCCTGCTTACACCCGCCTGCAGTCCTGGTCAGATCCCAGGGATGAACGCAGTGCCTGGTTCCTGCTTACACCCGCCTGCAGTCCTGGTCAGATCCCAGGGATGAACGCAGTGCCTGGTTCCTGCTTCCACCCGCCTGCAGTCCTGGTCAGATCCCAGGGATGAACGCAGTGCCTGGTTCCTGCTTCCACCCGCCTGCAGTCCTGGTCAGATCCCAGGGATGAACGCAGTGCCTGGTTCCTGCTTCCACCCGCCTGCAGTCGTGGTCAGGTCCCAGGGATGATCGCAGTGCCTGCTTCCACTCGCCTGCAGTCCTGGTCAGGTCCCAGGGATGAACGCAGTGCCTGGTTCCTGCTTCCACCCGCCTGCAGTCCTGGTCAGGTCCCAGGGATGAACGCAGTGCCTGGTTCCTGCTTCCACCCGCCTGCAGTCCTGGTCAGATCCCAGGGATGAACGCAGTGCCTGGTTCCTGCTTCCACCCGCCTGCAGTCCTGGTCAGGTCCCAGGGATGATCGCAGTGCCTGGTTCCTGCCTCCACCCGCCTGCAGTCCTGGTCAGGTCCCAGGGATGAACGCAGTGCCTGGTTCCTGCCTCCACCCGCCTGCAGTCCTGGTCAGGTCCCAGGGAGGAACGCAGTGCCTGGTTCCTGCTTACACCCGCCTGCAGTCCTGGTCAGATCCCAGGGATGAACGCAGTGCCTGGTTCCTGCTTACACCCGCCTGCAGTCCTGGTCAGATCCCAGGGATGAACGCAGTGCCTGGTTCCTGCTTCCACCCGCCTGCAGTCCTGGTCAGATCCCGGGGATGAACGCAGTGCCTGGTTCCTGCTTCCACCCGCCTGCAGTCCTGGTCAGATCCCAGGGATGAACGCAGTGCCTGGTTCCTGCTTCCACCCGCCTGCAGTCCTGGTCAGATCCCAGGGATGAACGCAGTGCCTGGTTCCTGCTTCCACCCGCCTGCAGTCCTGGTCAGACCCCAGGGATGAACGCAGTCCCTGCTTCCACTCGCCTGCAGTCCTGGTCAGATCCCAGGGATGAACGCAGTGCCTGGTTCCTGCTTCCACCCGCCTGCAGTCCTGGTCAGGTCCCAGGGATGAACGCAGTGCCTGGTTCCTGCTTCCACCCGCCTGCAGTCCTGGTCAGGTCCCAGGGAGGAACGCAGTGCCTGGTTCCTGCTTCCACCCGCCTGCAGTCGTGGTCAGGTCCCAGGGATGAACGCAGTGCCTGGTTCCTGCCTCCACCCGCCTGCCGTCCTGGTCAGGTGCCAGGGATGAACGCAGTGCCTGGTTCCTGCTTCCACCCGCCTGCAGTCCTGGTCAGGTCCCAGGGATGATCGCAGTGCCTGGTTCCTGCCTCCACCCGCCTGCAGTCGTGGTCAGGTCCCAGGGATGAACGCAGTGCCTGGTTCCTGCCTCCACCCGCCTGCAGTCGTGGTCAGGTCCCAGGGATGAACGCAGTGCCTGGTTCCTGCTTTCACCCGCCTGCAGTCCTGGTCAGGTCCCAGGGATGATCGCAGTGCCTGGTTCCTGCTTCCACCCGCCTGCAGTCCTGGTCAGGTCCCAGGGATGAACGCAGTGCCTGGTTCCTGCCTCCACCCGCCTGCAGTCCTGGTCAGGTCCCAGGGATGAACGAAGTGCCTGGTTCCTGCTTCCACCCGCCTGCAGTCCTGGTCAGGTCCCAGGGATGATCGCAGTGCCTGGTTCCTGCTTCCACCCGCCTGCAGTCCTGGTCAGGTCCCAGGGATGAACGCAGTGCCTGGTTCCTGCCTCCACCCGCCTGCAGTCCTGGTCAGGTCCCAGGGATGAACGCAGTGCCTGGTTCCTGCTTCCACCCGCCTGCAGTCCTGGTCAGGTCCCAGGGATGAACGCAGTGCCTGGTTCCTGCTTCCACCCGCCTGCAGTCCTGGTCAGGTCCCAGGGATGATCGCAGTGCCTGGTTCCTGCCTCCACCCGCCTGCAGTCGTGGTCAGGTCCCAGGGATGAACGCAGTGCCTGGTTCCTGCCTCCACCCGCCTGCAGTCGTGGTCAGGTCCCAGGGATGAACGCAGTGCCTGGTTCCTGCCTCCACCCGCCTGCCATCCTGGTCAGGTCCCAGGGATGAACGCAGTGCCTGGTTCCTGCTTCCACCCGCCTGCAGTCCTGGTCAGGTCCCCGGGATGAACGCAGTGCCTGGTTCCTGCTTCCACCCGCCTGCAGTCCTGGTCAGGTCCCAGGGATGAACGCAGTGCCTGGTTCCTGCCTACACCCGCCTGCAGTCCTGGTCAGGTCCCAGGGATGAACGCAGTGCCTGGTTCCTGCCTCCACCCGCCTGCAGTCCTGGTCAGGTCCCAGGGATGAACGCAGTACCTGGTTCCTGCTTCCACCCGCCTGCAGTCCTGGTCAGGTCCCAGGGAGGAACGCAGTGCCTGGTTCCTGCTTCCACCCGCCTGCAGTCCTGGTCAGGTCCCAGGGATGAACGCAGTGCCTGGTTCCTGCCTCCACCCGCCTGCAGTCGTGGTCAGGTCCCAGGGATGAACGCAGTGCCTGGTTCCTGCTTCAACCCGCTTCACCTGCTGGGGCTCAGCCTCCAGTTTTATGCAATGTTCTCACGATAGGTCATTTCTGCTCGTGTATAATCCTCTGTTGACGATACTACTGGTCTCTGTGTCACCATCCCCGGCTCTGCCCTGTCTACGCTGCAGCGATTGCAGATTTCTGCAGTCAGAAAGCCAATGAAGGCATTTGATTGGGTTCTGAAGGCACAAAGACTGCTTCACTGGGCTTTGGATAAGCACAGGGTCGGTTTCAAGGCGCTCTCCCTTGTGCAAGGGGTCTTCTGTGACTCCATCATCTGGGCTCAGGGAGGTTCTCCAGGTGCATCGCTGCGGGTCACTACTGGAATCATGCAGTCTAGCTCTGCCCAGCCCTCAGGTGGGGAGGAGGGGGGGAGGGGGGGCTGGCATAAACTCTGGATGCTTCAACGATCCCCCTGTGCATCTCTGAAGTCTGCAGTCATCTGCCATTTAGGAAAGATCTCGAAACATTTGCATTTTGCAGAGTGGTTTGTTATTAGCTGCATGTGCCCCTGCTTTGTGGGATAGCTTATTCCTAATCCTCAGGATTAGTAGCTATTCCACATCACTGAGATGCTCCTAGGAGCGGACACATGCTTGTAAAGTAACACATCTGATCACATCAGGTGTAAGAACCTTCAACAAGAAGGAACATCAGCTGCCACAGATGCTCCTGAAGGGCCTCGCGCCTCTGGGCACACAAGCCTTGCCTTATGTACCAAGGTGACGTGAAGGTCGCCTTCATCTTCCCGAAGAGAAGCTGCCAGTACCTGACAATCCTGGATCTCTCCTGCCCCTAGCAAGGGATGGAGGCAGGAGCCCAGTGCAGCACTGGTACCGATGCTGCCTTGGTACACAGAGGCTGCTACACCGCCCGAGGGAGGTGGAGTGGAGGCACCAGTACCTGACAATCCTGGATCTCTCCTGCCCCTAGCAAGGGATGGAGGCAGGAGCCCGGTGCAGCACTGGTACCGATGCTGCCTTGGTACCCAGAGGCTGCCACACCGCCCGAGGGAGGTGGAGTGGAGGCACCAGTACCTGACAATCCTGGATCTCTCCTGCCCCTAGCAAGGGATGGAGGCAGGAGCCCGGTGCAGCACTGGTACCGATGCTGCCTTGGTACCCAGAGGCTGCCACACCGCCCGAGGGAGGTGGAGTGGAGGCACCAGTACCTGACAATCCTGGATCTCTCCTGCCCCTAGCAAGGGATGGAGGCAGGAGCCCGGTGCAGCACTGGTACCGATGCTGCCTGGGTACCCAGAGGCTCCTAGACCGCCCGAAGGAGGTGGAGCGGAGGCACCGGAATCTGGACCGGTGGATCGAGTCATCCAGCCCGAGAAACCACTCCCCTATCTTCCGTGAGTGTCAGATGGTGAAGGGGCGGGCACCTTGGATGGACAGCGCGTGCAAGCGCCATCCTGATAGATGCTTCTGGGAACGACACGCTGACAGGGGGTCCTGAAGAGGGGCTCTAACTACCGTGTGGTGCAGGTTTCCACCAAGAGCTGCAGACACATTGAGTCCAAGTGGGTAGATATGAAAGCTGTGGCGGCTGGAGACATTTATAAGTGGTGTGCCATGAAAGGTTGTGATGAGTGACCTGTGGCCACCAAGCGCAGGGAGCGAGCCGCACTGTCATAAAGAAGGTTTCAACTTATTAGTACTAGTACCCAAATACAGTAATATGCAACTGAGAAGTGAACTGTCAACCTTACTGGAGTACCGTCTCCATTTTTAAAATTCATCAAATCAATATGTTCGTTATTATTTCATACATCCTTAAACTGCAGTGAAAAGTAGGAGTTCCTTTAATTAATCATAAACATGGGGAATGTTGGAGCTGGGAATCTCATTTATAAAAGCTCTGCAAAGGAAAACAAAACGGGCACCTATTTATTGCAATGATTTTGACTCGTTCTGCTTCTGCCACACCCCAGTTGTTGTTAAAATGCTAGCATTTTTATAGTTGTAAATAACAAGGGTTATAATATTTCAACGCAAGGAAGCTCGATTAAAAGGACAGATCTGCACCACTTAACAGGCTCTCAAAATGTACAGTTCAGATGTTAAAATCTGACAGTGTAATTCTGTCACATTACATGCCCCTGGCCTGAGGGGCCGTCACATGATCTGAAATAAAATCCTTTTACACCCAAGTCTGCGCTCGTGACAGATGACACTCAAAGGTTTTTAAATTGCACATGTTCTATTACACACATATTAACGACATCTGCTCTTCCTGCCTCCTACTCTACGGGCGCTGCAGGCAGTCGCAGCTCGCATCGCAATACTCGCGCGGCGGGTACCACGGGGGTGGGAGGGGCCGGAGAATTAAATAAAAATAAAAAAAATAAAACTTAACTGACCGCCGGTCCACGCCGCCTCTGCTCCTGAGCCCTTGGCGCCTTCACGAACAGCACTGGAGTGGCAACCCCTCTCAGCCAATACTGGCGCTGCTCCAGCAGCACCAGGATTGGCTTAGCAGGGTTACTAGCCGCCCGCCTGCCCATTAGGAGACCAAGGGTTGCGCCTTTGATCAACCCTCGCTCTCCTAATGCGCAGCCGCCAGCCAGAGCTGACACTAGTGTGCATGACTGGGCGGTGGGCAGTCAAAATATCGAATTTTAAATATCGACCTACACTAATATCGAGTTTTTAATATCGTAGGGACAGAATATCGAAGTCAAGAATATCGTTGACCAGAATATCGACTTTAAGGTAAGTAATATCGATTTTTTTAATATCGAAGTAAGTAATATCGGTCATTAATATCGTTAGCAAAAATATAGTTGTTAATAATATCGATTCTTTTTTTAGTGTTATGTATTTTATATGTATGTTTAACATTTAAAAAAAAACAAAAAACTATGGGGCTCATTAGGATGGCGGGCGGAAGCACCACCGCCATGCTGGCGGATGCAAAAAACAACAGTTACCGTCCGCCCGCCGCAGCCCACACGCCCGCCCAATTAGGATGTGAAAAGACAGCCAAACACCGCCCGTAAGCCAGCGACGCCGTCCGCCATCAAAGTGCGCCCGTTCACGTAGCGGCGCCGCCCAATGGAGACACACCGCCCGACGAAACTCGTACCGCCCGGCGTACAAATTACGATGCCACAACCAAACAGCTCCCCCGGCTAAGAGACACCGCACGTGAAAGCAAGGCGGAAACCCGAGCGCACAGTACGGATACCAAAGAGGCGGACCCCCCGAGCATGAATCCAGCACTGCAGGCCCTCCCCATGCTCTACCTGATGCAGAACCTAGGAGTCAACGCACCGCGGAGACGCAGGTAGGCAGACACACAACAAGGGCACGCAAACACCGCACACAGTGCAAGTGCGGTAAAACTGTACATGGCCCCCCCCCCGACACCCCTGCATGGACGCGACACATCCACCACTGCACCCACAAATGTCACACCGGGCAAATTGTAACAACTCGCAACAACCGGGGACACACCACCTGGGACCAGGAACTAACGTCCCCGTCACGGCCCCGCAGCGCAGCGGCGACGACGCAGCAACACATGCGCACAACGCATAGGCCAACGGCAGCGCCAAGTATGCGCCGCACACAAACAACACAGGGTCACAACCAAACACCACACACACCAGCCCCACCCAGAACGCACATGTCACGTGACAGTCCTGCCACAGTCATGTCGCCAACCGGCAATTCACTGTTGCCAACCTGACGTCACACAACTGACCCGAACATGTCAGTGATGTCACGCCAAATTAGGACACACCCCTGTGTGCAAAACATGGCGAAGCACACAGAGGCGGCAACATCACCCAGCAGAATATGGACCCCGTCGGCAAAAGGTACGCCAGTACCACACAGAAACACCGATACCACCCTGCACCCAATACCAAGACATGCAATACGTAACATCAAAGATCCCGGGGACCGACAACAGGTGGCTCCAATTACAACACCCACACACAAAGCCCAACGTATAGCGGAAACGCAGCATGCCGCCCACACACGGGAGAGGAGATAGCACTGAATGGCCTACCATACCCACACCGAAACCACAGCTCAACTATTCAAGCAGGACAACACAGTCATTATTCCAAAAAAGCCCAACACAGGCATGCAGAGGGAACCGTCCACTGGGCAGATAGCGCATATAACGAAAGAACATTCCGAAGGGAAAAAAGAAATGATACCACTCCCCCATGTGGTTCATATGCAAGTTATCGGGAAGGAGTCAGACACCACTGACCTTGACCATTCACAGAAGCATGTGGGATGAGGGCCCGTGTCCTTCACACAAGCTACTATAACCCAAGCCCTGCCTCCCTACGACCATAACAGAATTTCCAGCAACGTCGGAGGTTGCACTCTGCAGACTGCACAGACAGCCGGAGCACGCCATCACATCGCCCATCAGCAAAATGGCACTTGCCCACACCTACCCAACTACGCCGGACAGATGAAGCTGTACAAACATTACCGGATACAGATATTGGGATGTGAAAATCTGGCCTTGCTGAACGTAAGTTACCGACTAACTTACCGCATCGCATTGTTCAGCTGCGTCATCCCCGTCTTCTACTGTCGGAGGTGTCCTTTCCACTATCCTGTGGATTTATGTCTCTCCAACCCTGCATGTCCAATGGCGGACCTGGTACAACTGTTCAACCCCTGGACGTCCACGACAGGGTCTGTTCAGCCTATGGGGGCATGACGTATGTGGCTGCAATCGGACCCACACTGCAATGGGACCACTGTGCCTCCACACGACGGATTCTGGATCACAGTTTCATCGAATGTCATCCAACATGTCCCATCATGCTCCTACAAGGGACAACTTACGACCAACACCTTGACAGCCACCATCCGCTACATTGGATGGCATCCATGTTTACCACCAATGCCATGGAAGCCCTGCTGGAAGGTATCGCATTCCTGACAACCTGTCAATTCGTTGGGCCCCGACGCAACACCCCCAATTGAACAATTATGTCCACACCGTACCCATGCCTGGCATCCGCACGGACTGAGCAGTTACCAGTACAACAACTATACCACACAACCTGCAACTAACACCACACCATCAACTACACTGCCATGACATCGGATATTTTCGGGACATGCACTCTGTACCTCATCACATCCAGTAACTCTGCATGAACAGGGGGAGGCAGAGGCATGGGATTTGTGCATGGCAACCACATGGACATAACTGCACGTACAACTATGCCATAATATGTATCCTGCGCCCATGAACATATGCACCGGTCAGTGGACAGTAATCGGTCGGCTGTAGTATGTGAGAGCTGTCACCTCACCTCCCTCTGAACTTCCGTGCCAGGACTTTTGCATGGACAACAAGTGCATCCCCCAACATTACCCCAGTGACTGTGTCATGTCCAGTAGCCACCACATCGCAACAACAAGTGGGACGCCGTTGCATGCACGTAAGCCCATGCCCTGATGTCACCTCCACGCACGTGTGTATGAGTAACCATAGCAGCAAACCTGTAACATGGAACTGAGATGTACTGTGCCCATGATGCCAAGCGGTCTGGTAGGCGAAATGTATACTGTCTGTGTCAAAGTTAGCAGCTCCACAGTAATTAGCAAATGTACATTAGCACAGCAACGGCTAAGCAGTTGTAACTCTGAAGCACACATCCCACAGTCAACAACTAATGACATGTACCCCTACACCCTATGCTATGTGTAATCATGCTGAGTATATCCTCCACATGCATTTCGCTGCCAGTAGTGTCCACTATACTGCATCACAGAGGACATAAGTCCCAATACATGGCTTGAAGCAAAAATGTGTCTCTGCTGATTCATTTCACAAGTACGAATGAGAGAGGATGAGACTGTGTGAAGTACACAGCAGTCGTGAGATGACCATGTAGTCCACTGTCATTGGATG
This sequence comes from Calotriton arnoldi, assembly GCA_963921515.1. Lineage (NCBI taxonomy): Eukaryota > Metazoa > Chordata > Amphibia > Caudata > Salamandridae > Calotriton > Calotriton arnoldi. The sequence continues at coordinate 100,793 of CAWUFW010006254.1, read as the reverse complement.
ACAACGCAAATGAGTAGCCGCAACAGTGGCCACAGGGAAATACCACAGCACGTGGAGCAGGACTTGTCACACTCTGAAGTCGCCCGAAAGATCATCACATCAACACTGACGGCCTGCTCACTACAAAGCACAGTCCTACACATGTTTACAATGACCCACACAGTCTGACCACACACTCAGCAACAAAAAGTGGGAGCCACGCTAAAGCATGCCACAGCAATGCCTGACAAAACACACACACGACATCAGAGTGGGTTGGCAGCACTGCACAGTGAGCAAGAACTGCTGAAATGCTGACATGCACAATTGGACTAGACACAATCTTGACAGTCACACACCCTGCACACACACAACGTCTGACCCATAACAAGTAGGAGTCAGCCTGAACTGCAAGGACACACCCACACACCGCATACTGTGCAACATACAACACACCCATCACATCATATTCAAAGACCTCAGCACGGTAACAAACATCCACCATGTCCCGGGTGACATATGTGTGCAGTCGACATGGACACGACACACACATACACACCAACGCTACCACAATCACACACCACACACCACCACCTCCCAAATGCACACATTGAAAGTAAGCCATGTGCCCAGTCACAATATCCATCACAGCCACCACTGACTCAGAAGGAGATGGGTTAGTGTGCCTACCAATCTAACAGGATGCCAGTACGAATCGGTGCTGTGTGTGTGCTACGGGACAGTTGAAGGTCCGGCCCTGAGAGAGTAGCACAACTGTGGATGACACACATGTGTCATGTAAAGCGGGAGTTACGCTTGGCTCAGGTGGGTGGGTGTGACGGGTAGGTGCGCACATGCAATGTTGAAACACGCTGTGTTGGGAGGATTCCGGAACAGTACATAGCTGCTCTCCTGGGAATTTGTAAAGACCACCTGTCTGGGGATATATGTGAACTCGTGTGTGCACAACAGGCGGGCACACGATCAATGCTGCATCAGGTGTAGACGTCAGCCCACCCTCCGTGGACATGCTGGATACTGCTGTGCGTCCGCCAGGCCCTTGCCAAGGCACTCACATCCCCTGTCGACTAGGTGTATCCCCAACATTGTCCACCTGCACAGGCAATCCAGGGCACGGGATGGCAGTGGAGCATGGTGGGTGAGATGTCATGGCGCGCTCCTCCTGGACACATCACGCAGGCAACACATCCTCAATTAGTAGTATGGCACAAGTCTAATGGAAGTAGTGGGGGACGCACACATCACGAGCAGGAGTGACGTCACGGAAGGTGGCTTGCACCATCTCACTCATTGCCTATATCCCCACACACGTTACATGCCATTGCAACAGAGATGCCAGCGCGTGCATAAGCAGCTCCAAGCTCGCACCAGAGAGGCCAAAGAGTGAATGTGTGGGTCCATGAGCTCCAGTTGGACGCGGCCTGGGCCGCTAGGGCAGCTACAGCCTCTGTGTGTTGCAGGTGGTGTATCCGGACTGCGGAGCCTGTCATGCATTGTCAATGTTGCCCGGGTCTCGAGTCGGGGCACCACGCAGGTGGACGGCGTCCCGCCACTTATTATGCCGCGAGACAGACCACTTGTTCAACTGGACCCACACATACACTCCTTGGCCTCTCTGGGGCGAGCTTGGAGCTGCTTGTGCATGCGCTGGCTTCCCAGGTGCCAACGCATATTTTGGTGAGCGAGGGGAGGCCATGAGGACAGGGTAAAATATGACTGTTTGACTTCCAGTCAGTTCAAGGGATGACCCTGATGTGGTCATGAAAAGACGTGTCTCGTGTGTATTGCAACTAGTAGATGAGCCGATGAGCTTCCCATGTCTTGCATGTAGCCCCGCACCTAGCCCCGCCCACATCCTTCCCATTCGAAGCACTGACTGGGGGTGATAACCATTGGACAGTCTTGTGTAGTCCACCCACGCGTACATGTGGGCCCTCCATGATCCATGTCACCTGCGGCAAAGTGATGTCATGGGCAATGACGGAAGTGAGGAGAGCTGTCTGCCCCACGCACAGATGGCGCATCAGCTCAACAGACCCAGCACTGAGGGCAGCAGGGGTCACATGTGCAGGGGCAGCTGTGCCTGGTGTGAAGGCACATGCATATAGACAGCACATCGACCAATGTGTAGTCTGCCCACATCTACTGTCCATTGTCAGGCGGACCTAGCAAAAGATCACAAGGCAACACATCTGTGTTGGTGTACCCACTGTGACCAACACTGCGCAACAACCAACGTACTCGGCCTGCGCATGGCCCACCCCGCAACGGTGGTCACATTCAGTGGCACTATCTCACACACACATCCCTTTCACGAGGCATGGTGTGACCAATGTACAGGGCTGAGTTTGCGCTCATCCGGAGAGTGCTGAACAGGTGACACATGTAACCCACTAGTCATTCTGTGTTGTCACCTACTGGCATTGTGCAGTCAATGTGCAGGCCAGGCCTGCTGGGACTGAGAAGGGCAGCATGGCCCCAGCCTGACATTCACACGAGCAACAAGTGCACTGAGACCTGCATTGCCAATTGTCTGTGTCACTGGATGTCTGACATGAAGTTGCCATGTACCACCACTCGGGAGGGACAGACATGTCAAAGCGCCCGAGAGCTCACATACCACTGCCACCTGCAGTCAGCATGGTGAGCAGTGCATGTTTGAACACCACAGGCTCTGACTCATAGTGCTGCGGATCAACGACATGTGTGTCCCCACATGCACTCCGACACACACTGCAGTTGTCTCTCACACACAACTTTCGCAAGGAATAGCCATGTGCAGTGTGCGTGGAGCTCGGAATCCAGGATCTCCAGCTCCTCGCTGGTGAGTGGACCTGGACATATCCTCAGCGTCATCCACGTGTAGGTGGAGAGGTGGCAGCAGCAGGTGTTGTTGAGGGGTGCCAGGCTGCAGTCCCAGGTAGCTGTGGTAATGCCGGTCTCACTCACACACTCACATAGCCCCCTGGGGCAGTTTCAGTGGGTCCAAGCTGCTGCAATTTGTGTACCATGTCTGCCAGCTTCAATTGCAGACGATGGCCTGCTCCCAGCTGGCCCGGGACGCTTACCTCCATAGTGGAACACGCAGGGTGCAACCGCGAGGGTCATTGGAGTTGGCCGTAAGGGCCTGGCCCATGGTGGGTACAGTCCGCTGATGCCATGTGCACCACACAGTTTAATGTGCGCAATGCATCTGCAGGTGTGGCCATGATTTGTGTGTGGGTGCAGGTCCACAATGGACGGGGCCACAACATGCTGTGTGCATAGGCAGGGACGGCCAGTGGCCAGCCTCCACATGTCTGTTGGCATATCATCATGTACACATTGGCATGGGAGCATGGGACATGCATATGCACACACATGCCATCTTTCACTATGTACATCTGTCACTTGGCACGTGCAACGTTACGTGTCACTTGTGATGTGTATTTGCAATCACACAGCCGTGTTGGCATGGAGCTGTCAATGTGTACACCTGTCAATGGTTCTGGAGGTGTGATCCGTACAGTGCTGTACATAGGGTGCAGTAGGGACATCAATGACTGTCTCATATCCCCTCGTGCCACAGGTCCCACTTGTTTTGGCCGCTCAGCCTGTGTCCATAGCGTTGTTGGTGTGTGCCCTACACACCCAGCCTCGGAAGCAGTGTGATGCACAGCAGCTAGTCATGTTGCCGTGGTGTTGCAGCTTACCGAATATGCAGTCTGTTTCCATCAGCATGCCTTACAAGTTGTTAAGGCCTAACTCCCCATGTGCATGCTCATAGCAATGGTGTGTGTCACTGCCCATTGCTATTGGTAGGGGACCTGTGTAAGTGTATTGTGGCTGTGCTGTCCCTACTTGTCAGCTGTTCTGTGATTCAATTGCTTGGTCAGTCATTTTTGTCATGTGTATGTGAAAATGCCATGTGGCGTGTTGCTTTGACATGTGTCCACTTCCATCTTTCCTAGGCGGAGACCAAACATACATCGCCCCTACCAATTGCTGTCAGACATGGAGGATGTGGAGGTCATCCGTAAATATCGTCTGGACCGACCCACCCTGCATCGCCTATGTGCCTTGTTGGAACCCCACCTCCGTCCTCGCAGGGTGTATCCAACAGCATTCACCCCCACGGCTAAGGTGATGGCTGCACTGCATTTCTTCGCCACTGGGTCATTCCAACACACAGTGGGCAGTGGAGGTGGGATGTCCCAGCCCATGTTCAGCATGGTGCTGAGGGATGTACTGTCAGCTATGATGCTGTACAGGAACAGGTACATCAGATTCCCCAGGGCTCGTGAATTGGCGGCAGTGAAGGGTGATTTCTATGCCCTTGGACGGATCCCCCACGTCGTTGGTGCAATAGATTGCACCCATTTTGGCCTTGTTGCACCACAGGCCACTGAGCACCTCTACCGCAACAGGAAGCACACACACTCCCTGAATGTGCAAGTGGTGTGCCTTGCGGACATGGTAATATCACACGTGTGTGCGAAGTTTCCAGGATCGGCACATGACGCGCACATCATGCGCAACAGCATCCTACCACGACTGATGACCAATCTGCAACATGACCGTGGCTGGATTGTTGGTGAGTATGTGGAGTAGTGTAGCGTGCTGGCTGTGCGATGCTGTCTTGTGTCCAGTTGGAATAGCAACGATTCTCTGTGTCCCTCACACCCAGGTGACTCTGCTTACCCGAATGGGCCCTGGCTGCTCAGCCCATTACGACATCCTCTGAGCCCAGCTGATGTCCGTTACAATGAGGCACATGGGAGGACCAGACGTGTGGTTGAGCGGACCTTTGGCCTCCTCAAGTCCAGGTTCAGATGCCTGGACCGCACCGAGGCGCACTGGCGTACTCCCCACAGAAGGTGTGCCAGATAGTAGTGGCTTGCTGCATGCTGCACAATCTGGCTATTCGCAAGCAGATCCCCCTAATTGTGGATGACGGAGATCAACCAGGGCCCCAGCCTGCAGACCAGGACGGGTCAAGTGAAGAGGACAGTGGAGAGGAGGAAGCTGTGAATGTGCGTCAGCAGCTCATCGCCCGCTACTTCACTTGACGGTGAGTGTCCATGTACGACGGCTGATGTAGCTGTAGTTGTGCAGGTGTATGTGTGCTCTGTCACGGGGGCCTTTTGTTCACTGAGTGCTGTGTGTCAATGGTCCATGTCCAGGTTGGTATGCCACTGACAGTGGCTGTAGCATTGTGCCCTGTTGCTCTGTGAGATGTGTGTACATTGCTTGTAGTTGGTGACAAGTACTGTGTGATGAGTGTGTGACACACTCATTGAATGTACTCTTGTTCTGTTTTTCACCCCTAGGTCCCTACAGCCTCTCCTGTCCCATCGACATACCACACAGCAGATGCATTTCTGCTCATGGTGGCGATTGCACATCGTTGAATAAACCCAGGACACATAAAGCAGATTGTGATCAAGGTGTATTTATTTACAGCGGTGACATGTGATTGTGTGCAAGGTGATGACAAATGTGGTGCATGCTGTGACAATGAGTAGACGGTCATGGCTGCGTGATGGTCAAGGTGTACCCATGAAGTTCTATGTCCACAGTCCAACAGACACATGCCATTCACATGGCAGTGTGGGGTAGGATCGTATTACAAGTCAATGCAGTAGGTGGTCAAGGTGGCTGGCTGACTCACTGGCGTTTGGTGCGTGCGAAGTCCTCTCTGGACACCTGTTTCCTCTTCGGACGGCCCCTTCCACGTTTGGGAGGGGGGTTGTGTTGGTGGGCTGCTGGTGGTGGCTGAGGAGTGCTCACTCGCTGTGGACGCAGGGGAACGCGATGCTGCACGACCCAGCGCCACAGCAGGTGGTGGCGGAGGTGGTGTTGCTGGCCTTGCTTGTGCCCTCACCACCACCACCAGCTGGCCCATGAGGTCCACGAGTTGGTCCATACGGGTCACAAATTGGCCCATATGGGCGTCCATGGACCTCAACACCCCAAGGACCTCCCGCGTGTCGGTAGCCGACCTGGCCCATTCTCCTTGGGCCTCTTCATAGGCCCCAAGGACTCTGTCGATTTGCGGCAGGGCTTGGCTCCCAGGCACAGATGGCGTTGGCCTGACCCTGCTCCTCCTACCAGTGCTGCTGCCACCGACCTGCCCACTAGCCACATTGCTCACCACGGTCCTCGCTCTGGCTCCCAGGGTGGACGGGCCACCCCTTGCGCTGGTTGAGTGGTCAGGGATGGCGTGGTGGTGGTGGTGGTGGCCGCAACGACCGTGGCCGCAACGACCGTGGCAGTGGCCGCAACGACCGTGGCAGTGGCCGCAACGGCCGTGGCAGTGGCCGCAACGATCGTGGCAGCAGGGGTCTGTGACTGGTCAGCATCCCTGGATGATGGGTTGGTGGGTAGGAGGGGCCCTGGGGAGCGGGTGTGCCCTGCCACTCCAGATGAGCCTGCTGGGTGGTCCGTGTCTGAAGAGGTGTCCAGCTCCTCTACATCCGTGAGTCCGGGTCGGGGGCTTGCGGACTGGCTGTGCTGGCTGCTGTCTCCCTCTCCAGCATCCAGCAGTTCGGCACCTGTGGGGAGAATGAGATGGGTCATTGTGTTGCACCTAGCAAAGTATGTATTGGTTGTCTGACATTCACAGTTCGTGCACTGTCGTGCACAGGTTTCCCAGAGGCGTGTGTGGATGTACGATGTGTGTATGCGTGGGCTAGGCATTGGAACTGTGTGATGTGGACATGTGGCATGGGACGGATTAGCAATGCCGATGGGTGTGTGTTGCTATGCTCCTACATTTTGTGGCTCGGGTGTATGCGGGCTCCAGAACCATCGACGATGTTGGGTTGAACTATGGTTTTGGGGTACAGATGGGATGCTTAGAAATGCAGATACAGCCCCCTGGACGCTTTTGGCTTGGAATATGCTTTTGGGGTACGTACTGTGGGTGATGGGTGCAGAACGTGACATGTGTTCTGGCAACATGACAGTGCATAGACTAAGGTGTGTGTCTGTCTAACATGCCCGGCATATCTGCTGACTGTTATCATTCATGGACATTACATTGGTAGCATTGTTGTGAGTTCGTGCTTGTTGTGTGCCACACGACGTATTGCAGATGGGCCAAATCCTTGGTGTGCGTGCTGCCCTCGTACATGTGCATCAATGCAGTGCTCTTGGGGTGTTGACTATATTATGTGTGTTGTTACTCGCAGTGTGACGTGCGCTTCAGTCACTGCAGGCACATGATTTGTCATGGGCAGGTATCTTTGCATGACTACTGTATGAGGGACAGCTGTTCGGATGACATACCTTTCATGACACTGGGGCTGACAGATGCGATGGATGATATGTTGAATGTGCATTGTGTGCCTGTGTGTTTCATGGGTCCAGTTGTTTTTGTGTGCAATATTGTGGTTCCACGCTGTTACTGCTAGTAAGGTTTGTCTTACATGGGCGTTGTTGTACGATGTGTGAGTGACAGGCAGTAAGGACTACATGGACAAGACTTAGATGGTGTTGCTGATGTGTGTGATGGGTGGCACAGTGCCTGCCATGTGGGTCTGTACTCCAGTGGGACTTGTGCATGCAGACGTGGCTCCTTAGGTGTTGCTGTATCTGTGATGGGTAATGTGGGGTATGACTCTGTAATACATGTCCGTGTGCACATTGGTCACATGATTGTGACAGGGAGCAGTGCTGCGTGTTCCTCTGCTACGTGACATGTCCCATGTGTCAGTCGTAGTACAGTCCTCATGCCTACAGACACCCCGCCCTATACAGTTTCCCACCTACAGGTTGTTTTTGAGTGCGCAATGCAATGGATGCCACATGGTTATGGGCGGGAGGGGTGCTCCATGTTGCTGGTCTGTGGGAGTGGGGGCGGTGTTGTGAGTTGTGGTGATGGCTTGACACCCACAGACACCCCTGCATGTGGGGTGAGATGTCTACCTGTCGGCTGCAGGTGTGCACTGCAGTTGCTGTCACATGGGTGTGGGTGGTGCTCCACCTTGCTGCGCTGTGGGACTGGGGGCCTGGTGGGTGTTGTACTTCAGCTGTCCCCCCACTGACCCACTGCCTTTGTGTTGCGGCTACTTACCTGTTACTTGTCGGTTAGTGCAGCTATGGCTGACACATGGGTGTGGGGAGTGCTCCTTCTGGCGCTTCTGGAGTACAAGGGGACCTGGTGGGAGTTGTGGTGCTGGCTAACTGTACACATGCCCCCATGGTTTTGTTAGTTGGTAGGTTTGGGCTGAGTGTGTGGTAGTGTCTGTTGCATGTGTGAGTGTTGTCTTGTGTATTGTGTACTGGACATGGGGGTGTTTGTCCCTAGGAGCTATGGCATTGTGGTAGTGCATGTGAGTACATGGCGGTGTGCTGGTATACGTTTGTTTGTACTTACCAGCCTCCACTCCCCTGGTAATCCGGTGAGGATCTCCGGATGTATGATGACTTGCACCTTCTCCTCCCACGCCTTGAAGGTCTTGAATAGCGCGGGATTACCTCCGCCAGTCCTGGCAGCCAGCTCACGATTCTTGGTCTCCTTCTTCTTAACCACGCTTTTCAGGTCGTTCCACCTTTTGTTGATTTCGCCTCTGTTGCGTGGCACGTTCCCGACTGCATTGACCTGGTCTACGATCCTGATCCACAACCGGGTTCTGGTGGTGTCTGTTGGACCTGGTTGCCATAGATTTGTGGGTGCACCTTGACGATCTCGTCGACCATGACCGTCAGCTCGGTGGAAGTGAACTTGGGCATTCTGTGTGGTGCCATGGTGTGTGTTTTGGTGTTTGTGGTGCTGGTGCGGTGTGTGGTGTGTGATGTGCAGGGGGTTTGTGTGGCCGGTGGTTGGTGGTGGTGGTGGTGATGGGTGTGATAGGTGCGTGTCTGTGGTGTGCTGCTGTCCTTTCTGTCTCGCTGTGTTGTGTGCTCTCGTCCTCAGTTTGTAATGTTGCAAGGGGTTGTGGTCTGTGAAGGGGCTGGTTTTGTACTTACCTATGTGGGTGTGTCATGGTGGTCTGTTGTTTTCAGGTGTGTTGTGGCTGGTGTTCTGGGATTTGTAGTTGATTTGTTTGTCCAGGGGGGGGGGGGGTGTTTCCGGGATGTGTACTGTGTTTGGGTATTTGTGCGTGAGTTGCTGTGTGGACTTGTTGGCCATGTTGTGTGTGTTTGTTTTTGTCCGCGGATGATTTCTGTGCAGGGCCGTGGCCGCCAGAGCTTCCGCCGTGTACATTTTCGTCACTGTTGTTTACGCTGGCGGGCGGTGTTTTTGTGTATTTTCCGCGCTCATGTCTGTGCGATCCTAATTTCACGGCCGGTGTCTCGGTCGTCAGGGCGGGCGGTTTTGGGTTGTCGTGCGTCTTTCCGTCCGTGGAGGGCGGATGGACTTAGACTCGGACATGGGCGGGCGCTATTTTTTGTTTATTTTCCGCCGCCGGCGGTTTTCGGCTCGCGGCATCGTGATTGCTCGGTCGGTATTCAGACGGTGTAGGCGGGCGGATTTTTACCGCTATGGTAGATGGAGGATTTTTTACCGCCCGCCATCGTAATGACCCCCATTCTTTTTAAATATATGTATTAAATGTTTAGAAAATAGTAATTTTTTTTAAAGGAAGTTTTGCGTTTTAGTATCAGAGCGGGTTGTGGGTTTGTAGGGGAATAGGGTGGGAAGTAATTTAATTATAATTAATTAATTAATATGTTTTTATTTATTGTTATTCATTGTTAATTTATTGTTAATTAATTATTAATTGGTAATTAATTTATATTAATTGGTTAATTTATAATATTAATTATAATTAATTTATATTAATTTCAATTTATTGTTATTGTTAATTACTTTGTGTAAATTAATTATTAATTGGTAATTAAATTTAATTCATTGATTAATTGGTAATTAAATTAATTATGTTATTTTTAATGTGTAGCGGGTTGTGGGTTTATAGAGGAATAGGGTGGGAATTAATTTAAATATAATGAATTAGTTAATATGTGTATATGTTTTGTTATTGATTATTAATGTATTGTTAATTAATTATTAATTGGTAATTAATTTTTATTAATTGGTTAATTAAAAATTATATTAATGATAATGTATTATTATATTTTATTTATTGTTATTGTTAATTAATTTAGTGTTAATTAATTAATAATTGGTAATTCATTTTTATTAATTGATAATTAAATTAATTATGTTATTTTTTATGTGTAGCGCATTGACTGTTTATAGGGGAATAGGGTTCTGAAGTAATTTAATGTTATTTAAGTAAATATTAATTTAATTTAATAGGTATTTATTAATAATTATTTGGTTAAATAATTATTAATGTTATTTATTTAAAAAAAAAATTTTTATAAGTATGTTAATTTAACCCCTGCAGGATCCTACATTTTCCCTACTATTGCACTCACTGGAGTGGGAATAGTAATTATTACCCTACGCTATCCAACACTTTCCCTACTGTTGCACTCACTGGAATGGGAATAGTCATTTTTACCCCTACGCTATCCAACACTTTCCCTACTGTTGCACTCACTGGAGTGGGAATAGTAATTATTACCCCTACGCTATCCAACACTTTCCCTACTGTTGCACTCACTGGAATGGGAATAGTCATTTTTACCCCTACGCTATCCAGCGCTTTCCCTACTGTTGCACTCACTGGAGTGGGAATAGTCATTTTTACCCCTACGCCATCCAACACTTTCCCTACTGTTGCACTCTCTGGAATGGGAATAGTAATTTTTACCCCTACGCTATCCAGCACTTTCCCTACTGTTGCACTCACTGGAGTGGGAATAGTCATTTTTACCCCTACGCCATCCAACACTTTCCCTACTGTTGCACTCTCTGGAATGGGAATAGTAATTTTTACCCCTTCGCCATCCAACACTTTCCCTACTGTTGCACTCTCTGGAGTGGGAATAGTAATTTTTACCCTCCCGCTATCCAACGCTTTCCCTACTGTTGCACTCACTGGAGTTGGAATAGTAATTTTTACCCTCCCGCTATCCAACGCTTTCCCTACTGTTGCACTCTCTGGAGTGGGAATAGTAATTTTTACCCCTTCGCTATCCAACACTTTCCCTACTGTTGCACTCACTGGAGTGTGAATAGTAATTGGATTTCCTCCGCTATCTAATATTTTGTATTTTGTTAGCTAATGTACTGTATAATTATTTTTAAAAAGATTTAAAATAATTTAAAAAAAATGTGTTACATATATTTATGTTCGCGGATGATACGCTACTATTGTCTAAGAGTCCCATGGGGTTGCAGCGGGTCCTGGAGGAGTTCTGTAATTTCTGTAGAAAAAGGGACTTTGAGATAAATCTCCAAAAAACAAAATATATGGTGTTCCACGTCAATACCAGTAATTGCCCACATCCTCTAATGGAAGGCAGGCCCTTAGAAAGGGTGTCTATTTTCGACTACTTGGGTCTCACACTTAATGATAAGATGGATTGGGGGTCCCAAGTAAAGAAAGCTAACCTAAAATTGACACAGTCCATTGGGGGTATCCTAAAAGTATATAAAAATTGCACCCAAAAAGTGGTAGGACCGCCTGCTGAAATTTATTAAGTCCAGGCAAGGGGTACGTCAATTTATGGAGCAGAACTCTGGGGCCACTGTCCAACTAATATGTTATCTATTACAGAGAATTCCTTCCTTAGACAGCTTTTGGTCCTTCCCAAAAGCACCCCTCTAACTCCGCTAAGGATGGATCTAGGTATTGGCCCGATTGCTGACTTGATTGCCTCTCGACCGATTTTATATTGGCGTCGATTATGGATTACCCCCGAGCTATTAAACTATAGAGAGGAATTTAAGGACGTTATGTCCATCTTGGGAGCAGGGAACATTCCATGGCTATCCTATATCAGAAGCACATGCCATGCTCTGGGGAGGGCAAACATATGGCTAACTCCTGAAGAGACCTGCCCTAGTATCTCTAAAAAGACCCTATCTTTTGCCCTCAAAGAACTTAAATTTGCACAATTATTCCAGAGCATTAACTCGTGCAGTTTGACCTCCAGATTTCTGGACGTCAAACAGCAATATAAGCTTGAGCCAGCCCTGGATAACATCCAGCCATTTCTTGCAAAGAAATTATATTTTCAATTCAGATACGGTGTGCTCCCGCTCCGAGCATTTACAAACCAGTGGAAGGGCGCCACCAGACTGGATTGCCCTGGGTGTCTGTCCGGCGTATAGAAGGTCAAGATCTAAGTGGGTTCTCCAGCTGTGTAGAAATGTGGGGATCAGAGACCACACAGAGGCCTACAGGCTATTAAAATACGAGATGCACCCACTATTTGTTTTTGCCACTTCTACATTTTTGTTTGCAATGTGCTGTTTTCGTAGAGGCATCATTAAAAAAAGAGCTTAGGAAGTATTTAAGTGTGCTTATCCATTGATCATGCTGCTAACTTAAAATTGCACATTTTCCCATCTGAAAACTTGTTAGCTATTTTAATTGCTTTATTTTATATTTTTTTAAATACAAAATCTATTTTTGTATTGTTTTTAAAACGTTTTTTTAATTGTTTTTATAATTGTGACATTTTCTCTGGACTTGAGTAACACTGTAGGTTGTTAAATATCGAGCGATGAGTGGCTGTAGGGGTTAGAATACATTGTACAAACTTGTAGTATATTGCTATATATGTGCAGCTAGGATACTCTGTGCTTCTTCCTGACTGTATAAATTCTTTCTTATTTTAAATTTCCTGAATTTTATGAATGTTTTTAATCAATTCTGCTTTTATGGCTTTACAGCCGAAATAAAGTTTTTTTGACTGACTGACTGACATATATTTATTTAATTTGTATTTATATTATTGTTTTATGTGTATAGATGTATTTATAATTTATAAGTTATTAATATAAATATTAAAACATATTAATAAGTAAGTATATATATAGTATATATTATATGTATATGTTTAATGTATTTTTAAATTATATATATTACTTATAATTTTTAAGCATTTTAAAATATTTTTAACTATGTTTCTTTTTATTATATGTATTATTTATTTTATTTTACAATATTTTTTTCACTTAAATTAAAAACGATATTTTTAACGATATTTTTGACATCGATATTTTTTTTCTCGATATTTTTGTATTTACCTTAATGTAGATAGGATGTCGATATTCTTGTCTTCGATATTTTTGCTGCGATATTTTTGTAGGTCGATATTGTGACCTTCGATATTTAGTCAGTGATTCTGACTGGGCTGGTCGGAAAAATTCTCCGACCTTCACCAGTCATGCGCACTTGTGCTGCTGCCTGCCCCTGGTCTTCACTCTGACAATGCATGTCAGTCAACATGACGCCGGACCGCCCACCCCCTTCAGTCCCTGAAGGGGGTGGGCGGTCCGACGTCATCCTGACTGACATGATTGTGAGTTCTCCCTCGGTGTCTCTGAACTTAAGTAAACTGAGTCAGTTTACTTAAGTTCAGAGATGCCGAGGGAGCTGCGGGCGCGGGCGGCTTCAGTGGGGCAATGCCCCAGCGCCCCAATGGACGCACCGCCACTACATGAAAGGACAGCTGCAGGCTGCTGTTCACACTACAATGAAGGTGTTTGTTCCTACACTTGAGGCCTCATTTATGGCAAGTCAAGTCTTCATGCTGTGCTGCCCTACGCCAAAGTGAAAGGGCAGGTAGGCACCGTATTTATGCAATATGGTGCATTCCTGTCCTTTCTCCCTGCACTGGTGCAGTTTCAGCAGCCTAGCGCTACCGCAGGCACCCTTGAACCATGGTGCAAGGGTGCCTCAGTTGCAGGCAGGATTGTTTTTGTGCAGGTCAGGGGCAACTTCCTGCACAAAAACAATCCTACTAGGCGTTTTCCTCTTTCCATTGCAGCACACATGGAAAGAGGAAACACAAGGAAAAATAAACATATTTCTCCTCGTTAACCCTCACTTCGGGAGGCGTACGGATTTGGCGCTTCCCCAGGTTTACATCACTTTGTAAATCTGGGGCAGCGTCAGATTCCCTTCCCTACCGCAACGCCCATGGAATGCCGCTCGGGCGCAAACTAAGGTAACGCAACGATTGCACAGCGTTGCCTTACTCATGATTCATGAGGCCACTCAAAGCCGTGCTTGGTGGCTTCACAAATGTTTCGGAGAGCCCTGCGTCACGCATGTACCACTTTATACGGTGCAAAAGTGATGCCCGACTCTCATGAATAAGACCCTGGGTCTTTCTGCCCTACTGACTGCAGTTTGTAAACAAATAAGAAACCCCCGAGCCCAGGTGGAGCCATGAAGCCAGGGATGTCCTGGCATCGGGCAGTGCCAACAGCTCATCTGTTAGAGGACACTGCCCAGAGGGCCCGTGGCATCACTATGGCAGGAGCCAGTGCACACACTACAATGGTGCATAGGGTCGTATTTCTGCGCCAAAAGTGCTAGGACCCTCTGGCTTTTGGCACTCAGCCTTATTGCAAATGTAAATAAAGCCGTGATGTATTAAGCAGCGGCCAGGATGGTGCATTGAGTTTATTTTAAAATCCGGTAGAACGGGTCAGTGTGGCGGTGAGAAGAGCATGAATCCTGGCAAGGCTGGCACGGCTTTCATCCTTCCGAGGTCGGTAAATAGAGTAGCATTAAACTGGGTAACAGTGACCCTGTTATGTTATTTACAGCGCTTAGCAACGGAACAAAGCGCTGTATGAAGGCCTATGTGAAAAACAAGCTGTTATTGTGTCATGAGGCATCTCAAAAGAAATAGCTCGTTTATCCGACCGGTGTGACACGCATCCAGGACAGCCTCAGGTCCCAGGGCAGAGGCCTCACAAGAAACAAGACTTTTGGCACCATACACACATCTCTGAGGTGTGCCACCAAACCAGTATTTACTGAATTTAACTATAATGAAAAGAAAGACAGCAAAAGCGAGAAGGGGGTGAGGGGGACGAGAGATCGCTTGGCACGCCAGGATGTCACAGTGTTTAGAATACGTTCCTTGACAGGCCTTGACAGCTTTAATTTCCAAAGTACCACTATTAAAGTGATAAATGCCGCGATTTCATTCCTCCGCGTGGGTTGGCGGCGGCAGGGGCTGTAAAGCGCGTTTTTTGCCGCCTGAGATTTATCGCTTCTCACCCGCAGGCCCGCTGCTCCCGCGCCTCTTCCGCCGCTCTCTCCTCGCTGATTTACGGTGGGTTTGGAGCATGACTCACGGTGTAAACATAGACCAATGCCATTAAATGTGCATTTATCGCACTCTAAACTCAGCCCACAAGCGGCCTGCGCGCAGAGACGCCACCTTCGCCTCAAGGGCAGCGCCCACCTGAGACTGGGCCCGCCGCAGCGCTAGGCGGTGCACGGCCATGTGGGTGGGTAGCTCCTGTGCCCATGCACCTGCTGCAGATGCCTGGCAGCGTTTTAATGATGACTGAAAACTGTTTGATGCGAGGCGCAGAAAGGGTGGCGTGAGGTCTCGTGCAGGAAAATGTCCCTACCTCATAGTTTGGGGGTAAAGTACAGCTATAATTCGAGTGGGAGGAGGGTGCGGGGGGGGGGGCGGGGGCAGCGTCCTCTGAGCTACGCCCCTGATTTGGGGGCATTATTGAGAGATCTCCCGCTAGAGGCCTCCCACCTGCACAGGGAAATGTTCATGACGTCAGGCCAGCCACGCCACAAGAGTGCTGCTGTCTCTAATGTGGGGCCCAAAACTAAGTCTCAAAGTGCGGTCCACCCCAGCTCCCAGATACAAAATATTCCAGTACAGCTCCCCACCAGCACCTGGGGAACATTTTGGGTTTCAATACATTTTATTAATTTGTCAGCCTATAGATGGACACCACCACCTACAATAATAGAACTAAAAAAATGAAAAAAGCATCAAATCCCTTGTCCAGCAACTCCGAGAGCGCCCCAGCCCCAAAGTCAGCCAATGAAGAGCTAGCCTCCCTGGGACTGGTACCTAAAGAGCTGCACCTTGAGTGACGGTACTGTGTACCCTCGCAACACCATCGACTCTCACCAACGAAGGAGCTACGACTTCATGCAGCTCCCTCTCTCTCACATGTTCAAAGAACGCTACTGAAGGAAGTGACCCGAATAGGGTCACTCGGGTCACTCGTGACCACCTCTCGGCCTTCCAAACTAAATGAAGAGTCGGTCAGACAGTAGAGAATATAAACCAAAGTTATTTACTAGTATTGTGCTGCAGCAGAGCCCAGTCTGACCAGCCTCCTGAGATGGCTGCCAAGGGACTCACTCCCCCCAACATAACATCAGATATTATACATTTCCAATTCCCTAAGAACACGCCCAGGCTGGAAAATTCCAGTCCAGGCACTAGCGAACAAAGGAGGCACAGAAGGATGAGCTACGGTCCTGGGACCGGGTACATACTATCTCCACTTCAAGGTTACTCTGCCCGCACCCGCCATTCTAGAAGGTCGGAACAGCCTATCCAACAGCAAAGGAATGCCATAATAGAGAGTACATTCATTAGAGCAGCGGAACTCGGCCTTGGAGAAATACAAACTACAGATGCATCGAGGCAGTTTTCTGCTGAGGCAAGCAGAATGAGGCAGAAGCTCAGCTTCGAGCATAGAACAAAATGGCGACTACTAATAAAATGGTGCCATGAATGCTAACTTAATACAGAACGAAATATGAGCAATAGGACAATTACATTTTCAATTCTAACAGACCCTCCTTTTAGCATTCATTGCTAAATTTTATTATTGCCATCAGGTAAGGGCCTTACAATTCTAAAGAAAGGAAAAATGTTCGAGCATAGGCAACATTTGCTAATTTATTTGGCTACTGGCGAAAGCTAAAACTCTATGCGATATGTAATGCACACATTACAAAGCTAGACATACATCATTAATATTCAAAAATGCCCTCATCAATACACATCATATCCTGGATGTCTTGCATCATCATGGCCTTATTCTTAGAGTCATTTTCCAAGTTTTTGGGGCGAGGCGTCAACATGTGTACACAGCAGGCACAACAGGCAGGAAGGCAGTGTATGCACAGACAGCATGTTAAAATGATACCAGCTATGGCAACCAGGAAAATGATAATCTTCCAACCCCAAGATGCGAATAGGCCCCAAAACCACCCCGTGAGAGACCAATTGCCATTCTCCTGGTGTATGTCAGAGGCAAGCCTATGGAGCTTCTGTATAGCAGCATATACATTTGGAGTGTGGTCCGGTATGTATACACAGCAGCTACTGCCTCATAGCATACTTGTTGCATTGTTGAATAGGCGCCTTTTGGACACGCCGCACTGGCAGGGATGCGCATGGATGAAATCGATTGCTTCTGCTGAATCAGTTATATTTGAGAGTGCACTTTGGCAACATTGTTACAATAGATGACGCAGCATGCCCCACCCCGATCAGCAAGGATAACATCTAACACCATCCGGTTTTGAAGGGCAACAAGTCTCGTAGCCTGTAGCTCAGCTGTAATATTAGTCAGGATACCAGCTGTTGTATTTATCGCTCCTTCAACCACCCGAGTGAGTCTTCGAATGTTGAGACTGTTGGACATTGGGCCCCAAAAGGGAACAATACCCTTCATAGCATCCATGAACTGCTGCAATGTGGTATCTGTCTGATCTATGTCTGCAGTGTCTATGACTTGTCTAACATGTGACAGATGAACACCCCTGCATTGTAGACGGTGGTCCCTATGGTAGTTGGATGGCGCTATATACACTGGGGGAAGGAGAAAAGAGAGAACATATTCCAGATCACCCTCGGGGAAGCCAAACATAGGTTTCCAACTTTAATCTGTTTTTCGCCGTCTTTGCCTTGGGAGTCTTTTCTGCGACTGTTATGTGGTTTTTTGCTCAGCGCCGGGACACACCTGGGAGTAGCCGTGCGCTTTATAAATACCAAATTAACATAACATAACAAACAAAGTAAACATTGTGAGGGGGTAGCAGAGGTGGGCTATTTGCAGTGCTCAGTACATAGGTGTAGTTGCAATTACTCACCCCTACCCCTATTTTCCCTTTTCCCTTAAAACAGAAGCTTGCTGTCATATTAACCACAGGCACCGGCATTGCTACATAATGAGTATTCAGTGACATTAAAATCGCAAAAATCAGACATCTCATTTTGAAGCCATGTTACATTTTGTTCTCTTTCGTAAACATTCATGCACGCTGTCGGAGACAAGGTATCCGGTGTTCCTTGTTCCCTGGGGTAAACCCTTGATGTACACGTATATACTCTAAGACTGTTTCATAGTCAGCTAATGTCATATTCATAGTATCAGAGTGATAATGAGTGTATACCATAGTGAAGAGCTGAAACCAGCCTTCACAACTCCCGAGGTAAGAGAAGGGCATTGACAACAATACGTCATACTGTGTGTCACAGAAGGGAGGAGACCACAGATCCAGCAATTTGTTACATTGGACGTACCATGTGCCTGATGCAACATTTGGAGGAGCACATTATCCACATATGTCCTCGGATGTTGACCCTTGTGAGGAGCCAGGGTGTTGGACATATGCTCGGGGGGCAATGTGATGGCGTCAATGACAAGGAAATAGTAGGATGGGAAAAGTGTTTCCAGCGTCCTTCTGAGCCTCGCTGGCAGACTCCTATTGTTCATCTACAGTGGGGCGGCGCGATCGCAGCCCATTGAAGAAATCCCACGTTGTCCAGGATAGGGCACCCCCCCTTTTCGGGAAGGCACCCTCAGCTTATCCTGTTCAGTGTCTTGGACAATGCACCAATCTCCTTTTCCCTAAGCTATCGTTGGTACCACAGACAGGGTACATACACCCTATTCTTCATCCATGCAGTCCATCCCTACTAATCTGACTTTTCCTTTGGTCACTGTCCCTCCGTCGGGGGCGCAAATTGTATCTAGCCACTCCGGGCACAGAGTGGTCAGTGAACAGGGGCTAAAATTCAGAGGGGCCAAGAGACTGAGGCTCAGCACTTGTGGGTCAGGTGGAGTAGGATCCTGGACGGCCCTTACTTCCTGCTTCGTTCTCCTTCTCTGTTTGTACCCACGTCAGTCGGGCATCCGAAAAAGGGATGAAGCGTGGCACTCTCTCCGTCTTGTGGTCACCTATGCCATCGATCACCCATTGGTCATAGGGGAGAGGTAGCGGCACCTTGCCACAATGGTTGGAGTGGATCCAGTTCTTCCGACCGGTCCCTTTAACAGCACTCTTGGTGGCAAGCAGTACCTGCAGGGGCCCCTTCCAACCGGGCTCCAGGCTCATCCGTCTCTGGAAGTGCTGCACAAGGACAAAGTCGCAAGGTCGGATAGTATGCCCAGGCCCCTCTATTTGCGGTGGTAATGTCTCTTGTATCTGTTGATGAATAGAACGCACATTTTTAGTCAATTCATAAAGGTAATCCACTAACAGAGGGTATTCAATATCTGAAAAGTGTTTTGGTCGCGGAACGCCCCAAACATTTGCTGGGCGACCGAACACGTCCTCATATGGGGACAATCCTGTCCTAGTGTGTGCCGTAGCTCTAGTTGACAGAAGAGCCAATGGTAAAGCAACAGGCCACTTCCATCCTGTGCTTTCCTGAATTTTTGCCAGTTTCAATTTGAGAGTACCATTGTACTTCTCAACCAAGCCTGCTGACTGGGGGTGGTGTGCAGCATGAAACTTCTGTCTAATGTGTAAGCCATCACCCACCAACTGGATGACTTTTGAATTAAAGTGACTGCCGTTGTCATTCCAAATCAAACGAGGCAAACCGAAGCGGGTAAAAAACTCCTTCAGGAGGACTTTCGCCGTCGCCAAGGCTGTATTCTCCTTAGTGGGGTATGCCTCAACCCATTTACTGAATGCACAAACAACCACCAATACATATTTCAAATTGTTGACCCGCTCCATCTCGATATAGTCCATCTGAAGAACCTCAAAAGGGAAAGAAGGGGGTGCAAAATTGCCAGGGGGTGTAGGAGTGCCTTTCCCAGGATTGTACATCATGCATACCATACAATATTTAACCACATGGGCAGCTATTTTTGAGATGTTATCATTCTGCCACACGGGGTCTAACAGTTTGCATATGCCCTTGGCGCTAATGTGAGCTGGCCCGTGCACCAAAGTGACTACAGAGAGGACATAGGCATCCGGTAACATCCACCTTTGCTTTCCTGACTTATCCATCCAGCACCCATCTTCGTCTAAATGTTCTGTGCTTTCCTGCCATACTGCTAGCTCCTCAATCATTGCCTCACTCTGTATTTCTTTGACACTATCCAGTGTATCCTCAATTATAGTAACTTCGGGTACCCATCTAGCAGGGCCTGCCACAAACATTTTTTTCATTTTGTTCACTTCACTATTGCTAACTTCTTGGGGAGTGTCAGAGCTGACAAAAGCCTGTGTATCAATGGGCCATTCTGGATCTTTAGCCCGTGTGAAGTCAGGAACCCTCTCTCCGCCCAGAGCCGCACAAAATTGTGGGCAACTCCAAAGGTGTACTGGCTGTCAGTATAAATATTGACAGTCAGTCCCTCACTCAACTCACAAGCTCGAAGAAGGGCAACTAACTCTGCAGCTTGGGCCGATTGTTAGGGAATTTGTGATGTCTCGACTACTGTGTGTAGGGTAGTTATGGCATATGCCGCAGTTGTGCCATCCGGTAAGTTGAAACAAGAGTCATCGACATATAGCTCCCCTTGGGGTTCAGATAGGGGAACATCAGTCAGGTCTACCCGTACCTTCGTCTCTTCTTCAGTTCGAAAAATGCAATCATGCACGTCTATTTCCTCACTTTCAGAAGGGAGGGGTAGTAACGTGGCTGGGTTCAGGGTGGCACATCTTTTGATGGTGACGTGTGTTGCGAATAGGGTCAGCTCATACCCAGTCAGATGTGCACTGGTAAGGTGCTGTGTCTTTGTTCTGTTCAAAAGTGTATTCACAGCATGAGGTACCATAACTGTGAGATCGGTATCAAGGACGAGCCTGCTGATTGTCAGATAGAGACGGCCACGACCGCTCTTAAACAGCTCGGGAGGGCTCTCGCGATGTTATGCGGAGCAGAAAAATAAGCACACGGCCTCCGCTTACCTCCAAAGGCTTGTGTTAAGACAGAGAGCACACAACCAGCCATCTCGTGTACATACAACACGAACGGCTTCTGGTAGTTAGGCTTACCAAGCAGAGGCGCAGAGCAAAGCGTGACCTTTAATTGCTCAAAAGCTTGTTGACATTCAGGTGTCCAAGAAACAATTACAGGAGTAAACCCGTTAACCCAGGTGAGACCGGGTGAAGTTTGTACCAAAACAACAATGTCTCAACTGGAAAACATTCGAGAAAGGCAATTCAGGATAATTGTATATATCACAAGGGAGGGAACAAAGGAGATCACAACAGAATTGGTGAAAGGAACAAAGTATTTATATTTATAAGTAGTTATATCAGCACTACCATATAATTAAATAAACAGTGACCATACCATACAAGTGTGCACTGAACGTGCAAGTGACAGTGGACGGCGCAGTGACACTAGGGTGAAAGACACAGCGTGAACGGCACAATGAGAACAAATAATAACGTGGTCAATAATACAAATGTATAAAATCAGTATTTGTCAATTGGGTGACATGAATTGACCACAACAGTGCCAAAGTTCTGTGCTGGGTAGTCAACGGCATTTCAACCTGATTCAAATGGGGACGGTGGAAAAATTGGAGGAGTTAGGGTCTGTGGGTGTAGGAACCACATAAAGGGTGGCATTAAGTGGTGTGTGGTGTGAGGCGATAGTGTGACGAGAAGTGCTATGAGTCGTCTGGAGTGCCTCATCATTGTGTCCAGAGCTGGGTGGAGTAGTCATTCTTGTGGGCCCCATTGATAGAATTTGCGACGTGTTTGTCGCACGCCCGCGTACTGGTATTGGTAGTTGGGTCTTGCTTGGCCGCGGCCACGTCCGCGGTTTCCACCTAAAAAAACAGATGGTAGTATTGGTTGTGGATGGGGTCTAATCTGTGGGTGGTCGACGCTAGGGCCTTCACCAGGATCTGAATCCTCGATGGATGTGTTGTAGGAGTCCTAAAAAGTAATGGCTTGGTTTTTCCTGTACCTCACCATTGTTCCCTTGCCTACCAGACCTTTATGGCCACCTCACATGTTCTCTCTTCGTAGTACTCAGGTAATTGTTCGCTACCTGGGACTTCTCTCTAACTGCTCACTTCTTACGGGGCTTTCATCCGCTTACCCTGCTTTCCTCTCCCTATCTCCCCATACAGCACTACCTTGAAATCAAGTGACCAATTGTCCTGATGATGACCTGAAATTGATCAGGTTGAAACGCCGTCAACTACCCAGCACAGAACTTTGGCGCTGTTGTGGTCAATTCATGTCACCCAATTGACAAATACTGATTATATATTTGTATTATTAACCACGTTATTATTTGTTCTCATTGTGCCGTTCACGCTATGTCTTTCACCCTAGTGTCACTGCGCCGTCCAATGTCACTTGCATGTTCAGTGCACACATGTATGGTATGGTCACTGTTTATTTAATTATATGGTAGTGCTGATATAACTACTTATAAATATAAATACTTTGTTCCTTTCACCAATTCTGTTGTGGTCTCCCTTTGTTCCCTCCCTTGTGATATATACAATTATCCTGAATTGCCTTTCTCAAATGTTTTCCAGTTGAGACATTGTTGTTTTGATACAGGTGTCCAAGGCAAGGGTTCATGCACATATTTAGTGGTTAGCTGCAGCAGCGGTTTTGTTGGGAAAGAAAAGTTAGGGATCCAGTGCCGACAATACGAAGTAATGCCAATGAAAGCTCGCACATCCCGCTGAGTCTTAGAGATGGGCATTTTGACAATAGCATTAATGCGTTTGGGTGTTAGTCTCCTTCCCTCCTTCGACAGTAGGTGACCTAGATAGGTGACCTCCTGTCGACAATATTGGAATTTTGAAAGGGACACTTTATGTCCGTGATGAGCCAAATGCAGCAATAATTTAACCGTTGCATCTTTGCAACCGTCTTCAGTGTCGGACGTGATCAAGAGATCGACCATGTACTGCAGTAATACATTACCTGGGGGAAGTATGAGGGAATCAAATTGGCTTTTTAAAGCTTGACTGTATATGCTAGGACTTTCAGTTTAGCCCTGAGGAGCACAACACAATCTAATGCTTCTGCCAGGCAGGGTGAATCCAAATAGATGCCTTCTCTCTGGATGAATGGGAATGCTAAAAAATGCATTCTTCAAATCGATAACAGAAAAGAATTTGGCAGAGGAAGGAATCATCGTCAGAAGGGCAGTGATGTCGGGAACCACTGGGAACTGAGGGACCACAATCTTAATAACCTCACGCAGTTCAATCACAAAATGATAGACATCAGGATGGTCATCAGAGGAACCCGAGGGTGCCCTCTTAAGTATGGGAAGAATGGGGTTATTACACACATTTGCAGTCGTCTCCTCAACAACCCCGGACTTGATCAAGTCCTGTATAATCTGTAATAGAGCTCGCTCCCCTGCTGGTGGTATTTTGTACTGGGGAATACAGGGCAGAACAACATTGTCTTTGACCTTAATAGAGGCCGGGGGTATCTGTAACAGCCCTACGTCTGTATCGCCTGTAGCCCACAACGTGGGCCGCACATCTTTGAATTCAACAGGGAGGGGCGCATCCTTGGACAAGCACTGCTTAGAACTAACCACATTAGGACCCATCGTCATATGGACACCAGCTGGGGAACAATAAATTGTGGCGTACAACTTCTTCAACAAATCAAATCCCATCAAATTCTCACCGCAATTGGACGTCAGTAAAAATGGCGAATCAACAGTAAAGGGACCAACGGTCAGGGCAAGGGGCTTGGATATGGGGCTCACAACCGGTACACCAGAAAAGCCTACCGAAACATTATTGTGGCCAGACAGGGCTGCCCCGGGGACCAGTGAATGAGAAACAGAGCTGTTCATTGCGCCTGTATCCACCAAGAATTGCTTAGCTGAGCCCTGCAAGTCAGCACTAACATAAGGTCTGCGCTGATCTACAGGGATCTGAACTGGTCCCTCGCCCTGTCCCCGGCTGTCCTAACCATGTCCTAACCCAGTTGCTTCATCCAAATCGTAGCTATCATGATAGTACTGTCGCCCCCGAGGGTCATCGAAATAGTTCCGATCAGAGCGACCCTGCTGTTCCCCAATTCCTGGCCGTCGTCATGACCACCTGCTCCACAACCCCATCCACGAGAACCCCGTCCTCTAGGCACCGCAACCTTTTGCAACAACGTCGGGTACTCACTGCACCAGTGTATCTCCTCCTTACAATATGCACACTGATTAGGCCCCACAGGTGTGGCATTCTTGCTAGTGTGGGGCAGCTGTCTGCCTGAACCAATGCCGCGTCCTCTCCTGTTCCCTCGAGATACCTGCTGCATCAACACCTTCGTCTTCAACTCCTTATTTTTCTTCTCCACCTTCTCCTTCTCTTTGTTTTCTCTATGTTCATAATACTGTGCCACACTTAATATCACTGACGGATGTAGGAGTGTAGGATCTGCTTCACATGGGTACCCCCACTTTTTGCTGATGCTTCACTGTTTTTCGACCTTAGTCTGGCTGGGGCCCTGCTAATCAGAACCCCAGCATAGCTGCTTCCTCTCTAAAATGGTTTCCATGTGCCTTAGGCACATCTCTGATTGGAATCTGGAGTGCCCTTATAAGTCCCTAGTATATGGTATACTATGTACCCAGGGCATAGGTACCTCAGAGGCCTACCAGGGGCTGCAGCATGTATTGTGCCACCCCTGGAAGGCCATCCAAACTGACACCACAGGTCTGCTACTGCAGCCTGGGTAAGGTGGTGCATGCACCCCTTACTGTGATATAGGCTACCTATATCACTATATACATACACACATATAAACCTATAAGTCACTCCTATGGCAGGCTTTATCAATCCTGAAGGCAGAGTGTGTGGTTCCTATGTGAGAGGGTGCCCCTGCATGAGCAGGGCCCCTCTGCAGCGTTTGGAGACCTTCTCTGATGCTGTTTGTAGTGCAGCCTGACCATATACTCTTAAAGCGCATTATAACCTCGCGTTAAATGCTAACTTTGGGATGGCTGCACGGAAACATGTCGTGTTTGGTGTCAAACATCTTGGAATACTACCACCCCACCAGTTCTGGCGGCGGGGGTAGCATTCCACCCTTCTAGAGGGAAAGACATGTACACACCGGTATGCCCGGTACGGACTTTCCAAGCCCTGGCATCACAGAATGGATGCCGCTGCCACAGACACGAGTCTGGCCTCCTGCTGCTGACCGAAACTCCGGCAGGGGAGGCCTGGACAATAGGTTTCCTGTCCCAGGGAGGTGTGACCACCTCCCCAGACAGGATAGTGTGTATTGGGGCTGGGCGGGAGCACTCTCGGGTGCTTTGAAGTCCTGCACTGGGGGCACATTTGGGGTCCCTGTGCATACCCCAGGTCAAACCGGATCAGGGGCTTCCAGCCCCTGCTTTGGCGCGAACTGGACTAAGGGAAAGGGGTGTAGCCACCACTCTGCCCTGACCCACCCATAGGTGGGACCACAGAGTAAGTCCAACCCCTAAACTTAGTATAAGTATGGGACCCCAGTCCTTAGGACTTTAGATTATCCCTGGACGAAACTCTGACACAGAATCCTGGACCTTCGACGCTCTACTTAAAGATTAGAGGACAGAAGAATCTCCCTTGGGGTCAAGGAGTGACTCCCCTGCTTGGCAGGCACCAAAGAAGCAATTGTCCGGTCTGCATCGCTGAAGCTCCCGTCGGACGCCGAAGTCTTTGCATCACCAGAGGTAGATTTCCAGACTTCCCCGAGGCTGCCCTGAGTCCCCAGAAAAGCTGAGGCCCGTAGCTGTCGTGGGTGACGTGGAACCGTGACCCCTAGACACTGCACGCATTTGCAAGTGCATCCTCTTCTGGGTTTCCCACGAAATCGTGCTTTGGGCTCCGAGAAGCCCCAGCCTCCAGCACCAACTGCACCGAAGATCACTGGCCTCCACTCCACGAGTGTCCTGTGAGCCAGCTCCACGTGCACCATCTTGAGGCTCCTTTGCGGTCGCTAGCCCGTTGGCTAGTAGCCCTTCACGAAGGCCAATCTTTTTCTATTTGGGCTCCCTGGTTGCTCCAGGCTTGCCCTCACTTACCCTTGCTGGGTGAGTTCCTCAGACCTTGCTGGTCTGCACAATTGTCAATCTTTATCTTCATCAAGACTTGCCGTTGCCAAGGCTTGTTGGGTCCAATCCGGTCGCCGACACCTCAGCACTCGACAAACATCGTGTACCAGCCCGAATCCTGCTCCTGGTCGCCGACAACGCCTCCTGGACCTCGTGGCTGAAGAGTCAAGACGAACGTCAACCTACCTGAAGCACTCGACATCGGTGGGCATCTGCTCATCGCCTTCCTGGTCACTGGCTAGTGACCCAGACTCTGTCCCCTCTGCTTTCAGGTTCTTCAGATCTCCGATCCACCCTTGGATCCACCCGGACACTTTTCACTTGGTCGCCAGCAGCACTTTGCAGCAGATCGCCATTCAAATCGACGACGAAACCCGACCCCGAAAGGCACCTATGCACCCGGCTTCCCTGGGTGAGGTAACACGAGTACTCCGGTGCTCCCATGGGTAGAGACTCTAGAACGACCTAGTTCTCAAAGGGTTTGCTCCAAGTCCTTCTTTAAGTGTCCCTTTTCTTTAAATTCCAAACCGCGACTTTCTCCATAGAAGTTAACGGCGATTCGCGGCTGTGTTACTACACTGCACGCGTCCCCCGTGGGTACCCTGTGTCACTACCTTGGGTGGTTCCTTGTGGTCCAAGCACTTCTAGAGGCTCTAGGCCTAGTGTCTAGCTCAGTCGTGGTTCTTATACCACTTTATTGGTATATGGTTTGGTACGCCCCTAGGGCCCAAAGGTGTATTTGTGCTATTACTGTGTTTAAATAACTTATAACTTATGTACTTCGAACTCTAGCCTCATAAAGAGACTAGAGGGGTGTGTTTAGTAATAAGTACATATATGTTGAATATATACCTGGTGTGGTGCTCTTTCATTTGGTCACTCAAGAGATTATAGACTGGTAAAACAAGCTGCTTTACATTCCTTCAAGACTTAGCCTGAAGGCTGCTCTCCATAGCTACCACTAGGATAGCTTTCAATAAAGGTTGTCTTTAACCTATCTCCAAGAAGGGGTTGTTTGGACTGGTGCAAGGTGCCCACTATAATTAGTGGACAGCATATGCCAGGCCAACTTCTCACATTGGTGTGCAGCGTGTGGGATTCCAGCTTGCTATTGTTTTACCAGATAATCTCAATTGAATTGATCAACTGAAAACCACTAAAGGTACCTAAGGTACATATAAATTAAGCTTAGTATACAGTAAGTTCTACTGAACTTAGAGTTGTGTGTTAAGGGATAGCACACCCTTTCTACAACTCAAGAGAGTTTAGTAGGCCACACTAGAGTAGGTAGTGCATACACCACACCTCACTAGTGATGTCTTCAAAGCCAGGACCCAGAGAGTCCTTGCCAGAAGCCACTGGGCTTCTTCCCTCCAAGTATGATACACTCCCATTCTTGGAATTGAGAGCAATATGCAATGTGAGGAAACTGAAGACAGGCCAAAGTCCCACCACCCAACATCTGAGAGAGATGTTAATGGCTGATGATCTCAACAGGCCCTTAGGGACTGAAGGGGTAGGTGCAGAGGGTGGGGCAGAAGATGAGGATGGGGCCAGGGGTAGCAACACCCCCAACCCCCTCTGGAACTGACCAGGAGGGTGACAATGACCCTGACCTGGAAAACCCAATCCCTCCTGTGGAAGAGGAAGAGGAGGATCAGAATGACCTCCACTTTGTCCCCCAGGAAGGATTATGAGTGTGCCTAGAAGGTCTAGATCTCCTTCTCAGGAGTCTAACCACTCTGACTCCTCAATAGGGACCTCTGTCTCCTCTCATAGGAGGGAATCCTCTCATGAGAGGAGAAAGAGGCTGATTCAGTATGAGCAAGCCCAGCTTGAACTCAGAAAGCAGCAATTGGCTCTAGACAGGGAGTCCCTAGATCTCTACAGAGAGAGAAAAGTTGGGACTAGAGTCCCATGGTGGCAGCAATATCCCTAAAGATAGGGAAAGGTCTTATGACCATAGAAACCTGAGCAAGATTGTCCCTCCCTACCAGAGTGGGGATGACATCCACAAATGGATAACTGCTCTAGAGAGGGCCTGTAAAGTACAGAAGGTCCCTCAGGAGCAGTGGGCAGCAATCTTGTGGCTCTCCTTTGCAGACAAAGGTAGAGACAAGCTCCTCACTGTAAGAGAGGAGGATGCTGATAATTACAAGGTCTTGAAGAGTGCTCTTATTGATGGGTTTGGCCTAACAACTGAACAAAACAGGTTAAAGTTCAGAGATGCCCAAAAGCACAGACTCAAGACTGGGTAGACTATGTGGATTGTTCTGCTAAGGCTCTGGAAGGCTGGTTGATGGGCAGTAAGGTGTGTGACTTCACAGGATTGTACAATCTGATAATGAGGGAGCAGATTCTTAATAACTGTCAAAATCAGCTGTTGCATCAGTACCTGGTAGACTCTGATCTGACCTCTCCCCAAGAATTGGGAAAGAAGGCAGACAAATGGGTCAGAACCAGGGTGAGGCAGAAGGTACAGAACCAAAGTGGTGACCCTAAGAAGCAAGATTCTAAGAACTCTGATAAGGGTGGGGAGAAGGGTAAAGATCAAAAGTCTTCACAAGGCCCCAAAAATCTTCTTCAGGTGGGGATTCACAGTCTACCAAAGGGAAAGGCCAAAGAAAACCATGGTGCAAGGTCTGTAAGCAAAAGACCCACTGGACCAGTGATTGCACCAAGTCCAAAGACTCGACTCCAGCCCCCACCAATGCCCCTAAGGCACCTGCTCCCCCTAGTGCAGTTACAGTTGGTGGTGGGAGTACTACAGCCAAGGGTTTAGTAGGGTTGACCCTGGGTACTGAGATGGGCTCTGACCTAGTCAGAGAACTCACTCAGGCTGTCCTAGTCTGTGATGGAGGCATGGATATGACCTCCTCTATGAGTCCCAGTAATCTGGGCAAGTACAGACAACAGCCTTTAATCAATGGACGAGAGGCTTTGGCATTTAGGGACACAGGGGCAAGTGTCACCATGGTGACACAAGACCTTGTGAATCCTGGGCAAGTTATACTTGGTGAGATGTACCAAGTGACCAATGCTAGCAATGTCAGAACAGACCATACTCTGGCAGTTGTTAACTTCTCCTGGGGAGGGTAACTGGCCTTAAGAAGGTTGTGGTAAGTGCAGACCTACCAGTTGAATGCTTGCTTGGCAATGACTTAGAAACTTCAGCTTGGGCAGAAGTGGAGCTCAGGACCCATGCAGAAATGCTGGGGATCCCTGCAGATGTGTTTGCTGTGACCAGGTCACAAGCCAAAATGTCTAGCACTGAACAGGCCTTGGATTCTGGAATAATGGACCAAGTGCCTTCCAAGAGGAGGAGTAGTAGGGTAAAGGCAGTGCCTTCCCCTTGGCTCAGAAGGAAGATCAGTCCCTTGAGGGGGATGATCTTAGTCCTGAGGAAGGAACTGTCCCAGAGGAGCTTGAACCTGACCAGGTTGAGTTCTTGGGGACAGGGGGACCTTCCAGGGCAGATCTGAGCCAGGAGCAGCAGAGCTGCCCCTCTCTTGAACCCCTCAGACAGCAAGCTGCTGCTGAGGCTGCTGGGAAAGCTAGTGGTCCCCATACTGTGTATTGGGATGATGGACTCTTGTACTCAGAGTGTAGAGACCCCAAGCCTGGTGCTACCAGGAGGTTGGTTATACCTCTGAAGTTCAGGGGCTTCCTATTGACCCTAGCCCATGATATTCCCTTAGCAGGTCACCTGGGCCAGAACAAGACTTGGGACAGAATTGTCCCTCACTTTCACTGGCCCTACATGTCTGAAGACACCAAGGAGTTTTGTCGCTCCTGTGTAACCTGCCAGGCCAGTGGCAAGGCAGGTGGCACTACAAAGGCCCCCTGATACCACTACCTGTGGTGGGGGTTCCCTTTGAAAGGGTGGGGATTGACATTGTTGGTCCCATGGATCCCCAAACAGCATCTGGGCACAGGTTTATCCTGGTGGTAGTGGATCATGCCACCAGGTACCCAGAGGCTATTCCCCTTAGGACCACTACAGCACCTGTGGTGGCAAGGGCCCTCCTGGGAATTTTCTCAAGAGTGGGCTTCCCTAAGGAGGTTGTATCAGACAGGGGTGCTAACTTTATGTCTGGATACTTAAAAGCAATGTGGAAGGAGTGTGGAGTGACTTACAAGTTCACCACACCCTATCACCCACAATGCAATGGTTTAGTTGAAAGATTCAACAAAACCTTGAAGGGCATGATTAAAGGGCTCCCAGAAAAGCTTAGGCGAAGATGGGACATACTCTTGCCCTGCCTTTTATTTGCATACAGGGAGGTGCCTTAAAAGGGGGTTGGCTACAGCCCTTTTGAACTTTTGTTTGGTCACCCTGTCAGGGGTCCACTGTGCTTGGTGAAGGAAGGATGGGAGTTACCTCTCAAGCCCCCAAAGCAAGACATAGTGGACTACGTACTTGGTCTCTGCTCCCGGATGGCTGAGTATATGAAAAAGGCAACTAAAAACCTTGAGGCTAGCCAGGAACTTCAAAAGGCCTGGCATGACCAAAAGGCTGTACTGACTGTTTATCAGCCAGGACAGAAGGTGTGGGTGTTGGAGCCAGTGGCCCCAGCAGCTCTCCAAGACAAATGGAGTGGACCCCATACCATTGTTGAACAGAAGGGTGAGGTTACCTACTTAGTAGACCTAGGAACACCCAGGAGTCCCCACAGGGTTCTCCATGTCAACAGATTGAAACCATATGTGGACAGGGCAGACATGGGCTTGCTCATGGCTACTGATGAGGACATGAGGAAGAGAGTGACCCACTCCCTGACCTGCTCTCACAGAACCCTGATGATGGGTCAGTGGATGGTGTAGCCTTGGCAGGCAGCCTCACTGCTCAGCAGCAAACTGATTGCAGACAAGTGCTCAATCAGTACAGACATATGTTCTCTCTGACTCCAAGTCAGACCACCTGGTGCACTCATGAAGTGGACACTGGGGACAGTCTGCCTATTAAAAATAAGATTTATAGGCAACCTGACCATGTCAGGGACTGTATCAGGACAGAAGTCCAGAAGATGTTGGATTTGGGAGTTATTGAACCCTCAGATAGCCCTTGGGCTAGTCCAGTGGTCCTTGTGCCAAAACCTCACACCAGTGGTGGGAAAAGAGAGATGAGGTTTTGTGTGGACTACAGGGGTCTCAATGCAGTCACTAGGACTGATGCCCATCCAATACCAAGGGCAGATGAGCTAATAGACACTTTGGCCTCAGCCAAGTATCTAAGCACATTTGACTTGACAGCTGGCTACTGGCAGATCAGACTAGCTGATGATGCAAAGCCAAAGACAGCATTCTCAACCCCTAGTGGGCATTATCAATTTGTGGTGATGCCCTTTGGTCTGAAGAATGCACCTGCCACTTTTCAGAGGTCTGGAAGCCTATAGTGCAGCATATCTAGATGATATTGCTGTCTTTAGCTCCACCTGGGAGGATCACCTGGTCCACCTCAGAAATGTTTTACAGGCCCTGCAAAGGCAGGCCTGACTATCAAGGCCACCAAGTGCCAGATAGGGCAGAGTCAGGTTGTGTACCTGGGCCACCTTGTGGGTGGAGGCCAGGTTCAACCCTTGCAGAGCAAGATCCAGACCATCATGGACTGGACTGCTCCAACTACCCAGACTCAGGTGAGAGCCTTCTTAGGCCTGACTGGGTACTATAGGAGATTTGTCAAGGGGTATGGATCAATAGTGACTCCCTGAATGACTTAACTTCCAAGAAAATGCCCAAAAGGTTCAGTGGACAGTTAGCTGTCAAAAGGCATTTGATGACCTGAAGCAGGCCATGTGCACTGCTCCCATTCTACAGAGTCCTGATTACTCCAAGAAGTTCATTGTTCAAACTGATGCATCTGAATTGGGGGTAGGGGCTGTACTGTCACAATTGAATGAAGAAGGTCAGGATCAGCCAGTAGCTTTCATTAGCAGAAGGCTGACCCCTAGAGAGAAACGTTGGTCAGCCATTAAGAGGGAGGCCTTTGCTGTGGTCTGGGCTCTGAAGAAGTTGAGGCCATACTTGTTTGGTACTCACTTCCTTGTTCAAACAGACCATAAGCCCCTCTTATGGCTAAAACAAATGAAGGGTGAAAACCCCAAACTGCTTAGGTGGTCCATTTCCCTACAGGGGATGGACTTCACAGTGGAACATAGACCTGGGAGTAACCATGCCAATGCAGATGGACTCTCTAGGTACTTCCACTTAGAACATGAAGACTTAACTGGGCAAGGTTAGTTTAATGTCCCTACGTTTGGGAGGGGTTGTGTAGGAGAGTAGGATCTGCTTCACATGGGTACCCCCACTTTTTGCTGATGCTTCACTGTTTTTCGACCTTAGTCTGGCTGGGGCCCTGCTAATCAGAACCCCAGCCTTGCTGCTTCCTCTCAAAAATGGTTTCCATGTGCCTTAGGCACATCTCTGATTGGAATCTGGAGTGCCCTTATAAGTCCCTAGTATATGGTATACTATGTACCCAGGGCATAGGTACCTCAGAGGCCTACCATGGGCTGCAGCATGTATTGTGCCACCCCTGGAAGGCCATCCAAACTGACACCACAGGTCTGCTACTGCAGCCTGGGTAAGGTGGTGCATGCACCCCTTACTGTGATATAGGCTACCTATATCACTATATACATACACACATATAAACCTATAAGTCACTCCTATGGCAGGCCTTATCAATCCTGAAGGCAGAGTGCGTGGTTCCTATGTGAGAGGGTGCCCCTGCATGAGCAGGGCCCCTCTGCAGCGTTCGGAGACCTTCTCTGATGCTGTTTGTAGTGCAGCCTGACCATATACTCTTAAAGCGCATTATAACCTCGCTTTAAATGCTAACTTTGGGATGGCTGCACGGAAACATGTCGTGTTTGGTGTCAAACATCTTGGAATACTACCCCAGCCAGTTCTGGCAGCGGGGGTAGCATTCCACCCTTCTAGAGGGAAAGACATGTACACACCGGTATGCCCGGTACTGACTTTCCAAGCCCTGGCATCACAGAATGGATGCCGCTGCCACAGACACGAGTCTGGCCTCCTGCTGCTGACCGAAACTCCGGCAGGGGAGGCCTGGACAATAGGTTTCCTGTCCCAGGGAGGTGTGACCACCTCCCCAGACAGGATAGTGTGTATTGGGGCTGGGCGGGAGCACTCTCGGGTGCTTTGAAGTCCTGCACTGGGGGCACATTTGGTGTCCCTGTGCATACCCCAGTTCAAACCGGATCAGGGGCTTCCAGCCCCTGCTTTGGCACGAACTGGACAAAGGGAAAGGGGTGTAGCCACCCCTCTGCCCTGACCCACCCATAGGTGGGACCACAGAGTAAGTCCAACCCCTAAACTTAGTATAAGTATGGGACCCCAGTCCTTAGGACTTTAGATTATCCCTGGACGAAACTCTGACACAGAATCCTAGACCTTCGACGCTCTACTTAAAGATTAGAGGACAGAAGAATCTCCCTTGGGGTCAAGGAGTGACTCCCCTGCTTGGCAGGCACCAAAGAAGCAATTGTCCAGTCTGCATCGCTGAAGCTCCTGTCGGACGCCGAAGTCTTTGCATCACCAGAGGTGGATTTCCAGACTTCCCCGAGGCTGCCCTGAGTCCCCAGCAAAGCTGAGGCCCGTAGCTGTCGTGGGTAACGTGGAACCGTGACCCCTGGACACAGCACGCATTTGCAAGTGCATCCTCTTCTGGGTCTTCCACGAAGTCGTGCTTTGGGCTCCGAGTAGCCCCAGCCTCCAGCACCAACTGCACTGAAGATCACTGGCCTCCACTCCACGAGTGTCCTGTGAGCCAGCTCCACGTGCACCGTCTCGAGGCTCCTTCGCGGTCGCTATCCCGTTGGCTAGTAGCCCTTCACGAAGGCCAATCTTTTTCTACTTGAGCTCCCTGGTTGCTCCAGGCTTGCCCTCACTTACCCTTGCTGGGTGAGTTCCTCAGACCTTGCTGGTCTGCACAATCGTCAATCTTCATCTTCATCGAGACTTCCCGTTGCCAAGGCTTGTTGGGTCCAATCCGGTCGCCGACACCTCAGCACTCGACAAACATCGTGTACCAGCCCGAATCCTGCTCCTGTTCGCCGACAACACCTCCTGGACCTCGTGGCTGAAGAGTCAAGACGACTGTCAACCTACCTGAAGCACTCGACATCGGTGGGCATCTGCTCATCGCCTTCCTGGTCACTGGCTAGTGACCCAGACTCTGTCCCCTCTGCTTTCAGGTTCTTCAGATCTCCGATCCACCCTTGGATCCACCCGGACACTTTTCACTTGGTCGCCAGCAGCACTTTGCAGCAGATCGCCATTCAAATCGACGACGAAACCCGACCCCGAAAGGCACCTATGCACCCGGCTTCCCTGGGTGAGGTAACAAGAGTACTCCATTGCTCCCGTGGGTAGAGACTCTAGAATGACCTAGTTCTCAAAGGGTTTGCTCCAAGTCCTTCTTTAAGTGTCCCTTTTCTTTAAATTCCAAACCGCGACTTTCTCCATAGAAGTTAACGGCGATTCGCGGCTGTGTTACTACACTGCACGCGTCCCCGTGGGTCCCCTGTGTCACTACCTTGGGTGGTTCCTTGTGGTCCAAGCACTTCTAGAGGCTCTAGGCCTAGTGTCTAGCTCAGTCGTGGTTCTTATACCACTTTATTGGTATATGGTTTGGTACGCCCCTAGGGCCCAAACGTGTATTTGTGCTATTACTGTGTTTAAATAACTTATAACTTATGTACTTCGAACTCTAGCCTCATAAAGAGACTAGAGGGGTGTGTTTAGTAATAAATACATATATTTTGAATATATACCTGGTGTGGTGCTCTTTCATTTGGTCACTCAAGAGATTATAGACTGGTAAAACAAGCTGCTTTACATTCCTTCAAGACTTAGCCTGAAGGCTGCTCTCCATAGCTACCATTAGGATAGCTTTCAATAAAGGTTGTCTTTAACCTATCTCCAAGAAGGGGTTGTTTGGACTGGTGCAAGGTGCCCACTATAATTAGTGGACAGCATATGCCAGGCCAACTTCTCACAACAGGGAGGAAGTAGTCCAAATGCTCTCCGAAGCCTGCAACCGAGTCGCGATCTCGGGAAGCAGGTTCGTAACGAATCTGTTAACGAACAATCGGACACCTCCCTCCATCGACAAGTCCTGCCCACTGAAATCCAAAAACACACCTTCAAACCTAGTAAAAAAATCAGATACACTTTCATCTTTCTTCTGATGACATGCTGTTAACTTGTCGCAATCTACTCTTTTAGGTGGAATTAGAGAGTGCATGTAGGTAATAATTCGACCTGGCAAAGCTAGTATCTCAGCCCTAGGCTTCTCACCAGGCTTCCTTTCTTTATCCCATGCCCTGATCTCGTCCCAAGTGCCACCCAACTCCACAACATGGTCCTGTGTATGCACCTGCCGCCAAATATCAACGGGCACCAATAAACCGAAGAACATCTCAGTGTCTGCCAACGTCATCACCGTGGACGACGCAGCCTCTGTTAATTCTTTATAATATGCTGTAGGATTTTTCCTAGGGTCGGGTAACTGAGTCTTAAGAGACAAAACCTCACTCCTTTTACAATTAGTATAAACCCATTGTTCCTGGAAACGGGACACTACTCGCTGTCTGACTACAGCATTATGATGATCTCGCAGCTCCGGTATCTCAGGGTGGAAAATAGGATGTACTTCCCACATCGGAAACTGGGACACTGTTGTGGGGCTCTTCTGAAGCAACCTGCCTCGGTATCCAATCAACGTTGCAACATTACTAAAAACGTCGTTAGGGGCCTTGTCAGCAGCATACGCACGGTCCCGGATGTCAGAAATAATTTGGGGTGCGACACCATTGAAACACTGTTCCCACAACCTAATCAGAGTAGCCGACATATGCTTGAGGGCATGCTGCTGTACAGAGGGTTCATACTCTTTCAGCACACTCCACACATCTTCCACACTATAAATCGGACTCCGGGCCCATTGGGCAGCCTGATTAGCTACCATCTTTTTCTCTGCATCTCCCACATCAGACCGAATCCACACCTGTCCCATTAGCTCCCGTGCAGTCGCCCAGCCACCGTCATCCAGTCCACGCACCGGCGTTCCAATGCTCAACAAGGTCAGGGAGAGGAGATGTGGGGAGGGCACAATAGTCGAAGGGGCAGGCACCAGAGTTATTAATGACTGTGTCGTAGGTGTAAGCGATGGAGAGAGGGAAGAAGTTGGAACAATAGGCGTAGCAGGGAGACCTGCAGTTGCTGTAGGAGCGGCAGGTGAATCCGAGGAAGAAGCAGGAGGCACTGCAGCCGAGGCAGCCAGGTCAATAGCAGGAGAATCAGAGGCAGGGGCAGGAAAGGCAGAGGACTGGGGCTGTGGGACAGCAGGATATATTCTCTGTGGATCATATGGAGGCAGAGGTCAGGTATCTAACAGGTCCTCTACAAATGTATCGCCTTCTTCTCGGGCAACATAGGATTTGTCACATTGCAACCTAAACTTTCTATCAGCACACTCTATACCGTTCTCTATTTTCTCTCTATCATACGCTACTGCTTTCTGTGTCACTGTCTGCATTCTTCCTTTTCGGGCCTCTTTTTCTGCCTTCATGCACCTCTGCATAGCTTCCTTCTGCCATACCTGGAGATAATCAAGCATCGACTGCGTACTTCGTTTTGCAAATAATTTATCCTGCAGGAAATTCAATTTTTGCTCATCAAAGGTACCTGTTAGCGGCCACTGCAACTCGGCATTGTCCTTCGTATATTTGTGCCATAGTGAACTAAACATAATAATGCCAAGGCTGTGCTTAACGTACAAATCGAAGTTCGGGGTGCCTTCCCGAGGAGCAGGCTGCATCTCTTCCAATCTGGGATCAGCGGAATAACAACGGCACCTCAAACAACACAACTTGCTCCAGCAGGGTATCTTAAAAGGAAGCAAGGTCACTACTCGTGCCAGACAAATAGTTCGCAGATATCTTTCGAAAGATCGGTCCTCGCACCGTATCAAACAAGGAAACCCCAAAGGTCAGTCCTCAGACTGCACCAAGAAAAAATTCAGAGTCGACACTATAAAACCAAGAAACCAGCCAAATCCCAGGCATTTTCAAAAGCAAGCCAAATCCATTATGATGCCTGGCAGAGCATCCGCAGACACTCTGTACCCAAATCGGTCCGTAGACCTACCAAGTGCAATCAAATGGTCCGCAGACCATACCAAATATTATTCAAAAGGGCGCAGTCTTCACAAACAACCAAAGCAAACTCACCTGGTGCACACAGGTCGAACAAATTTATTCTCCACTGCCGATTCTTCGGACCAAAACGGTCAGATCCAAGGGTTTTGCCTTCTCAGGACCCCAGTCGGGACTACCACTGGGTGAGGCACCGCCCGATCAGACAGGCAGGGCAGCTGCGAGTGCTAGGCTCTATCGTGCAGGGATCCCCGATCCGCCCATCCGACCTGACGTGGCCCCGTCCTCCTCACCCGTCCACGGGCAATGATGGGTCAACCGATGGAGTCCCTGTTCGGGCGCCAACTGAAGGAAGTGACCCGAATAGGGTCACTTGGGTCACTCGTGACCACCTCTCGGCCTTCCAAACTAAATGAAGAGTCGGTCAGACAGTAGAGAATATAAATCAAAGTTATTTATTAGAATTGTGCTGCAGCAGAGCCCAATCTGACCAGCCTCCTGATATGGCTGCCGAGGGACTGACTGCCCCCAACATAACATCAGATATTATACATTTCCAATTCCCTAAGAACACGCGCAGGCTGGAAAATTCCAGTCCAGGCACTAGCGAACAAAGGAGGCACAGAAGGATGAGCTATGGTCCTGGCACCGGGTACATACTATCTCCACTTCAAGGTTACTCTGTCCACACCCGCCATTCTAGAAGGTGGGAACGAGCCTATCTAACAGCAAAGGTATTATAGTAGAGAGTACATTCATTAGTGCAGCGGAACTCGGCCTTGGAGAAATACAAACTAAGGATACATCGAGGCAGTTTTCTGCTGAGTCAAGCAGTATGAGGCAGAAGCTCAGCTTCGATCATAGAACAAAATGGCGGCTACTAA
The DNA here is from genome assembly GCA_963921515.1 of Calotriton arnoldi. Taxonomy (NCBI): domain Eukaryota; kingdom Metazoa; phylum Chordata; class Amphibia; order Caudata; family Salamandridae; genus Calotriton; species Calotriton arnoldi. Next base: position 62,584 of record CAWUFW010006254.1, on the reverse strand, counting down.
TAAAATGGTGCCATGAATGCTAACTTAATACAGAACGAAATATGAGCAATAGGACAATTACATTTTCAATTCTAACACTACCACCTTCACACAGCTCTGTGTTCTCTCTCACATGTTCAAAGAACGCTACCACCTTCACACAGCTCTGCGCTCTCTCATATGTCCAAGGCACGCTACCACCTTCACACAGCTCTGTGCTCTCTCTCTCTCATGTTCAAAGAACTCTACCACCTTCACAGCTCTGCGCTCTCTCATATGTCCAAGGCATGCTACCACCTTCACACAGCTCTGTGCTCTCTCTCTCATGTTCAAAGAACACTACCACCTTCACACAGCTCTGCGCTCTCTCTCTCATGTTCAAAGAATGCTACCACCTTCACACAGCTCTGCGCTCTCTCATATGTCCAAGGCACGCTACCACCTTCACACAGCTCTGCGCTCACTCTCTCATGTTCAAAGAATGCTACCACCTTCACACAGCTCTGCGCTCTCTCATATGTCCAAGGCACGCTACCACCTTCACACAGCTCTGCGCTCTCTCATATGTCCAAGGCACGCTACCACCTTCACACAGCTCTGCGCTCTCTCTCTCATGTTCAAAGAGCGCGACTAGCTTCACACAGCTCTGCGTTCTCTCATGTGTCCAAGGCACGCTACCACCTTCACACAGCTCTGCGCTCTCTCGTATGACCAAGGCATGCAACCATCTCCACACAGCTCTGCGCTCTCTTATATGTCCAATGCACGCTACCACCTTCACACAGCTCTGTGCTCTCTCATATGTCCAATGTGCGCTACCACCTTCACACAACTCTTTTCCCTCTTATATGTCCCAGGCTCGCTACCACCTTCACAGAGCTCTGTGCTCTCTTATATGTCCAAGGCATGCTACAACCTTCATACAGCTTTGCACTCTCTCATATGTCCAAGGCACGCTACCACCTCTACACAGCTCTGCGCTCTCGCGTATGTCTAAGGCACGTTACCACCTTCACACAGCTTTGCACTCTCTCATATGTCCAAGGCACGCTACCACCTCCACACAGCTCTGCGCTCTCGCGTATGTCCAAGGCACGCTACCACCTCCACACAGCTCTGCGCTCTCGCGTATGTCCAAGGCACGTTACCACCTTCACACAGCTCTGTGCTCTCTTATGTGCCCAAGGCACGCGACAACCTTAACACAGCTCTGTGCTCTCTCATATGTCCAAGGCACGCTACCACCTTCACACAGCTCTGCGCTCTCTCATATGTGCAAGGCATGCTACCACCTACACACAGCTCTGCGCTCTCTCATATGTCCAAGGCACGCTACCACCTTCACACAGCTCTGCGCTCTCTCTCTCATGTTCAAAGAGCGCGACTAGCTTCACACAGCTCTGCGTTCTCTCATGTGTCCAAGGCACGCTACCACCTTCACACAGCTCTGCGCTCTCTCGTATGACCAAGGCATGCAACCATCTCCACACAGCTCTGCGCTCTCTTATATGTCCAATGCACGCTACCACCTTCACACAGCTCTGTGCTCTCTCATATGTCCAATGTGGGCTACCACCTTCACACAACTCTGCACTCTCTTATATGTCCAATGTGCGCTACCACCTTCACACAACTCTTTTCCCTCTTATATGTCCCAGGCTCGCTACCACCTTCACACAGCTCTGTGCTCTCTTATATGTCCAAGGCACGCTACAACCTTCATACAGCTTTGCACTCTCTCATATGTCCAAGGCACGCTACCACCTCTACACAGCTCTGCGTTCTCTCATGTGTCCAAGGCACGCTACCACCTTCACACAGCTCTGCGCTCTCTCGTATGACCAAGGCATGCAACCATCTCCACACAGCTCTGCGCTCTCTTATATGTCCAATGCACGCTACCACCTTCACACAGCTCTGTGCTCTCTCATATGTCCAATGTGGGCTACCACCTTCACACAACTCTGCACTCTCTTATATGTCCAATGTGCGCTACCACCTTCACACAACTCTTTTCCCTCTTATATGTCCCAGGCTCGCTACCACCTTCACACAGCTCTGTGCTCTCTTATATGTCCAAGGCACGCTACAACCTTCATACAGCTTTGCACTCTCTCATATGTCCAAGGCACGCTACCACCTCTACACAGCTCTGCGCTCTCGCGTATGTCTAAGGCACGTTACCACCTTCACACAGCTTTGCACTCTCTCATATGTCCAAGGCACGCTACCACCTCCACACAGCTCTGCGCTCTCGCGTATGTCCAAGGCACGTTACCACCTTCACACAGCTCTGTGCTCTCTTATGTGCCCAAGGCACGCGACAACCTTAACACAGCTCTGTGCTCTCTCATATGTCCAAGGCACGCTACCACCTTCACACAGCTCTGCGCTCTCTCATATGTGCAAGGCATGCTACCACCTACACACAGCTCTGTGCTCTCTCATATGTTCAAGGCACACTATCACCTTCACACAGCTCTGTGTTCTCTCATATATTCAAGGAATGCTAACACCTTTATATAGCTCTGCACTCTCTCATATGTTCAAAGCAGACTACCACCTCCCCACAGCTCTGCGCTCTCTCGTATAGTCAAGGCACGCTGCCACCTTCACACAACTCTGCGCTCTCTTAAATGTCCAAGGCTCGCTACAACATACAGACAGGTTTGCACTCTCACATATGTCCAAGGCATGCTACCACCTTCATACAGCTTTGCGTTCTCTCATGTGCCCAAGACAGGCTAGAACCTTCACACAGCTCTGCGTTCTCTCACATGACTCTGTGCGCTCTCATATGTCCAAGGCTTGCTATCACCTTCACACACCTCTGCACTCTCTCGTATGTTCAAGGCACGTTGCGACCTTCACATAGCTCTGCGCACTCTTATATGTCCAAGGCACGCTACAACATTTACACAGGTCTGCACTCTCTCATATGTCCAAGACACGCTACCACCATCACACAGCTCTGCACTCTCATATGTCCAAGGCACGCTACCACCTCCACACAGCTCTGCATTCTCTCACATGACTGTGCGCTCTCATATGTCCAAGGCTTGCTAACACCTTCACACACCTCTGCGCTTTCTCGTATGTTCAAAGCACGCTACCACATCCACACAGCTCTATGCTCTCTCGCATGTCTAAGCCACGCTACCACCTTCACATAGCTCTGCGCTCTTTCATACATTCTATGTGCGCTACCAACTTTAGACAGCTCTACTCTCTGTCATATGTGCAAAGCATGTTACTACCTACACACATCTCTGCGCTCTCTCATATGTTCAAAGCATGCTACCACCTCCACACAGCTCTGCACTCTCTCGTATGTCCAAGCCACGCTATCACCTTCACATAGCTCTGCACTCTCGCTTATGTGCTAGGCACGTTACCACCTTCACACAGCTTTGCGAACTCTCATGTGCCTAAGGCACTATACAACCTCCACACAGCTCTGCACTCTCTCATATGTCCAAGGCACGCTACCACCTTCACAGAGGCCTGCGCTCTCTTATATGTTCAAGACATGCTAACATCTCCACACAGCTCTGAGCTCTCTTAAATATCCAAGGCACACTACCATCTTTACACAGCTCTGCGCTCTCTTATATGTCCAAGCTACTCTACCACCTTCACACAGCTCTATGTTCTCTCATATGTCCAAAGCACGCTACAATCTTCGTACAGCTCTGCAATCTCTCATATGTCCAAGGCACGCCACCACCTTCACAGAGGCCTGTGCTATCTTATATGTTCAAGACATGCTACCACCTCTGAACAGCTCTGCCCTCTCTCATATGTCCTAGGCATGATACCATAGCCACACAGCTCTGAACTCTCTTATATGTCCAAGGCACGCTACAACATTCACACAGGTTTGCGTTCTCTCATGTGCCCAAGGCACGCTACAACCTTCACACAGCTCTGCACTCTTTCATATGTCCAAGGCACGCTACAACCTTCACACAGCTCTGCACTCTCTCATATGTCCAAGGCACGCTACCACTATCACACAGCTCTGCACTCTCTCATATGTCCAAGGCACGCTACCACCTCCACACAGCTCTGCGTTCTCTCACATGACTCTGTGCACTCTCATATGTCCAAGGCTTGCTATCACCTTCACACACCTCTGCGCTCTCTTGTATGTTCAAAGCACGCTACCACCTCCACACAGCTCTATGCTCTCTCGCATGTCTAAGCCACGCTACCACCTTCACATAGCTCTGCGCTCTTTCATACATTCTATGTGCACTACCAAATTTAGACAGCTCTGCTCTCTCATATGTGCAAAGCATGTTACTACCTACACACATCTCGCGCTCTCTCATATGTTCAAGGCACACTACCACCTCCACACAGATCTGCACTCTCTTGTATGTCCAAGCCACGCTATCACCTTCACATAGCTCTGCACTCTCGCGTATGTGCAAGGCACATTACCACCTTCACACAGCTTTGCGTACTCTCATGTGCCTGAGGCACGATACAACCTTCACACAGCTCTGCACTTTCTCATATGTCCAAGGCACTATACCACCATCACACAGCTCTGCACTCTCTCATATGTCCAAGGCACGCTATGACCTCCACACAGCTCTGTGTTCTCTCACATGACTGTGTGTGCTCTCATATGCCAAAGGCTTGCTATCACCTTCACACACCTCTGCGCTCTCTCATATGTTCAAAGCACGCTACCATCTCCACACAGCTCTATGTTCTCTCGCATGTCTAAGCCATGCTACCACCTTCACATAGCTCTGCGCTCTTTCATACATTCTATGTGCGCTACCAACTTTAGACAGCTCTGCTCTCTCTCATATGTGCAAAGCATGTTACTACCTACACACATCTCTGCGCTCTCTCGTATGTCCAAGCCACGCTATCACCTTCACATAGCTCTGCACTCTCGCGTATGTGCAAGGCACGTTACCACCTTCACACAGCTTTGCATACTCTCATGTGCCTAAGGCACGCTACCACCTTCACAGAGGCCTGCGCTCTCTTCTATGTTCAAGACATGCTACCACCTCTGAACAGCTCTGCCCTCTCTCAAATGTCCAAGGCAGGCTACCACCTTCACAGAGGCCTGCGCTCTCTTATATGTTCAAGACATGCTACCACCTCTGTACAGCTCTGCCCTCTCTCATATGTCCTAGGCATGATACCACCTTTACACAGCTCTGTGCTCTCTTATATGTCCAAGCTACGCTACCACCTTCACACAGCTCTATGTTCTCTCATATGTCCAAAGCACGCCACAACCTTCATACAGCTCTGCACTCTCTCATATGTCCAAGACATGCTACCACCTCTGAACAGCTCTGCCCTCTCTCATATGTCCTAGGCATGATACCACCGTCACACAGCTCTGCGCTCTCTCATATGTTCAAGGCATGCTACCATCTCCACACAGCTCTGAGCTCTCTTATATGTCCAAGGCACCCTACAACATTCACACAGGTTTGCATTCTCTCATGTGCCCAAGGCACGCTACAACCATCACACAGCTCGGAACTCTCTCATTTGTCCAAGGCACGCTACAACCTTCACACAGCTCTGCACTCTCTCATATGTCCAAGGCACGCTACCACCTCCACACAGCTCTATGCTCTCTCGCATGTCTAAGCCACGCTACCACCTTCACATAGCTCTGCACTCTTTCATACATTCTATGTGCGCTACCAACTTTAGACAGCTCTGTTCTCTCTCATATGTGCAAAGCTTGTTACTACCTACACACATCTCTGCGCTCTCTCATATGTTCAAAGCACGCTACCACCTCCACACAGCTCTGCACTCTCTCGTATGTCCAAGCCACGCTATCACCTTTGTAGGAGAGTAGGATCTGCTTCACATGGGTACCCCCACTTTTTGCTGATGCTTCACTGTTTTTCGACTTTAGTCTGGCTGGGGCCCTGCTAATCAGAACCCCAGCCTAGCTGCTTCCTCTCTAAAATGGTTTCCATGTACCTTAGGTACATCTCTGATTGGAATCTGGAGTGCCCTTATAAGTCCCTAGTATATGGTATACTATGTACCCAGGGCATAGGTACCCCAGAGGCCTGCCAGGGGCTGCAGCATATATTGTGCCACCCCTGGAAGGCCCTCCAAAATGACACCACAGGTCTGCTACTGCAGCCTGGGTAAGGTGGTGCATGCACCCCTTACTGTGATATAGGTTACCTATATCACTACATATATACACACATATAAACCTATAAGTCACTCCTATGGCAGGCCTTATCAATCCTGAAGGCAGAGTGCTTGGTTCTTATGTGAGAGGGTTCCCCTGCATGAGCAGAGCCCCTCTGCAGCGTTCGGAGACCCTTCTCTGATGTTGTTTGTAGTGCAGCCTGACCATATACTCTTAAGTGCATTATAACCTCGCGTTAAATGCTAACTTTGGGATGGCTGCACGGAAACATGTTGTGTTTGGTGTCAAACATCTTGGAATACTACCCCCCCGCCAATTCTGGCGGCGGGGGTAGCATTCCACCCTTCTAGAGGGAGAGACGTGTACACACCGGCATACCCGGTATTGATTTACAGAGCCCTGGCATCACAAAATGGATGCTGCAGCCACAGACACGGGTCTGGCCTCCTGCTGCTGACCGAAACTCCGGCAGGGGAGGCCTGGACAATAGGTTTCCTGTCTGGGGAGGTGTAACCACCTCCCAGACAGGCTGATGTGTATTGGGGCTGGGTGGGTGCACTCTCAGAGTGCTTTGAAGTCCAGCACTGGGGGCACATTTGGTGTCCCTGTGCATACCCCAGTTCAAACCGGTTCAGGGGCTTCCAACTGGACAAAGGGAATGGGTGTAACCACCCCTCTTCCCTGACCCTCCCATAGGTGGGTCACCAGAGTATGTCCAACCCCCTAACTTAGTATAAGTATGGGACCCCAGTCCTTAGGACTTTAGATTACCCTGGACGAAACTCTGAAGCCGAATCCCGGACCTTCGACGCTCTACTTAAAGATTAGAGGACTGAAGAATCTCCCTTGGGGTCAAGGAGTGACTCCCCTGCTTGGCAGGCACCTAAGAAGCAATTGTCCTGTCTGCATTGCTGAAGCTCCCGCTGGACGCCGAAGTCTTTGCAACACCAGAGGTGGATTTCCAGACTTCCCCGAGGCTGCCCTGAGTCCCCAGCGAAGCTGAGGCCCATAGCTGTCGTGGGTAACGTGGAACCGTGACCCCTGGACACCAAGAACATTTGCAAGTGCATCCTCTTCCTGGTCTCCCACGAAGTTGTGCTTTGGGCTCTGAGTAGCCCCTGCCTCCAGCACTAACTGCACCGAAGATCACTGGCCTCCACTCCACGAGTGTCCTGTGAGCCAGCTCCAGATGCGTCCACTTGAGGCTCCTTTGCGGTCGCTAGTCTGTTGGCTAGTGGGCCCTCCCGGAGGCAACTCTTCTTCTGCTTGGATTTTCCTGGTTGATCCAGATGTGCCCTGACTTACCCTTGCTGGGTGAGTCCCTCAGACCTTGCTGGCCTGCATTACCGTCCTTTCTTTGTTTCCATGTGACTTGCCGTTGCCAAGGCTTGTTGAGTCCAATCCAATCGCCGACACCTCAGCAATCGACAGACATCGTGGGACAGCTCGAATCCAGCTCCTGGTTGTCATCGACGCCTCCTGGACCTCGTGGCTGAAGAGTCAAGACGACCGTCAACCTACCTGAAGCACCCGACATCGGTGGGCATCTGCTCATCGCCTTCCTGGTCACTGGCTAGTGACCCAGACTCTGTCCCCTCTGCTTTCAGGTTCTTCAGATCTTCGATCCACCCTTGGATCCACCCGGACACTTTCGACTTGGTCGCCAGCAGCCTGCTGCAGCAGATCGACGACGAAACCCGACGCCAAAAGACACCTATGCACCCGGCTCCCCTGGGTGAGGTAACTCGAGTACTCCGGTGCTCCCGTGGGTATTGACCCTAGAACTGCCTAGTTCTAAAGGGATTTGCTCCAAGTCCTCCTCTAAGTGTCCTTTCCTTTTAAAATTCTAACTGCGACTTTCCCCATAGAAGTTAACGGCGATTCGCGGCTGTGTTCTCACACTGCACGTGTCCCCCGTGGGTCCCCTGTGTCACTACCTTGGGTGGTTCCTTGTGGTCCAAGCACTTCTACAGGCTCTAGGCCTTGTGTCTAGCTCAGTCGTGGTTCTTATACCACTATTTTAGTATATGGTTTGGTACGCCCCTAGGGCTCAAACGTGTATTTGTGCTATTACTGTTGATATTTGACTTGTAAAGTATGTACTTCGAACTCTAGCCTCCCCTGCCGACGACAACCCAGCGCCATGCTCTGCTCTCAGATACTCGAGAGATGCGCTATTAGCCCTCTCATTCAGAGCCAGTTCTATCAATACCCGGTGCACAAAGGCTTATCTGGGCTACACGAATGTCCCTTTTACTTGCCTTGGCTGCAGATGGGACAGTCTAAAACTTCATAAGACAAGTGGGCAGGTAGAACCAGAGACCTGCAAACTATCTTGCATTTATTTTAATGCCAGATCTGTCCCAAAACACTCCTTTGACATTTGGGGTATTCTTAATGAGAAGAAGCCTGACCTTGTTTTTATCACCGAAACTTGGCTGGATGATAAGAATTCCCCTGATGTTGCTAATGCCCTACCAGCTAACTATAAAATAGTTTAACAAGATAGGATTGGCCGAAAGGGAGGGGGGGTAGCGATACTTTTTAAGGATCACCTGACTTGTCAGCCCGTCCAAGTGGCCCCCCAGGGCGAACTTGAAACACTATCCTTCCAAATTCTTCATGATGGACTCACCATATTGGCTGGCGCTGTAATTTATAGCCCTCCAGGGCACCATACTGAACTCGGTACGAGGCTACTTACCCAACTCCTTCCAGTATGTCTGAAAAACAAAAATTATTTAGTCATAGGAGATTTTAATGTTCATTTTGAGAAAACCGATAATCCAGTCGTTTCGCAATTGGAGAGCGATATGCAGATCCTACAACTGAAACAATGGATCAAGGGGCCCACTCATATAGCAGGGCACACCCTCGATCTACTCTTTTCCAATATTGAATCCACTTGCATTCATGAGATTAAACCATTATTATGGACTGATCATTCGCTTATACTTTTTTCACTAGATTTACCGGTCAAATTTTTAAAACCCTTGAAATCCCAGTCGACAACTAATAGAGCCTGGAGACTAGTTACCGAAACATCATTCCAAACGCACTTTCTCCCTCATAACACTCAGACTCTGGGCGATCTCCCAGTTAATATGGAAGCAACGACTCTTGAGATGAAAATCAGCATGACACTGGACCAATTTGCACCTAAGTTAAAACCCAAACGAGCACAAAGACCCATCACGGAGAAATGGTACACTCCCCAACTCAAGGCACTGAAAAGAAAGTGCCAAATTGTCGAACATCAATGGAGAATGTCTAAACTGGATACAGACAAAATACGATATAAATCTGAACTTAAATCCTATAATCAGGCGATTAGAAACACAAAGAGGACATACCTTGCCCAACGAATCAATGGAAATTGTAATTCAGCTAGGGAATTATACAAAATAGTTAAAGAATTTAGTAAACCAATCAGCATGTCTCAATGTCTACCTCCCTCAATAGAAGCTTGTGAAAAAATCAGTAATTTCTTTTCGGATAAAATAAACAAAATATACTCCACTTTTAGCCCGATTATGACCACAGAAATAACCGATCTGAAATTCTGGACCCCTCATCCAGAAGCCTTATCATCATTGAGCAACTTCTCCCCCTATCAGAGACTGAGGTTCTAAAAGCAATGGGCAAAGTGAAAGCTGGATCACCCCTAGACCCCTGTCCCCATTTCATTTTTTCTCAAATCGCCTCAACACTTTGCCCAGATGTCACACAGCTCTTTAATAACTCTCTTAAGTCAGCTGCATTTCCTGACATTTGGAAACAGGCAGTAGTAATTCCCCTACTAAAAAAAGCTGGCACAAACGTCCTCAATCCTGAAAATTATCGGCCTATCTCCCAATTGCCTTACCTCTCAAAAGTTCTGGAGAGGCTAATAAATAAACAACTATCTAATTTTCTGGAAACTAACGATTTATTGGACCCTTCCCAGACGGGTTTTAGGGCCTCCAACAGCACCGAGGCTACACTACTGGCAGTATTGGACAATATCAGAATGTGCACTGACCAGGGAGGTGCTGTTGCCCTGATATTATTAGACCTGTCGGCAGCGTTCGACATGGTCTCACACAACAGAATGTTGGAAATCCTTTATGGAAAAGGAATCCATTCCAAAGCCTTGGAATGGTTTAGATCATTCTTAAGCAATCGTACTCAAACGATTCAGTTAGGGCACTTCCGATCCCAACCTAGCGCCATCAGTTGTGGTGTCCCACAGGGGGCATCGTTGAGCCCAACCCTATTTAACGCCTATGTTTCATCCTTGGCGAAAATTGGTAGAAAATGGGGAATTGGCATTTGCTCTTATGCGGATGATACCCAACTGATGGTGGCTCTTGAGGAAAAATCTGAACTCACCAAAACTAACCTGCATTTCTGCCTCTCAGAGATGGCAGAGTGGATGTCTGAGCATTATTTAAAACTAAATGCAGGAAAAACAGAAATCCTGTTCTTTGGGGGCGCCAATTTAATTTGGGACGCCTCTTGTTGGCCACAAACTCTTGGTGCTGCTCCAACCCCCAAACAGAGCGCAAGAAACCTGGGCATCATTATTGACACCTCTTTATCCATGAAGGACCATGTGCGGGCCCTTTGTGGGAAAGGCTTTGCGACTCTGAAATTACTAACCAGACTTTTCCCTTGGATTCCACTAGAATGCAGAAAAACGGTCACACAGGCACTACTTATAAGTCAGCTTGACTATGGAAATGCCCTGTTCGTGGGCATGACAGAGTTCCTTTTCACGCGGCTCCAGGTGCTCCAAAATGCTGCAGCCAAATTAGTATGCAATAAAAGCAGACTAAGTTCCGCATCAGTGTGCATGAAAAAATTGCATTGGCTTCCAATACGACAAAGAGCAGTATTTAAGCTGCTCTGTCATGCACACAAAGTATTATATCTAAGTGGACCCAGAATTCTCCAGGGAAGAATTGAGTTCTATGTCCCTTCAAGGAGCCTTCGGTCACTCCATCAAGCATTAGCTAGAACCAAACGCATCAAGAAAGTGAGGACCGGGGGACGGTCTTTCTCATACTTAGCAGCTCAGAGATGGAATGAACTCCCCTTGGATCTACGTCTCACGACTGATTATCTGACGTTCCGAAAAAAGCTTAAAACTCATCTGTTTCCGAAAAATTAACAACCATCTAATCTCTCATACCAGCAGCCAAGCATTGTTGCGATCAGCGCCTTGATATCCCTTGGGATGAATGATGCGTTTTACAAATAAATAAATAAATAAATAAATAAATAAAGAGACTAGAGGGTGTGTTTAAGACTAAATACATATATTTTATATATATACCTGGTGTGGTCCTCTTTCATTTGATCACTCAAGAGATTATAGACTGGTAAAACAAGCTGCTTTACATTCCTTCAAGACTTAGCCTGAAGGCTGCTCTCCATAGCTACCATTAGGATAGCTTTCAATAAAGGTTGCCTTTAACCTATCTCCAATAAGGGGTTGTTTGGACTGGTGCAAGGTGCCCACTATAATTAGTGGACAGCATATACCAGGCCAACTTCTCACATTGGTGTGCAGCGTGTGGGATTCCAGCTTGCTATTGTTTTACCAGATAATCTCAATTGAATTGATCAACTGAAAACCACTAAAGGTACCTTAGATACATATAAATGTAAGCTTAGTATACAGTAAGTTCTACTGAACTTAGAGTTGTGTGTTAAGGGCTAGCACACCCTTTCTACATCTCAAGAGAGTTTAGTAGGCCACACTAGAGTAGGTAGTGCATACACCACACCTCACAAGTAATGTCTTCAGGGCCAGGAATCAGTAGATCCCTGCCAGGAACCAGTGGACTCCTGCCATCCAAATATGACAACCTCCCATTCTTGGAATTGAGAGAGTTGTGCAAGATTAGGAAGTTGAAGACAGGCAAAAGTGCCAACACCCAACGTCTCATGGAGATGCTGCTGCTGGATGATCTCAGAAGACCCTTTGGGCCTGAAGGGGTAGGCAGAGAGGGTGGGGCAGAAGATGAGGAAGGGGCCAGGGGTGAAATCACCCAGGACCCCCCCCCCCTCTGAAACTGGCCAGGAAGGTGACAATGACTTTGACCTGGAAAACCCAGCTATTCCTGGGGAGGAAGAGGAGGATCAGAATGACCTCACCTTTGTCCCACCAGGAAGAGTTGCAAGTGTGCCTAGAAGGTCTAGATCTCCTTCTCAGGAGTCTAACCACTCTGACACCTCAGTAGGGACCTCCGTTTCCTCTCATAGGAGGGAATCCTCCAGTGAGAGGAAAGAGAGACTGCTCAAGTATGGAGAAGCTCAGTTGAGACTCAGAAGAGAGCAGTTGGCTATAGACAGGGAGTCCCTAGAGCTTGAAAGGCAAAGAAAAAAATTGGGACTGGAGTCCCATGGTGGCATCAACTTCCCTAGTGGTCTAATGACCATAGAAACCTGAGCAAGATTGTCCCTCCCTACCAGAGTGGGGATGACATCCACAAATGGATTTCTGCACTGGAGAGGGCCTGAAAAGTACAGAGGGTCCCTCAGGAGCAGTGGGCAGCAATCTTGTGGCTCTCCTTTGCAGACAAAGGTAGAGACAAGCTCCTCTCTGTTAGAGAAGAGGATGATGATAATTATCCAGTCTTAAAAAGTGCATTGATTGATGGGTTTGGCCTAACAACTGAACAATACAGGTTAAAGTTCAGAGATACCCAAAAGGCACAGAATCAAGACTGGGTGGACTTTGTTGATTGTTCTGCTAAGGCTCTGGAAGGTTGGTTAGTGGGCAGTAAGGTATGTGACTTCAAAGGATTGTACAATCTTATCATGAGGGAGCAGATTCTTAATAACTGTCAAAATCAGCTGTTGCATCAGTACCTGGTGGACTCTGATCTGACCTCTCCCCAAGAATTGGGAAAGAAGGCAGACAAATGGGTCAGAACCAGAGTGAGGCAGAAGGTACAGAACCAAGGTGGTGACCCAAAGAAGCAAGATTCTAAGAACTCTGACAAGGGTGGGGAGAAGGGTAAAGACCAGAAGTCTTCACAAGGCCCCCAAAAATCTTCTTCAGGTGGGGATTCACAGTCTAACAAAGGGAAAGGCCAAAAGAAACCATGGTGCAAAGTCTGTAAGCAAAAGACACACTGGACCAGTGATTGCACCAAGTCCAAAGACTCTGTTCCAGCCCCCACCAATGCCCCTAAGGCACCTGTTCCCCCTAGTGCAGTTACAATTGGTGGTGGGAATACACAAGCCAAGGGTTTAGTAGGGTTGACCCTGGGTAAGGAGATGAGCTCTGGCCTAGTTAGAGAACTCACTCAGGCTGTCCTAGTCTGTGATGGAGGCATGGATGTGACCTCCTCTGTGAGTCCCAGTAATCTGGGCAAGTACAGGCAACAGCCATTAATAAATGGAAAAGAGGCTTTGGCATTTAGGGACACAGGAGCAAGTGTCACCATGGTGACACAAGATCTTGTGGATCCTGGGCAGATTATACTTGGTGAAATGTACCAAGTGACCAATGCTAGCAATGTCAGAACAGATCATACTCTGGCAGTTGTTAACTTCTCCTGGGGAGGGGTAACTGGCCTTAAGAAGGTTGTGGTGAGTGCAAACCTACCAGTTGAATGCTTGCTTGGCAATGATCTAGAAACTTCAGCTTGGGCAGAAGTGGAGCTCAGGACCCATGCAGAAATGCTGGGCATCCCTGCAGATGTGGTTGCTGTGACCAGGTCACAGAGCAAAATGCCTAACACTGAACAGGCCTTGGATCCTAGAACAATAGACCAAGTGCCATCCAAGAGGAGGAGTAGTAGGGTAAAGGCAGTGCCTTCCCCCTTGGCTCAGAAGGAGGATCAGTCTCTTCAGGGAGATGATCCCAGTCCTGAGGAAGGAACTGTCCCAGAGGAGCTTGAGCCTGATCAGGTTGAGTTCTTGGGGACAGGGGGCCCTTCCAGGGCAGATCTGAGCCAGGAGCAGCAGAGCTGCCCCTCTCTTGAACCCCTCAGACAGCAAGCTGCTGCTGAGGCTGCTGGGAATGCTAGTGGTCCCCATAAAGTGTATTGGGATGATGGACTCTTGTACTCAGAGTGTAGAGACCCCAAGCCTGGTGCCACCAGTAGGTTGGTTATACCTCTGAAGTTCAGGGGCTTCCTATTGACCCTAGCCCATGACATTCCTTTAGCAGGTCACCTGGGCCAGAACAAGACTTGGGACAGAATTGTCCCTCACTTTCACTGGCCCCACATGTCTGAAGACACCAAGGAGTTTTGTCGCTCCTGTGTAACCTGCCAGGCCAGTGGCAAGGCAGGTGGCACTACAAAGGCCCCCCTGATACCACTACCTGTGGTGGGGGTTCCCTTTGAAAGGGTGGGGATTGACATTGTTGGTACCATGGAGCCCCAAACAGCATCTGGGCACAGGTTTATCCTGGTGGTGGTGGACCATGCCACCAGGTACCCAGAGGCTATTCCCCTTAGGACCACTACAGCACCTGTGGTGGCAAGAGCCCATCTGGGAATTTTCTCAAGAGTGGGCTTCCCTAAGGAGGTTGTATCAGACAGGGGTGCAAACTTTATGTCTGGGTACTTGAAGGCAATGTGGAAGGAGTGTGGAGTGACTTACAAGTTCACCACACCCTATCACCCACAATGCAATGGTTTAGTTGAGAGATTCAACAAAACCTTGAAGGGCATGATTAAAGGGCTCCCAGAGAAGCTAAGGCGAAGATGGGACATACTCTTGCCCTGCCTTTTATTTGCATACAGGGAGGTGCCTCAAAAGGGGTTGGCTACAGCCCTTTTGAACTTTTGTTTGGTCACCCTGTCAGGGGTCCATTGTGCCTGGTGAAGGAAGGATGGGAGTTACCTCTCAAGCCCCCAAAGCAGGACATAGTGGACTATGTACTTGGTCTCCGCTCCAGGATGGCTGAGTACATGAAAAAGGCAACTAAAAACCTTGAGGCTAGCCAGGAACTCCAAAAAGCCTGGCATGACCAAAAGGCTGTACTGACTGTTTACCAGCCAGGGCAGAAGGTGTGGGTGTTGGAGCCAGTGGCCCCAGCAGCTCTCCAAGACAAATGGAGTGGACCCCATACCATTGTTGAACAGAAGGGTGAGGTTACCTATTTAGTAGACCTAGGAACACCCAGGAGTCCCCACAGGGTTCTCCATGTCAACAGATTGAAACCATATGTGGACAGGGCAGACATGGGCTTGCTCATGGCTACTGATGAGGGACAGGAGGAAGAGAGTGACCCACTCCCTGACCTGCTCTCACAGAACCCTGATGATGGGTCAGTGGTTGGTGTAGCCTTGGCAGGCAGCCTCACTGCCCAGCAGCAAACTGATTGCAGACAGGTGCTCAATCAGTTCAGGCATATGTTCTCTCTGACACCAAGTCAGACCACCTGGTGCACTCATGAAGTAGACACTGGGGACAGTCTGCCTATTAAAAATAAGATGTATAGGCAACCTGACCATGTCAGGGACTGTATCAGGACAGAAGTCCAGAAGATATTGGATTTGGGAGTTATTGAACCCTCAGATAGCCATTGGGCTAGTCCAGTGGTCCTTGTGCCAAAACCTCACACCAGTGGTGGGAAAAGAGAGATGAGGTTTTGTGTCGACTACAGGGGTCTCAATGCAGTCACTAGGACTGATGCCCATCCAATACCCAGGGCAGATGAGCTAATAGACACTTTGGCCTCAGCCAAGTATCTAAGCACATTTGACCTAACAGCTGGCTACTGGCAGATCAGGCTAGCTGATGATGCAAAGCCAAAAACAGCATTCTCAACCCCTAGTGGGCATTATCAATGTGTGGTAATGCCCTTTGGTTTGAAGAATGCACCTGCCACTTTTCAGAGGTTGGTGAATACAGTCCTTACAGGTCTGGAAGCCTATAGTGCAGCATATCTAGATGATATTGTGGTCTTTAGCTCCACCTGGGAGGATCACCTGGTCCACCTCAGAAATGTTTTGGAGGCCCTGCAAAAGGCAGGCCTCACTATCAAGGCCACCAAGTGCCAGATAGGGCAGAGTCAGGTTGTGTACCTGGGCCACCTTGTAGGTGGAGGCCAGCTTCAGCCACTGCAGAGCAAAATCCAGACCATCATGGACTGGGTTGCTCCAACTACCCAGACTCAGGTGAGAGCCTTCTTAGGCCTGACTGGGTACTATAGGAGATTTGTCAAGGGGTATGGATCAATAGTGACTCCCCTGAATGACTTAACTTCCAAGAAAATGCCCAAAACGTTTCAGTGGACAGCTAACTGTCAAAAGGCATTTGATGACCTGAAGCAGGCCATGTGCACTGCTCCCATTCTACAGAGTCCTGATTACTCCAAGAAGTTCATTGTCCAAACAGATGCATCTGAATTGGGGGTAGGGGCTGTACTGTCACAATTGAATGAAGGTCAGGATCAGCCAGTAGCTTTCATTAGCAGAAGGCTGACCCCTAGAGAGAAACGTTGGTCAGCCATTGAGAGGGAGGCCTTTGCTGTGGTCTGGGCTCTGAAGAAGTTGAGGCCATACATGTTTGGTACTCACTTCCTTGTTCAAACAGACCATAAGCCCCTCTTATGGCTAAAACAAATGAAGGGTGAAAACCCCAAACTGCTTAGGTGGTCCATTTCCCTACAGGGGATGGACTTTACAGTGGAACATAGACCTGGGAGTACCCATGCCAATGCAGATGGACTCTCTAGGTACTTCCACTTAGAACATGAAGTCTCAACTGGACAAGGTTAGTTTAATGTCCCTACGTTTGGGGGGGGGGGGTTGTGTAGGAGAGTATGATCTGCTTCACATGGGTACCCCCACTTTTTGCTGATGCTTCACTGTTTTTCGACTTTAGTCTGGCTGGGGCCCTGCTAATCAGAACCCCAGCCTAGCTGCTTCCTCTCTAAAATGGTTTCCATGTACCTTAGGTACATCTCTGATTGGAATCCGGAGTGCCCTTATAAGTCCCTAGTATATGGTATACTATGTACCCAGGGCATAGGTACCCCAGAGGCCTGCCAGGGGCTGCAGCATGTATTGTGCCACACCTGGAAGGCCCTCCAAAATGACACCACAGGTCTGCTACTGCAGCCTGGGTAAGGTGGTGCATGCACCCCTTACTGTGATATAGGTTACCTCTATCACTACATATATACACACATATAAACCTATAAGTCACTCCTATGGCAGGCCTTATCAATCCTGAAGGCAGAGTGCTTGGTTCTTATGTGAGAGGGTGCCCCTGCATGAGCAGAGCCCCTCTGCAGCGTTCGGAGACCCTTCTCTGATGTTGTTTGTAGTGCAGCCTGACCATATATTCTTAAGTGCATTATAACCTCGCGTTAAATGCTAACTTTTGGATGGCTGCACGGAAACATGTCGTGTTTGGTGTCAAACATCTTGGAATACTACCCCCCCCCCACCAGTTCTGGTGGCGGGGGTAGCATTCCACCCTTCTAGAGGGAGAGACGTGTACACACCGGCATACCCGGTATTGACTTTACAGAGCCCTGGCATCACAAAATGGATGCTGCAGCCACAGACACGGGTCTGGCCTCCTGCTGCTGACTGAAACTCCGGCAGGGGAGGCCTGGACAATAGGTTTCCTGTTGCAGGGAGGTGTAACCACCTCCCAGACAGGCTGATGTGTATTGGGGCTGGGTGGGTGCACTCTCAGAGTGCTTTGAAGTCCAGCACTGGGGGCACATTTGGTGTCCCTGTGCATACCCCAGTTCAAACCGGTTCAGGGGCTTCCAGCCCCTGCTCTGGCACGAAATTGGACAAAGGGAATGGGTGTAACCACCCCTCTTCCCTGACCCTCCCATAGGTGGGTCCCCAGAGTATGTCCAACCCCCTAACTTAGTATAAGTATGGGACCCCAGTCCTTAGGACTTTAGATTACCCTGGACGAAACTCTGAAACCGAATCCTGGACCTTCGATGCTCTACTTAAAGATTAGAGGACTGAAGAATCTCCCTTGGGGTCAAGGAGTGACTCCCCTGCTTAGCAGGCACCTAAGAAGCAATTGTCCGGTCTGCATCGCTGAAGCTCCCGCCGGACACCGAAGTCTTTGCAACACCAGAGGTGGATTTCCAGACTTCCCCGAGGCTGCCCTGAGTCCCCAGCGAAGCTGAGGCTCGTAGCTGTCGTGGGTAACGTGGAACCTTGATCCCTGGACACCAAGAACTTTTGCAAGTGCATGCTCTTTCTGGTCTACCACGAAGTTGTGCTTTGGGCTCCTAATAGGTCCTGCCTCCAGCACCGACTGCACTGAAGATCACTGGCCTCCACTCCACGAGTGTCCTGTGAGTCAGCTCCAAGTGCGTCCACTCGAGGCTCCTTCGCGGTCGCTAGTCCGTTGGCTAGTGGGCCCTCCCGAAGGCAACTCTTCTTCTGCTTGGGCTTTCCTGGTTGCTCCAGACATGCCCTGACTTACCCTTGCTGGGTGAGTCCCTCAGACCTTGCTGGCCTGCATCACCGTCCTTTCTTTGTTTCCACGTGACTTTCCGTTGCCAAGGCTTGTTGGGTCCAATCCATTCGCTGACACCGCAGCAATTGACAGACGTTGTGCGGCAGCTCGAATCCAGCTCCTGGTTGTCGTTGACGCCTCCTGGACCTCGTGGCTGAAGAGTCAAGACGACCGTCAACCTACCTGAAGCACCCGACATCGGTGGGCATCTGCTCAGCGCCTTCCTGGTCACTGGCTAGTGACCCAGACTCTGTCCCCTCTGCTTTCAGGTTCTTCAGATCTTCAATCCACCCTTGGATCCACCCGGACACTTTCGACTTGGTCGCCAGCAGCCTGCTGCAGCAGATCGCCATTGAAAACGACGACGAAACCCGACGCCAAAAGACACCTATGCACCCGGCTTCCCTGGGTGAGGTAACTCGAGTACTCCGGTGCTCCCGTGGGTATTGACCCTAGAACTGCCTAGTTCTAAAGGGATTTGCTCCAAGTCCTCCTCTAAGTGTCCTTTCCTTTTAAAATTCCAACCGCGACTTTCCCCATAGAAGTTAACGGCGATTCGCGGCTGTGTTCTCACACTGCACGCGTCCCCGTGGGTCCCCTGTGTCACTACCTTGGGTGGTTCCTTGTGGTCCAAGCACTTCTACAGGCTCTAGGCCTTGTGTCTAGCTCAGTCGTGGTTCTTATACCACTATTTTAGTATATGGTTTGGTACGCCCCTAGGGCTCAAACGTGTATTTGTGCTATTACTGTTGATATTTGACTTGTAAAGTATGTACTTCGAACTCTAGCCTCATAAAGAGACTAGAGGGTTGTGTTTAAGACTAAATACATATATTTTATATATATACCTGGTGTGGTCCTCTTTCATTTGATCACTCAAGAGATTATAGACTGGTAAAATAAGCTGCTTTACATTCCTTCAAGAATTAGCCTGAAGGCTGCTCTCCATAGCTACCTTTAGGATAGCTTTCAATAAAGGTTGTCTTTAACCTATCTCCAATAAGGGGTTGTTTGGACTGGTGCAGGGTGCCCACTATAATTAGTGGACAGCATATACCAGGCCAACTTCTCACAACCTTCACATAGCTCTGCACTCTCGCGTGTGTGCAAGGCACGTTACCACCTTCACACAGCTTTGCGTACTCTCATGTGCCTAAGGCACTATACAACCTTCACACAGCTCTGCGCTGTCTCATATTTTCAAGGCACGCTACCACCTTCATAGAGGCCTACGCTCTCTTATATATTCAAGACATGCTACCACTTCTGAACAGCTCTGCCCTCTCTCATATGTCCAAGGCATGCTACCATCTCCACACAGCTCTGAGCTCTCTTAAATGTCCAAGGTACACTACCATCTTTACACAGCTCTGCGCTCTCTTATATGTCCAAGCTACGCTACCACCTTCACACAGCTCTATGTTCTCTCATATGTCCAAAGCATGCTACAACCTCCGTACAGCTCTGCACTCTCTCATATGTCCAAGGCATGATACCACCGTCACACAGCTCTGCGCTCTCTCATATGTTCAAGGTATGCTACTACCTCCACAAAGCTCTGAACTCTCTCATATGTCCTAGGCATGCTACCACCTTCGCGCAGCTCTGCGCTCTCTTATATGTTCAAAGCAGGCTACCACCTCCACACAGCTGTGCGCTCTCTCGTACATTCAAGGCACGCTACCACCTTCACACAACTCTGCGCTCTCTTATATGTCCAAGACTCGCTACAACATTCACACAGGTTTGCACTCTCTCATATGTCCAAGACACGCTACCACCTTTATACAGCTTTGCGTTCTCTCATGTGCCTAAGGCATGCTACAACCTTCACACAGCTCCGCACTCTCTCATATGTCCAAGGCACGCTACCACCATCATACAGCTCTGCGCTCTCTCATATATTCAAGTTACGCTACTACCTTCACACAACTCTGCGTTCACTCACATGACTCTGTGCGCTCTCATATGTCCAAGGCATGTTATCACCTTCACACACCTCTGCGCTCTGTCGTATGTTCAAGGCACGCTAGCACCTTCACATAGCTCTGCGCTCTTTTATACATTCTAAGTGCGCTACCAACTTCAGACAGCTCTGCTCTCTGTCATATGTGCAAAGCATGTTTCTACCTACACACATTTCTGCGCTCTCTCATATGTTCAAGCCACGCTATCACCTTCACATAGCTCTGCACTCTCGCGTATGTGCAAGGCACGTTACCACCTTCACACAGCTTTGCGTACTCTCATGTGCCTAAGGCACTATACAACCTTCACACAGCTCTGCGCTGTCTCATATTTTCAAGGCACGCTACCACCTTCACAGAGGCCTGCGCTCTCTTATATGTTCAAGACATGCTACCACTTCTGAACAGCTCTGCCCTCTCTCATATGTCCAAGGCATGCTACCATCTCCACACAGCTCTGAGCTCTCTTAAATGTCCAAGGAACACTACCATCTTTACACAGCTCTGCGCTCTCTTATATGTCCAAGCTATGCTACCACCTTCACACAGCTCTATGTTCTCTCATATGTCCAAAGCACGCTACAACCTTCGTACAGCTCTGCACTCTCTCATATGTCCAAGGCATGATACCACCGTCACACAGCTCTGCGCTCTCTCATATGTTCAAGGTATGCTACTACCTCCACCAAGCTCTGCACTCTCTCATATGTCCTATGCCTGCTACCACCTTCGCGCAGCTCTGCGCTCTCTTATATGTTCAAAGCAGGCTACCACCTCCACACAGCTGTGCACTCTCTAGTACATTCAAGGCACGCTACCACCTTCACACAACTCTGCGCTCTCTTATATGTCCAAGGCTCGCTACAACATTCACATAGGTTTGCACTCTCTCATATGTCCAAGGCACGCTACCACCTTTTTACAGCTTTGCGTTCTCTCATGTGCCTAAGGCACGCTACAACCTTCACACAGCTCTGCACTCTCTCATATGTCCAAGGCACACTACCACCATCATACAGCTCTGTGCTCTCTCATATATTCAAGTTACGCTACTACCTTCACACAACTCTGCGTTTACTCACATGACTCTGTGCGCTCTCATAGGTCCAAGGCATGTTATCACCTTCACACACCTCTGCGCTCTCTCGTAAGTTCAAGGCACGCTAGCACCTTCACATAGCTCTGCGCTCTTTTATACATGCTATGTGCGCTACCAACTTCAGACAGCTCTGCTCTCTCTCATATGTGCAAAGCATGTTTCTACCTACACACATTTCTGCGCTCTCTCATATGTCCAAGGCATGCTACCATCTCCACACAGCTCTGAGCTCTCTTAAATGTCCAAGGCACACTACCATCTTTACACCGCTCTGCGCTCTTTTATATGTCCAAGCTACGCTACCACCTTCACACAGCTCTATGTTCTCTCATATGTCCAAAGCACGCTACAACCTTCGTAACAGCTCTGCACTTTCTTATATGTCCAAGGCATGATACCACCGCCACACAGCTCTGCGCTCTCTCATATGTTCAAGGTATGCTACTACCTCCACCAAGCTCTGCACTCTCTCATATGTCCTAGGCATGCTACCACCTTCGCGCAGCTCTGCAGTCTCTCGTATGTCCAAGCCACGCTATCACCTTCACATAGCTCTGCACTCTCTCATATGTCGAAGGCACGCTACCACCTTCACAGAGCTCTGCGCTATCTCATATGTTGAAGGTACGGTACCACCTTCACACAGCTCTGTGATCTCTTATATGTTCAAGGCATGCTACCACCTTCACACTGTTCTGTGCTCTCTTAAATATTTAAGGGATGCTACCACCTTCACACAGCTCTGCTCTCTCTCATATGTTGAAGGCATGCTAGTACCATCGTACAGCTCCATGGTCTTTCCTATTTTGAATGTACATTACCACCTTCTAACAGCTCTGTGCTCTCTCATATGTTCAAGGCACGAAACCACCTTCACACAGCTCTGCGCTCTCTTATATGTCTAAGGCACGTTACTTTCTTCAAACATCTCTGTGGTCTCTCATATGTCCTAGGCACGTTACCACCTTCACACAGCTCTGCGCTCTATCATATGTTCAAGCCATGCTACCACCTTCACACAGCTTTGCTTTCTCTCGTATGTTCTTTTGTTGTAATTGTTTTTATTGGTAAGGTATCAAGAACTCCAAAATATAACAACGGTGACAATGTCATGTATATCGATCATGGGTACAGAAGAGAAGGGCGATCATCAATAGCAAGACATGTCTACCCAACAACGGGGAGCGCAACAAATCTAACTATGTGGGGAAGAGAGAGAAGAGAACCAGGGAAGATGAGAGAGAGTAGAGAGGAAAGATAACGGAGAGAGAAGAGAAAAAAGTGGTGCAGGATAAGTGGAGATGGGGGAAGAGGGAAGCCGGGGCACAGAGGATGGTGAGTTGTGCGAGCAGACGGCATCCGTGGGGGGGTCTGGTGGCGAGGGGAGGACCAGAAATGGAGAGGGGCAGGGAGAGAAGAAGGGGGGAGGGAGGGAGGAACCCAAAGTAAGTAAGTTAGTAAGTAAGTAAAATCCGAGTATGCCTGTACGCCTGTTGTGCTAGGTGGAGGGCCATTCAATAATGTTCCACGGATGGGAGGCTTAGGCCCCCAGTGGACCTATGGGTAAGGAGCTTCCTGACGGTCAGACAAGACCTTATTGACCCCCACATGAAGTCTTTGATAGCTCTGGCCACCTGGCGGAGTATTGAGAGAGGTGTCAACAAGGGGCGCATGTCCAACACATAGATGAAGCGCCGAAGGGTCACCATCTTCACTGCCTGTATCCGACCCCAGAGTGAAAGGTTCAGATGGGACCACTTCACAAAGTCCACCCGCCTGCACTCAATGAGCGGGTCCAAACTGCACGTCATCAAGCGCTCAAGGACCCTGTTAACAAAGATGCCCAGGTATTTGAGACAAGTAGTTTTCCACTGAAATGGGTACCCGGCTATGGCTGCGCACGTGGTGACCCTCAGTAGAGGGAGTGCCTCACTCTTTCCCCAGTTGACTTTGTAGCCAGATATGCCCGCGAAAGTGTCAATGACCCTCAGTACCACGGGGATGGAGGAGAACAGGGCTGAGAGAGTGAGCAAGATATCGTACAGGTACAACGCCAAGGGTCCCCCAGGCGTGGAGATGCCCACGATCTGGTCTGACTGGCGCATGGCCGCTGCCAGGGGCTCCATGGCAAGGAGAAAGAGCAGGGGGGGGGGGGAAGTGGACATCCCTGGCACATTCTGCAGCAGACCGGGAAAGTGTCAGAGAAGAAGCCATTGTAGCTCATCTGCACAGAGGGAGAGCCATAGAGCCAGCGTACTCTGGAAATGAACTCTTCACCGAGGCCAAATCTCCAGAGCCCGGCAAACAGGTAGTCACATTCTATCCTGTCAAAGGCCTTCTCAGTGACCAGTTTCGCACAGGTCTGCGCTCTCTCATATGTTCTAGGCATGCCACCGCCATCGTACACCTCTGCGCTCTCTCATATGTTCTAGGTACACTACAACCATCGTACACCTCTGCGCTCTCTCATATGTTCTAGGCATGCCACCGCCATCGTACACCTCTGCGCTCTCTCATATGTTCTAGGTACACTACAACCATCGTACACCTCTGCGCTCTCTCATATGTTCTAGGTACACTACAACCATCGTACACCTCTGCGCTCACTCATTTGTTCTAGGTACACTACAACCATCGTACACCTCTGCGCTCACTCATTTGTTCTAGGTACACTACAACTATCGTACACCTCTGCGCTCTCTCATTTGTTCTAGGTACACTACAACCATCGTACACCTCTGCGCTCACTCATTTGTTCTAGGTACACTACAACCATCGTACACCTCTGCGCTCACTCATTTGTTCTAGGTACACTACAACCATCGTACACCTCTGCGCTCACTCATTTGTTCTAGGTACACTACAACCATCGTACACCTCTGCGCTCACTCATTTGTTCTAGGTACACTACAACCATCGTACACCTCTGCCCTCTCTCATTTGTTCTAGGTACACTACAACCATCGTACACCTCTGCGCTCTCTCATATGTTCTAGGTACACTACAACCATCGTACACCTCTGCGCTCACTCATTTGTTCTAGGTACACTACAACCATCGTACACCTCTGCGCTCTCTCATATGGTCTAGGTACACTACAACCATCGTACACCTCTGCGCTCTCTCATTTGTTCTAGGTACACTACAACCATCGTACACCTCTGCGCTCTCTCATTTGTTCTAGGTACACTACAACCATCGTACACCTCTGCGCTCTCTCATATGTTTAAGGCACACTACAACCATCGTACACCTCTGCGCTCTCTCATTTGTTCTAGGCATGCCACCGCCATCGTACACCTCTGCGCTCTCTCATATGTTCTAGGTACACTACAACCATCGTACACCTCTGCGCTCACTCATTTGTTCTAGGTACACTACAACCATCGTACACCTTTGCGCTCTCTCATATGGTCTAGGTACACTACAACCATCGTACACCTCTGCGCTCACTCATTTGTTCTAGGTACACTACAACCATCGTACACCTCTGCGCTCACTCATTTGTTCTAGGTACACTACAACCATCGTACACCTCTGCGCTCTCTCATTTGTTCTAGGTACACTACAACCATCGTACACCTCTGCGCTCTCTCATATGTTCTAGGTACACTACAACCATCGTTCACCTCTGCGCTCTCTCATTTGTTCTAGGTACACTACAACCATCGTACACCTCTGCGCTCACTCATTTGTTCTAGGTACACTACAACCATCGTACACCTCTGCGCTCACTCATTTGTTCTAGGTACACTACAACCATCGTACACCTCTGCGCTCTCTTATTTGTTCTAGGTACACTACAACCATCGTACACCTCTGCGCTCTCTCATATGTTCTAGGCATGCCACCGCCATCGTACACCTCTGCGCTCTCTCATATGTTCTAGGCATGCCACCGTACACCTCTGCGCTCTCTCATATGTTCTAGGTACACTACAACCATCGTACACCTCTGCGCTCTCTCATATGTTCTAGGTATACTACAACCATCGTACACCTCTGCGCTCACTCATTTGTTCTAGGTACACTACAACCATCGTACACCTCTGCGCTCTCTCATTTGTTCTAGGTACACTACAACCATCGTACACCTCTGCGCTCTCTCATTTGTTCTAGGTACACTACAACCATCGTACACCTCTGCTCTCTCTCATATGTTCTAGGCATGCCACCGCCATCGTACACCTCTGCGCTCTCTCATATGTTCTAGGTACACTACAACCATCGTACACCTCTGCGCTCACTCATTTGTTCTAGGTACACTACAACCATCGTACACCTCTGCGCTCTCTCATATGGTCTAGGTACACTACAACCATCGTACACCTCTGCGCTCACTCATTTGTTCTAGGTACACTACAACCATCGTACACCTCTGCGCTCTCTCATTTGTTCTAGGTACACTACAACCATCGTACACCTCTGCGCTCACTCATTTGTTCTAGGTACACTACAACCATCGTACACCTCTGCGCTCACTCATTTGTTCTAGGTACACTACAACCATCGTACACCTCTGCGCTCTCTCATTTGTTCTAGGTACACTACAACCATCGTACACCTCTGCGCTCTCTCATATGTTCTAGGCATGCCACCGCCATCGTACACCTCTGCGCTCTCTCATATGTTCTAGGCATGCCACCGCCATCGTACACCTCTGCGCTCTCTCATATGTTCTAGGTACACTACAACCATCGTACACCTCTGCGCTCACTCATTTGTTCTAGGTACACTACAACCATCGTACACCTCTGCGCTCTCTCATATGTTCTAGGTATACTACAACCATCGTACTCCTCTGCGCTCACTCATTTGTTCTAGGTACACTACAACCATCGTACACCTCTGCGCTCACTCATTTGTTCTAGGTACACTACAACCATCGTACACCTCTGCCCTCTCTCATTTGTTCTAGGTACACTACAACCATCGTACACCTCTGCGCTCACTCATTTGTTCTAGGTACACTACAACCATCGTACACCTCTGCCCTCTCTCATTTGTTCTAGGTACACTACAACCATCGTACACCTCTGCGCTCACTCATTTGTTCTAGGTACACTACAACCATCGTACACCTCTGCCCTCTCTCATTTGTTCTAGGTACACTACAACCATCGTACACCTCTGCGCTCTCTCATATGTTCTAGGTACACTACAACCATCGTACACCTCTGCGCTCACTCATTTGTTCTAGGTACACTACAACCATCGTACACCTCTGCACTCTCTCATTTGTTCTAGGTACACTACAACCATCGTACACCTCTGCGCTCACTCATTTGTTCTAGGTACACTACAACCATCGTACACCTCTGCGCTCACTCATTTGTTCTAGGTACACTACAATCATCGTACACCTCTGCGCTCTCTCATATGTTCTAGGTACACTACAACCATCGTACACCTCTGCGCTCTCTCATATGTTTAAGGCACACTACAACCATCGTACACCTCTGCGCTCACTCATTTGTTCTAGGTACACTACAACCATCGTACACCTCTGCCCTCTCATTTGTTCTAGGTACACTACAACCATCGTACACCTCTGCGCTCACTCATTTGTTCTAGGTACACTACAATCATCGTACACCTCTGCGCTCTCTCATATGTTCTAGGTACACTACAACCATCGTACACCTCTGCGCTCTCTCATATGTTTAAGGCACACTACAACCATCGTACATCTCTGCGCTGTAGGAGAGTAGGATCTGCTTCACATGGGTACCCCCACTTTTTGCTGATGCTTCACTGTTTTTCGACTTTAGTCTGGCTGGGGCCCTGCTAATCAGAACCCCAGCCTAGCTGCTTCCTCTCTAAAATGGTTTCCATGTACCTTAGGTACATCTCTGATTGGAATCTGGAGTGCCCTTATAAGTCCCAAGTATATGGTATACTATGTACCCAGGGCATAGGTACCTCAGAGGCCTACCAGGGGCTGCAGCATGTATTGTGCCACCCCTGGAAGGCCACCCAAACTGACACCACAGGTCTGCTACTGCAGCCTGGGTAAGGTGGTGCATGCACCCCTTACAGTGGTATGGGCTACCTATATCACTACCATTGCACACACATATAAACCTATAAGTCACTCCTATGGCAGGGCTTTACAATCCTGAAGGCAGAGTGCTTGGTTTTTATGTGAGAGGGTGCCCCTGCATGAGCAGGGCCCCTCTGCAGCAATTGGAGTCAATCCTCTGATGCTGTTTGTGGTGCAGCCTGACCATATACTCTTAAGTGCATTATATCCTCGCGGTAAATGCTAACTTTGGGATGGCTGCACAGAAACATGTCGTGTTTGGTGTCAAACATCTTGGAATACTACCCCCCCGCCAATCCTGGCGGCGGGGGTAGCATTCCACCCTTCTAGAGGGAGAGACATGTACACACCGGGCTACCCGGTAACTTCTTTCCAGAGCCCTGGCATCACAAAATGGATGCCGCTGCCACAGACACGGGTCTGGCCTCCTGCTGCTGACTGAAACTCCAGCAGGGGAGGCCTGGACAATAGGTTTCCTGTCACAGGGAGGTGTAACCACCTCCCCAGACAGGATAGTGTGTATTGGGGCTGGGCGGGAGCACCCTCTGGTGCTTTGAAGTCCTGCACTGGGGGCACATTTGGTGTCCCTGTGCATATGCCAGTTCAAACCGGTTGCAGGGGCTACCTGCCCCTGCTCTGGCACGAAACTGGACAAAGGGAATGGGTGTAACCACCCCTCTTCCCTGACCCTCCCATAGCTGGGTCCCTAGAGTATGTCCAACCCCCTAACTTAGTATAAGTATGGGACCCCAGTCCTTAGGACTTTAGATTACCCTGGACGAAACTCTGATGCCGAATCCTGGACCTTCGACGCTCTACTTCAAGATTAGAGGACTGAAGAATCTCCCTTGGGGTCAAGGAGTGACTCCCCTGCTTGGCAGGCACCTAAGAAGCAATTGTCCGGTCTGCATCACTGAAGCTCCTGCCGGACGCCAAAGTCTTTGCATCACCAGAGGTGGATTTCCAGACTTCCCCGAGGCTGCCCTGAGTCCCCAGCAAAGCTAAGGCCCGTAGCTGTCGTGGGTAACGTGGAACCGTGACCCCTGGACACCGAGCACATTTGCAAGTGCATCCTCTTTCTGGTCTCCCATGAAGTTGTGCTTTGGGCTTCAAGTAGCCCCTGCCTCCAGCACCGACTGCACCGAAGATCACTGGCCTCCACTCCACGAGTGTCCTGCAAGCCAGCTCCAAGTGCGTCCACTTGAGGCTCCTTCGCGGTCGCTAGTCCATTGGCTAGTGGGCCCTCCCAAAGGCAACTCTTCTTCTGCTTGGGCTTTCCTGGTTGCTCCAGAGGTGCCCTGACTTACCCTTGCTGGGTGAGTCCCCCAGACCTTGCTGGTCTGCAACATCGTCCTTTCTTTGTTTCTTCGAGACTTGCCGTTGCCAAGGCTTGTTGGGTCCAATCTGGTCACCGACACCGCAGCAATCGACAGACGTTGTGGGACAGCTCGAATCCAGCTCCTGGTTGTCGTCGACACCTCCTGGACCTCGTGGCTGAAGAGTCAAGACGACTGTCAACCTACCTGAAGCACCCGACATCGGTGGGCATCTGCTCATCGCCTTCCTGGTCACTGGCTAGTGACCCAGACTCTGTCCCCTCTGCTTTCAGGTTCCTCACATCTTCGATCCACCTTTGGATCCACCCGAACACTTTCGACTTGGTCGCCAGCAGCACTTTGCAGCAGATCGCCATTGAAAACGACGACGAAACCCGACCCCGAAAGACACCTATCCACCCGGCTCCCCTGGGTGAGGTAACTCGAGTACTCTGGTGCTCCCATGGGTATGGACTCTAGAACCACCTAGTTCTAAAAGGGTTTGCTCCAAGTCCTCCTCTAAGTGTCCTTTTTCTTTAAAACTCCAACCGCGACATTCCCCATAGAAGTCAACGGCGGCTCGCGGCTGTGTTCTCACACTGCACGCGTCCCCCGTGGGTCCCCTGTGTCACTACCTTGGGTGGTTCCTTGTGGTCCAAGCATTTCTACAGGCTCTAGGCCTTGTGTCTAGCTCAGTCG
This sequence comes from Calotriton arnoldi, assembly GCA_963921515.1. NCBI lineage: Eukaryota > Metazoa > Chordata > Amphibia > Caudata > Salamandridae > Calotriton > Calotriton arnoldi. Next base: position 32,872 of record CAWUFW010006254.1, on the reverse strand, counting down.
TGGTTCTTATACCACTTTATTGGTATATGGTTTGGTACGCCCCTAGGGCTCAAACGTGTATTTGTGCTATTACTGTTGATATTTGACTTGTAACGCATGTACTTCGAACTCTAGCCTCATAAAGAGACTAGAGGGGTGTGTTTAAGACTAAATACATATATTTTATATATATACCTGGTGTGGTCCTCTTTCATTTGGTCACTCAAGAGATTATAGACTGGTAAAACAAGCTGCTTTACATTCCTTCAAGACTTAGCCTGAAGGCTGCTCTCCATAGCTACCACTAGGATAGCTTTCAATAAAGGTTGTCTTTAACCTATCTCCAATAAGGGGTTGTTTGGACTGGTGCAAGGTGCCCACTATAATTAGTGGACAGCATATACCAGGCCAACTTCTCACATTGGTGTGCAGCGTGTGGGATTCCAGCTTGCTATTGTTTTACCAGATAATCTCAATTGAATTGATCAACTGAAAACCACTAAGGGTACCTAGGTACATATAATTCAAGCTTAGGATACAGTAAGTTCTACTGAACTTAGAGTTGTGTGTTAAGGGATAGCACACCCTTTCTACAACTCAAGAGAGTTTAGTAGGCCACACTAGAGTAGGTAGTGCATACACCACACCACACTAGTAATATTTTCACTGCCAGGAACCAGTGAGCTCCTGCCATCCAGATATGACAACCTCTCATTCTTGGAATTAAGAGAGTTGTGCAAAGTTAGGAAGTTGAAGACAGGCAAAAGTGCCAACACCCAACGTCTCCTGGAGATGCTTCTGCTAGATGATCTTAGAAGACCCATAAGGTCTGAAAGGATAGGCAGAGAGGGTGGGGCAGAAGATGAGGGAGGGGCCAGGGATGAAAATGCCCAGGACCTGACCTCTGAAACTGGCCAGGGGGATGACAATGATCCTGACCTGGAAAGTGCAGCTACTCCTGAGGATGAGGAGGAGGCCCAGAAGGACCTCCCCTTTGTCCCCCAGGAAGAGTTGTGAGTGTGCCCAGAAGGTCTAGATCTCCTTCTCAGGAGTCTAACCATTCTGACACCTCAGTAGGGACCTCTGTCTCCTCTCATAGGAGGGAATCCTCTCATGAGAGGAGAAAGAGACTGATTCAGTATGAGCAAGCCCAGCTTGAGCTGAGAAAACAGCAGTTGGCTATAGACAGGGAGTCCCTAGATCTCTATAGACAGAGAAAAAGATGGGACTAGAGTCCCATGGTGGCAGCAATTTCCCCAGAGATAGGGAAAGGTCTTATGACCATAGAAACCTGAGCAAGGTTGTCCCTCCCTACCAGAGTGGGGATGACATCCACAAATGGATAACTGCTCTAGAGAGGGCCTGTAAAGTACAGAGGGTCCCTCAGGAGCAGTGGGCAGCAATCTTGTGGCTCTCCTTTGCAGACAAAGGTAGAGATAAGCTCCTCACTGTTAGAGAAGAGGATGCTGACAATTACAAAGTCTTGAAGAGTGCTCTGATTGATGGGTTTGGCCTAACAACTGAACAATACAGGTTAAAGTTCAGGGATACCCAAAAAGCACAGACTCAAGACTGGGTGGACTTTGTTGATTCTTCTGCTAAGGCTCTGGAAGGTTGGTTGATGGGCAGTAAGGTATGTGACTTCACAGGATTGTACAATCTTATCATGAGGGAGCAGATTCTTAATAACTGTCAAAATCAGCTGTTGCATCAGTACCTGGTGGACTCTGATCTGACCTCTCCCCAAGAATTGGGAAAGAAGGCAGACAAATGGGTCAGAACCAGGGTGAGGCAGAAGGTACAGAACCAAGGTGGCAACCCTAAGAAGCAAGATTCTAAAAACTCTGATAAGGGTGGGGAGAAGGGTAAAGACCAGAAGTCTTCACAAGGCCCCCAAAAATCTTCTTCAGGTGGGGATTCACAGTCTAACAAGGGAAAAGTCCAAAAGAAACCATGGTGCAAAGTCTGTAAGCAGAAGACACACTGGACCAGTGATTGCACCAAGTCCAAAGACTCTATTCCAGCCCCCACCAATGCCCCTAAGGCACCTGTTCCCCCTAGTGCAGTTACAATTGGTGGTGGGAGTACACAGGCCAAGGGTTTAATAGGGTTGACCCTGGGTAATGAGGTGAGCTCTGGCCTAGTCAGAGAACTCACTCAGGCTGTCCTAGTCTGTGATGGAGGCATGGATGTGACCTCCTCTATGAGTCCCAGTAATCTGGGCAAGTACAGGCAACAGCCATTAATCAATGGAAAAGAGGCTTTGGCATTTAGGGACACAGGGGCGAGTGTCACCATGGTGACACAAGACCTTGTGGATCCTGGGCAGATTATACTTGGTGAGATGTACCAAGTGACCAATGCTAGCAATGTCAGAACAGACCATACTCTGGCAGTTGTTAACTTCTCCTGGGGAGGGGTAACTGGCCTTAAGAAGGTTGTGGTGAGTGCAAACCTACCAGTGGAATGCTTGCTTGGAAATGATCTTGAAACTTCAGCTTGGGCAGAAGTGGAGCTCAGGACCCATGCAGAAATGCTGGGGATCCCTGCAGATGTGTTTGCTGTGACCAGGTCACAGAGCAAAATGTCTAACACTGAACAGGCCTTGGATCCTGGAACAATGGACCAAGTGCCCTCCAAGAGGAGGAGTAGTAGGGTTAAGGCAGTGCCTTCCCCCTTGGCTCAGAAGGAAGATCAGTCTCTTGAGGGGGATGATCTCAGTCCTGAGGAAGGAACTGTCCCAGAGGAGCTTGAACCTGACCAATCAATCAATCAATCATGTCACTTATAAAGCGCACTACATACCCGCGAGGGTCTCAAGGCGCTGGGGGAAGATGGGGGTGGTGCTGCTACTGATCGAAGAGCCAGGTCTTGAGGAGTCTTCTGAAGGCCAGTAGGTCTTGGGTCTGTCGGAGGTTGGTGGGGAGGGTGTTCCAGGTCTTGGCGGCGAGGTGGGAGAAGGATCTGCCGCCGGCGGTCGTTTTCCGGATGCGGGGGACTGTGGCGAGGGCGAGGCTGGTCGAGCGGAGCTGGCAGGTGGGGGTGTAGAAGCTGAGTCGTCTGTTGGGGTAGGCTGGTCCGGAGTTGTGGAGTGCTTTGTGTGCGTGGGTGAGGAGCTTGAAGGTTATCCTCTTGTTGACAGGGAGCCAGTGCAGGTCTCTCAGGTGGGGTGTGATGTGGCTGCGTCGGGGGATGTCGAGGATAAGACGTGCAGAGGCGTACTGGATGCGTTGCAGCCGTCTCAGGAGCTTAGCCGTCGTTCCTGCGTAGAGGGCGTTTCCGTAGTCCAGCCTGCTGGTGACGAGGGCCTGGGTGACTGTTTTTCTTTTTCGGTGGGGATCCACTTGAAGATCCTGCGGAGCATTCGGAGGATGTTGAAGCAGGATGAGGAAACGGCGTTGACCTGCTTAGTCATGGAGAGGGTGGGGTCGAGGATGACCCCTAGGTTGCGTACGTGGTCGGTGGGTGGCGGGGCTGTTCCCAGTGATGTTGGCCACCAGGAGTCGTCCCAGGCTGAAGGGTTGGAACCAAGGATGAGGACCTCCGTCTTGTCCGAGTTCAGCTTCAGGCGGCTGGTCCTCATCCATTCGGCGACGGCCTTCATTCCTTCGTGGAGGTGGGCTTTGGCGGTGTGAGGGTCTTTGGTGAGGGAGAGGATCAGCTGGGTGTCGTCGGCGTAGGAGATGATGTTGAGGTTGTGCTGTCGGGCGACGTGGGCGAGGGGTGCCATGTAGATGTTGAAAAGCGTTGGGCTGAGGGAGGAGCCTTGGGGTACGCCGCAGATGATCTTGGTGGCCTTGGATCGGAAGGGGGCGAGGCGGACGCTTTGTGTTCTGCCGGAAAGGAAGGATGTGGTCCAGTCCAGGGCCTTCTCTTGGATCCCGGCGTCGTGAAGGCGTGTTCGTAGTGTGTGGTGGCAGACCGTGTCGAAGGCGGCTGATAGGTCCAGGAGGATGAGGGCTGCTGTTTCTCCGTTGTCTAGCAGGGTCCTGATGTCATCGGTGGCGGCGATGAGGGCGGTTTCGGTGCTGTGGTTGCTGCGGAAGCCGGACTGGGAAGGGTCCAGGATGTTGTTCTCCTCGAGGTAGCGGGTCAGTTGTTTGTTGACGATTTTCTCGGTGACCTTCGCGGGGAACGGGAGCAGAGAGATGGGTCGGAAGTTCTTGAGGTCCTTGGGGTCTGCCTTGGGTTTCTTGAGTAAGGCGGTGATCTCGGCGTGCTTCCAGCTTTCCAGGAAGGTTGCTGTCTCGAAGGAGATGTTGATTATTTTCCGGAGATGGGGCGCGATGGCTGTACTGGCTTTGTTGAAGATGTGGTGAGGGCACGGGTCTAGCGGTGAACCGGAGTGGATGGTGTTCATGATCTCGCTGGTGTCCTCGTCGTTGATGTTGGTCCAGGAGAGCAGGCGGTTGGTGGTTGTGGGGGCAGTGGTCTCGGTGGTTGCCGGGGCGGTCGTGGTGTTGAAGCTGTCGTGGATGTCGGCGATTTTGCGGTGGAAGAAGGTGGCCAGTGAGTTCTTGGGGACAGGGGGCCCTTCCAGGGCAGATCTGAGCCAGGAGCAGCAGAGCTGCCCCTCTCTTGAACCCCTCAGACAGCAAGCTGCTGCTGAGGCTGCTGGGAATGCTAGTGGTCCCCATAAAGTGTATTGGCATGATGGACTCTTGTACTCAGAGTGTAGAGACCCCAAGCCTGGTTCCACCAGGAGGTTGGTTATACCTCTAAAGTTCAGGGGCTTCCTATTGACCCTAGCCCGTGACATTCCTCTAGCAGGTCACCTGGGCCAGAACAAGACTTGGGACAGAATTGTCCCTCACTTTCACTGGCCCCACATGTCTGAAGACACCAAGGAGTTTTGTCGCTCCTGTGTAACCTGCCAAGCCAGTGGGAAGGCAGGTGGCCCCACAAAGGCCCCCCTGATTCCACTACCTGTGGTGGGGGTTCCCTTTGAAAGAGTGGGGATTGATATTGTTGGTCCCATGGATCCCCAAACAGCATCTGGGCACAGGTTTATCCTAGTGGTGGTGGACCATGCCACTAGGTACCCAGAGGCTATTCCTCTTAGGACCACTACAGCACCTGTAGTGGCAAGAGCCCTCCTGGGAATTTTCTCAAGAGTGGGCTTCCCTAAGGAGGTTGTATCAGACAGGGGTGCAAACTTTATGTCTGGATACTTGAAGGCAATGTGGAAGGAGTGTGGAGTGACTTACAAGTTCACCACACCCTATCACCCACAATGCAATGGTTTAGTTGAGAGATTCAACAAAACCTTGAAGGGCATGATTAAAGGGCTCCCAGAAAAGCTTAGGCGAAGAAGGGACATACTCTTGCCCTGCCTTTTGTTTGCATACAGGGAGGTGCCTCAAAAGGGGGTTGGCTACAGCCCTTTGGAACATTTGTTTGGTCACCCTGTCAGGGGTCCATTGTGCTTGGTGAAGGAAGGATGGGAGTTGCCTCTCAAGCCCCCAAAGCAAGACATAGTGGACTATGTACTTGGTCTCCGCTCCAGGATGGCTGAATACATGAAAAAGGCAACTAAAAACCTTGAGGCTAACCAGGAATTACAAAAAGCCTGGCATGACCAAAAGGCTGTACTGACTGTTTACCAGCCAGGACAGAAGGTGTGGGTGTTGGAGCCAGTGGCCCCAGCAGCTCTCCAAGACAAGTGGAGTGGACCCCATACCATTGTTGAACAGAAGGGTGAGGTTACCTATTTGGTAGACCTAGGAACACCCAGGAGTCCCCACAGGGTTCTCCATGTCAACAGATTGAAACCATATGTGGACAGGGCAGACATGGGCTTGCTCATGGCTACTGATGAGGGACAGGAGGAAGAGAGTGACCCACTCCCTGACCTGCTCTCACAGAACCCTGATGATGGGTCAGTGGATGGTGTAGCCTTGGCAGGCAGCCTCACTGCTCAGCAGCAAACTGATTGCAGACAAGTGCTCAATCAGTACAGACATATGTTCTCTCTGACTCCAAGTCAGACCACCTGGTGCACTCATGAAGTGGACACTGGGGACAGTCTGCCTATTAAAAATAAGATTTATAGGCAACCTGACCATGTCAGGGACTGTATCAGGACAGAAGTCCAGAAAATGTTGGATTTGGGAGTTATTGAACCCTCAGATAGCCCTTGGGCTAGTCCAGTGGTCCTTGTGCCAAAACCTCACACCAGTGGTGGGAAAAGAGAGATGAGGTTTTGTGTGGACTACAGGGGTCTCAATGCAGTCACTAGGACTGATGCCCATCCAATACCCAGGGCAGATGAGCTAATAGACACTTTGGCCTCAGCCAAGTATCTAAGCACATTTGACCTAACAGCTGGCTACTGGCAGATCAGACTAGCTGATGATGCAAAGCCAAAGACAGCATTCTCAACCCCTAGTGAGCATTATCAATTTGTGGTAATGCCCTTTGGTCTGAAGAATGCACCTGCTACTTTTCAGAGGTTGGTGAATACAGTCCTTACAGGTCTGGAAGCCTATAGTTTTGTTACAGGGAGACTTCAATATTTTTATTCAGATATAGATGTAGTATTTTCAGAATTACCTATTAGAAAGAATATGAATCCAGTAGCCAGTAGTAAACATGCACAGTTTATGGGCGAATTTGTCTTAACAATGAGTTCAATAGACATAGTACAGGCACATAAAGATAATCTAACATGTACGTTAAGAAAAGAAGAAAAATAATTTTTGGATTTAGTAGAAGAAAGGAGACAGGATAAAATAAAGAAAGCGAACGAACAGAAAACCCATGTACCTCCATGGGCTGAGAAAGAGGGAATCTATGCAAATGGCAAGGCTCATGCTGCGATGTCCCTGGATTTCGTGAAAAGGGGAAAATTCTGCCTCCATAGATTAAAGACAGATTATAACAATAATTACATTGGTTCCAGTGAATGTGAACACAACTTCCTAAATTTAGGAGGGTGGGGACTGAAAGGGGGAACTGATCCTGTATTTCCAGGAGTGTATTATGTTTGTGGGAACAACGCCTATTATAGGTTACCTGCAAGATGGTACGGGAGCTGCTACTTTGGAATTGTTTTTCCAAAAATATATCATGTAGACAAAATCAGTGGAACCAATGGAAATTCAAATGGACTAACACGTAGAAAAAGAGCACGCTTTTCTGAAATTGTTGGAGATATTTTTAGTGCATTGATCCCCTCAGTTGGAGTCATTCTTAATTCACAGAAAATTTGTAAGTTATCAACCATAGTTGATCGTCTTTCTACAGATACTGCAGGAGGATTTTTGATGATTAACACAGAAATGGTTGCAATTAGATCTATGGTTTTACAGAACCGTCTTGCTCTTGATATATTATTAGCAAAAGAAGGTGGAGTCTGTGGTATGTTGAAAATTCAACATTGCTGCACTTATATTCCGGACAAGAGCAGAGAAATTAAAGGATATATTGAAAACATTACAAGAATGCATAAAGATTTGACCCAACTGGAGGTTGACAGTGTGTGGGGAAGACTAACGAAGAGTATAACATCAATAGGGAAATGGTTTGTTAGTTTTGGGAAAAGTTTTCTAGGTCAAATAATAATACCTTTAGTCATGATAATAACCGTAGTGATGATAATGGTGATTACCTATAAGTGTTGTAGAAAAGGAAGGAAGGAGAAGATACATTTTGAAAGAAAGGGACAGAAACGGAAAAGAAAATATGAGGAGATACAGCTGGAAGAAATGAAAGGCAGGTTATACAAGAAAATGAGGGACATTGAAGGAAACGAGTTGAATGATGAAAAATTGAGAGGAGAAATAAAGAAAACTGAGAACTGCTAAAGTTGGTATCTGGGAAGGGATGGTAAATTTTGTGATGGCTTAAGATGCCATCAGAGAGGGATTGATGGAGCAAGGACTCGCAAATGAGACTTGCTCGGAAGCAATCCTCTCATTTAACTCACTAACGAATTACTAACAACGTGTTTTGTGATTAATAATACGCATTTCCTTTACACGTGGAAGAAAATTAAGCTTGCCTATGCGTTTATTAACTGCAATAACATGAACAAAGGACTAAGTTGCATTCTAACTCGGGAATCTTTACTGCGCATGCGTCTACTGCATCTACGTAGTATGACGTATTAATGCTTGGAGGGAAATTCTTGCGCCTGCGCAAATGTAATAAAAATGGCCGCTTGAAACTCACATGCATGGCACCTGCTTGCCCGAAATAGAAAATAAGTTTTATACTAACGCAAACGCAGATAAAATAATAATAAATGGAGTGGGTTAGAGTAGAGGTTGGTGGTATACAGTGAAATCATTTTATTTTGAGAAATAACATTTCTTCTTTTGACTTTATTATTAGTGCGCATTTGGGCCTCAAAGCTTGTCTGAAATTGAGCTGACTGATGTAGCCCCACGCATGCGCACTCGAGAGAGAGTTTGAACAAATGAGTAAGGACTTGTCACGCGTCCAAGGCCAGCCAAGATGTGCCCTGGGAACATGAGGGTGAAGAGTTCATATGAAGAAGTTTTATTCATTAAGTTGTTACAATTTGTATTAATAAAGGTTGGAGATGTATGGGAACGGAAGGGATGTAATAAAGTTTGAGGGGAGGGACCTGAAAACAATGGTTTAATGAAATAAGTGAAATGTAAGAATGGTGTGACGATGGTGTGTTTATATATAATTCCTACTATTGTTTGCTATTGTAACCTTTTGCCTTTACTTGATGTGTGATTTATTTTCTGCCTGCTTATATCCATTTCTTGGGTATATGAGTCACTGGAAACTTTCTTATGTTTGATATTTTGTTTTACTTCCCTTCTGGATCTTTTTCTGATACCTTTTGTGTCCCCTTGCAGGCCATATGTTTCATCTAACTGTTAGTTGTGATCAATCTGTAATACTGTTTTGTATCTTTTTCTTGTTGTGTTTTCCTAAACATGAATTAGTAAAAGTTAGACCCGCAGTTTGAAGCTGTTGGTCCGCCTTTCATTGCAGGAAACCGCTTGGTTTCAGTCTCAAAGGGGGGGGCTGAGATCCTGCTGTTGCTGGTGGCAGTGATGACTGCCTCTGTGCCCGCATCTGTAACATGGCACATGCGCAAAGGATGCCCTCATGCGAATGAGAGCACGCCCTTGGGATCACACTGTGCACTTGAAGCGCTGGCGCGATCCATATTACAGAAGGGGCCGCAGAAGTGCTTCCGGTTCATGGGCTCCGCCGATGTCCGATTGGATGTCCACTAGGGGGTGGGTAGTGCTGCGTCATCAAGTGGCGCGCGACCCCCCCCCCCCTTCCCTTGGGGACTGGCGTGACCGCCATAGTGGCGGCGCCCGCTAGGTAGGTAGCGTTCTGCCTGGCCCAAGAAGGGGCCGCAGAAGCGTATGCTTCAGTGATACCAAAGTGCCCTCAGGGTGTATAAAACAGATGTACGGGCCCTTTGCCCCTTTCCCGCCGGGCACTTTATTAATACACACCCGGAAAACACATCTGATCAGCTGGTACAACAATTGGTTTAAAAAATGTCCTCGTTTTTAATTTCAGAAGCTTGCTAATCTGTTTCAATAAAAGACTACCTTTTGCAGGTAAATAATACAAAAGGTAAATGAGGTAGAGTCTGAAAACAATACTTCTATATAGGTTACAGTGTTGCCATGGGCGTGGCTGTGGACATTCCAGTGTTACTCTCTGGGGCTATACATTTGGAAACTAAACTGAAATCTGATCAAGTTGAAGGAATCGTCTAAGAAAATCGAATTCAGGAATTCACCTTATCGGATGTTTCACTAAATAAAACATACTGTAATCAACCGAAAAACATATTCGAAGGGCTCTCTTATCTTATTTTAAACAAACTATGATTGGTTGGTTGTTCAGTGTTTAGTTCTGATTGTGTTAATGTTCTGGAAGGTGGGGGTGGAGCGCATTGCCTGCGAGGCTCCGCCCATGGGCGAGAGGAGTTGGAGATGTTTGGTCATAGCCACAGGACAGACGCACAGAGCTGGATCCCACACAGACATCACCGAGATGGCGAGAGGTGCGCAATACAAGTCCTTGGAAACAAGCATTTGCAATGCAATAGGTCTCGCATTTATGCTAGTTTGGCAATGGTCGTTGCAAATGTTGATGCTTGTTTGATTTTCTTCTTCTTCAAATAATATCCTAACAGTAGCATAAGTAATAGAAGAATAACAAATGGAATCGTATGCTCGGCTGCAATTTTTAGGTCGAGCCTCGAGTAGCGCGCAAGCGCTGCTCTGGCAAGACTTTAAGTTAGGGGTTTCAAAAAGCTGACCAAACGCACGTGCGTCATGGCCTTTTCCCTGCGGTTACCCGCACGGGCGCCATCTGTTTGCAATTATCGTGCCCAGACGCGGGCGCAATAATTAGAAACAGATCGCTCGCTGTGGCGCGCGCGCACCACTCGCGTCCTTTTTCCCGTTTCTGCTCGGGCTTCCTGTGGGCGCAGCTCTGCCCCCACCCCTGCATGTCTCATGCTTTCAGCCGGCACTGCCGTGCGTGGCTTCCTTGTTTTATAAAGCTCTGGCGGCTATGATGCAACACATACGAAAAAATTTAATGGTTTTTTTTGAGGGGATGGAAAAGTAGCTGACAAGCGGGCCTGGTAACCTAGAGCTGACGCTGGATGACACATACTTTTGGAATTTTCAGCAACTTGGCTCATGGCAAACAAATACTGCTAACCTCCAACTTGTTTGTGTGTTTTTAATCAATGAGTGCCTATTAAAGATGGCAGGTAGTCAAGGAGGCATCAGCAGTGTGTAGCGACATTTTCGATTGTCGAATATTTTAAAGCACCAAAGCAAAAAGTGACTAATGCATTGTACTGAAAACTTCAGATAGGAATTATTCACTAGTGTCTTTTCTCCGTTCAGTTACATTTGTGACAATGTTAAAAACGGATGCGGCAATAAAATCTATGCAGGCGTTCTTTTTTCTCATGAACCTGTGCGCAAATATGTGAATTAACAAAATAACGTCGCAGAGATGGCAGCCGGGAGGAGGGGCCCGAGGCGCGCGACGGTTCGTACTGTCCAATCACAATAGAACACATCGATCTTTACATAATTAAATATACAAGACTTAAAAACAACGGAAATTAAACCCGGGAGAAAAGATGCTCACATTTAAACCTCTTTTCAATGTGCCCAGTTTGGACATAAAGTCATGCCACCCAGCCCATGCAAGCACTTTAAAAGAATGACGTGTCCTTGTTATTGAGACCTCTCCAGAAAGCACGCGGCCCTTTTATTTCCTGCTCTTTTATTCCTTCCTCGTGACTGCCCAATTAAACAAGAGAGCGGGCGGCTCACTCATGCGAGCGAGCACACAAGCAGAGAGCACACTTGCTGCAGATGCAAACCGTAACCTCCTACTACCGAGGGGTTTCAAGGGAACCCAACCTTGATGCTAAGCTGACAACTAAATATGAACTCTTAAGAGTAGATCTTTTCCCCTACGTTATCCTATACAAAGAGTAAAAGAGACCACTTCAACGGTTTATTGAAAGTCAAATACGACACAGGAACGTGAAGCAAAAAACAATCTGCTGTAAAACAGAATATCGTTTCTGCTGAAGAAAAGAAGATGGCTACCTACAATGTTGTACATATTTTATAGCAATAATCCATTGAGCAGGTATTAAAGTACACAGTTCTCGAATAGCAAAGGCACAAACCGAGAGTACACTTTCTTCTTTATTAGAGGTGAGCATGCCAACAAAATAACAGGGAGAATCCAACCCAGGGCCGAGCCAAGGGTCCAGCTCAGATCTAAGAACACGTGCACGAGCCGAGCCTGAAAAGATTTGCTATGTAAATCATACAACAAACATCACCTAAATCATGATAAAGTCTCTTCAAAATTCAAAAAGTTTTATTTATTTAACATGTGGAAGCCCTGTAACGTCATATTATAGTACTGCACTGGGAAGTACTTATTAAAAGTGATAGTTTTCAAACATGAACCATTAAGTGAACTAAAAAGGCAAGAGACCGTGAATCCTGTACGTGACCGAGATTATTATAGAGCAACATTATAGTGTATTTAATCAAACACAATAGGTTTTTGTACAACTGGTGTCCTGAACGTACATATTTGAAAGTGTTTTCGTAGATGTTATTAAGACCAAAACAGTTTTGGTGAAATAAAATAGTTGGCTAAAATGACACAATTTAAGCTGGAAAGCAAGGATTTATCCTAGTTTTTTGGTTTCACTTTGTACACATCAACTAGTAAATGGGTATCTATTTGTCTTTCCTTATTTTACTGCTTTTTATTTTACCACTTTCATACGTGCCAACATTTTAGAAGAGGAAAGTGGGAGATTAAATAAAAAAAAAAAAATGGTGAGAATGCATTTCTCACATTGACTTTTATTGAGGTTTCAACCGGGTTTATTGTCATGTATGGGACTGAATGTAAATATACGTTTTTTTTCCTTACCTGTCAGGAGCACGAAGAAAGCACTATGGCAGGCAGAGAGACTGTGACAAAAATGTTGTCCACTGGCCTTCAGGAGCAGGTTACTGTCAAGAGTATGCTCCGAGTCTCACAAGACCAGTCCCTGTTGGCAGTAGCCCGCCGAGCAATCAGGTTTATGCATACAGGAATCGGGAGGCGGGAAACTAGCCTTGAAATCGGTTGTCTCCCATCTGAATCGGTAGGTTGGCAGTTTTTAGGTCTCGGCCTGCACCAGCGCTTGCGCTGGTCTGGGCGAGAGTTTTAGTAAGCGGGTTTTGGAAGTGCAAACCCACTGGCTTTCGGCTGGCGACCAGCTTGCGTTCACGATGGCGTGCACGCGCGCAGCTGCCATCTGGGTTTCCTATCTCTTCCTCATTTCCTCGTCATGGCTCATTAACTCTCTGGACTCTGATGTTTCAATCGCAGCAGCAGCTCACAATACCAACTGATGGCCCTGGACTACAGTCACATGAAAAACAACAGCGATTAGCATTGAAATGCAAGCTTTTTTTTGTCTAGTTAGAAATATTGCTTCGGTGGGTTGATTTCACCTTATATCGCTATTTGTTTTATATTGGGAGTCACAGCCTAATTACCAGTATTTTTGTCTCACTCTGTTTTTTTTTTAAATATTTATTCGCGCAAAGCACAAAGCTATATTTAAGGTTACTTTTCCGCGTCACTTCTTCACTCTATTTAAACTCCACACCCCCACTCTTATTGTCTCTCTCCTCTCTCCCCTCTCTAATTCTCTCTCTACTTAATTAACTCTCCCCTCTCTATCTTTTTAGCCTTTCATTCTCTCTCACCCCTTTATCTGTTTCTCTTTCAAGCTCCTTCATTCACTCTCTCTCCCCTTCTTTCTCTCTCTCTATCCCGCTCCACTCTTTATTCTATGTACACCCTTTCTCTCTTTCTCTCTCACCACCCTCTCTAATTGGGCATTATATCTTCACTCTATCTCTCACTCGGCAACACCACAGCATCACTCAGCATCACCACAGCATCACTCAGCGAAACCACAGCATCACTCAGAGCCAGCACAGCATCAATCAGAGCCAGCACAGCATCAATCAGAGCCAGCACAGCATCACTCAGCACCAACACAACATCTCTCAACGCCATCACAGCATCACTCAACGCCATCACAGCATCACTCAACGCCATCACAACATCACTCAACGCCATCACAGCAGCACTCAACGCCATCACAGCAGCACTCAACGCCATCACAGCAGCACTCAACGCCATCACAGCATCACTCAACGCCATCACAGCATCACTCAACGCCATCACAGCATCACTCAACGCCATCACAGCATCACTCAGTGCAACCACAGCATCACTCAGTGCAACCACAGCATTACTCAGCACAACCACAGCATCACTTAGCGCCACAACAGCATCACTCAGCACCACCATAGCTTCACTCAGCGACACCACATCATCACTCAGGGTCACCACAGGATGACTCAGCACCACCACAGGATGACACCGCACCACCACAGGATGACTCAGCACCACCACAGGATGACACCGCACCACCACAGGATGGCTCAGCACCACCACAGGATCGCTCAGCGCCACCACAGCATCCCTCAGCGCCACCACAGCATCGCTCAGCGCCACCACAGCATCGCTCAGCACCACCACAGCATCGCTCAGCACCACCACAGCATCGCTCAGCACCACCACAGCATCGCTCAGCACCACCACAGCGTCGCTCAGCGCCACCACAGCGTCACTCAGCGCCACCACAGCGTCACTCAGCGCCACCACAGCGTCACTCACTCAGCGCCGCCACAGCGTCACTCCGCGCCGCCACAGCGTCACTCTGCGCCGCCACAGCGTCGCGCCGCAACAGCGTCCCTCAGCGCCGCCACAGCGTCCCTCAGCGCCGCCACAGCGTCCCTCAGCGCCACCACAGCGTCCCTCAGCGCCACCACAGCGTCCCTCAGCGCCGCCACAGCATCGCTCAGCGCCGCCACAGCATCGCTCAGCGCCGCCACAGCATCGCTCAGCATCACCACAGCATCATTCAGCGCCACCACAGCATCATTCAGCGCCACCACAGCATCATTCAACGCCACCACAGCATCACTCAGGGCCACCACAGCATCACTCAGGGCCACCACAGCATCGCTCAGCACCACCACAGCATCATTCAGCACCACCACAGCATCATTCAGCACCACCACAGCATCATTCAGTGTCACCACAGCATCATTTTCAGCGCCACCACAGCATCACTCAGGGCCACCCCAGCATCACTCAGGGCCACCACAGCATCACTCAGGGCCACCACAGCATCACTCAGCGCCAAGACAATATCACTCAGCACCACCACAGCATCACTCAGCACCACAGCAGTATCACTCAGCAAGACCTGAGTATCATTCAGCATCACCTCAGCATCGTCTCCGCAACAGTCACCACCACCACCACTACCACCTCAGCATCACTCAGCACCACCTCAGCCTGCTCTCGGAATCTGGCATCTGTTGATTCTCCCCTAGCGTCTGGCCGCTGCTAGTGTTATAATACAGGTACTAGTTCCCAACCTTCACCCTCCGATTGTTTATGCCCCCTCAAAAAAAAAGCTTTAACAAACAACCATTGCAATAGGCAGAAACAAGTTGCCAGCATTGCAAGAACAAAAGAAAACTGAGGAATTTTTTTTATTGTAAATACTTTTTTTAATATGGTCGTTCAGTTTTACATAATGCTTTCTTGGTCATATATAAAGTAACAAAAATGCTTCTGACACTTTTTTATTATAACTTTTCAGCATGCTGCACAGCAGCCACACTTTTCTACAGCACAGCTTGAAGACATTGGCAAAGTCAATAGCTCTGGCTAAACACTTATAAGGCCCCAAAGGCGAGACCTATTGGCTATGCCAATGCTTGTTGTTTTTGTAATTGCATTAAGGATGCAGTACCTTATGTCAGGGCCGGTCCTAGGACTTTTGGGGCCCCGGGCGAAAGGGAAGATGTGAGGCCCCTCTAATTTGCGACAACCAGGGCCGGCGTTAGGGCTGGTGGCCCTCGGTGCAACAATGTTTGTTGGCGCCTCGCCAATGAGCTCCTTCGCTATGAATTCCCTCACTATCACCCTTTAACAGTGCTCCTCAAGTTATGCTATGTAGATTTATTCTATGCAGATTTATAAAGCGCATTGCTGCCCCGAGGGCTTCCCAGTGCTGCGTGAGTCACCGTGTACACTAGCGGGATTCTGAGGCGGTACATGTCTAGGGCTAGTGGGGGTAAGGCCATGTTTTAAGCATTTTTCTGAATCGGGTCTCGTTCATTTAGTTTCTGAGCTCATCGGGAATAGCATTCCAAAGCTTAGGGGTCAAATGCGAGAAGGATACACGCCCCCCCAATCTGATCCTTTGGACCTTTAGCAATCAAGCATTGGAGGATGTTAAGGTCCTGCTAGGAGTGTAAGGTACCAGAAGAGCCACTATCAAGAAGGGTTCATTATAGTTGATTCCCCTATGCGACAAGTAAAGTGCCTTGAATTCTACCCTTTCCTCCACTGGAAGCCACTGCAATTTTTGCTGAGGTATGTTTGGGAAGCTTGAGGATAGTCCTTGCTGCCGCACTTTTGACTAACTGGAGTCCCTTGATAATCTATTTGGGTGAGCCCATATACAGGGAATTCCCATAGTCCAAGCAGGAAAGAATCAGCACTTGGACCACTATTCTCCTAGATTGTGTAGGTAGGAGGTCTAGGATTTTCCTGAGGGTTCTGATAAGGCCAAAGCAAGATGCTGTAAAAGCTTTTACTTGGGTCTCCATAGATAGAGAGCTATCCAACCACATACCTAAGATCATAATGGGGGAGAAAGGGAGATTGGCGGTGCCCCCAGGCACTCTGGCCATCTGAGGGTTGTTTGCGGTGTTGGCGTGTTTCCTAAAATCATCAGCTTGGTTTTGTTTCCCTTCAATTTAAGTGGGCAGTTAGCCATCCACCATGCAACTGTCTCTAGACAAGGGGCTAGTTGTTATTGTAAATTTGTTCCTGGGTAAAGGGAGACTACCAGTTGGGTGTCGTCAGCATAGGAGACCATCAACACCTAAAATTCCTTGACGATGTCTGCCATGGACTCAAATAAATGTTGAAAAGTGTAGGCCTCAATGCAAAGCCCAGCGGAGCCCCACACTTCAACGGGAAGACATCTGAATAGCAGGGAATTTGAAAGGACCTTTCTTTTAGGACAAGGAAAGCCAGGTCGGAGCACCATTTTCTATTCCTATTTCACTCACCCTGAGCACCTGAGTCTCGTGGTCAACGTTGTTGAACGCTCCCGACAGGTAGAGAAGGATAATGGTCGGGGAACCTCCTTTGTACAGCAATATCTTCAGCTCCTCCGTTATTGCTAATAATGCGGTTTCCAGGCTATGTTGTGGACTGAAACCAGTCTGAGTTGAGTTAAGGAGAGAGTTCTCCTGCTGGAACAGGGAGAGGTTTTGATTGATATGTTTTTCTAGTACCTTCCACATGGCTGGAAGCAAGGAGATAGGTCTGTAGTTCCCGGGACATGAGGGTTCAAGGTTGGGTTTCGTTAGCAGAGGTTTAACCACTGCTTGTTTCCAAGTTCAGGGAACTACTCCAGTGGAAAGGGATAAATGGAGATCAAGAAGTGTGCTGAGAATATCTTGTGCTCCTTGTAGCAGAATGTGAGGTGGTGCCGGGTACACAGGGGATCCCGATTCAACTTTGCTAAATAATGCAGGGAGTGACTCCCTTGTGATAGGGGGGAGTTTGAGGTACATGTCGTCTCCTCATGCAGAACATGTGTCTCCGGCTGAATAGACGAGGCTTTTTTGTCTGTTGTAAGTTACTGTAGATAACAGAAACTTTATCTTGGAGGTACGCTGCAAGTTTGTTGCAGGGTGCTACTGTAGGGGTAGGTAGCGTATTTTTATCTTTTGGAGTAGTTAGTGACTTACCACCACGGAAAAGTTCCCTCAGGACATTGACTATATTCATCATTACAGCTTCGTAGTATGCTACCTGTGCCTTTTTAATGTCCTGATGGAAATGTCCGATAGCCATCCGGTGGGAGAGTTTTAGGTTTTTTAGGGAGACCAGGTGGGCGGTGAACCAAGGTGCTGATTTCTCTTTATTTCCATTCTTTATAGTAGTGATAGGAATCGTTTCATCTAGTGAGTCCTTAATCCACTCTTCAATTATGGAATTTGCTGCCGAGGGATGTTTACCTATGGCCGGTTCTTTTGAGGCTATGGAGGTCATTCATATTTCTTTATTCAGTTTTGACCAGCGTCGTCATAGGCTGATTATGTTCTTATTGCAGTAGCGGCCGGTGTCAGAGGAGAGGGGAAGGGTCAGGGGGAGAGACAACGAACAATAAAAAAAGGATTAAAAAAACAACTTACCTGCCGCCCGCCGCATCGCCATCTTTTGCTACTCTCGGGCCTCCACTGCAGGCAGCGTCTCCCAGACTCCCCTGCGCCCAATCCTCAAGCTGCGCTCACCCAGGGGAGCAGCTTCAGGATTGGCCTGAGCAACGATGATTTGCGCTCCCAAGGGGACTGGGAGCCTGTGCTTTGCTGTCTCAAACCCAGCAAAGCAGCTAGGGTGCAGAGAGCATTAATGCTCATGATGGTTTGGCCGGCCTGAGACAGCCAGCCAAATCGTCCTGCTCATTGATAACAGTGCACACCACTCTGAATGTACTACAAGATTATGTGAGGGCGAATAATGTTGAGGCCAGAAGTTGATTAACAAAGGCTACCCTATGACTCACTGTAATAATCCTTGGTCGTGTTTTTAACAACTGTAATGTAAGGTGTGTTTAATGCCCTGTTACAATAAAAAAAATAAAAAAAAAAAAAACAGTGCACACCACTCCCCTTGGACAACTGTTGCCCCCCTGGCCCTGCCCCCAGACTCATGTAAACAAAATAAAACTATAATAAACGCAGGGTTATTATCGTTTTATTTTTATTTATTTTCTGCGCTGCTGGCAGGGGTCGACGTTCCTCCGCCATAGCGGAGGAGCAAACCCATGTCTTATTTTCCAAAGGGGATGGGATACCCTCCAGTGTGAATGAGATCAGGGCATGGTCTGTCCAGGTCATCGGACGTGGGTTTCCAATTTTTATGTTAGTGTCATTTCTAAACACTGGATCTAGAATATGTCCTTTGTAATGGGTGGGACCTGCTACTCTTTGGGTGAGCTGCAGACAGCCTAGGTCATGTAAGCTGCCTGACACCGTGGGGTTGTTGATTTCATCCACATGAACCTTGAGATCCTCTAGGAGAGTGAAATTTGGTTTTTCGATGGCAATGCTAGCTACTATCTCAGGTAAGGCTTCTTCAAACTTAGTACATGTGCCTGGAGGTCTATAGATTAGTAATCCTGAGAAGGAAGCAGTGGGTGACAAGTTTATAGTAAAAGAGAAATTCTCAGAGCCTGGGATAGACAGGGAATAAAATCTACATCTCTATGTGTGTCTTCTAGGATGATAGTGATACTCCCACGGCTTTTGTGCGTGCAGTTTTTCCTACATATGATATCCCGGGGGAGCACTTGATTGATGTCTAGTGTAGAGATGTCATGTAGCCACATTTCTGTTAGGAACAAGACATCCAGTTGTTCATCATCCATTAGTGTTAGTAGCTCAAACTTATGACGGGACAGGGATCTACAATTGATAAGTGTGAGGTTCCATTTTATTAGCTCAGGTATTTTAGCTCTGATTTCTCGGGATTGCAAATCGAAACTACAGAGGGGACAGCTCAAATTCCCGTTCCCTGGCCGTATTGGGAACAGGTGAGCAGGGAAGGTTTAGGCATGAGTGAGTATAGGGATTGAGCTGAATAAGTTACCATCTTCGTGGGGATTCAGGCAGGGTTCCTCGCCCCTGGTCCTATTCGGGCGCGGATGAGCAGAGTCGGGCTTGCCTTTGGTGTGTCTTTGGCATGTGGAAGGGGTAGTGGCCTTTAGAGTGACAGAATCATTCCTATTGTCCTGTTCACACCACTTTCCTCTGCCACCTCTCTGCGAGACTTACACTTTTTTCCACCCACATCTTTCTGAAATCTTCCATCTACATATTTCAGCCCTCCTCTTTCTTTTCTGAGCCCTCTTTTCACTTTCTCCTTCTGCACATATTCTCTTGCATCTGCTTCACTTTACCATTCTCCACCACAAACACACAACACAGCCATTCACTTATGAACACTGTATTTCCATTTGGCCGGTCAATTTTCAACAGGCACTTTGTACCTCCTTCGCACGCTTTTACACATAGTTACAAGTACAATTAGTACATGCCACCATTGCCCTCTGTCCTCCACAGAGGAACCAAACAAGATTGGCTGAGCAGGTCTTCTAAACACATTTGTGACCCACTGGTAGGCACTGTGAGAACTGCGCACGACCTTTAGACTCAACTCCAGGGCTCTCAATCATGGCCCATTTTACTCACTCGCCCACAACCTGAACTAGCACAAACACCTGTAAGTGAGTGGATAGTATGCAGAACAATAGGTTGATATGTTGTGTAGCAAAAATACAGAAAAAGAAAATGCAGGAAAAAACGAGCACAGTTAGGGAAGTAAATTAGGCAAGACGTGGAATTTAAAGAGGAGCTACCTCCTTGTCATGATTGACATGGGTTATTGTAATGTTTTTTCACAGTCATTGTTGAGACATCCATCAGTGTTTGTCACTGTAAAGCATATCAAAATGGAGCACAATATAGACTCCTTTCAAAGCCCTACCTTTTAATGAATATTTTTACCTGCCCTGGGCCTCACTGCATAATGTAGTGCGATGAGGCCTTGGAGAAGGCCCCTCTCCTGCACCTCACAGCGCTGGATAATGAGCGGCAAGCCCCGGAGAGCCCCCCCAACACACACTAGGCCTCATCGCAGCAATGAGCTAATGCTGTGTTGCCAAAGGTCGGGTGGCCCCTCTCCTGGGCCTCGCAGCGCTCGAAACCCAGGGTAGGGAAAAGCATTCAATAAAAGGCAGAGCTGAACCAAAGCATGGTGGGCAGTGTAAACCCAGAGTTATGACTTTCAGTGAGGCGGATTCTCTGAGTCTCAAGAAGCCCCAGTAATTTGGATCAGCTCTGTATTCACATCCTTTGCAGGGTAAAACACTGGTCGATACCTCAACAAAGACAGTCCACAACATCAAGCTGCTCCATGAGCTGTGAGGCCCAGAGGAGTGGGTTTCAGCCACTGGGCATCGCAGCCATAGTGTAGCACTGTGTAGCCCAGGAGTGGGTGGCTCCCTGCACTCGGCCTCACGCCACTGGATATTGGCTGCATGGCCCAGGCAAGGGGGGCCAAACCCTGGACTTCACAGCCATGATACCCTGCTAAGGGGCAGGGGAGAGTGGGGAACCCTTCCCTGGGCGTTGAAGCTGCAGAAGTGCTTTGATGATAAAGACTGTAGTGAGCCCTGCCATGCTGGCTGCTCCCTCCTCCACTGACCCATCTCTCCTCATCTAATTCACACGCTATTGCATATATTTACAATTACAATTGCCATGTTACCACTGCTTTGTGTGCTCTGCAGAAGGCCAAGCATGATTGGATGAGCACGTGTTCTAAACACCTCTGTGACCCACTGACAGCCCCTTGCGAGAACTTCCCACAGCCTTTGTACTCCACTCCAATGGTCTCAAGTATGGTCCAAACACCCTCAATCTGAACTCACACAGACGCCTACAGGCAAGTCAGTTCACCGTAGGCACAGTACAAGATTCATATGCTGCATTAAAAACACATTAAAACAAAACCCAGGAAAAATGTAGTACTCTTAGAGAAGCAAATTAAGCATGTGTGAAAAATAAATAGGAGCGACCTCACTGGCATGACTGACGTGGATTACCGTAATGTTTTTTTACAGTCATTGGTGAGATATCTACCAGTGTTTTGCCCTGTAAAAGATATCAAAGTAAAGCACAATATAGATGTCTTTCATTACTGCAGGGCCTGAAGCCCAGAGGCCCCAGCCTCACTGAAGCCCCGACCCTGGGTGCCGCGCACCTTGCTTTGGCTCGGCACTGCCTTTTAATGAATGCTTTTACCTGCCCTGGACCTTGCAGTTCTAATGCAGCCTCATGAGGCCATGGAGAGGGTCCTTCTCTCCTGGGCCTCATGGGATAGATCATGTCTGCAATGAGCCTTAATGTAGGGGGCCCCTCTCTCCTGGGCCTCACAGGGATAGATCATGTCTGCAATGAGCCTTAATGTAGGGGGCCCCTCTCTCCTGGGCCTCACAGGGATAGATCATGTCTGCAATGAGCCTTAATGTAGGGGCCCCTCTCTCCTGGGTCTCACAGGGATAGATCATGTCTGCAATGAGCCTTAATGTAGGGGCCCCTCTCTCCTGGGCCTCACAGGGATAGATCATGTCTGCAATGAGCCTTAATGTAGGGGGCCCCTCTCTCCTGGGCCTCACAGGGATAGATCATGTCTGCAATGAGCCTTAATGTAGGGGGCCCCTCTCTCCTGGGCCTCACAGGGATAGATCATGTCTGCAATGAGCCTTAATGTAGGGGGCCCCTCTCTCCTGGGCCTCACAGGGATAGATCATGTCTGCAATGAGCCTTAATGTAGGGGGCCCCTCTCTCCTGGGCCTCACAGGGATAGATCATGTCTGCAATGAGCCTTAATGTAGGGGCCCCTCTCTCCTGGGCCTTCCAGGGATAGATCATGTCTGCAATGAGCCTTAATGTAGGGGGCCCCTCTCTCCTGGGCCTCACAGGGATAGATCATGTCTGCAATGAGCCTTAATGTAGGGGCCCCTCTCTCCTGGGCCTCACAGGGATAGATCATGTCTGCAATGAGCCTTAATGTAGGGGGCCCCTCTCTCCTGGGCCTCACAGGGATAGATCATGTCTGCAATGAGCCTTAATGTAGGGGGCCCCTCTCTCCTGGGCCTCACAGGGATAGATCATGTCTGCAATGAGCCTTAATGTAGGGGGCCCCTCTCTCCTGGGCCTCACAGGGATAGATCATGTCTGCAATGAGCCTTAATGTAGGGGCCCCTCTCTCCTGGGCCTCACAGGGATAGATCATGTCTGCAATGAGCCTTAATGTAGGGGGCCCCTCTCTCCTGGGCCTCACAGGGATAGATCATGTCTGCAATGAGCCTTAATGTAGGGGGCCCCTCTCTCCTGGGCCTCACAGGGATAGATCATGTCTGCAATGAGCCTTAATGTAGGGGGCCCCTCTCTCCTGGGCCTCACAGGGATAGATCATGTCTGCAATGAGCCTTAATGTAGGGGCCCCTCTCTCCTGGGCCTCACAGGGATAGATCATGTCTGCAATGAGCCTTAATGTAGGGGGCCCCTCTCTCCTGGGCCTCACAGGGATAGATCATGTCTGCAATGAGCCTTAATGTAGGGGGCCCCTCTCTCCTGGGCCTCACAGGGATAGATCATGTCTGCAATGAGCCTTAATGTAGGGGGCCCCTCTCTCCTGGGCTTGGCACCCATCATCCGGGGATGCCAGGCCCAGGGGAAGGGCCCTTTGCCTGAGCTTCGTAGCAATACATTATGACTGTGCGGCCCCAGGATATTCAGTAACACGAAGGGCCGTACAAAACCAAAGTAAACAGCATAAACCAGGGTCAGGGCTTTCAGGTCCCTCTGGATTTCAGGCCCCGTAATAATTAAAATCTGACTTTGAAAGAAGGCCCTATCGCTCTGTATTGATGTCCTTTACAGGTCAAAGCACTAATGCAAATATGGACAAATTATAAAAACCCCTGCAAAGAAGCTGTCCTAGATCAACGGGAGACCTGCCACAAAAATATAGTGAAGCTAACCCGCATTTCCGAGACCGAGTTAATGGTTAAACTTCACGTGGCTGTGGCCCAGAGGACTCCCTGGTAGTGGATCATCGATGACTTTGTACAACCCTCAAAGCGCTTAAGATGCTTTCTCCTAACACCCATAGACCTTTTCCAGGCCCTCATAGCTGCCATGTTTCCCAGGTCCATGCATGATGTGCTGTTCCAGTGCAGGTTTATCTTTGATTTCTGGGGCTTGTTGTCTTGCTTTATAATGGCATAAACACAACTACAAGTACCAGAAATCAAAATAAAAACTTGGGCTGTAGCAGCACATCTTGCGTGGACCTGGGAAATTTGGCAGGTGGCCCCTTAGTGACATTCAACCAACCTCCAAGCCAGACTGTTCTCGCCCGACACCATTTTATATTTAACTTTTATAGTGTGTTAGAAACAAATGACGTCCTATAGCCTTTCCTTTGACATCAGCAAGATTGTCACATAGATCAATTTGTAAAGTCCTCTCACTTTGCACTCAGAGAAAAGAAAACAAACTCTATGTTAAAAGAATAGGCAGCAATTTGTCAGAACACATCCCCTGACATTTGATGTCTGTCTTTGAAATTTACAGGCATCTTTATTGCTCATTCACCTTCGGAACTCCAGCATTTTAATGTTGGGGGTACTGCAGCTCCCACCTCCCCCGCACTCGTACTTCCAGCACCTATATCCTTCTTTGTCTCCTATATGGCCCTCTCTTATCCATGTACCTTATTTCTTTACACTTTTCCTCGCCTCCTCCTGGTCTAAGCACACCGTTTCCCCATAGTCACAGTGTGTTGCTGTTATTCACTTCTCTCCATTATCCCCTTTGCTCTCCTCTCTCAGCCTCCCTCCAACATCTTGTCTCTTGATCACCTTTCTCCTCTTAACCCATACTGTCTCACGTTTGAAGTCTTCCCATTTCCCCTCCATTGCTATATTTTATCTTCACACTTTCGCTCCGCACTCTCCCATCCGCTTTTCTCCTAAAGGGCAGGGTAAAGTACACCACAGACCCAGATGTCAACACACACAACAAATGTGACAACATAAAAGCAATAATTTAAAAGCATCTTTATTGCTCCTTTACCTTTGGAACAACAGCAGGGTTATTTGGGGGGTGCTGTAGCACCCCACTCACCCCTACATCCAGCGCATGTGAAAATTCTCTGGACTGCCCACACAGCAAATGCACCCACAAATGTAAAACTCTGCTGTGTTACATGGACTGTGGAAGTAAAGTCAGGCATGACTCACAGTTCCAGAACGTGAGGGGATTTGCAGTTTCATATTATGTGAACTCAGCTCTAAGGCATTCGAGAGCTTTACATGATCACCAGTTACATTACAAAAGGATATTTTCATTTTTTAGGGGCATGTGGAAATAATTATATGCCCAGAATCACAGGATGTTCAGCAGACACTGGGACTCAGTTCCATTAAGCTGCTCAGTGCGTGCAAAGCCATGGGGAAAGTGTTCCATCCCATGGGCTTCAGAGCCATACTGTAGTGCTACGAAGTTCAGGAGATGGAGGGCCCCCTACCCTGGGTCTCACAGTACTGAATAATGACTGTATGTCCCAGGGCAGGGGGCCCCACACTTGGGCCTTGAGGCCTGATCCATTGCTGCATGGCACAGGAGAGGGGCCTCTTCTGCCCTGGGCCTCACAGCACTGGATAAGGGATGCGAGGCCAAGAGAAGGGGGCCCCACACTTGGGCCCTGATCCAGCGCATCGAAGCCCAGGGAAGTGGGGACCACCTCCCCTGGACTTAGAAGCGGTGTGGTGCTTTTCCTATAAATATTGCCCAGCCACGGCTTCTCCCTCTTCTACTGAGCCGCCTCTCCTCACCTCTGTTCAGCCGATCCTGAAAACAAAAGGGCCATTTGTTGCGTAGAAACGCAAATGGCACCTTTTCAACAGATCACAGCCCCGCCCTTGACCTGCTCACAGTCACACAAACACAATAGTCTTTGCTGCTGTCCCAAGACCCCCGGCCATTCTTTCCATCCCCCCATGCCCATAATCCCAGGACTGACACCACGCCTTTAGAACTGCTGAGGTTAAGGCACCTCATTAGCAAAATGTAAAATTGCAATGATCGGAGGGGAGTGGGGGCACAGGAGGAGCAGGTGGCCTGACTATAATGCAGCCTTTCATGTGGAAGCGGGGCCCTATGTTTTTGAGCTGAGCGCGGGGCCCTGGGCAGCTGCCCATACTGCCCATGCCTAGCGCCGGCCCTGCCTTATGTGGCTAATACAGGTCCCTTTACAACTCCACAGGGACACCTAGTAACAGCCTTTGGTACTGCACCCTTTACTTCCTTCATGTATTTTCTTGTATTTCTTATGTTACTGCTGGAATTCCTAGAATCCTCAGGATGTTGGAAGAAAAGGATGCAAATTTGACGTGGATACCTTATGCGGACAAAATAATACGCAAACGACCCCAAATAGCCAAAAAAGGGCACAGCACTGGGGAGGAGGGGGAATGCCCAGCAGTTACAGGGTTAGTGATGATTACTTGAGACGTATGAAGGAGTGGATCCCGGAGTTTTTGAAAAGGAATATAGGAACTACTCCTTTAGGTACAGTCTGGGACAACATGAAAGGGGCAAAACCTTTCAATTGTCCTTAAAAAGGGGGAAGGATGAAAAACTTAGCCTGCAAGATAGCCGGTTAAAGATGGCACGAGCGGAAGAGAATCTAATCATGGCATTTAAGCAGAAGAAGGGGGTTGAGGAGGCTCAGACCGAGGTGGCCTTAGCCAAAGCTGCAATATGGGAAATTTTGGTGAAAAAAATCTGTAGATAAAGCAATAGCTCACCGGGAAAAGATATATGAGTGTAGTGAAAAGATGGGACACTTATTAGCGATGAGAACTCGGCAGGAATTTATTTGTAATTAGATTGTTACAATCAGAGAATCTATGCTCGGGTTGGTATTGGAGTCAAAATAAATTTGAACTGCTTTTCAGAAGTATTATCAGGCTTTATACTCGGAAGAATCTGAGAACACACATAGATCTCTGCAGCTGGTGCCTTAACCCCGTAAGACATTTTAAAAACGCAGCCTCTTTATAATCAATTAAGTAACCCAATGCACACTTACTGCCACGCTTGTCCTTGTCGCCAATATCTTTGCGGAAGAATTGTTATAAACTACATGTATAAGCAGACAATCAGACCCTGTTTTCCATAAGGGCATACATGCCAACATTTTGATAATGTAAAATGGGAGATTTTGAAAAAGAAATCGGGGAACTATATTTTCCCCATTGACTTAAATTGTAGCACAGGCAATTTTGGGCGGGACACAGCTGAAATAAAGCCATTTTTGGTTTAAAAAATCGTGAGTGCCCTGCCTCAATCGGGCCAATTGGCATGAATGTAAGGGCTCCATTATGTACTCAGAACGTTAAAAGCCCATAACAACCTCAGAACATAATACCGTGAGCAGGATACGATAGGTCAAAGGTTATTCGGGGAACGGCCGCTCAGGTTATAAATTGGGTACACAAGTAGGTACAGCACTCAACAGGGACTTCTATCAAAATTAGTGTAGTAACCTGTGTTATATGTATCTGGTTACTTTCTCCCTAGCTGCTCAGCCAGTGTGAATGTGATGCATGGAATGTTGGTGTGAGAGTCTTGAATGGAATGTTTGGGTGCCTGGATGCTTGAGTGTGTCAGTGGAGTATGGGCTGAGCAGCAGGCAGACTGCTCCTGGTGGGGCTGTAACTCTACTTCCTATCTACTTGTAACTAACTCAATAAACCTAAATGTAATACATCACGGCTACCTGGAGTCAGTTACTACAGATTTTTGGCGACGAGAATGGTGATTTTCTGCAATGCTGTGTTTTATTTTATTTCATGTTAGTGAGAATGTTTGTCATCGTGATGCATTTGTCATACTGTTGTTATGCATTTTTGTGCGTACGTAAATAGATTTGTGTTTTACATTTCAGGTTGGGCGTAAGTTGCTCACAATTGTTACTCATGGGTTCTAGTCCCATGTGTACATATCTTGTCGTATACCCTTTCTTAAGGGATGTTAATGGTTCAACTCAGCTTTCATTTTCACTGTTGATGGGTCTTAGTCCCTTTCAATGTATCTTCACAGTTCATGGTGTAGTCATCTTGTGCTTCACACTTTGTTTTTGTAGTGGGTTTTAGTGCCATTTATGCAGCTGTAGTGGGTTTTAGTCCCATCTACGTCGTTCTAATGGGTACCAGTCCTATGTTTTTGTAGTGGGTGTTAGTCCCATCTACGTCGTTCTAGTGGGTACAAGTCCCATGTTTTTGTAGTGGGTGTTAGTCCCATCTACGTCGTTCTAATGGGTACAAGTCCCATGTTTTTGTAGTGGGTGTTAGTCCCATCTACGTCGTTCTAATGGGTTCAAGTCCCATGTTTTTGTAGTGGGTGTTAGTCCCATCTACGTCGTTCTAATGGGTACAAGTCCCATGTTTTTGTTGTGGGTGTTAGTCCCATCTACGTCGTTCTTATGGGTACGAGTCCCATGTGTTTTATTGTTTCTTTGCACTTTTATAACCTTCATTTAGAGGTTCTAATGGGTATGAGTCCCATGTGTATCATTGTATGTGCGTACTTGGTGCACACTCGTTGGTTGTCTGCCCATAGGCCTGATTAGCTGTATGGTTAGCAGTCAACATTTCTTTCCCCTTAACCATTTTTCTTTGTTCATGTTTGGTGTAGCTGTTCCATGTTTCTGGTCCATTTATTCACCTGTATGTTAAGTCAGTTCGGGTGTCCGTCACCCATTTCTAATGTTTTCTTTAAACATTATTGGAGGATGATGGGTGGGTAATATATTTTATGTATATTTATCTTTGCATCTCCTCCACATTGTTTATTTTTATTGCATGTACTTTTTGTACATCTCATGTATATTTTCTCTGTATTTTCTTTCCTTTCTCTTGTACTTCGGTCTTAACCTGTTATTTCATTTTCTCTTTCTATTGTACTTACTCTTGTATACCTCCATTGTATTTTCTTCTGTGCTCACGCCCGATTTTCTTTGGTTTCTTTGCTATTATCCTTTCAAGCTTTGGGTTCACTTTCTTCTCACTTTTCTTCTACTTTTCCATTTTCTATTTCTTGTGGTTCCCCTTGTTTGAACCTTCCCCTTCTTGGTGGTTGCTATTTTTGTTTTGTAGAAGAAGGAAAGGTATGTAGTAACCTGTGTTGTATGTATCTGGTTACTTTCTCCCTAGCTGCTCAGCCAGTGTGAATGTGATGCATGGAATGTTGGTGTGAGAGTCTTGAATGGAATGTTTGGGTGCCTGGATGTTTGAGGTTGTCAGTTGGAGTATGGGCTGAGCAGCAGGCAGACTGCTCCTGGTGGGGCTGTAACTCTACTTCCTATCTACTTGTAACTAACTCAATAAACCTAAATGTAATACATCACGGCTACCTGGAGTCAGTTACTACAATTAGCCATGTTGGAACAGTCGTGGTAGTACTCACCTGACCACCCTGTTGTCCTGTTAGTCTAAAACTCTTGTCTTGCCGCTCTGCCGGCATCGGCACAGAGGGCCAATCAGAAACTACACCAGCTTTACAGGCACCGCCCAGGAAGAGACACGTTAAAGCTGTAGCTGTGGAAGAAAGATAATCTTGACTAGTTATTGCTTCCTGTGACTGAAATCTTAAAGATGTCAAAACCTGTTTGGAACATAAAGCGAGTTGAGCAGCGATTCGAAATTATAATTTGGACTCAAATGTGTTTCATACTTTTTCTTTTATCCTGAGCAGTCCTATATATTGCCAAATACAGGATATTTTGAAGAGGTTTCTATTAAATGAGAAAATCAAAAAACTATATACTTTTTACAAATAAATGAAAGTGTGTATCGCCATTTAAATTAAGAGGTTGAGCTTCATTGGGACTATATAGAGAAATAATTATATTTCCTACGCTCCACGTGTTAACTTCAAATGACGAAAGAGTAGGCAGTAGAAATCACGAGTGAAACTTGAAGGTGGTTGCAGCACGTGTGTAGAAGGAGGTATAAAAGATCAGCACAGCCACGCCTCCTGAATACCTCTTACTGTGGCAGCCATGTTGTAAAAACACTGCTCTCTTTCACAGTACCGTACGACCGCGCAGAAAACAAAATATCGCGGCTCTCTAAATTTTACACAAGAGAACCATTATAAGAAGGCTGCCACAACACCTATGCTTATTACTTGAACATATTTAATTTTCAACATAGTTAAATGTTTTCAGAAGCTTCAGGGGTGGGCGGATGGAGAACACGGACAACCGGAGGGGGGCGGGAACAAAGGGAACGCGGACAACGGGAGAGGGGTGTGAGGATGGAGAACACGGACAACGGGAGGGGGCGGGAATAAAGGGAACACGGACAATGGAAGGGGGCGGGAACAAAGGGAACTCAGACAACAGGAGGGGGGCAGGAAGATGGAGAACACGGCCAACGGGAGGGGGCGGGAACAAAGGGAACACGGACAACGGGAGGGGGGCGGGAGAAAGGAGAACACGACAACGGGACTGGGCAGGAACAAAAGGGAACGCGGACAACGGGAGGTGGCGGGAAGATGGAGAACACGGACAACGGGAGGGGGCGGGAACAAAGTAAAGCACAACAGGAAACTAAAAAAATAGTATATGTACCGTGTAACAACCAAGTAAAGGGGCCAGTAGCCATGGGAGGATACAAATGACGACATGGCCGTACTAAGGAGGGACTAACAAGCCTATTAAGGAATCACAAGCCAGCATTTACGAAGGGCAAAGACACAAGCCAATGAAAAATGTGGGTGGGGCTTCCCCTTCGTACTCAACCTACTACAGATCGCCAGAGCATCGCTTGCTCGCTGGCTCAGGCTCGACCTAAAAATGTGAAGGGCTGAACAATGATGACCATATTTAAACAAACAACAGAGTGGGACCCCAATGGGCAGGAGTAATATAAGGATAAGGTGGAATGTGTGAGGCCTTAATAACCCTACAATGAGGCACAGTACGCACTCCAACTTAGAGATATCATAAAAGATGCTGCGGGAAATAGATTTACTCCCA
Source organism: Calotriton arnoldi (assembly GCA_963921515.1). Classification (NCBI taxonomy): domain Eukaryota; kingdom Metazoa; phylum Chordata; class Amphibia; order Caudata; family Salamandridae; genus Calotriton; species Calotriton arnoldi. The sequence continues at coordinate 2,542 of CAWUFW010006254.1, read as the reverse complement.
CAGGATACACAGAAAATACATAAAAATGGAGAGGGCAATTGTGCACTAAGCACTTTTCTAATTATGAGAGGGGGGAATGACCCGGTGGCACCAGGGGTAACATTCCTAAAAAACAGACTTTGAAGTGGATCCGGTTGGTAGACATTTATAAGAGTTTGGAGTCCTGGATGCTCAAGAGGTTTCTTTAGTTAACATATGTCCCCAACGTAGAACATACACCGTATCAACATCAGCTGTTAAAACTGACTGCCCTCTACGATGACGCCAAAATGGGGTGGGCAGGAGATTTCAGTTATGTTTTGGGTGGGCAGTGGGACAGGGACATGTAAAGGAGGTCATGGAAGGAGCAGGACATGTAAAGGAGGTCATGGAAGGAGCAGGACATGTACAGGAGGTCATGGAAGGAACAGGACATGAAAAGGAGGTCATGGAAGGAGCAATACATGTACAGGAGGTCATGGAAGAAGTAGGCCATGTAAAGGTCATCGAAGAAGCAGGACATGTGAAGGAGGGCATGGAAGGAGCAGGACATGTAAAGGAGGTCATGGAAGGAGCAAGACATGTAAAGGAGGTGACGGAAGGAGCAGGACATGTACACAGGGTCATGGAAAGAGCAGGACATGTAAAGGAGATCATGGAAGGAGCAGCACCTGTACAGGTGGTGGTGGAAGGAGCAGCACGTGTACAGGAGGTCATGGAAGGAGCAGGACATGTAAAGGAGGTCACGAAGGGAGCAGGACATGTACAGGAGGTCATGGAAGGAGCAGGACATGTACAGGAGGTCATGGAAGGAGCAGGACATGTACAGGAGGTCATGGACGGAGCAGGGCATGTAAAGGAGGTCATGGAAGGAGCAGGACATGTACACGTGGTCATGGAAGGAGCAGGACATGTACAGGAGGTCATGGAAGGAGCAGCACATGTAAAGAAGGTCATGGAAGGAGCAGGGCATGTAAAGGAGGTCATGGAAGGAGCAGGACATGTACAGGAGGTCATGGAAGGAGCAGGACATGTACAGGAGGTCATGAAAGGAGCAGGAAATGTAAAGGAGGTCATGGAGGAAGCAGGACATGTAAAGGAGGTCATGGAAGGAGCAGGACATGTAAAGGAAGTCACGGAATGCAGGGCATGTAAAGGAGGTGATGGGAGGAGCAGTACATGTACAGGTGGTGATGGGAGGAGCAGGATATGTAAAGGAGGACATGTAAAGGAGGTGGTGGAAGGAGCACGACATGTAAAGGAGGACATGTAAAGGAGGTGATTGAAGCATCAGGACATGTAAAGGAGGTGATGGAAGGAGCAGGGCAAGTAAAGGAGAACATGGTAGGAGCAGGACATGTGAAGGAGGTGATAGAAGCATCAGGACATGTAAAGGAGGTGATGGAAGGAGCAGGGCATGTAAAGGAGGTGATGGAAGGAGCAGGGCATGTAAAGGAGGTCATGGACAGAGTATTTGCAAACTTGTTAAAAGAAACCATAACAGGCTTTTTTTTAACAGAACTGGGACAGTACAAACAGCAGGGCAATAGGGTGGGAAATGATGAAAGTAGTTCTTTGAGGGGACAAGTATGGCTAGAATCTGTGGGACAAATATGAATTTTGAAACCAAATTAACGAAGTGGGAGCGAAATCTGACCGCCCTTGAGAGGGAAATACCGAGTCCCCCGAGCGAATGGTATTGATATGAAAAATGCACTGATAGATACAATGGAATGACTTGAAAAACATTACCATCACATAATGACACAGGCAGGATACAAAACCCCCCAAAATACCAGCATAGCCCTTGCAGTCAGAACAAGCATTTGTAATGCAATAGGTCTCGCATTTACGCGAGTTTAAGCTATTGGCATTGTAAATGACAATGTGTTAGACTTGGCATCTTTTGGCGTGTTTCCCCTGACTTTTTGCTTTCTGACCTCCCGGTTTTGACTCTGTTTTTGCTGGTGTGATGATTCTGCGCACTTTCCTCACTGCGGTCCAGTGGGAAAGTGCAAGTGCTCCTGTATAAAATGTGTTATGGATTGGTGTTTCCATGATTGGCCTATTTGGTTTATGTGTCAGTCCCTTGTAAAGTGCACTGCGAGTGCCAGGGCCTATAGACCAAATGCTGTTGGTGGGCTGCAGCACTGGATTGTGCCACCCACGCAAACAGCCCGTAAAGTGTAACTCGGGCCTGCCATCGCAGAGCCTGTGCGCAGCCTGAGGCTGCCATGTCGACTTGGCAAGTGCACACACTTGCAAGTCCCTAAACCTTCCCTTTGCTACATGTTAGTCACCCCTAAGGTAGGCCCAAGGTACCCCTGTGGGCAGGGTGCGTTGTACGCGAAAGGTAGGACATGCCCGGGTGTGTGCGGCATGTCCTGATAGTGAATTACAGCCTAGTTCGTTTTTCACTATTGCAAGGCTACCTGTTCCCCCTAGGCCAGAACGGGCGGTTTTGATTATTACAGCTTATAATCCTAACTGACCCCGGGAACATGGTAGAAATTCGAGTTTAGTATGCCTGCACTCAGAATGATAAAATGCAGCTTTTAGTAAG